>CM053031.1:60939671-61539671 GCA_028564925.1 Lithobates sylvaticus | reverse complement strand
AGTAGGTGCCGTCATCAGAGTGCCCCTTTACATTAGGTGTCTCCATCCGAGTGTTACTTTACATTAGGCGTGCCCATCACAGTGCCACCTTACATCAGGTGTCCCCATCAGAGTGCCCCCTTACTTCAGGTATTCCCATCAGAGTGTCCCTTTACATCAGGGTTCCTCATCAGGGTGCCCCCTTACATTAGGTATTCCCGTCAGAGTGCCCCGTTACATCAGATGTCCCCATCACTTCAGGTGTCCCCGTCAGAGTGCCCCCTTTAACATAATATGTACCCATCAGCGTACCCCCACTAACATAATATGTATCCATCAGTGTATCCCCTTAAAATAAAATGTGCCCATCAGCATGACCCTTATTTTATGTTAGGGGGCATTCTGATGGGTACATTTTACGTTAAGGGGCATGCTGATGGGCCCATTTTGTTAGGCACATTTTATGTTAAGTGGCATGCTGATGGGAGTAGGGAGCCGGGAGCAGCAGGGTGGGCGGTGCTCATGTGACGCCACGCCCGGCCGGGAGGAGCAGGATGCAGGGCGCACACATGCAATGTCATTGGTTGCTGGGAAACCTGCAGTGCCAGCATACCAATGACTGGTACTACACTGGCAGCCTGGGGGTCTGGGCAGAGGCGACCTAGGCCATCTTTATGTAGAGCAACAATTCTTCTTTTTTTTTAGATACTCAGAGAGTTCTTTGCCTTGAAGTGCCATGTTGAACTTCCAGTGACCAGTATGAGAGAGTGAGAGCGATAACACCAAATTTAACACACCTGCTCCCCATTCACACCTGAGACCTTGTAACACTAACGAGTCACATGACACCGGGGAGGGAAAATGGCTAATTGGGCCCATTTTGGGGTGTACTCACTTTTGTTGCCAGCGGTTTAGACATTAATGGCTGTGTGTTGAGTTATTTTGAGGGGACAGCAAATCTACACTGTTATACAAGCTGCACACTCACTACTTTACATTGTAGCAAAGTGTCATTTCTTCAGTGTTGTCACATGAAAAGATATAATTAAATATTTACAAAAATGTGAGGGTGATTGATTGTATATGATTGTATATGTGAGGTATATTGTAATATTACAAATTGTATTTATAGCTATTGTTATATTTATGTATTACAACTGTTACCTCTGTTATTATGTAAAACGTTTTACAAACAAAAAAATGTATTAACGTGTTTCCTTCTATCTATGTTAAGGCAGATGAGTGAGGGTACAGAACAATATGCTCAACGAGATGTTGGGAACATTCATACTTGCACGAGAAGACAGATGAAGAAAAACTTCAAACAAGCTCAATAGCTCTGGCGAGACATCAAGGCTTCTCTTGATGGGCACCCAGCTGTAGATCAAATCATAGAAATACAAAAAGGCGTGCCAGACCAAAACTGTATGAAGGAGTCCAAGATAATTCTAATTGTCATATAAAAACAGAAAACCTGAAAAAATGTTCACTACTTGGATATGCTGGTGAGCTTATAGTGATTCTGCTGATTTTTAAACTCTTCTCAATTAACTTCCAACCCTACCTGTTTTACTGTATACCTTACTATCACATACTCAACATTTGTTACCTATCCTCTAAAATGGTAAATAAAAATGTATTTGGCCATTAAAACAGCCAATGCATTTTGGGGGCAACGCCACACCCATTCATCAGGGCTCAACACAGGATAAAACTTGGACAGACTCCAAGCTGAGCAACAACTCAGATATGTTGAGAGTTTACAACTGGCTCTAATATAGATCTGTGAGGTCAGTTTTCTCAGAGCAATTTTTATCCTGTGTTGAGCCCTGATGAAGAATGAGTGGTGTTGCCCTGAAACGTGTTGGCTGTTATTATATGACTTTTTTTTTAACACCAAAAAATATTTCTTTATTTATCTTTGACTCTTTTATCCGGGTTTTTCTCAATTTTTATTAGATGATAACAGATATGTGCGAGGTCTGCTACCCCGATTAACAAGCTAAGCTTCATGCTGAAAGAACTAGGAATAAACTAATAGAAGGCTGGGCAAATTTCTACTCAATCACAGTACATTAACTCATATTGCACTTATAAGATATATATATATATATACACACACACACATAGTGCCTTGAAAAAGTATTCATACCCCTTGAAATTTTCCACATTTTGTCATGTTACAACTAAAAACGTAAATGTATTTTGTTTACAAACGTTTTTTACTATGGGTAAGGTCATAGTACAAAATGTTGACAGTGGTATGAGATGTACAAGTGAAAGATTCATTTGGGTAATACATTATAACTTGAGTAAAGACAAATCAAATGACAAGATACACACATTGGATTATAAATCTATATAATATTTGCGGGGAAGGATCTGTAGATGTGCTTAAGTAAAATAACCGTAGTGAACATTACACCAGTAGTGAGGTTTCCCATAGAGTCAATTTTTTTTGGTATATATGCATTGTGTCATATAACGTGTGGTGTATTCTTTCTGATAATTTGATGTTTGCCATACGGTTGAGAACCTGAGGCCAAGGTACGTTGGATGAACGCCAGTTGAAGGCGATGGTCCATTGGATAGAGCTGAATAGAGTATGGATTAGTCTAGAACTTGCTATTGGAATATCTTGTATGGAGGAGAATAAAAGGCACATTTGGGGTGTTAGTGGGATCTTTCTGCCTGAAATTCGATCGGTCATTAGATTAGCATTGTGCCAAAGGTTTTTTAGATGGGGCAATCCCAAAATATATGTAGTAGTGTCCCATGTGTAGGGCAGCCTTTGAAACAGAGTGGGGATGTTGATGGGTAGAATGAGTTGAGTTTGGCAGGGGTAAGATACCATCTATAGAGCAGTTTAACGTAAATGTATTTTATTGGGATTTTATGTGATAGACCAACACAAAGGTACACAATTGTAAAGTGGAAGGAAAATTATAACTGGTTTTCTGAATTTTTTACAAATAAATATCTGAAAAGTGTTGCGTGCATTTGTATTCAGCCCCCTTTACTCTGATGCCCCTAACTAAGATCTAGTGGAACCAGTTGCCTTCATAAGTCACCTAATTAGTAAATACAGTCCACTTCTGTGTAATTTAATCTCAGTGTAAATGCATCTGTCCTGTGAAGCCCTCAGAGGTTTGTTAGAGAACCTTAATGAACAAACAGCACCATGAAGGCCAAGGTTCACACCAGACAGGTCAGGGATAAAGTTGTAGAGAATTTAAAGCAGGGTAAGGTTATACAAAAATATCCCAAGTTTTGAACATCTCTAACTGACCAGTTAAACTGACAGGATGGGCATGGAGAGCATTAAGCAGAGAAGCAGCCAAGAGGCCCATGGTAACTATGGAGGAGCTGCAGAGATCCACAGCTCAGGTGGGAGAATCTGTCCACATGACAACTATTAGTCGTGCACTCCACAAATCTGGCCTTTATGGAAGAGTGGCAAGAAGAAAGCTGTTGTTGAAAGAAAGCCATAAGAAGTCCTATTTGTGCTCTCGTGAGATGAGAACAACATTTAAGTTTTTGGCCTAAAAACAAAACGCTATGTGTGGTGGAAAACTAACACTGCACATAACCCTGAACACACCATCCCCACCTTGAAACATGGTGGTGGCAGCATCATGTTGTGGGGATGCTTTTCTTGAGCAGAGACAGGAAAGCTGGTCAGAGTTGATGGGAAGATGGATGGAGCCAAATGCAGGGCAATCTTAGAAGAAAACCTGTTACAGTCTGTAAAAGACTTGAGACTGGGGTGGAGGTATCCTTCCAGCAGGACAAGAATCCTAAACATACAGCCAGAGCTACAATGGAATGGTTTAGATCAAAGCATATTCATGTGTTAGAATGGCCCAGTCAAAGTCCAGACCTAAATCCAATTAAGAATCTGTGACTTGAAAATTGCTGTTCACAGACGCTCTCCATCCAATCTGACAGAGCTTGAGCTATTTTGCAAAGAAGAATAGGCAAAAATGTCACTCTCTAGATGTGCAAAGCTGATAGAGACATCCCCAAAAAGAATTGTAGCTGTGATTTCAGCGAAAGGTGGTTCTACAAAGTATTGACGCCACACTTTTCACATATTTATTTGTAAAAAATGTTGAAAACCATTTATAATTTTCCTTGCACTTCACAATTATGTGTCACTTTGTGTTGGTCTATCACATAAAATCCCAATAAAATACATTTAAGTTTTTGGTAGTAACATGACAAAATGTAGAAAATTTCAAGGAGTATGAATACTTTTTAAGCACTGTAAGTTATGAGAAATAATATATAAGTTATAAGATGTAATTGTAAAAAAGATTACACGGTTCCAAATCAATACACATCATTTTCATTCATCCCAACTATTTGAGAATACTGAGGGGCAATGGAATGTATTTCTTCTTTTCAATTTCATAGATTTTGGCAAATCAAGAAAATCATTTAGTATTTTCTCCAGAACAGAAGCGTGTGAATTATTAGAATGCATGCAGCAGATTTCTTTCAATACATTTTTAATAAAAATGTTCAGGTTTACATGGCTTTTTTATGGTACAGTGACAGAATACATGGAAATAGCATCATTTGAATGTGTTTTGGTAAGAAATGCATTTCCTATATGGGAAGTGATCATGCCTTTGACTGCTATAGAACAAAGTGATAAAGTAATAAAATTCGAGAAGCAGCCACTAATTGTGGCCCTTGGGGTGCAGATAGAAAATTATCAATTGCATAAACATAAAGCGCACAGATTTCTTTCTAAATAAACAAAGCTGTAATTTAAACAAACATGCAGATAACATTTCTAGTCACGGTCATGTCAAGAATAAAACATTGCAACAAGGGAAATCAACCAATAAACTGTTGATTCAGCCCACGATACATGGCATTAACTATGCAAATCCCAACCAAAGATTTACAGAGGCTACTATTTCCCATATTTTACCAACTGGGGTTCCCAGAACATCACAATACTGAGTTTACAAAAATCATGGTGATTGTAACCAGTGGGATGAACTGGTGCACTACTGGATAATTCTAGGCAGATACAGCAGCTGTCAGATTTCAGTAATCTCTGACCCTGACACTCAAGATGACTTTTCAGACAAAGTAAGTAAAGCCTAATGCCCCGTACACACGGTCGGAAATTCCGACCACAAAATCCGTCGGATTATACCGACGGATTTTGTCCGACACTGGTGTTGCATACACACGGTCAGACAAAGTTGTCGGAAAATCCGATCCTTCTGAACGTGGTGATGTTTGTTGCGTACGACGGAACTACGTAGAGGCTAGTAGCCAATAGCTTTGGTCTTGAAATGTGATCTGAGCATGCGTGGCACTTTGTCCGTCAGAATTCTCTACACAAGATTGGAAAAAGTCCTATCAGACTTTGTTGTCGGAAAATTTGAGAGCAGGATCTCAAATTCCGACGAAAAAAGTCCGATGGAGCCCACACACAGTCGGATTTTCTGACAACATGGTCCGATAGGACATTTTCCGTCGGAAATTCCGACCGTGTGTACGGGGCATAATAAGTTACAAATATGACCCGAGTGGCTATCAAGATTTAGTTTTCAATTCTGGCTCAGATCTTTAAAGCTGAACTCTAAGCGGATATAAAAAACACAACATAATTCAGCTCTGTAATCATTAATACATCCTTAAATGTTTTTTTTTAAACAAAGAAATGTAAGTACCTAACTTTGGTAAATTCCTCTTGCAGTCTCTGTACAGCAAAGTTCAAACTAAGGGAGGCAGAAGTAGCAGAAGGAACTAATCAGTTGTGCTGCAGTGCAAGGAGCATGCTGGTAAGAGGTGTTTTCTTTATAATTGTAGGTATTCCCGGGACAAAAGCCTTGTAGATGTCCAAAGAAAGGAAGCCAGGTATTTTCTGATGATGTAGAACATCGATGAGGTGGACAACTTTACGGACATTGTCACTGGCCTGCCTTCCTGGGACAAAACCCACCTGATACCGGTGTCTCTGTTGGCACATGTATTCATTGATGCGCATGCTCAAAATCTTCCCTAAGATATTCAGATCCTTGTTCAGAAGGGAGAATGCCTGAGGTTCACTCGCGTCCTCCGACAATTTGGTGATCATCGATACATGGGCCCTAAGGGCATCTGGTGAGGGCATCGACCCGTGTTTCAGAGAGTTAAAGTAGTTGGCTAGGTAGGGAGCCAACAGGGTAGAGAACGTCTTGTAATATAGGCCTGAAAATCCATCCGTGCCTGGAACTTTAGAGGGCTTTAAGGATTTAATTCCTCTGAGAACTTCAGCCTGTGAGATATTAGCATTAATGGCATCATGAGACTCTTCTGGAAGCTTAGGAAGGTTAAGTTCATGAAAGAACTGTTCAGCTTGATGTAGGGGAAGTGGGCCTGGCTTGGCATAGAGAAGGGGTCTTCAAACTATGGCCCTCCAGTTGTTCAGGAAACTACAATTCCCATCAAGCCTAGTCATGTCTGTGAATGTCAGAGTTTTACAATGCCTCATGGGATGTGTAGTTCCACAACAGCTGGAGGGCCATAGTTTGAAGATCCCTGGCATAGAGTGTGAAAAGAAACTCAGAGAAGCCAGATAAGATCTGTAGAGGATTGGTGGTAAGACCACCCCCCCTGTCCGTGTCCGAAGCCGAACTGGTCTATACGGTTTTTCCACAGAGTTCAGTTTTTTGGCCAACATGGGCCTAGGTTTATCAGTGCATGTATAGTACTTGTGTTTGGTCCACCGCAAAGCCTTTTCAGCTCGAGAGGCACAAAGGAGATCCAACTTAGTCGCAGGGTATCGCGAGTCCTCTTATGCGCTGTGGTGGGGCATGCCTTCCAAAAGTACATCCGCTGCCGCCAAGAGAGAATGAAGTTCAGTGATGTGACGTTATCTGTCCCATTTACGTAAGGAAGCAAACTGGATAATGTGGCCACAAACCGTAGCCTTATGGGCCTCCCACAGGGACACAGCTGAAGTAACCGAGTTTAGGTTGTCGGCAAAGTATGTTTGTATGGAAGACTGGATATGCTGACAGGTGGCTTGAGTAGTCAAAAGCGATTCATTAATCCACCAATGGAAGGGGCGTTTGGTGAGGCCCAAAAGGGAAACAAGAAAAACCAAGGGGTCATGGTCAGACCATGAGGAGGAAGGGATAGAGATCTTGCGAACTAGTGGAAGATTAAGTACTTCCATAAAAACATCATCAATCCTACAAAATGTGTCATGTGGGTTGGCTCATCCATGTCTTTATGGACCTTTTTTTTTTTGCACTGGTGCGCAGTCATGTTGGAACAGAAAAAGGCCCATCCCCAAACTGTTCCCACAAAGTTGGGAGCATGAAATTGTCCACAATGTCTTGGTAATCTGATGCCTTAGACCGGGATGCCATTAACCGCTTCCCGACCGCCTCCTGCACATATACGTCGGCAGAATGGCACGGCTAGGCAAAAGCACGTACAGGTACGTCCCCTTTAATTGCCTAGCCGTGGGGTCGCGGGCACGCTCGCGACCCGGTCGGGAGCTCCGTGACCACGGCCGCGGGACCATCGGACCCGATCGCCGCTGGTGTCCCGCGATCGGGTCACAGAGCTGAAGAACGGGGAGAGGTCTGTGTAAACAAACCTCTCCTCGCGCTTCCTACTCTGCCTGTCATTGATCGCTGTTCCCTGTCATCGGGAAAGCCGATCAATGACGTCAGACCCGCCCCTAATGTAAAAAAAAACACACATGTCACAGACCATAACCCCTCCCCGCCCCCTAGTGGTTAACTCTTTCACTGCCAGTGTCATTTATACAGGAATCAATGCATTTAAATAGCATTGATTGCTGTATAAATGACAATGGTCCCAAAAATGTGTCAAAAATGTCCGATGTGTCCGCCATAATGTCGCAGTCCCAATAAAAAATCGATGATCGCCGCCATTACTAGTAAAAAAAAAAAATATTAATAAAAATGCTATAAAACTATCCCTATTTTGTAAACGCTATAACTTTTGCGCAAACCAATCAATAATCGCTAATTGCGATTTTTTTTACCAAAAATATGTAGAAGAATACGTATCGGCCTAAACTGAGAAAAAAAAAAGTTTTTTTATATATTTTTGGGGATATTTATTATAGCAAAAAGTAAAAAATATTGCATTTTTTTCAAAATTGTCGCTCTATTTATGTTTATAGCGCAAAAAATAAAAACCGCAGGGGCGATCAAATACCACCAAAAGAAAGCTCTATTTGTGTGAAAAAAAGGACGCCAATTTTGTTTGGAAGCCACGTCGCACGACCGCGCAATTTTCAGTTAAAGCGGCGCAGTGCCGAATCGCAAAAAGGGGCCTGGTTCGGGGCTGAAGTGGTTAAGTGGCTGAAGTGGTTAAAGTTCATGTGTGTGTAAAGGCAGGCATCCCAATACTTTTGACAATATAGTGTACAGGTGCCATATTAGTGTATATCTTTTCATAAGCCCATATCCGATTCATGAAAAGCCAAAATACTAATGCCATTATATGAAATGAGGCATCTCTGGTGTCCCTCCAGGCAAAAATGTTACTGCTCCGTTTGCAGAAAGAAAATCAAAATGAATCGTCCTCATAAGTACACTGTATTTCCCTTGAAAGCTCACGGCTCTTACAGATTCAAAACCAGAACAGAAACTTAGCAGGATATTAAACCTGTATCACGGCTGAGCATCGTTGAGAGATTTGGGGATTGTAACACTGATGAAGTTATTAAGCCTACCTTAGGTCGCGGGATTGGTTTTTGAGGCTTTTTGGACCCAAGTTTCTTCATTGCATTGTAATATTTCTTCTGTTCCTCTGTCATAAAGATATCTTGTCCTCCTAAGTGCAATATGGAATAGAAATAAATCATAATGCAGAAAAGCGTACAGACAAAATAGTTTAACCACTTAAGGACCGGAAGAATTTGCCCCCCCTAATGACCAGTTAATTTTTTGCAATACGGCACTGCGTCGCTTTAACTGACAATTGCACGGTCGTGCGACGTTGTACCCAAACAAAATTGATGTCCTTTTTTTCCCCACAAATAGAGCTTTCTTTTGGTGGAATTTATCACCTCTGTGGTTTTTATTTTTTGCACTAAAAAAAGAAAAGAGCGACAATTTTGAAAAAAATATATATATTTTACCTTTTTAGCTATAATAAAGATCCTCAAAAAAATAAAAAAATAAACAAATCTCTTAATCAGTTTAGGCCAATATGTATTCTAAATATTTTTGGTAAAAAAAAAATCCCAATAAGCGTATATTGATTGGTTTGCGCAAAAGTTAGAGCATCTACAAAATAGGGGATAGATTTATGGTATTTTTATTATTTATTTATTTTTTACTAATACTGGCGGTGATCTGCGATTTTTAGCGGGACTGCGACATTGCGGCGGACAGATCGGACACTTTTGACACTTTTTTGGGACCTGTAACATTTATACAGCAATCAGAGCTAAAAATAGCCACTGACTACTGTATAAATGTCACTGGCAGGGAAGGGGTTAACACTATGGGGCGATCAAGGGGTTAAGTGTTCCCTAGGGAGGTGTTTCCAACTGTGGGGGGAGTGTACTGACTGGAGGAGGAGAGAGATCGCTGTTCCTGATCACTAGGAATAACGGATATCTGTCAGTGTCTACTCCCCTATCAGAACGGGGATCTGTTTGTTTCTGGCTCTCTGTGGAGCGATTGCGCCCCCTATCGTTCTTAAAGCGGCCGACGTGCACCTACGGCGATTCGTACAACCGTGCCAACCTGCCGCAGTATAATTATGGTGGCTGGTCGGCAAGCGGTTAAAACTTTTTTTGGGGAGAAAGCCCACTTTACCTCCCTGAACTATACTATATTGTCAAAAGTATTGAGACACCTGCCTTTACACGCACATGAACTTTAATGGCACCCCAGTCTTAGTCTGTAGGGTTCAATATTGAGTTGGCCCACCACAGTTACCAAATCATGTAATTTTCCACAAACACGGCATAATGTTCACTGTTCGGCAAACACCCGATGTTTGAGTCACACTTACGTTTGACTCGAACATCGGGCTCGTCCCTAATGAAAAGATATAATAAATTATTTACAAAAATGTGAGGGGTGTACTCACTTTTGTAAGATAGTGTATATGAATTTCTGTTAGCTCCTGAGCGATCAGTAAAAGTATATATACATCATTTTTTTTCCACATCCATATTGGTATATTTTTTCACTTATGAATTGCTATATTTATACACAGTCACTTTATTGATTGTATAATTATACAGGTTCATATGATCATTATGGGCATATTTATTTGCACATATTAGCACTAGTATTCCGTGTCGTTCGTCCAGAACCATTTTTGCAACATCATTTTTCATTTTAGTGCTGCACATATTTTAGTTTTTTTACACTGTTATACTCTGCCAGGGTATTGTGCTAGCAGCTCACTTTACACATTTTGGAGGCCTTAGCGCATAATATTTTTCTTTATATTGATATGGGTTTTTTTTGCAGAAAAATATCTGGGGCTAAAAAGGCTAAAAATAACATAATCCCAATGTAGCTGGGAGTAAACACCAAGGAGTCCTATTTATGAAACATGTACGGTGCAAATATCTCAGGCATTCACACAGCCATCCTAAATAACCCTCGTATTGTGTCTAATATATGTATTTTCTATGATCTTACGCTCCATCTAGTGGCCATAATGCCATAATGTGGCATTTTCCTAAAATACTGCAATCAGAAAAATACTGCATTATGGCCACTAGATGGAGCTGATCATAGGAAATACACATATTAAACACAATGCAGGGATTATTTGTGACAGCTTGACACATTCACACAGTATATTTTGTAGCTACAGATTTTATTTTTATGAACTTCAATGAGATCTGGCTGCTTGAAATGGGTTCAGTAGAAAATGTGATGACATTCTTGCATAGCTGGTGTTCTACAATACACCAATATGTAGTTTCCCTCAAGTAAAGATTATATCTTCAGCTCTCCTGTAGCACAGTGTACAGGCTGCGGCTGATTGCTAGAATTTTTAAATAATTTGCTCATCTTTGCTGACAGTAATAGATGTAGTCATATGACCCCAATGAATAATAAACCAGAGAGTTGCATTGCACAAAAGCTCAAGAGACACAGCTGTAAGGAAAATGACAGACTACTCTGCAGACGACTGGTGAAAACTCTCCACTACATGTCTTCACTGTGCACAGCTTCAATAAACTGGTACTGGAGGAAATAATGGCTTAGCCACGTAAATACTATGGCTTATAATAATGGCTTAGCCACGTAAACTTTCACCCCCTTTCTGCCCAGGCCAATTTTCAGCTTTCTTTTTTTTGTCCAATTTAGCGAAAATTTTCCCGAGAGACTTATTTCGACTTTGCAGCTCAACAATGTCCCTTCTCGTTTTCACATCATCCTGGTATTTTCTGCCAAGATTTTATTTTTTATTTAATTTTTTTTTAATCATTATATTTAAGTTTTTAATTATACACAAAAAGGGTTATGCTCATACAAAAAGCCTATAATAAAATATTTCCCCCCAATCCTGCAGCTTTTTTTTTGTTATCTCGTAAGTGTCCTGTCCTAATACCCTTAATTTTCGTGGTATCCAAATATTTTTGTGTAATGTACTTCTACTTATTGTGTTTTCTATTTCCACCCATTTTTTTTCACTACTCTCATTTGTCCACTCAATCATACGTGCTAAGATTACTGCTTTAGGCTCCATTCACACTAGCGCGTTTTTTGGTGCATTTTGCATTTTGCAGAAATGCAGGGAAATTTTTTAACATGGGTTCTTATGGAACATGTTCACATCAATGCATTTTTGTTCCTCTGCGTTTTTGGAAAGGGTCGGGGACTTTTTTTCATGCAAAATGCAGCATTTTGCATGTAATAGAAGTCAATGGACCCGCATCCAAAACGCAAGTACTGCGTTTTTACCGCGTTTTTGCCGTGTTGTTGCCGCGATTTTGCCGCGACTTGTGTTTTGCGGTTTTTTTTTTTTTTTTTTTTTTTTTTACACTGTATATAGCACAGTGTAAAAAAAGAAATAAAAATACAAAAACGCAAATTGCGGCAAAATCGCGGTAAAAACGCGGTAAAAATGCGTGTCAAAAAACGCGGCAAGCACCGCAAAAAGCACTACAAAAACGTGCAAAAGCAAAATGCATTTAATCGAGCCTTATAGTACCTATTTATGTCTGGAGTGGCCAGTCCACCGTGTTCCCTTTTCCTGGTGATAGGTGCATATTTTATTCTTGGCTTCTTATTTTGCCAGATATATTTAGTCAGCATTTTTTTTATTATCTTGAAAAAATTCTGCGGGATTCCTATTGGTAACATCTGAAATTTGTTGCATTATTTTTGGTAATATTACCATTTTGAATATGTTTACTCTTCCAATCCAAGAGATTGGTTGTGTACTCAGTTTTTTTATATCTGCCTTGACTTCATTAATTAATGGAATGTAATTTGTTGGATAAAATTTTTCGACCGTTGCTGTTAACTTAATCCCCAAGTATTTTAATTCTTTTACCCACGTGAATGGAAATTCTTTTTGGAGGGTCAATGCTTCCATTTTTCTTACCCCGGTGTTTATTATCTCTGTCTTTATTGGATTTATTTAAAAATTTGAGAGTTCCCCATATTTTTTAACTTCTTTAATTATACATGGCAAAGTCACCCTTGGGTTTGCCACATACATCAGAACATCGTCTGCGTATGCAGCAATTTTGTGTACTTTTTCTCACACCTTCACCCCAATTTTCAGCTTTCAGCGCTGTCTCACTTTGGATGACAATTGCGCAGTCATGCAACACTGTACCCAAATTAAATTTTTTAACATTTTTTTTCACACAAATAGAGTTTTTTTTGTTGGTATTTAACCGCTTCAGCACCGGGCCATTTTACACCCTTCCTTACCAGAGCACTTTTTGTGATTCGGCACTGCGTCGCTTTAACTAACAATTGCGCGGTCGTACGACGTTACACCCAAACAAAATTGACGTCCTTTTTTTCCCACAAATAGAGCTTTCTTTTGGGGGTATTTGATCACCTCTGCTGTTTTTATTTTTTGCGCTATAAACAAAAGAAGAGCGACAATTTTGAAAAAAAAACACAATATTTTTGACTTTTTGCTGTAATAAATATCCCATTTTTTTTTAAAAAACAATTTTTTTCCTCAGTTTAGGCCGATACGTATTCTTCTACATATTTTTGGTAAAAAAAAATCGCAATAAGCGTATATAGATCGGTTTGCGCAAAAGTTATAGCGTTTACAAAATAGGGGATAGCTTTATTGCATTTTTTTTTTTTTTTTACTAGTAATGGCGGCGATCTGCGATTTTTTTTTTCGTGACTGCGACATTGCGGCGGACACTTCGGACACTTTTGACACATTTTTGGGACCATTCACATTTACACAGCGATCGTTGCTATAAAATTGCAGTGATTACTGTGTAAATGTGACTGGCAGGGAAGGGGTTAACACTAGGGGGCGCTGCAGGGGTTAAAATGTTCCCTAAGGTAGTGATTCTAACTGTGGGGGGAGGGGACTGACAAGGGGAGGAGACCGATCGGTGATCCTCTGTACTGGGATCACATGATCGGTCTCCTCTCCGCTGACAGGATGTGGAGCTGTGTGTTTACACACACAGCTCCACGGTCCCGCACGGTCCCGTTGTTTTAACGGGCAATCGCGGGTGCCCGGCGGACATCGCGGCCGCCGGGCACTCGCGCCGGGTCCCGATCGACGCCGCGGGCGCGCGCGCCCCCCCAGGCGGCCGGGAATGGGAGGACGTCATATGACGCCTACCCAGGATGGGAGATCCACCTTGTGGGCGTCATATGACGGTGGGCGGTAGGGAAGTGGTTAATGACCACTGTTTTTTTTTTTTTTTTTTTTTGCTAAATAAACAAAAAAAAGACTTAAAATCTTGAAGAAAAAAAAAAAACGTTGTTTTCTTCATTTCTGTTACAACATTTTGCAAATAAATAATCGTTCTTCATAAATTTAGGCCAAACTGTATTCTGCTCCATTTCTTTGGTGAAAAAAAAAAACAAATCAGTGTATATTATTTAGCCTGTAGGAAAGTTTTTAGAGCCCACAAACTTTGATATATACAGTTGTGCTCAAAAGTTTGCAGAAAGTTTGCAGAAATTGTGAAATTTTGGCATTTATATTGAAAATAACTAATCATGCCAAAAAACTGTCTTTTATTTAAGGATAGTGATCACATGAAGCCATTTATTTTCACATAGTTTTTTGTCTCCTTTTAAAATCATAATGATAACAGAAATTACCCAAATGGCCCTGATGAAAAGTGTACATAACCTGGCATGTTTGGCCTCGTTACAGACACAGAAGGTGGCACACACAGGTTAAAATGGCTATTAAAGGTTAATTTCCCACATTTGTGGCTTTTTAAATCGCAATTAGTGTCTGTGTATAAATAGTCAATGAGTTTGTTAACTCTGACAAGGATGCACTAAGCAGGCTAGATACTAAGCTGTAGGGAGCAGAAAAGAACAGTCAAAAGACCTGCGTAACAAGGTAATGAAACTTTACAAAGATGGAAAAGGATATAAAAAGATATCCAAAACCTTGAATATGCCAGTCAGTACTGTTCAATCATTTAACCACTTCAGCCCCGGACCAATTGGCAGCCAAAGGACCAGGCCCCTTTTTGCGATTCGGCACTGCGTCGTTTTAACTGACAATTGCGCGGTCGTGCGACGTGGCTCCCAAACAAAATTGGCGTCCTTTTTTTCCCACAAATAGAGCTTTCTTTTGGTGGTATTTGATCGCCCCTGCGGTTTTTATTTTTTGCGCTATAAACAAAAATAGAGCGACAATTTTGAAAAAAATGCAATATTTTTTACTTTTTGCTATAATAAATATCCCCAAAAAATATATAAAAAAAAATGTTTTTTCCTCACTTTAGGCCGATACGTATTCTTCTACATATTTTTGGTAAAAAAAAATCGCAATTAGCGATTATTGATTGGTTTGCGCAAAAGTTATAGCGTTTACAAAATAGGGATAGTTTTATAGCATTTTATTAATATTTTTTTTTTACTAGTAATGGCAGCGATCAGCGATTTTTATTGTGACTGCGACATTATGGCGGACACATCGGACATTTTTGACACATTTTTGGGACATTTGTCATTTATATAGAAATCAGTGCTATTTAAATAGCAATGATTCCTATGTAAATGACAGTTGTAGTGAAGGGGTTAACCACTAGGGGGCGGGGAGGAGTCAGTGTGACGTGTTGTGTTTATTTTACTGTAGGGGGGGCGTGGCTGTACGTGTGACGTCATTGATCGGCGTTCCCGATGACAGGGAACCGCCGATCACTGACAGTCAGTGTAGGAAGCGCGGGGAGAGGTTTGTTTACACAAACCTCTCCCCGTTCTTCAGCTCCGTAACCCGATCGCGGGACACTAGGGGCGATCGGGTCCGCTGGTCCCGCGGCCGGGGTCACGGAGCTCCCGACCGGGTCGCGAGCGCGACCCACAGGCAGGCACATGCACGATCACGTATATATACGTGATTTTGCCTGCCCGTGCCATTCTGCTGACGTATATATGCAGTGGCCGGTCGGGAAGCGGTTAATAAAAAGTGGAACATTTGGGGATCTCTTGATACCAGGTCAGGTAGATCAAGAAAGTTTTCAGCCACAACTGTCACAGGAATTGTTCTGGATACAAAGAAAAACCCACAGGTAACCTCAGGAGAAATACGGGGAACTCTGGAAAAAGATGGTGTGGATATTTTTAAGGAGCACAATACGATGATACTTGAACAAAAAAGAGCTGCATGGTCAAGTTGCCAGAAAGAAGCCTTTACTGTACAAGTTCCACAAAAAAAGCCTAGTTACAATATACCCAACAACACCTTGACATGCCTCCTTTTTTGTGGAATTAGGGCAGTAAAGGTTTCCTTCTGGCAGCTCAACCATGCAGCTCTTTTTTTTTTGTTCAAGTATCGTTAAATTGTTCTCCTTAAAAACAACCACACCGTCTTTTTGGAGAGCAGCATGTATTTCTTACCTGTGGGTTTTTCTATGTATCCTGGGCAATTCTTCCACCAATCTTTCTTGGTCTACCTGACCTTGGTATCAAAAGAGCCCCAAGTTTTCCACTTCTTAATAAGGGATTAAACAGTACTAACTGGCATATTCAAGGCTTTGGAAAACTTTTTATATCCTTTTCCATCTTTATAAAGTTTCATTACTTTGTTACGCAGGTCTTTTGACTGTTATTTTCTACCTCCTCATAGCTCAGTGTCTAGCCTGCTTAGGGCATCCAAGTGAGAGCTAACAAACTGGTCTCATTTATTGAGGCCCGAAAACACCAGAACAGTACAAATATCCCCCAAATTACCCCTTTTTAGAAAGTAGACAGTCCAATGTAATTAGTAAGAGGCATGGGGAGTTTTTTGAAGTTGTAATTTTTTGGAAAATTAAGAAATAACATTTTGTAAAAATGTTACTTTTTTTTTACATACTGTCACCAGTGCAGTACAGTGTCATCATATAACTGGTGTGGCAGTAATTAGGGACACTGACTAGTGACAGTATGTAAACAATGTAAAAATGTAATCATTTCTTTTTAATTTTTTTTTTTTTTTTTTTAGCTTTTTATTACATTTTTTTTTTTTTTACGATTTTGTTTTTAACATACTGTGACAAGAGCAATACAGTGTTACCACATTACCACTGTACTACTCTGAGGAACTGGTCAGGTTTTGTTTTTCTTTTTACAGGTTGATTACTTATACCAAAAAATTTCACTTTTATAAGCAACCATTTTTACTGATTGAAATCGATTAATTCAGTGTTTACTAATGTTAATAGTTGTGATTAGCTAATTACCTTGTTACAGATAGGCTGTGATTGGCCCTGTCTGTACCATGTGGTCACTGTGACCAATCACAGAGATCAACACAATAGTACACAGCGGATGGCATGAATGAAAGCCATCCATTGTGTAAACTTGTCATGTGATCTGCTGTGATTGGCCACAGGAATCACATCGTACAGGCAGCGGCCAGTACACTGATCAGTCATTCACTGTGTCCACACAGGCGCGTTCATGTGGCCCTTTCTGGGGGTATGTCATACGAGGTCCACCCCGAACAGCGAATGTCCCACCCGGCCATCATTTGTCTATGGCCGGGAACTGGTTTAAGACCAACTCTACCTTTTCTAGGTGTCTTCAGGCAGGTCACATAATTATGCAGGGTCCTTTTCTTTTTTGCCTCTTCTCTGGGCGTGGAAATCCTCATCAATAGAGAGAGCAATGCTGACAAGATGACATTAGCACTGCTCTCTGTATTAGTACGCTCTAAATGAAGGGTACATGGTGTTGTTCCTCAGGGATGAGCCCTTGACACCCTATGCTCACAGTATGCCCTCGTTCTCATGGGTTGTGTGATACTAGGCATCATTTAACCCAGAAGACTGAGGACATCTTGTATCAGAAAGCAGTACTGTGGGAGACAGACTGAATTAAAAAGGAATATAGCAGTCTGAGCCGTTTCTTTAAAACTGCCTGTTGAACCATAAAAAAATTGGGCCTGGATTTGGGCTTTACCTTACTAATTTGTCTCAAAGTATATGCATACATACAGTATAGACAGTATATCTTTCCTACCAGTCAACAATAGAAATTGACATGTGATACTTATCTTCTTTTTCTGCTGATTGAAGTTATCTATGATAACACCAATGAAGAGGTTCAAGGTGAAAAAGGACCCAAATATAATAAAGATAACAAAGTATATATACATGTAAAGATTGTCTTCATAATTGGGTTGTTGATCTATCTATGTAAAAAGAAAAACAACAGATTAGTATAAAATAGTGGTTCCCTGTTTTTAAACTGTTCCTGTTCTCAAATCACACCAGAAGTGCATGTTTTACAACGAACCACCCTTGAATTCAGATGGTAGCCATACTACCTCTGCAGATATCTACAAAGCATGGAGGGCCTCTCGGGCCTTAAAATGGAAGTAAACCCATTGATTTAAAAAGTTTCATATATGATTTGAACACAATAGGTTTATGTGATCACATACTGTAATATAGACTTTTCGTTTTTTTAGTTTATGCTTTCGGTGGACTAAAATATTTGCCAATCTGTGGGAGATTATCCAATCTGAAGGAGGCGATTCAAAGTGTGCTATGTCTAGCCCGATATTTGTAGGGCAATACGTTTTGGTAAGTGCACATCTGCATGTGGTATAGGACCCATGAGGGAAAGCACAGTGATGAGATTTTACACTCTTGGTTATAGTTTTATGTAAGTACAATTATACGAGGGTTCTTCAAAAAGTTTCCACACTTTTTTCAACTCTATTATATTTTAAAAGTGCAAAAACTTTTTGAAGACCCCTCGTATATGATTTAAAAGAACAAGCTCGTTGTGTGGCATACTACACTATGTAGTTTTGTTTTTTTGGTTGCACCTTTTGGAGGCTCAGTGCATAAAGTGGAGAAGCACAGACCACAAGGAGGAATTAAAGTCATTTTTGAGTTGTTTATTGAACCTTATATGACCCGTTTATTGTTTTGGGGGTCAAAAAAATCTGGTGAGTGTTTATGATATTTTTCCCAGGAAGGATGAATATAGTATTATAATGCAGCACTTTATGTATTGATTATATTGGGTATATATAAGGAGGAGATCAACTAGAAAAATGTGCCAGTGGAGGGCGTCATCCCTATAGTAAATATATTGCAACAAAAGGTACTTTATATGTTTTGATTATGAAGAACTTTTTATGGACACTGATACATAAGCGCTGGAATTTACTGTATATACTCTTTGCAAATTAAAAGGTGAAAAAACATGAATTGATACTCACGCCTCTTGAATCAACAGCTGCATACATGATTGGTGTCCATCCCTTAAATGTAGCCTTTAAGAAAACAAATGCACAAGTTACTTGTTAAAAAGTATTATGGATTTAATTCAAATCAGCAAATACTGCAGAATACAGATAGACAATAGGTGCAATTTGCAAGGCTAACTCACTGGAATAAGTATCCTTATTTTCTCAAAAATGTCAGTTGTTTTTAGCTGTGTTCAATGAGATTTAAAAACTATAGCCACATGGCTCAAATGACGATCCCTACCCTTGTGTTAAAGCTATTGTTTAGACCCTATTGTTATTAAAGTTGGAAAATGTATTTTCTGCGACGATGTATCACTTGTACTTGTATATATGTAAAAGGGAAGAACTTAGCAAAGTTCTGTCTGTCACTGTGTAGTATGCTATTGCTTAAAATGCTAGTTGCCTGGCTGTCTTTGGCTTCAATTTCTTGAAACACTAGCCGGGAACAAGCACACAGTTTTTGGGAAAATCAAGAAGTATTTAAAAGAGTTCTAGATTTATTTAAAAAAAAATACAATTATACTCACCTAGGTGAATGTAGCATCCATCTTATGCTGCATCTGTCCCCACCTGCTTTGAGACTGAAAACTGAGTGATCAAGGACCGCTGATAGCTCAGTTCTCAGCATTCAGTCTGTCGCCCATTCTCTGCTTTGCCGGACTGGCTCAGGCTCTCAGCGGCTCACTGAGAGGCTGAGCCTACTACTAGTCCAGGCTTCTGGGTAGATACTGACCATATGGTCATGAATTTTTCAGAGCCTGGACCGACCCTGTGACGTTAGCTGGCAGCGGTCTTCAGCTCGCTGTAGGCTGAAAACGGGTCATGAGAGTGCAAAACAAACTGCACTCCTGTAATCCATAGGAGAAGTATAGCCCAAATAGCTTGGGCTATACTTCCCCTTTAAGCTATGCAAGAGCTAAGCAACTAGCTATTTTAGAAGGGTTAACCTGGCACATTTGTTTTAATTGCTATAATTGCCTTTAGAGTAAACACCAGTTGTGTAGTGTGGGGGGCTAGCTTGCTGAATAAAAAATCAATATATTATTTAGACATTCAACTTCATCATCTTTGGCAGATATAAATAAGATTGTATAATCAGATTAAAGTTGAACTCCAAGGAACTGCAATGTTCTCCCTTGCAGTGGGGCTACCCTCATACTGCAGGAGTTAAAGGGTTGTTTAGGTCTGTCCCATCTAAGGGATGTCAACAAGCACTTTTACCTGACTCTTTGCTCCCACAGGCTCCTCCAGGCTGTAAGACTGTCTCCACAGACTCTGCCCTATGCTCTCTTGGTTGGATACTGTCCAACATTTTTAAGCTCAGCACAGAGCCCATAGTCCGGCACTGGACTTGAGCATGTCAAGGGACAGTCCACTGCTACAGCATAGAAAAGTAGTGGAGAGCGCCAGCTTCAGGGGTAGTGGAGGTCCGGGTATGTAAAACCGCCTTTGTGGTTCCCTGCCCTAAGCAAGCATTTAATCCTTGCAGTGTGGGGGCAGCCTCCCTGCAAGGGAGGATTGTTCATTTCCCTGGAGATGGGCTTTAAAATATGTGTGTCCGGCTTAGGCTACATTAAACCAGGCTGATTCAGGTTCTTCAGGTCACAGGACCCACAGATTACAATGCTCATGGCATCTGACAAAGTTTATTTTATTTATATAGCACTGACAATCTACATAGCACTTTACCAACATACATATATACATTCAACAGTTTCCAAACTCACATTTATACATAATAGGGACAATTTAGACAGGAACCATTTAACCTATTAGCATGTTTTTGGAGTGTGGGAGGAAACTGGAGTACCTAAAGGAAACCAACAGAAGCACAAGGAGACATGCAAACTCCTGGCAGGTAGTGTCGTCATTGGGATTTGAACCAATTACCCTAGTGCTACCAGGCAAAAGTGCTAATCACTACATCACTTTGCTGTGTTGCCAAATGTTGAAGTTTATGGCATGCAGGTAGGCACAATCCCCATATGAGCAAGATCAAGTATGCACCGCTTTACTGTAATTATAACCGCACTCTTGGATTCACTGCTACAATGAAATGATATTCTCTCTCTCCAGATTCCATGTAGTTGCAAGTCGGTTAAATACAGCTGCATTATTTTAAATAGTATTTGATTCATTAATGTGGATTTTATTATATATGTTTCCTATGTCTATATAATAAAAGTATATTTTTGTACATTTTGTTTGGTCGTGCCTAAATAGTCCAAGCTCTTTTCTCTCCAATTTTCCACAATCTGAATGGGACACGGCACTGTGTATTTGCATAGTATTCACAGTACCACTCTGTGTTGATACAGTTATTATTTACAATCCCCAATGGTTCAATGGATCCGACAAGCTGTGCTGGGTAAGCTTGGTATGCTCTTAGTCATGTAGGGCCAAGCATAAGTGCCTGTCTATCCAAGCCTTAGCTGTGCTGCAGAGGCTCAGGGTCAAAAAAAGACACTGGACCTACCAAACCATCCTCCCATGTGTCCTTACAAAATAAAAAATACAATATATAAATACTGTTTTATTGCCTTCTAATACCTTAGCTGAATTGTGAATGCATTATATAGATGCATATATATTCATTGTAAATAGATTTCGTTTTCTATACTCTATATGATTGTTTAAGGTAAGCCCTTGCAACCCGATTTACTACTAATTATTGCATAGCCCACTGATGGCGAACCTTGGCCAGATGATTTGGAACAACATTTCCCATGATGCTCAACTGCACTGCAGAGTGCATGAGCATCATGGGAAATGTAGTTCCAAAACATCTGGGGTGCCAAGGTTCGCCATCACTGGCATAGCCACACCCAACAACGCATTTACAGGTTCCTGTCTTTAAAGGTACACAGTATGCTGAACTCTCTTCATCTGATACCTGTGAATTAGATTGATTCAAGCAACAACTAGGTGGTCTGTGGGTTTTAGTTTCCTTAAATGGTCTCTAGTGCATCCTTGCCACAATATGTAATAATAAAGAATTGTGGGTACATTTTCTAAATGGTATAGGTGGTATACCCCAATCATGTTTTACACTCTATTGAAATAAATAGACAAAACATATTTTGTAATTAAGCATATAACAACTGAGGTAACCATAGCATCTACTAGGTATGCCAAGGCATTACAATGGAGACCCCTCATACCTATTGCTGAAACTTTTAAAGGGTATTTTTTATTCACCGTAAAATCCTTTTCTTAAATAGTTCTTTGGGGTTCAGAGTACATCTATAGGCATAAGCCTGTCCCTTTAAAGGATGTTCACCAGAAGGATATGGCTCTTCCCCTTGGAAGGCCTTGGTAGTCAGAATCATATTTATTTATATGATATATTTATCATATTGTTCTAATGCTTTTGGCCTTTGCCAGTTTTGTTTGCATTGGGTTACAGATCATTCAGGTCATTAGATTATTCAGTACAGAACTCCTGTTTTTTTATTCATTTTTTGGACTGCATTTTAACATTTTCCAGAGGTTTGTTATGTCCCCCAATGAACATTTTAAGAAGACAGGATGTACAAAGTAATTTGTCCTTTCACTTTATGCATAAAGGACCGGATGGTAATTTTGCATATCTGGGAATGAGAAGCCTGGTGACAAAAAAAAAAAATGTACTCACTGCACTGGCGGAATGAACAGCGGAAAGGGTCTTCATGAAGTGCCCTGCAGGGAGCATTTCTTTTCTCACAGTAAACCTCTGGGTTTGGTGACCCAATGTGATTCTCTTGCAACGCCAGAAGATCCAAAGTGTCAGGTCACCCTGAGGCTAGGTGACAGATGCACACCGTTGGGATCAGGAGTGCACCGCAAGGTAGTGGACCCTATGGCTGACTGCAGTGGACGGGAGTCCAGGTGATCCGGAACACGGGGCCGCTGGACACCAAGACGGATCCCACCGGGGTTAGAGCGCAAGATTCCCTGGGGCGCGGAGTCTAAGAGCCAGCTGGTGTTCACCAGAGCCTCGAGTGGTGAGGATGGACTGGGCTGCAACTGGCTCCAGGTCGCGACCCCCAGGGTCCCCCAGCTCACACCCACAGTAGGCAACAGGAGGACAGGGATAGTGAGGAATAAGCCAAGGTCGGGGCCACAAGCAAAAACGGACAACAAGGTACACGCCAAAGGTTCAGGGTCACAGGCAGACAGGGATGGTCGGGGACATGCCAAAGGGTCAAGGTCGCAAGCAGACAGGAATCGTTGAGAACACGCAAAGGTCGGTAACGGAGACAAACATAAAGCACACAAGCAGGAACCAGGAAGCCAAACACACCACGGATACACAATGGTTGATCAGCACCACTGGCTTGCAGTGCACAGGTTAATATAGGGTTCCCTGATAGGCCTGGGGTGGAGCCATGCTAAGAGGAGAGGTTATAAAACCCACCAGGTGAGAGTGGCTGGCCTCTTAGTTGGAACACATGAGGAGAGGTAAGCAAACAGGGAAAGATTACTGCATAACCATGACACAAAGGCTCCAAATAGAAGCAACAATTCTGACTAAGCTAAAACTGTGGAGGGAGGTATAGCTGGTAAGGTGGAAAGCATGCCCCTTGCTTATGTTTCTTTCCTCGTTGGGGCAGCACTTATACCCCAAGGCCTGCGGTGTCTCTCCGGGCGACGGATTCCCCTGTGTATCCTCCTCAGCATCACGGTGGCCATGCGTCTCCTCCCTCCACCTCCTAGGTTATCCTAAGGATACCTCCTAAGGATCGCTTCTTCTTTTGGCCAATCAGAAACCGGAGATCATGACCCACTTCCTGATTGGCCGGGAGGATAATCAGCATGACAATAGCGAATAGTGCTCTGCGCCCCGAGTCCACCCTTTTTTGAAGCCTATTAGAGCCTCAGGCTCCAATCACCTGCTTCAAAAAATAAAAACCCCATTGAAATCCATGCATCTGGCACCTTGCATGTAGATTAGGGCACTGCATTACGGGCCGGCACTGGTGTTTAATATTTAAACTCTGTTTTATAAATCAATGTTGTTTTATATACACAAAATCTTATATACCATCTGCTTATGTATTTCTTTACATTATTGAGTTAGTTAATTCACAGTGAACCATCAGTGGAGAATTAGCCCAAGGGCCCCAAAGCTATTTAGACTTTTACAAACCTTGTACAGAGGTGATATAAAGGGAGACTTTGATTAATGAACTGTAGCCAGGCTGGTATAATGGGACTCTGTGCAAATTTTCTTTTAACCACTTGACCACTGGGCACTTAAACACCCTTAATAACCAGACCAATTTTCAGCTTTCGGTGCTCTCACATTTTGAATGACAATTACTCAGTCATACAACACTGTACCCATATGAAATTTTTGTCCTTTTTTTCACACAAATAGAGCTTTCTTTTGGTGGTATTTAATCACCGTTGGGTTTTTTATTTTTTGCGCTATAAAAGAAAAAAGACTGAAAATTCTGTAAAAAAATGAATTTTTCTTCGTTTCTGTTATAAAATTTAGCAAATTTGTAATTTTTCTTGATACATTTTGGCCAAAATTTATACTGCTACATATCCTTGGTAAAAATAAGTACAAATTGGGGTATATTATTTGGTCTTTGTGAAATTTATAGAGTCCACAAGCTATGGTGCCAATATCTGAAAATTGATCACACCTGAAGTACTGACGGCCCATCTCATTTCTTGAGACCCTAACATGCCAGAAAAGTACAAACACCCCCCAAATTACCCCTTTTTGGAAAGAAGACATTCCAAGGTATTTATAAAGAGGCATGGTGAGTTTTTTTGAAGTTGTAATTTTTTCCCACAATTCTTTGCAAAATCAAGATTTTTTTATCTTTTTTATTTTTTTCACAAAATTGTCATATTAGCAGGTTATTTCTCACACACAGCACATGCATAGCACAAATTACACCCCAAAACACATTCTACTATTACTCCTGAGTACGGCGATACCACATGTGTGAGACTTTTACACAGCGTGGCCACATACAGAGGCCTAACATGCAGGGAGCACCTTCAGGTGTTCTGGAGCACCCAGGACAATTCTGACACTTCTCTCCTACATGTAAAAATCATCATTTATTTGCTAGAAAATTACATAGAACCCCAAAACATTATATATGTTTTTTTTTGCAAAGACCCTAGAGAATACAATGGCGGTCATTGCAACTTTTTATCTAGCACGGTACTTGCGCAGCAATTTTTCGAATGCGTTTTTTTTTGGGAAAAAAAAGTTGTGCTTTACAAAAAACAAAACTGTAAATTTAGCCCAATGTTTTTGCATAATGTGAAAGATGAAGTTACGCCGAGTAAATAGATACCTAACATGTCACCCATCAAAATTGCAGACGCTCGTGGAATGGCGCCAAACTTCGCTACTTAAAAATCCCCATAGGCGGCGCTTTAAAAAGTTTTACTGGTTACATGTTTTGAGTTACAGAGGAGGTCTAGGGCCAAAATTATTGTTCTCGCTCCAACGTTAGCAGCGATACCTCACATGTGTGGTTTGAACACCGTTTTCATATGTGGGCGGGACTTACGTATGCGTTCGCTTCTGCATGCGAGCACACGGGGACAGGGGCGCTTTCTATTTTTTATTTTTTTTTATTGTTCATTCTACTTTATTTATTTTAGTTTGACACTTTTTTTCCCCCCAAAAAATTTTTTGATCACTTTTATTCCTATTACAAGGAATGTAAACATCCCTTGTAATAGGAATATGACATGACAGGTCCTCTTTACAGTGAGATGGGGGGTTAATAAGACCCCACATCTCACCTCTAGGCTGGAAAGCCTGAAATAAAATAAAAAAACGATCCTGGCTTTGATCGTAGCGAGCATTGCATGGTATCGCAGGGAGTCGCAGGGTATTGCAGGGTATAGCATGGTATGGCAGAGTATCGCATGGTATCGCAGAATATCGCAGGGTATTGCATGGTATGGCAGAGTATCGCAGGGTATCACAGGGTATGGCAGGGTATCGCAGGGTATGGCAGAGTATCGCAGGGTATGGCAGAGTATCGCAGGGTATGGCAGAGTATCGCAGGGTATGGCAGAGTATCTAGATGGAAAGGGAGTGGATATTGCGCTGTATATGGGTTTAGATGGAAAAAGCTGCTAGCATTACCGAAAGACTATCGGTTGTGAGGGATTTGTGTGTATATTAATGCAGCGCTAAAGTTAGACTAGTGCCTATAAAGGAAAAATGCTGTTGTGGTAG
The DNA here is from genome assembly GCA_028564925.1 of Lithobates sylvaticus. Classification (NCBI taxonomy): domain Eukaryota; kingdom Metazoa; phylum Chordata; class Amphibia; order Anura; family Ranidae; genus Lithobates; species Lithobates sylvaticus. The sequence continues at coordinate 61,513,594 of CM053031.1, read as the reverse complement.
AGGATGTAGAGGGAAATATTATGGCGTGATGCCGACCTAAAATACCTTAAATACGTAAAACAGCAAACAACCTTATATTAAAACACATAAAATTCGTATAAGTGTAATAATTTCAATAAAATGGTGGGTATAAAAAATTCCGTGATTAAAATTGGTGACAGAAAATCAGAATAGTTATTATACCATGAGAAATTTAGCGTGATGTATAAAAATACATAAAACCACAATATCTATTAAAATCGTGGGTGCTAGGTGAAAAAAACTATACATATAAGTGTATAGGAGTGAAGTCCATAGCATTGATTGGTGATCAGGTGAAGTTGCCACAGTGTCACTTCACCTGATCACCAATCAATGCTATGGACTTCACTCCTATACACTTATATGTATAGTTTTTTTCACCTAGCACCCACGATTTTAATAGATATTGTGGTTTTATGTATTTTTATACATCACGCTAAATTTCTCACGGTATAATAACTATTCTGATTTTCTGTCACCAATTTTAATCACGGAATTTTTTATACCCACCATTTTATTGAAATTATTACACTTATACGAATTTTATGTGTTTTAATATAAGGTTGTTTGCTGTTTTACGTATTTAAGGTATTTTAGGTCGGCATCACGCCATAATATTTCCCTCTACATCCTCTACCACAACAGCATTTTTCCTTTATAGGCACTAGTCTAACTTTAGCGCTGCATTAATATACACACATATGGCAGAGTATCGCAGGGTATTGCAGAGTATTGTAGAATATCGCAAGGGTATGGCAGAGTATCGCAGGGTATGGCAGAGTATCGCAGGGTATGGCAGAGTATCGCAGGGTATGGCAGGGTATGGCAGAGTATCGCAGGTTATGGCAGGGTATGGCAGGGTATGGCAGAGTATCGCAGGGTATGGCAGAGCATCGCAGGGTATGGCAGAGTATCGCAGGGTATGGCAGAGTATCGCAGGGTATGGCAGAGTATCGCAGAGTATCGCAGGGTATGGCAGAGTATCGCAGGGTATGGCAGAGTATCGCAGGGTATGGCAGAGTATCGCAGGGTATGGCAGAGTATCGCAGGGTATGGCAGAGTATCGCAGGGTATGGCAGGGTATGGCAGGGTATGGCAGAGTATCGCAGGGTATGGCAGAGTATCGCAGGGTATGGCAGAGTATCGCAGGGTATGGCAGAGTATCGCAGGGCATGGCAGAGTATGGCAGGGCATGGCAGAGTATGGCAGGGTACTGCTGGGTATACATCCATCCATGCTCAGCCATCCCTCCATACCCTGCAATACACTGCAGGCTATTGCTGTGTATTGCAGGGTATGGAGGGATGGTTGAGCATGGATGGATCGGTGGTGGCAGAGCAGGCTGTGGGCACTACAGATCCCGCCCACAGCACTGCTGCCACCGATCCCTCCCCCTCTCCTCTCACACTGTACCGATCGGTACAGAGAGAGGAGGGGAGAGGAACCGGCGTCATCAAATGCGATTACATGTGATCGCTCCGTCATTTGACGGAGCGATCACGTGGTAAACGGCCGCGATGAGCGGCCGTTTACCGTGATCCGCCGGGTCCTCTGGACCCGGTGATCACGGATGTTCTCGAGTGCGTGCCCCAGGGGGCGCGCAAGAGAGGAATTCTGTGAGGACGTCATATGACGCCCTCTCAGAGTTAAGCAACTGGCCTGTAGCCGTCTTTCGGCTATGGGCCGGTTGTAAAGTGGTTAAGAGCAATTAGCTTAAGGCTCCATTTTACACTGAAGCTCATAAACGGAAGTTTTTGGGAGTTTGGGCATTTTTTTTTAACAGCCCATAAACTCCCCTCTATGCTATCCTCTGTGTCCATGCACACATGGACATTTTTGGATCTTTAACAGCAGTGGAGTTTATGGGCTGTTTTCTGAACACCCTAAAATCAAATTCAGGAGCTGTTTTTCTGACCACAAAAAACGCTTAAAAACGTTAAACGCGCTGATAAACGTCGATACACGGGCAAAAACGTGGCTCACCAGCGTTTTTTAAAGTTTTTGGTACATTGAAAAAAATAAATAAACATTTGGGGATGCTTGTGGTGTCAAAGTGCTCATTTTTATGTAACTGGATACATTTTTCCTTTTTTTAGCTTTGCCCCTGGCTACTTCTCATATCAAGAAACCCTGTAGTTGTAATTTACATTTAAGGCCTCGTGCACACTGGGTGTTTAGCTCCTGTGGAGAAGATTCAGTTTTTTTGTGCTAATGGAAGGCACAGGCGCACTGTCCATCCCTACTGTCAACAGCCTGTGAAAATCTATTACAGCCTGAAAGCTGCTGGGGCTGGAAGGGTCTGGATGATGCACTGATTGGTACTAACGTTAAGGGCAGTATACGCCCAGTGACAAATGCACAGAACACAGACTGCTTGCAGCTTACTAGTCCTTTAGGTATGGTGGCTGAATTTGTTTTCTTTTTTCATTTTATTTTTACCAGGTGATCCTGACAGTAACCCACTTCCTGTTGTAGGGTGACAACACTCACGCACCTAATATTTGGAGGATCAGCACTGTCATAACCACTTCAGCCTCTGGAACAAAGTGGTACATTGCGGAGGTTAAAGTGGTTTTCCCGGGATGATGCCTGCAGTAACAGGCATCATACTGGTTGTTTTTTTTTTTTTCAGCATGCAAAGCTGTGTAATGTAAAAGCAATCCTAGTAACTAATTAGCTGCTGGATTGCTTTTACAGGTGGGGGAAGGGGCCATATTGATGATTGAGGACTGGAACATCCCCAATAATCTCTATGGTCTAAGAAACTGGAAACGACGAGTATTTAGTCACTTCCTGTTTAGCCAGGATGTAAACAAGCCATTACTGGCTTGGGAAAGAATCAGATCAAACCTATCTTGGTTTCATCTAAAGCCTTTAAGGGTAGAGGTCTAATAGACCCCAGTTCTCCCAGTAAAGAGTACCTGTCACTGCCCATAATATCACAAGGGATGTTGTTCATCCCTTATGATAGCAATAAAAAAAATGAAAGAGACAGTGCAAAAAAAATAATAATAAAAAAGTAAAGTTCCCCCTGTGTTAGCGCACAAAGGTGAACGCATGCTTCGGTCCCGCATGCATACGCAAACAGCCATCGCACCACACATGTGAGCTATCACCGCGGACATCAGAGCAAGAGCAATAATTCTAGCACCATACCTCCTGTGTAAATCTAAAGTGGTAACCTGTAAAGACTTTTTTTGCCTATGGATAATTTCATGTACCATAGTTTGTCACCGATCCACAGGCGTGTGCGATTTTAAAGCATGACCTGTTTGATGTCTGTTTCTTTGGTGTAACAACATCTTTTATATTTTCCCAAAAAATTGGGCATTCTATTGTGTTTATGTGCACTAAAATTCACTAAAGTGTATTTTTTTCCCCAAAAATTTGCCTCTGACAAACCGCTGCACAAATACCACGTGACATAAAAAAATTACAACACCCACCATTTTATTCTCTATGGTTGCTGCTTAAAAAAATGATAGTGTTTGGGGGTTCTAAGTATTTTTCCAGCAAAAATATTATGATTTTTACATATTGTAAGAAGTGTCAGAATAGGCCTAAAGCTAAAGTGGTTAAACCTAAAAAACATCTCCACTTCTCCTCATCCCCATAACACAAAGGGATGTTCTGTAGATCACAGAAAATAAAGCTTTTTAAGATTTCATTGCAGCTTATGCCCCGTACACACGGTCGGAAAATCCGATGGGAAAAGTCCAATCGGATTATGTTGTCGGAAAATCTGATCGTGTATGGGCTCTATCAGACTTTTTCCGTCGGAAATTCAGACGGAAGAAATTTGAGAGCAGGAGCTCAAATTTTCTGACAAAAAAATCCGATCTGACTTTTTCCGATCGTTTGTAGAGAATTCCGATCGGACAAAGTGCCACGCATGCTCAGATCAAAATCCATCGGAAAAAATCAGACAGATTTTGTGGTCGGAATATCCGACCGTGTGTACAAAGCATAAGGCAGTCCCGATGTAACGAATGAACGTCATCACGTTACGAACGATTTTCCAACAACTTTGTCCGACCGTGTGTATGCAACACCAGTTTTGGACAAAATCTGTCGGAAAAAATCAGACAGATTTTGTGATCGGAATATCCGACCGTGTGTACAAGGCAGTTCACTCTGGAAGATACAAGCTCACTGGATTTCTGGAAGGATCAAAGTTTTTTTTTTTTTTTTTTGTTCTTATCGACCAGCCAGACATTACAAAATATTTTCAATGGTATATTTAACTTACCAAATGGAAAAATAAGAAAAATACTTGTTAAGGTTTACATACACTTTAACAACAAAACAAAAAGGATCATGATACCTACCACTTGAAGTAAAGCAAGATATCCTGCTCCAACATTATCAAAGTTCACTTTGACATTCCTCCAGCGGGCATCTTTAGTGGTGTTACTGAGATGAAAGCAGTCACTGCGGTTGTCAACTTCGGTTATAGGGAACATGACACCGGATGTAGTATTATCACAGTAATAAAATTTACCCGCAAACAGATTCACTCCCATTATGCTAAATATCAGCCAGAATATAAGGCAGACCAGGAGCACATTCATGATGGAAGGTATGGCACCAATTAAAGCATTCACAACCACCTGAAAGATAAAGAAATGGTTAAAAAAACCTTAATGTATAAAACATAATTTTAAAAGTGCAAAGAAAAAAGACTTTCCAATATAAACTTTCCAAAGCTTAGCCTTATCCCAACCTCATACTAGATTTTGCACACACCAAAAAGATGAAAAGCCTTGCACAATCCTATCTCAGGTATTAATTGTGGACAAATATTTTCCTATGCAACGTTGGAGGAAGGAGCAGTTCATTTTGTCATCAAGCGACATTATCTCTTTAATGATTCCAATGAAAATATAACTGTATTTATTGATGTTTTTTATATTTGTCTTCCATTCAAATTGAAAGTGAAAGTGAGGACTGACAAACTTTAGTAAAATATCTAAAATGTTCCAGTATTATCTAAAACAGTAGCCCTCTGCCTACCTCTATGCAGCCCACAGGGCACTTATTCCTTTCAATGGCACCAAAGACGAGGAACTATTCCTTTTACTAGAGCCAACAATTGGGCGCTGTTCCTTTCAATGGCGCAGTGATGGGGCACTTTTCCTTTCACTGGCTCAAACGGTGGAGTATTATTCCTCCTCCCACTGATCGTAAAGGTTAGGTCATTCTTCTACTCCCAAAAAGTACCAACGCTGGGGCATTTTTTACTACCACTTACACCAGAGCCTAAACCATAGTTTATTCCCAACATATAAAGAGAAATTGTGACTTTTAAAGTGCAAAACACACAGATATATATCAAAAATTATTTTATTTTACAGAGGTTAAAATCAACAGAATCCATCTAGTTAATAAAAGACAGTTTCAGAATGTGCAAGGTGACAAAATTCTCTACATGTTTTACCACTGAATTAGTAGCTTCCTCGGGAGATTTACATTTGTCAGGCACTGTCTACTGAAAGAAAACAATAATACAAATAATTACAAAGATTAATACAAAATATACACAAATCCATAAGATTATACAGAAAAAAAAATCTCCCGAGGAAGCTACTAATTCAGTGGTGAAACATGTAGAGAATTTTATCATCTTGCACATCCTGAAACTGTCTTTTATTATCTAGATGGATTATATTCTGTTGATTTTAACCTAATTAAGGGATGTGGTGCCAATAACTTATAGATGACAAGCAATTAAAACTTTTCTCCATTGTGTACTCCCATGGGTGCCAGGACATTTTCCACTCTCACTCACTGGCCAAAATCTGTTTTCCACTCTCACTGGCCAAAGTCTGTCCCCCCTAAAGTCTGAAGAACATTAAAATGGCATTTTGTGTCCCCTAGTGGGAAGTCTGTGTTTTCATTTACAGTGCCTTGAACAAGTATTCATACCCCTTAAGGTGTTTCACATTTTGTCATGTTACAGCCAAAAATGTAAATGTATTTTATTGGGATTTTATGTTATAGACCAACACAAATGGGCGCATAATTGTGGAGTGGAAGGAAAATTATAAATGGTTTTCAAAATGTTTTACAAATAAATATATATCTGAAAAGTGTGGCGTGCATTTGTATTCAGCCCCCCTGAGTCAATACATTAAAGAACCACCTTCCGCTGCAATTACAGCTGCAAATCTTTTTGGATATGTCTCTACCAGCTTTGCACACCTAGAGAGTGACATTTTTGCCCATTCTTCTTTGCAACATAACTCAAGCTCGGTCAGATTGGATGGAGAGCATCTGTGAACAGCAATTTTCAAGCCTTGCCACAGATTCTCATTTGAAGTTAGGTCTGGACTTTGATTGGGCCATTCTAACACATCAATATGCTTTGATCTAAACCATTCCATTGTAGCTCTGGCTGTATGTTTAGGGTCGTTGTCCTGCTGGAAGGTGAACCTCCGCCCCAATCTCAAGTCTTTTGCAGACTCTAACAAGTTTTCTTCTAAGATTGCCCTGTATTTGGCTCCATCCATCTTCCCATCAACTCTGACCAGCTTTCATGTCCCTGCGGAAGAAAAGTATCGCCACCAACATGTTTCACGGTAGGGATGATGTGTTCAGGTTGGTGTGTAGTGTTAGTTTTCCACCACACAAAGTGTTTTGCTTTTAGGCCAAAAGGTTACATTTTGGTCTCATCTGACCAGAGCACCTTTTTCCCCTTTTTTGCTATGTCCCCCACATAGCTTCTCACAAACTGCAAACCGGAATTCTTATGGCTTTCTTCTTGCCACTCTTCCATAAAGGTCAGCTTTGTGGAGTGCATGACTAATAGTTGTCCAGTGTGGACAGATTCTCCCACCTGAGCTGTGGATCTCTGCATCTCCTCCAGAGTTACCATGGGCTTCTTAGCTGCTTCTCTGATCAATGCTCTCCATCCCGACCTGTCAGTTTAGGTGGACGGCCATGTCTTGGTAGGTTTGCAGTTGTGCCATACTCTTTCCATTTTCGGATGATGGATTGAACAGTGCTCCATGAGATGATCAAAGCTTGGGATATTTTTTTTAAACCTAACCCTGCTTTAAACTTCTCGTCAACTTTACCCCTGACCTGTCTGTGTGAACCTTGGCCTTCACGATGCTGTTTGTTCACTAAGGCTCTCTAACAAACCTCTGAGGGCTTCACAGAACAGCTCTATTTATACTGAGATTAAATTACACACAGGTGGACTCTGTTTACTAAATTAGGTGACTTCTGAAGGCAATTGGTTCCACTAGATTTTAGTTAGGGGTATCAGAGTAAAGGGGGCTGAATACAAATGCACGCTACATGCAGTTACCAAAGCGAGCAAAGTCATTTCTTGTATTAAGAGAGGTATGGACTCCAGAGAGAGAGATATCATTTTGCCCCTGTTCAAATCATTAGTAAGACCTCCTCTGGAATATGCAATTCAGTTTTGGGCACCAGTTCTCAAAAAGGATATTGGGGAACTGGAGAAAGTGCAGAGAAGGGCAACCAAACTGATAAGAGGTATGGAGGAGCTCAGCTATGAGGAAAGATTGAAGGAACTGAATGTATTCTCTCTTGAGAAGAGGAGATTAAGTGGGGATATGATCAACATATACAAATACATAAGTGGTCCACTTAGTGAACTTGTTGTTGAGTTGTTCACCTAAGGTCATCACAAAGGACAAGGGGGCACTCCTTACGTCTAGAGGAAAAAAGATTTACTCTCCAAATACAGAAAGGTTTCTTCACAGTAAGAGCTGTGAAGATGTGGAATAGACTCCCTCCAGAGGTGGTTCTGGCCAGCTCAGTAGATTACTTTAAAAAAGGCCTGGATTCTTTCCTAAATGTACATAATATAACTGGGTACTAACATTTTATAGGTAAAGTTGATCCAGAGAAAATCCGATTGCCTCTCGGGGGATCAAGAAGGAGTTTTTGTCCCCTGCTGTAGCAAATTGGATCATGCTTTGCTGGTTTTTTTTTCCACCTTCCTCTGGATCAACTGTGGGTGAAGAATTGTCTATATGGGATTGTATTTATTTATTTTTTGGTTGAACCTGACTAACTATGACTGACTTTTCAGATATTTATTTGTAAAAAAATGAAAAAAACATTTCCTTCCCCTTCACAATTATGTGCCACTTTGTGTTGGTCTATCACATAAAATCCCAATAAAATACATTTACGTTTTTGGTTGTAACATGACAATGTGGAAAATTGTGGGTGTGAATACTTTTTCAAGGCACTGTATATTATGAATTGCACATTTTTAAATGCAATTGCCATGATGGAAAAATGTGACCAGCCATTTCTGACCTCTATTTGAGAATGATAGTTTCTTGCCTGTCTCTAGTAACAGTACTTTTAGGCCTCATTCACATGGGTGTACCTAAAATGAGATGCACAGGTGTTCCTTACATCCACATGGAGGCAGTCACATCCATGTCTATTGGGATAAAACAGCTGCATGGACACAGCCATTGGTCCCAATTTGACAGCTGTTTGGATGCAAGTGCATGTCTCTCAATGCACACGGTCTATGTTTCGGGACATGCACTTAGATTGTAAGCTCTAAGGAGCAGGGCCCTCCGATTCCTCTTGTACGAAATTGTATTGTAACTGTAATTCCGGCCTTTATTTTGTAAAGCGATGCGCAAATTGTTGGCACTATATTAATTCTGTATAATAATAAAAGATATATATTAATGTACTTGCAAGGCTGTCATATTGGAATCAGCGGCTGTGTCTGTGCAACTGCTGTGTTCTAATAGACATGAATAAGACTGCCTGCATATGGATGCACGGCACACCTGTGCATCCCGTGTGGGCATAGACAGCCCTTCACATGGGTACACCCATGTGAATGAGGCCTGAGTATCCAACACAGAACTAGCATGTGCCTGTGAAGTTAGGCTACAGCCATAATTCATGGTCAGTAGGGATGGGCCCGGTGTTCGATTCGAACCCATGTTCGAATCGAACATCGGCCGTTCGACCGCTCGTCGAGCCCAGAACTATGTGGGCCGTTCGCATCAAATTTGTGTGATGCGAACGGTCCCCAATGCACTGCGCCAGTCGCAGTGCATTGCTGGCTGATGATTGGCCAAGCATGCACTATGACCCCGCATGCTTGGCCAATCATAGAGCCAGCGGCGAGGAGAGCAATAATTGGCCACAGGCAGGACGCCGTGGCCAATTATAGCTCAGGGGGTTTAGTACACGCCCCACACTATATAAGGCCACCGCGCCGGCGGCCTCATGTAGTGTGTTCCGGCGTTAGTCAGTGACGGTGTCAGTGACATCTGCTGTGCCTGTGATTCATTCTGCAGTGCTGAGTGCTGACATTATCTGCTGTGATTCTGGGGATTAGTGTAGTGTGTGCGTGCTGTTAGTACAGCATTGCAGTATCACATTAAACCACCTTTACCCTTCTGGCCTGTTGTGTCATCTAAGGCAGCCATCTGCGGCTAATGAATTGCTGGCTCCCATAACACAGAGAACAGTCATTCATTGAAAGTCATTGATAAAAAAAAAGTCATTGATAAAAACAAAAAAAAACAAAAAAAAAAAGTGTGGGGGTCCCCCCAAATTCAATTACCAGGCCCTTCAGGTCTGCTATGGATATTAAGGGGAACCCCGCTTCAAATTAAAAAAAAATTACGTAGGGGTCCCCCTAAATATCCATACCAGACCCTTATCCGAGCACGCAGCCTGGCAGGCCACAGGAAAAGAGGGGGGGACGAGAGCGGCCCCCCTCCCTCCTGAACCGTACCAGGCCATATTCCCTCAACATTGGGAGGGTGCTTTGGGGGGTCTGTGACCCCTCAAAGCACCTTGTCCCCATGTTGATAAGGACAAGGTGTGGGGGCCTGCGGGCGGGGGGGCTTATCGGAATCTTGAAGCCCCCTTTAACAAGGGGACCCCCAGATCCCCCCCCCTGTGTGAAATGGTAAGGGGGTACCCCTACCATTTCACCAAAAAAGTGACAAAAATGGTAAAAATGACAGGAGACGGTCTTTGACAATTCCTTTATTAAAATCTTCTTTTATCTTCTTTCTTCTGGTCTTCTTCCTTTCTTCATCCTTCGGTTTCTTCATCTTCTCCTTTCGGCATCTTCTTCCATCTTCTTCTTCCATCTTCTTCTTCCTCCGATCCACTTCTTCTTGCTCTGGTCTTCTCGTCCGGCATCTTCTTCCACGGCGTTGGTGTCTCTTCTTGGGCCGCTCCGCGCAATGGGAGGCTCCCGCTGTGTGAGGCTTCGCTGCGTCTGACAGGTCTTTTATAACGGCCCCGCCCTCCGTTATAAAAGACCTGTCAGACGCAGCGAAGCCTCACACAGCGGGAGCCTCCCATTGGGCGGAGCGGCCCAAGAAGAGACGCCGACGCCATGGAAGAAGATGCCGGACGAGAAGACCAGAGCAAGAAGAAGCGGATCGGAGGAAGAAGAAGATGGAAGAAGAAGATGGAAGAAGATGCCGGAAGGAGAAGATGAAGAAACCGAAGGATGAAGAAAGTAAGAAGGAAGAAGACCAGAAGAAAGAAGATGAAAGAAGATTTTAATACAGGAATTGTCAAAGACCGTCTCCTGTCATTTTTACCATTTTTGTCACTTTTTTGGTGAAATAGTAGGGGTACTTTTGTACCCCCTTACCATTTCACACAGGGGGGGCGGGATTTGGGGGTCCCCTTGTTAAAGGGGGCTTCCAGATTCTGACAAGCCCCCCGCCCGCAGACCCCCACAACCAATGGCCAGGGTTGTGGGGAAGAGGCCCTTGTCCTCATCAACATGGGGACAAGGTGCTTTGATGGGTCACAAACCCCCAAAGCACCCTCCCAATGTTGAGGGCATGTGGCCTGGTACGGTTCAGGAGGGAGGGGGGGCCGCTCTCGTCCCCCCTCTTTTCCTGCGGCCTGTCAGGTTGCGTGCTCGGATAAGGGTCTGGAATTGATTTTGAGGGGAACCCCACGCCATTTTTTTTTTTTGGCCGGGCTTCTTCTTAAAATCCATCCCAGACCTAAAGGGTCTGGTATGGATATTTAGGGGGACCCCTATGTCATTTTTTTTTTAATTTGAAGCGGGGTTCCCCTTAATATCCATAGCAGACCTGAAGGGCCTGGTAATTGAATTTGGGGGGACCCCCACGCTTTTTTTTTATCAATGACTTTTTTTTTTTATCAATGACTTTCAATGAATGACTGTTCTCTGTATTACGGGGGCCGGCAATTCATTAGCCGCGAGTGATTTTAAATAGCTTTTTTTCCTGCAAAAATGACACTTTGTGCAGGGACAGTTCTAAGCACGGGAAACATGCGCCCCTTTACAGGCATACTATAGACACCCCCCAGGTACGAAATTTAAAGGAATATTACACTTTTATTGTTTCACATTAAGCATTATTAAAATCACTGCTCCTGAAAAAACGTCCGTTTTAAAAAAAAAATTTGCATTGATACATGTCCCCTGGGGCAGGACCCAGGTCCCCAAACACTTTTTATGACAATAACATGCATATTAGCCTTTAAAATTAGCACTTTTGATTTTGAACGTTCGCGTCCATTGTAATTAATAGGGTTCGAATGTTCGCGCAAACATTCGGTCCGTTCGCAGGTTCTGGTGCGAACCGAACCCGGGGATGTTCGGCTTATCCCTAATGGTCAGTGGTTCAGAAAACACTGAAGCCACTAGTTTGCAATAACAGGCAGGAAACAAGGATCTTCAGAAGGTCAGGTCAGGAATGCCAGCATATGCTTGTTTCTTTTAAAATGCATGTAAAGCATATAAAGCCTAAGGTCTCATTCACACAGGCATGAGATTATATGTATTTATAAGCATTTATAGGACATTTCTAAACTCATGTAATTGAATGCATTGATTTTAAATGGTATAAATCACACTGCGTGTTTTCTTGGGTTTAGTTGCGTTCAGTTTGGCTGCATTAAGAAAAAATAGAAACCTGTGCATCTAGGGGCAGATTAGATACTCTGATCATGTCTAAACACATGAAAACGCACATAAACGCATGTAGACACATGTACTTTTTAGCTCCTTCCCGTGATGGGATGGATCGGCAATCATGTGACCATTGTGATTGACAGTGGTCAAATGATTGGGAGCCGATCCTGCCAGCTACTAATAGTACGAGCCAAGAGCTGTCTTTGACAACTCGGCCTCTGTGCTGGGAGCATGCAGTAAACATGGGTTATAACCCCTGTCAGTTTTTCTTCGCCCTCTGGGGATTTCACTTCCTGTCCCCTAACTTCCTGCAACACTGGTAACACAGACGTTTTAGTGACACAGACTAGTGGGGGGGCACCGACAGCGATAAAAACCTGACAGGTGTCCTTATCCCTCGCCACTCTATTTGAAACTAAAAAACAGTTTTGCCTTTAGTTATACTTTTCACTTTAATGCATTATTTAGAATCACATTAAAAAGGCATTGCAAATAAATCTTTATGCAGTTTTTAAATGTAAACTCACCCTCATGCCTTCAAACCGCGACAGGGCCCTCAGGGGTCTCAGTGCTCGCAGTGTTCTAAGTGACTTTATAGCTCCTAATTCTGAGTACCCCAAGGCATTGGCTACTAGGCTCACCAAAGATATCTTAAAAAGAAAAAAAACACAGTTATGTATTTTTTTAAATAAGGCCTCATAAACACTGCTAAAATACAGCCAATTAATTGTAATCTGCCTATGCACACAGGCGTGTAAATAAGCGCTGTGTATTCTTTAGTAAAAAAAGAATGAAAATAGAAAAATCTTCATTTTTGGTCAGTAATTTACGCCTCATGCACGCAAATGCACTCATTTGCGCGTACGTTTGTGCACACAGATCTGTCCGTTTGCATTGTCAATCCAGGAACAAGCTTCCGCACATGCACAAAAATGTGCGCAAACTTGCGCAAAAAAATTTGCGCAAACGCATATGCGCAAAAATACATAAAAAAAAAAGTCTGAAAAAGTAGATGCTCAAACAGGAGTATCGTGTGCAAGAGGCTTTAGTGCAAACCTAATACACTGTGGTACATACATTAATGTATTATCTATTAATAAATAATAAGTAAATAGAGCACTTGTTCTACTTCTGGCTATATAAAATAATGCTACTGTATAATCTGCAATATATACTGCAAAATCAAGTCCTAAATGCTGATTTCATTGAAAAAGACCTCATAAAAATTGAATTCAGATAAAAAAATGCAGGCACCTAGAGATGTCAGATCTCACATCTCAAGCAGCAGCCTCTCCAACGTAACCATCATGGCTGAATCCTGGCTGGTTTTGACAGGCAAAGATCCAACAGTGTCAAGTTGGTAATATCAAAACTTGCTGCTAACCTCTGCCTCCTCACCTTCCTATTAACCTATCACTATCCTGGGGAGCATCACTGACCAATAGGAATGTAAAGTAGACATGTGCCATTCGTTTCGTTCCGATTTAGTTTTTTAACAAATTTTGACAAATTCGTTAATTCGGAAATTAAAAATCCGTTTAATTAATTTTTCCAAATATTCGTAAATTCGAATATTCAAAAATTTGTAAATTCGTACATTCGTAAATTTGTACAATTGCACATTCGTAAATTTGTACAATTGCACATTCGTAAATTAGTACATTCATAAATTCGGAAATTTGGAAATCTGAATTTATAAAAATTAACTAATAATAACTTAACTATTACTAACTATTAAATTATAGATATTGTAATTTCCTTTTTAAATTGGGCTGTTAGTGAACGTAACAAATACAAACTTATCTTAAGTTACAAATTATCCGAAATAACGAATGCCACATCCAAACAAACGTAACGGAACAAATAAAACGTTTTATTATTATTATTTTTATTATTAATTAGTTCCGTTCCATTTTGTTTAGATACAGCATTCGTTATTTCGGATAATTGGTAACTTCAGATGAATTCGTGTTCACTAACAGCCAAATTTGAAAGGAAATTACAATACCTATTATTTAATAGTTAGTTACTATATTTTCTAATTTTTGGATTTCCAAATTTCCGAATATTCTAATTTACGAATGTACGAATATACAAATTTTCTAATTTATGAATGTACGGATGAACAAATGTACGAATGTATGCATTTACGAATGTACGAATGTGTGAATGTACGAATTTACGAATGTACGAATATATGAATTTACGAATGTGCAATCATAACGAATGACCCGAAAAAGGAAAAAAAAACAAAAAACGAATGAAATACTTTTCTTTCAAGAATCTTTTCTAAGAATTTTTCATTCAAATTTTGCACCATTAGCAGGCTGCCACAATGGCTGACTTTCGCGCGGCCATCGATTTTGAGTGATCGGGCATGTTGGAAATTTTTTGAAAAAGGAACAATTTTCTAATCAATGATGGGAGAATCATGTGAGAAATCTAATCAAAAAAGAAATGTCGCATGAGCACAAGAAAAGAAAATTCCTGGAAAGAAGAGAAAATTCCCAGAAAGAAAACAAGATTCTCGGCCACGAAAATTCTTTTCTGTAGCAACATGAGGTGAAATCGAAGGCTTGGTTTCTCTAATTTTTAAATCAATGGTTGCATAATCAGATAACAAAACACACAATTTTCTGATTTACCAAAGAAAATTCTGGTGCAGCTGTGCTAACTTCAGCTTGTTCAAATAAGCTTTGGCAAAAAAAAATGGAAGCTATGCAGAGCTGCACCAGAGTTTGCACTTTCTAGTTTTAGTAAATCAATCCCTAACGCCTCGTACACACGATCGGATTTTCCGCCGACAAAGCGTCAGACTTTTGTCTGAAGGGCGTGTGCCTTGATTTTGTCTTGCATACAAACGGTACACAATTGTCAGCCAACAAACACGAACATAGTGGCAAACTAGACGTACTACGAGCCGATAAAGAGGAAGTTTCTGAACGGCTGTTCGTTAATCAGCCATGTTGCAGAAACGGAGGAGATAATGTGTTATTCATTATTGGCCTTGGAGTTATTTCTTTGACCCAAGTCCAGTCCAGGAACAGGAGGAGAAGGATTTCTTGGACCAAAAATTGGTTTCTTTATTAATCGTGACCAATTATGTCATATGCATTTGCTGCGGTTAACTCCGGGAGAATAATCCGGATGATTTTCGGAATTATCTCCAGATGACGGACTTTCACCAACTCTTGGCATTGTCGACCCCCTATATTAAGAAGCAGAGCACATGCATACGTTTTTTTTTTTTTTGTTGAATAATGATTTGATTTGCTATATTTTCTATATTTTTGGATGCATAGAATGCACTTTTTGGTTAAGTTCTATTGGCATATAGCATGTCTAATTTTATTTTTTTTCTTTTTTTTAATGCACAATAAAAAAATTGTGTAGAATAATACTTGGCTATGTGTTTTACTTCAAATGACAGTTTGGGAGTAGGCAGTTTAATTTAAAAAAATACAATGTCAAATTAACAAGGAACACCAACATAGTTGTATCTTTGATCTTAAAAACTACAGGATAATGGTGTTGTGGTAACTTTCCAGAAAAAAAAATAAAAAACAAGCATAATAAGATTATTCTTGATATCACTAGCAAATAAAAGCCTTTGAAAATGTGTTTGGCAGAACTCCATCAGTATCACCAGCAAAGCAGCTTCATTATTATCCCATTAAAGAAGAAGAGAATTGTGCGCTGCATTTCTAGATTTCATAATTTGCCACGTCACGAATATTAATTCTCCATTACGAACGCTAGTTTACAAGATCGACCGCTTCCAGCTCGTCCTTGCGTCCGAGCATGTGTGTTTGTACTTTGGACTTTTGTGTGACGGACTTGTGTAAACACAATAGAAAAATCTGACAACAGACCGTTGTCCGCCAAAAATTGACTAGCCTACTAACCAACATTTGTCTTCGGAAAGTTGGACAACAATTGTTTGATGGAGTGTACTAACAGTTATATTTTAGGCAAACAGTCTGTCATCACACAATTCCCGGCCAAAAATCCGATTGTGTGTACGAGGCTTAAGTGTAGTAAAAAAAAAAATCAGCACAAGGGACATTACTTACTATCAGTGTAATGTGTCCCTTGCGCAGCTGGCTACAGCTTTAGTTGAAATCATTCTCCTCCAATTCCCCCTACCCTAGCAGCCATAATCCTCCGGTGCAGGGGTGCTAAAAAGAGCTGAGAGACCTGTTATATGCACTCATCAAGAGTGTCGATTATGCTCACCCTTTCCACCCCACCTCCTCCATTCTTAGTAGATGTGTAGCTTCTGTGAATGAGAAGCTGGTCTGGCAAAGGCTGACCATTACATTACAGCATTGTAATATTTTCTTGGTACAGTAGTGTGGATCAAACAGGGATACGTACATCCACAATCAGGAAATCCAACCAGCACCAGGCGTTTGTGAAATATGTGACAAATCCATAGGCGACCCATTTCAAAAGCATTTCTGCTATAAAGATGTAGGTAAAAACTTTGTCAGCGTACTCCAACACGGTCTTCATAGTTTTATGCTTTTCAATATGAATATCCTCAAAAGCCTATAAAAATTGAGGTTAAAAAAAAAACAACAAAAAGTTAGTTTTGCATGTACAATACACAAATCCACATTTTAAATTTGAACATAAATATTCAAAGGGGATTGCAAGGAAATATACAAGTTCACCATTCGGTCCATAGTCTAGATATGTGTTTAATTAAAAGCACTGAATTAATTTAAATACTATTAATTAAACCACATGAAAACAATCTTTACATTAAACTCCCTTAATCTGCTACACAACAGAGATCAGGTTGGGTAGGAGGGTATGTACTGGAAGCCAGTCAAAAGGATCCGTAGCATGTGCGTTTTTTGGCAGGAAATTTGAATGAGAAAAAAAAAAAAACAACTGGATACTAGATAATTGTGGTCAACATATCACAAAAATGATTGGTTGACTGCTAGTAGCCTGGCAGACAATTAGAGTTACACTATATTAACAAATGTATTGTGAAGCCTGCCTTTACACGCACATGAACTTTAATGGAATCCCACTGTACATGCCTGATTTTAAAATGGTGTTTCCACCAAAAAATAAAAAAATGGCTTAAAATTCCTAAAAAAAATAAAAAAATAAATAATTGGAAATTTTTTTTTTTTACTCACCTCTAAATGCCTTTTGCTAGGGGGTCCCTCGTAGTCTGCCTCCTTCAGTGCCCGGGCTGGTGACATCACTTCCCCTCGGCGCAGTCAGTCACCTGAGACACGTGACAGGTCCCAGATGACTGCGCAGCGTAACGCGGCGCGCGGCGCCGCTCGCGCATGCACAGTGGGTGCCCGGCTGTGAAGCCACAGCCAGGTGCCCACGGTAAGAATGCCGTTGCCGCCGAGCGGAGCGGGGAAGGGGGGGCTTCGATCCCCTGCATTGCTGGACCCTGGGACAGGTAAGTGTCCAATTAGTAAAAGTCAGCAGCTGCAGTATTTGTAGCTGCTGACTTTTACATTTTTTTTTAAGGGGCACCCCACTTTAACTAGACTTGTGAGTAGTTTCATTTTTAACTTGTAATATACCTTTGCAACAAAGCTACACTTAGAAGGCACCTGTGCTTCTCCTTCTGTCTCTTCTAGAGCTACTTCTTGCTTCAACATGGAGCTGCCTCAGTGAGCTGCCCCTGGACCCTTTATGGACTTCATCCACTAATGGACTCTGGTTCATGAGCCATTCTGTTTATAGTTTGCCACATATGTATTGATTATGAGCTGGTTCCTTTTTATTTTAGACATGTTTTGTGGAGCCAAGTGCCCATCTTGCGCCAATAATCACCCATTTTCCTTGTGTATGGTAGCAAATCAGTTTATAACTTCAGCTTGTTGCTTTGACAATGAAACCTGGAAGCTGATTTATTTGCAGAGCTGCACCAGATTTTGCACTCTCCAGTTTTAGTAAATCAACTGCCTTGTATTTTTTCAATGAATGCAAAGTGTATTCTGATGAGCCGAGGTGGAGAGTAGGGGCAGTGACATGATAACCGTTATTAATGGCATCTTCAGTGCCCCTTCAGATATCAGATATAGATAATTACATCTAGTCAAGCTGATCCAGTACAATGCATTCAAAAAATATAGTTCCTGGAGTTCAGAGTTAAATGTATTTTTAAAAGCAGCTAGTCTATATACTGCAATTATAATTCCCTGTGGAGTAGAAACTGAGAGTGGGAGGGTCAACAGTAAAAATGAATTAGGTGTGATGCAGTGCACATGTGTCAACAAGGAACATGCTGACAGGCTGAAAGAGCAGTGTGACCAGAGGGAGGATCTCAATAATCTGCTGCTGCTTCTTAACTGTCCAACTGTCCAAACAGTTTGGGGGGAAAGTGAGCTAGCTGTACTGCTCCAACTGTAGCACAGGAATTTAGGTCACTCACCTGCCTGTGTAGTCTGGAAGGACTGTGCATATACAGCGGGTAAAATAGGTATTGAAGACGTTCCCATTTTTCTAGGTAAATATATTTCTAAAGGTGCTATTACAAAGACATTTTTACCACATGTCGGTAACAACCCATGCAATCCATACACACAAAGAAACCAAAACAAATAAGTTCAGAAATTAAGTTATGTGTAATATAATGGAATGACACTGGGAAAAAGTATAGAACACATGAAGAAAGGAATGTGAAAAAAGGCACGGAAAGTGAAGAGACCAGCTGAAATCTATCAGTAATTAGAAAGCAATCCTGCACCTTGTCAGTGCAAATTAATATCAGCTGGTTCAGTCTCAATTGACGGCCTATAAAAAGGTGTCTCATTACCAAGGTGTCACAAAATAAACATCTCATGATGGGTAAACGCAAAGAGCTCTCTCATGGCCTTCGCAAACCTTATTGTTTCAAAGCATACTTATGGCATTGGTTACAGAAGGACTTCTAAGCTCCTGAATGTTCCAGTGAGCACTGTTGGGGCCATAATACGGAAGTGGAAAGAACATAATTTCACCATAAACAGGCCACGACCAGGTGGTCCTCACAAGATTTCTGACAGAGGAGTGAAAATAATTAGCAGAAGAGTTGTCCAAGGAACACTCGGATCTGGAGCAGGTACAATTGTTTCAAAGTAAACAAAACAATGCACTCAACTGCCATGGCCTGTATGCACGCTCACAACGCAAGACTACATTGCTGAAGAAATGTTAAAGTTCATTTAAAGTTTGCTACACAACATTTAGACAAGCCTGTGAAATACTGGGAGAATATAGTCTGCTCAGATGAGACCAGAATTGAACTCTGTTAGGAGGTCAAATGATACTGAACATCACCCCAAAAGCACCATACCACACCATACCAGCAGTGAAGTTTAGAGGTGGGCACATTATGGGGTGGGGCTGTTTTTCAGCACATGGTACCGGCAAACTTCATATCATTGAAGGAAGGATAAATGGAAAAATGTACCAAGAAATTCTTGATAAAAATCTGCTGCCATCTACCAGGATGATGAAAACGAGGGTGGACATTTCAGAAAGACAATGATCCCAAACACAAAGCCAAGGAAACTCTCAATTGGTTTCAAAGAAAGAAAATAAATCTGCTAGAATGGCCCAGCCAATCATCTGACTTGGGTTCAATAGAAAATCTATGGCAAGAACTAAAGATCAGAGTTCATAGAAGAGGCCCTGAGCCTTCAAGATTTAAAGACTGTATGGAAAAATGGGACAAAGTCACACATGAGCAATGTATGTTCCTCCATACAGGAGGCGTTTCTCCATACAAGAAGCGTCTTGAAGCTGTCATTACCAACAAAGGATTTGGTACTAAGCATTAAATACCTTTCAGTTAGCGTGTTCAATACTTTTTCCCGGTGTCATTTAATTTTATTGCACATAACTTAATTTCTGAACGTATTTGTTTTTGTTTATTTGTATACCATATTTATCGGCGTATAACACGCACCGGCGTATAACACGCACCCCAAGTTTAGGAGGGAATTTTAAGGAAAAAAAGTTTTAGGAGAGAAGTTTAGGGAAAAAAAAAAACTTACATTTAAGCGTCATTTGCAGCTTGCCCAGCGTCATTTGCAGCCTTGCCTAGCGTCATTTGCAACCTGCCCAGTGTCATTTGCAGCTTGCCCAGCGTCATTTGCAGCTTGCCCAGCGTCATTTGCAGCCTTGCCCAGCGCCATTTGCAACCTGCCCAGCGCCATTTGCAACCTGCCCAGCTTCATTTGCAACCTGCCCAGCGTCATTTGTAGCTTGCCCAGTGTCATCTGCAGCTTGCCAGAGTCATTTGTAGCTTGCCAGGTGTCATTTGCAGTTTGCCAGCGTCATTTGCAGTCTTGCCAACGTTTAAATTTCCCGCTGCGAGACAAACCGCGCATGCCCGGCCGAAAAAGACCGAACCGCGGCCGAAAAAGGCCGGCGCGCGGCCGAAAAAGACCGAGCCGACTCTTCGGCTCCACTCGGAGTCCCGCCTCCCTGCGCTCGCTCCCGAAACAGCAGGGAGGCGGGACTCCGAGCGGAGCTGAACAGTCGGCTCGGTCTTTTTCAGCCTTCTTCGGCCACGGTTCGGTCTTTTTCGGCTGCGGTCGCCATTTTTCGGCGCCGCAACCAATTTTTGTCATTTTTTTTGGGGGTATCGGCGTATAACACGCACCCACGACTTTCCCCCGATTTTTAGGGGGAAAAAGTGCGTGTTATATGCTGATAAATACGGTATATGGATTGCACGGGTTGTTACCGACATGTGGTGAAAGTGTCATGTTAATAGCACCTTTAGAAATATATTTACCTAGAAAAATGGTGACTTTTCAATACTTATTTTACCCGCTGTACCAAGACTGGATGGAAAGACATACAAACCCTTTGGCAAGTAAAACAGTTTCCATATATGTATCCCAACTACGTATTAAGCTGTTTGCCTGGAGTTCGGTTTTAGACACAATTTCAGCATACTATAATTTCTCTTCAATCTGTCTGATTGAATAAATCTTTCTATGTAGTGTATATATTAATCATTGAGTGTTTTAATTA
Organism: Lithobates sylvaticus; assembly: GCA_028564925.1. NCBI lineage: Eukaryota > Metazoa > Chordata > Amphibia > Anura > Ranidae > Lithobates > Lithobates sylvaticus. The sequence goes on along the minus strand of CM053031.1, from coordinate 61,492,629 downwards.
TCAACTATATGCATTACTGACAGTGGCCCTGTCACACTCTCAGTGCTAGTTGTCAGTTGCGTAAACCAGAGTGACCAGTTCTAATGCCCCTTTCCCTCTCGATAGACCTTTTCTGTATTGAATTGGTCTGCTAACTGTGCCCATATGCTGGTAAAGGCTTACTGATGTGTAATTCCCTAACTATTCACCTCCATTTAAAAAAAAAAAACAGAACAAGAGAGAATTAAATAAGTCTGAATAGGTTGGCGTAGTGAAACACTGAGTGCGTTGTTCTCACCAAGGCCCCGCTGCTAAGAAGAATCATGAGGATTATAAATGATTCAAACCAGCTGTGCTCCACAATAAGGTAGCAGGTTTTCCTGAGGTTCCACCAGGTTTTTCCTCTCCCCTCTTCAATGTTGATCCGGCAGCATGCACATTTCTTCATGCAGCCTGGGGACAAAAGAAAAGGAGCTGGCAAGTAATCAATTAACACTGCTAACAAGGGTTTTTCCTGCCCCTATGAAGTCCACAACCTGAATAGAGCAGTTGCTGCAGTTTTTACAGGTCTTACATCTGTGTTCTGAAGGTATGTTAACAATGTCTCTAAAAATATTTCCAAAGCAGCTGTCTTTGACGTTACATAAAGCAGCTTTTCAATAATAAAAAAAAAATCAGCATATAAATCAAAGCAGTGAACGTATATCAAATCTCAGTACAAACTATGAGCCCACGACTAGGATGTGATAAATAGGCACACCAGATAACCTGGACCTTCGAGCTATGTCAATCACATTAAGGGTGTGAGAAAAAAAAAAAAAAGTTAGCTGGTTAGGCAAGTTCAGGGGGTCCCCTACTTAAAAACATCCGACTTACAAACGACTCCTCCTTACAAACGGAGGGAGACAACAGGAAGTGAGAGGAAATCTACCCCTAGGAAGGGAAATTCACTCCTGTAAGAGTTAATATGGGAAAAAGGTATCTCCACTGATGCTTTATCACCAGTCCATGTTTCCCTAACAACCCAAAATTTTCAAAATCCAATTGTCATTGGGACAGAAGGTGAGGTGAAATCTTCTGAACAGGGGCACAGACAGCAAAACAAATGTTACAGGGGTGATAACCCTTCTCTATGTTATCTAAAAGACATAAAAATCGATTTTTTGGCTGGAGCTTCACTTAAAAAATGTACCTGTTCCGACTTACAAACAGATTCAACTTAAGAACAAACCTACAGACCCGATCTTGTTTGTAACCCAGGGACCCCCTGTAGTAGAAAATCACATACTACTGCACATGTTCTGTAATGTTGAAGGCCTATCACCAAAAATCCAAGTGGCTACCTGAGTTCAAATGAATGTCTTGTGCCAAAGCAAATGTTGATTGTCCAAGATAATGGGAGATTTGAAGCCAATTTGTGTGATACCAATCCTACTTGAAAACCCTCATTATCCACATTATTTAAAGGTTTCCAGTACTAGGAGGATAAGGCTGCTTTCACACTGGGGCGGTTTGCAGGCGCTATTGCGCTAAAAATAGCGCCTGCAAACCGACCTGAAACAGCTGCTGCTGTGTCTCCAGTGTGAAAGCCCTGAGGGCTTTCACACTGGAGCGGTGCGCTAGCAGGACGGTAAAAAAAGTCCTGCTAGCAGCATCTTTGGAGCGGTGAAGGAGCGGTGTATTCACCGCTCCTATACCGTTCCTACCCATTGAAATCAATGGGACACCGCGGGGATACCGCCAGCAAAGCGCCGCTTTGCGGCGCTTTGCGGGGGGTTTTAACCCTTTTTCGGCCGCTAGCGGCCGCATACCGCGGCTAAAACGACGGTAAATCAGCGCTAAATATAGCGCTGCTTTACCGCCGCCGCCCGCACCGCTCCGGTGTGAAAGCAGCCTAAGTCTAGTTGAATGTGAATTATTTCTACTAGCTACACCATTAACTGGTCAGTACTACCCGGTGAGTGTATTCCTTGCACCGGAATAGGTAGACCAATTATTCTCTATGACCAGCAGCTGCATACATAGTCATTCAGAGTCCTATTGCTTCCTGTATGATCAAAATGACAGACTACATAAAATCTGCATTGGAGGTTTGAGATGGCTGAGGTGAGCAAGGGTGTACAGGATTTTGTTATATAAAACAGTGCTATTATCTTTTAAAGGGCTGGCACCAGGACAGATAAGGAGACACTTGTGTTTGTTTTCACCTATAAGTCTCTTCAGGATCATTAAAAGAGAAGTTCTTTATCGATCTGATGCGACATCTGTCCCCCGCCAGTTCTACACCGAGAACTGTGCGATCAAACACTGCTAAACACTCAGTTCTCCCCTCTCTACTCTGAGCAGACAGTCGGTGACTGTAAGTCACTCGCTTTCAGCTTTGCCCCTCCAACACTCACAGGAGCACTGGGCTGTGGAGGGGGCGGCTCGTTGAGAGGCTGCTGGTCCAGGCATCTGGGTGGATCACGACTGTAAAGTCAGGATCGATGGCTGAGTCACATCAGCCGACAGTGGGCTTCAGCCATTGTTGGCTGAAAACAGATCACAGGAGTGCAGATCGATAGGAAAGGTAGGGCCAAAAAAACTTAGGCCCCACTTCGCCTTTAAATTATTTTGTATTAGGATTACTAGAACAGATGAAGCTGAAATACAAAAGGAATAATGCAGGACAGTGACAGGTCCTACAGCAGGAAGATCTTTTCAATAGTCTCGTGAGACATAAAATGGCAGCAAGCAACTCAGCAAAATCCCAACCTTTTAACTGACGTTTTGCAATGTAGCTTTTGACCAAAGTGGAAAATGCAATAATAAAAGTTTTTTATGTTTTTTTATTTTTTTTATTGGGATTTTTTTTATTATTTTTGTTAATTTAAAGTCAATTTTAATAATTTTCAAAATACAAAATTATTAGTTATGCAAAAAGATTATTACATCTCTTCATCAATAAAAAATAGAAATCAATTTTCCCTTTCCCCTATCCCTCCACTCCCCCCCCCCCCCCCCGCAAAGGCCGCACCCTCCCATTCCTCTCCTCTCCTCCCAGATTTTTACACTTCCACATAGTTCTCCACATATTTACTTGTTTTTTTTTTTTAATCTGTCCACTTTTTCCAGATTCCAGCAAACTTTTCTGTCTGATCTTCCTCTTTACTACTCAAGTACTCCATAATATATATATAGGTCTTTCTGGCTCAAGCCATTTTTATGGTATTACTCCTTAAGCTACATTTAACAAAAAAGGAACTATTGCATTCTTATACTGTTTTATTCGTACTGTGGAAGAGAACTCCACGGATTATCTGGTACCTCTGTTTCAGTAATCTCGACTATCTTTTGCTGCACCTCCAGCCAATATTCGCGTATCTTTGGGCTTTCCCACCATATGTGGGTCATAGTGCCCTGTGAATTACATACTCTCCAACACAATGGAGATTTATAGTTCATTTCTATGCTGTTAATATCTACCGAATATACAGCTCTTAGTATTTTATTTAATTATTGCTCTGTTAACAATAATTCTTTCCTCATATTTTCCCCTTCGCCTAGTCCATTTATATACTTACATAGTTTTCATAATAATTGCTCTTTATACTTTTTATAATACCCTATCGTGAAGCCGTCTGGCCCTGGGCTCTTCCCTGTTGGTGTATATTTTTAATGCTGAGTTTATTTATTCTAATGTTATTAGTTCTTCTAATGCTGTGTACACACGAGTGCAATTTCCGACAGAAAAAGTCCTACGGGAGCTTTTCATCGTATATATTCCGATCGTGTGTATGTCCCATCAGACTTTTTACGCTGAAAACGTAACGGACCTAGAAAGAGAACATGTTCTAAATTTTTCAGACGGAACCAATTTCTATTGGGAAAACCGCTCGTCTGTATGCTGAAGCAAGTACAAGGCGGAAGCTATTGGCTACTGCACTTCCTTTTTATAGTCCCATCATATGTGTAGTACATCACCGCGTTCTAGATGGTTGGACTTTGGTGTGACCATGTGTAGGCAAGACCGCTTGAGCGGAATTCTGTCGGAGAAACCTTCAGAGTTTATTCCGATGGCAAAACCGCTCGTGTGTACGCGACATAAGAGTTGTAATCTTTCTGCGGATATTTTAGGTAAATTTGCTTCCTTTAACCGCTTCCCGACCGCCCCCTGCACATATACGTCAGCAGAATGGCACGGCCAGGCAAAACCACATACAGGTACGTGGCCCTTTAATTGCCTGGCCGTGGGTCGCACATGCGCCGCCAGCGGCACGCTCGCGACCCGGTCGGGAGCTCAGTGCCCCCGGCCGCGGGACCAGCGGACCCGATCGCCGCTGGTGTCCCGCGATCGGGTCACAGAGCGGAAGAACGGGGAGAGGTCTGTGTAAACAAACCTCTCCCCACACTTCCTACTCTGCCTGTCATTGATCGGCTGTTCCCTGTCCTCAGGAAAGCCGATCAATAACGTCAGACGTCAGCCCCGCCCCCTAATGTAAAAAAACACACACACGTCACAGCCCATAACCCCTCCCCTCCCCCTAGTGGTTAACTCTTTCACTGCCAGTGTCATTTATACAGGAATCAATGCATTTAAATAGCATTGATTGCTGTATAAATGACAATGGTCCCAAAAATGTGTCAAAAATGTCCGATGTGTCCACCATAATGTCACAGTCACAATAAAAATCGATGATCGCCGCCATTACTAGTAAAAAAAAAAATATTTATAAAAATGCTATAAAACTATCCCCTATTTTGTAAATGCTATAACTTTTGCGCAAACCAATCAATAATCGCTAATTGCGATTTTTTTTACCAAAAATATGTAGAAGAATACGTATCGACCTAAACTGAGGAAAAAATATGTTTTTTTATATATTTTTTGGGGATATTTATTATAGCAAAAAGCAAAAAATATTGATTTTTTTTCAAAATTGTCGCTATATTTTTGTTTATAGCGCAAAAAATAAATACCGCAGGGGTGATCAAATACCACCAAAAGAAAGCTCTATTTGTGGGAAAAAAAGGACGCCAATTTTGTTTCGGAGCCACGTCGTTAAAGCGACGCAGTGCCGAATCGCAAAAAGGGGCCTGGTCCTTTGGCTGCCAATTGGTCCGGGGCTGAAGTGGTTAAATAATCTTGTATTCTTTTCTTAATAAAAGGTTATGAATGCACCTTAACTATCATGTCCCTTTTGTGTCTGCTTCTCCCTACTACTCTTTTGTAATATTTACCTTTTCAGGTTCTGGTGAAGGTGACTGGATTGGAAGTTAAATATGTTTTTGTAGCATAATGATAATGTTAATATACACGGAAATTAAATTGGAACATTTGCTATATTGTTTTCATAAATAGATTTCAAAACATAAAGATACAATGAAACTACTTATTAAAAAAAAATCTACGTATGTTTAACTGGGAGGGTCCACATGATGTCACATTGATACCTGGGACTTCAGTTTAGACATATTTTGTATTGTGCAAACTCCCAGTAAGTGCACTGGTGAATAACACACTAGGCCTGGCTTGTCAGTAGCAGAACATGTTGGAAATTTTACAATATTCAGTTTACAAAACTAAGAAGTATAAAGCAGTAGCAGAAACATTGGTAATGGGAAGGGAACAAACCATCTGTGAAGCATGGCTCTGGTTCAAGTGTCTCCTCATAGACATAACCCAAGTAATTATCTTCTCCTTCCATTCCTGGTGGTCTGATGTCTATCGTGCTACCCTCTGAGGAGCTGGAAAGTTTAACCTTCTGCAAAGAAGTCAAACAATGAAGTACAATTACTTATAAGGAGTGTGAATTACTAAAGCACCCATGTAACAACATGGTGCCAGAAACAAATAAGTGATTCAAAATCAACCAATCAAATATCAATGTTTCAGATAAATGACTAAACTGCTAAAACTGACATTCGATTGCTCATTGTGGGTTAAAGTGCATCACTTTTCAAACTGATCATATGTTTAATCAGGAAGGTGGTTTCTGGTGTTAATTTTCAAGTGTGTCTAATGTGGGAAAAATAAAAATTGAAAGCTTCCAATATTAAAGTACAGAAGACTCAGAAGTATTAAACCAAAGCTGAATATGGACAACTGTTGATTTAAAAAAATCTTTGTTAACTTAAAGTTGATGCCAATTTAGCAGTTCTGCCATTTGCCAGAAGCTGGTGGCAGAACTGTCCGCAGTCTAGGCACATTCTAGTTATAAATTCATTATGCAATAAGCAAAGAGCAATATTATCGAATAATTTTGTTAGCTACACATACCGTATATACTCGAGTATAAGCCGACCGGAATATAAGCCGAAGCACCTAATTTTACCACAAAAAAAAATGGGAAAACGTATTGACTCGAGTATAAGCCTAGGTTGAGAAATGCGCAGCTACTGTAAGTGGAAAAGAGGGTCAACAATGCCCATTTGCAGCCTCACTGTTCCCATTTGCAAACTTAGTAGTTTAAGTTAAGGGTTCCTAGATGCCCCCTAGCTGCAGCCAAAATTTGGGGTCTCTGAACCCAAAGGCTCCCGAAATGACATTGCTGCAGATAGACACAGTTGACCAACTTTGGGGCCCCGTATCTCGGGCCACTTGGTGCTAGGATCCCCAAATTTGGTTTGCAAACCCAGTGGAACTAGTACTACAACATATCCAAAGATGGTAGCACCAAGTGGCCCCGAGATACAGGGCCCCAAAGTCGGTTCGGAAAATGTCATTCTCTGCTGCAGAAAAATGCTTGACTCGAGTATAAGCCGAGGGGGGCATTTTCAGCACAAAAAAAATGTGCTGAAAAACTCGGCTTATACTCGAGTATATACGGTATGTATGCTGTGTATTTCATGGCAAGCTAACCTTTTTTGGCACTAAGTCAATGTAGTTTAACGACTTTTGCTTTCTTTGCTTCAGATTAACAAGTGGATGCCAAATGTGTCATGTGATTTTCAAGACCGTATACCATCATAATGCAGGTGTAAATTAACCCACCAATACCAATGCAGCTTTACTTTTACACTCACCAAATCTTTTTGTACCCCATTCTGGATCTTTCCTTTTCCTTTTTATGTTTTCCACATTAATGCAGGAACCACCAAAGCTATGTTCTCCCAAAAGGACTAGATCAGACTTTCCTACCCAATTAAGAAACTGGTTGAACATTTCAGCTGCTTTACTCTACCTAAAATGAAATAAAGTGCAATTTTGTATACTGTGGAAAGATTGTGCTCATTGTGGTGGAACTGGCTGAGTCACCTTGCTCCAAGTTTCTTCCTTTGGGGAGCATCATTGCACATAGCTCCCAGATATTGGGGAAAAACCCATGGTTTTTATATTCTGAAATGTGCTAGGCATGAATGTGACCAAATATGGTCATATGTGAACACGTTTCTCTTAGTTTAGGGAAGAAATTAAAGAAATTAATCGGTGCCACCCCCTGCAGCTGCTTATACTTACCTTTCTTTATCTCCTTCAATGATCTGATCAACCACAGGAGTAAAGAGAAGAAACCGTCCTATGACCTAATTGGAGCTTACATAGCTCCAATTCAGTCACATACAAAAATGCTGGGTGCCTATGCAGTACCAATGTCATGTCAAGGGTCACAAGATGAGTCACATGCTTCCCTATATCTGGGAGTATTGGATATCTCATGTCACTTAACGGGAGTGGCGGTAAGGTAACTATAAGCATCTTCAGAGGCTGGGATTATAAGTGGACCCATTTCCCTGCACTGCAAGGGCATAGCACAGGTCCACTTTATTTATAGACTGCCTAAAATAAAAGTGATCTAATTGAATATGGTTTATCACAAGCTTTTTAGACCTCTTTTCAAGTATAAGACAGAGTTGATTTTACCTTATACCCCCTGAAACAATGAGCCTATAATATCTACACAAAAGTTTTTTATGCATTTACAAAAAGTCACAGTTTATTTTAATTGACCTGGGGCTCTGCTGTTCTCCTTATATTAAATACAAATCTTAACTAGGAAACAGGTCTGTATCATACACTGTGGCACCAAAAATTCTCTAGCAGATAATGACATGCCTGCAAAGCACAGAAGATAGTTAGAACATCATAGCCATTAATTTCATAAAAATTTACAGGTGCAAACATGAAAACATCTTATGGAGGTGGAATCCCTCACTAAATGCTTATTAGATTTTAATCAGTGCAGATTATTTAAAAAAACTATGAACTTGAATTGGGTTTTCACCTTCAGATGACTTTAATATTCCTGGTTTGCCCAGGTTCTTTAGCAAATTTTTTCAAATGATAATTTTTTTCTAATTTGCATTTGTATTATTTTTGGCTATTTTTATATAATTTAGCAAAAGTGTTTTTATGCTATACAGTATGACACAAAGTGTTCTGTGAAAAAAAAAAATACTGTATAAAGTGTACAGTACATAAGAGTGCATAACAGAGCTGTACCAGCTACGGGGTAACCGATCTACAGATTACATACACCTACATTTGCGGTATCGCAAACACAAAGTATTTGTACAAACTGAAGGTGAAAAACCCTTTAGGCACTGTCAGATATGGTCAACTTACCAGGCCAAATTGAACTCTTGACTGTAACCAGTCAGGAGCTTCAGGCAACAAGGGTGGTCTAGTGATGTGACCTGTATCTCCTTTGACATAGCTTCCTCACTGGCCTCTGTTGCCTGAGCCTCCCTGCAGGACTTCAAGTCTTGATAATGATTGCTGTTCACCAAGGTTTTTTGTTTAGTTAGCAGATTATGGATGGGATGGGGAAAGCGTTATATTAGCAATACTGATATACCATAAGGTATGAACAATGAGAAAGCTTTTTTTCATATAAGTCAATAATAAAGGTAGAATAACAGGTACAATATACCGTCATGGCCAAAAATATTGTTGCAATTACAAATGTTTAGGCATTCTCATGTTTTTTTCTTTTGTTTGTATTGGTATGACACAAAAAGTGGAGAAACAAAAAGCCAAATCTGACACATTCAACGCAAAACTCCAAAAATTGACTAGATACAATTATTGGCACCTTCTCAAAATTGCAAAAATAATAATTGCATTCCAAGTTTGTGATGCTCCTGTAATTTGCAATTAAACTCACCTGTATCAATTAACAGGTGCTAACAATATAGCAATCACACCAGCAACCAGTTTAAGAGGTGAAAAATGTACTCAACCTTTCTGTTGTGTGTCTGTGCCACATGGAGCATGGAGAAGAGAAAGAGCAACAAATAATTGTCTGAGGATTTGAGAACAAAAATTGTGCAAAAGAATTGAAAATCTCAAGGTTACAAGGCCATCTCCAGAGATTTTAATGTTCCTGTGTCCACTGTGCGCAACATTGTCAAGAATTTTACAGGCCATGGCACTGTAACTAATCTCCCTGAACGTGGACAAATGAGAAAAACTGATCAAAGAGTTTGTAAAAACGTACCTGGGGAAGCCAACATCCTTTTGGGAGAATGTACTGTGGACAGACAAAACAAAATGACAGCTTTTGGTAAAGCCCACCATTCTACTGTTTTCAGAAAAAGAAATTAGGCCTTTAAAGAAAAGAATACAGTCGCTACAGTCAAACATGGTGGAGCTTCACTGATATTTGGGGTTGCTTTGCTGCTTCAGACACTGGATGTCTTTTTTTTTTTTTCCAAGTATATTTCTTTATTGAATACAATAATAAACAGCATTACATAGCATATTACTCATTGTAAATGTAACACAATCATAAAATGATTATTAACATTGAATTATTGAACAGTTGGGTAACGGGGAAAGGGATAGTAACATCTAAGCAGGCAATATCAAACAGAGTTCTTGATTAGCGGCGATCGGTTCGGATGCGACCTATTAAGGGGCATCTTGCGGTATACAGGGTATTTGCGGGTACCTGAGTGTTTTAAGAGGTGCTATTTGTCTTCAAGCAGGGGGAGGCCCGCAGGTTTGTGATCGATCCCTGGTGTCTACAGGTGGTTGCGTATGAATATTTGACATTATTTTTTTGTTTTTTTTACCTTGGATTCTGTTTCCTGGCTGACTGAATCGTTGCTTTCTGCAGCCTATTTGTATAGAGTTCCCCTAAACGGGGACCTGAAGGGAACCAATCTGGACTGAACTCTAGTTGAGCTGAGTACTTCGATGTTGGGGGTAATTGAGTATCCTGGTGGGGGAGATAAGGGTGGGAGAGCGGGGTGGTGAAGGGTAGGGTGGGAGGGCATCGTCGTTATGCATGGGGTTACAGCTCTGTTCCTGTCTCCCTCCCAGGGAGGTGAAGGTAATTGTGGTGACAGGTTCTATAGGGTCGGGCATGCAGGTGAAGGGCAAGGCGGTCTTCCAGGTGACAGAAGGACGACACTGCATGTCTTGACCATGTGCATGGCGTTATGAAATCTGAAGACTACCAAAGAATTCTGGGATGCAATGTATGGCCAAGCGTCAGAAAGTTGGGTCTCCATCAGAGGTCTTGGGTCTTACAGTTGGACAATGACCCAAAGCACACAACAAAAAGCACCCAGACACGGTTTAAGACAAAGCGCTGGAGAGTACTGAACTGGCCAGCAATTAATCCAGATCTAAATCCCATAGAGCACAGTTGGGAAAAGGAAGCCTTCCAATCTGAGAGACCTGGAGAAGTTGACGAAAGAAGAGTGGTCCACAATTCCAGTAGAGAGGTGTAAGAAACTCATTGATGGTTACAGGAAGCGATTGATTTTCAGTTATTCAATATTAAATTGACGGTGCCAATAATTTTGTTCAGTTCATTTTTGGAGTTTTGCATGGAATGTGTCAGATTAGATTTTTTGTTTCTCCACTTTTTTGTTTCATACCAATACAAACAAAAGAAATAAACATGAGAATGCCTAAACATTTGTAATTGCAACAATTTTCTGGGCGAAGTGGTGCATTATCTGACAGAAATGCAGGGATGCCAATATTTTTGGTCACGACTGTATATATATATTGAATTTTGCGCTGAATATATATTTACACACACATACGCACACATAGATATACAGTATGCCTGTATATCCTTTCTGTGTCTATCTATTGATTCATACAGAAATCAATATTCACCAGAGAGCTGCTTCAGACAGCAAATCAGGTTCTGAAAACCTGGTTACTACTACTCTCACTGTTTTAACTGTATGCCCATACCTCTATGGCTTTGCCATCTTCCTCACTGTTTTAAAAGCAAGTCCTGAAGACACCTTCACACTTTCTATAGTACATATTTGGCAGACACTTGCAGGAATTAAATTAATTGCAAGTTTTAAGAAATACAATTTTTTATTTTTTCCAAAATTCAGTACAGCCATATCATGCACCACAGAACCTTTGTTTGGAACTACAGAGTCCTGGCATTGATTCTGACTTGCTCTCCCTCTTGCAGATCTATATCTTTGTCTATGTGGCTTTCTCTGTAGACTGTACTAGGAGTTGAGTGGTTCTTTCTGAATTATAACAATTATATTTTGTTAGGTGTGTACATAATAAAAATTCAGTAAAACTGTACTGGGCAGAGTTGGGAATCCTAGATATGCTAAGTTCAGGCCTCTGATTAGGTGTTCCCAGAAATGCAAGCTCTGTAGAATGGTAGGAACAAACAATTTGAAGTCAAACCGAAGTATTCAGATCTTCCAATAAGTACAAGCAAACCAAGTAAATACCTGATGACATCATGATTAAATGCAGGTAGGATCCATGCATAATGTTTCAAATAACAAAACTACTTAAACACAATGATTTTTCTTTAATTCAGCTGTAAATTAACTATTTGTAATTCCTGTATAATAGGGAAAATTTTAATTGATACATATTTTTGAAAAATGATGCATGAACTCTTTTGCATTTTCGCCTTCTGTTAAAATTGTAAACTCTGTTAAGTTAGTCTTCCTGCAGAGCACAGCATGCACATCATTTAAGTAAAGTGGCATCAGTGACCACCGAGTACATGCAGCCTGTATATAGCAGCATCAACTTGACAGTTGATGGAACGTATGATTGGTTAAAGCAACATGCTGCTCTTGTACATTTCAGCACCATGGAGAGTGGCAACTGCCCACCCTGTGTTGTGAACTTCTGCGACATTGCTGAATTCACAGAACAGGGCAGGTTTGCCAGTCTTGCATGATCATGCTATGGTCAAGTTAAACAGTTCAGCACTTGGGACAGCTGTGCAAAATTCTCATTGTGTTGCAATGGATGAGAAGGTTCATAACTGCGCTGCATGCAGACTGATATTCATTGGTAGCATAACCATATAGATTACTTGAGGGGACACCTTGCTGTGTCTTGTTAAAAATAAACACCAGAGCTGTATTCTTGACTCCTCCAACTTGTTTTTACCCCTGTGAGAAGTGAGAAGGGGAAGCAATAAAGGTCAAAATATGCCATCTTTCTGCAGACTTGCATGCGCCTAGATTAAAAGGCAAAGGACAAATGAATGCAGTCATAATTTGTATTTTTCAGTGAAGGCACAGAGCTACACAGGCTGCTTTTAGCTGTTTCATTTTTAAACCAAAATCTGTCCACAAATTTTAAATTGGAATTCCACAATCACTTATTAAAAGTTGCACTTCTTTGTTACAACTACATTGTTGAGTATTCTTGCAATATCTTAAAGCGTTACTAAACCCACATCATAAAAAACTATCAATAAATGGTGTATTACATGCTGTTTATACTCACTCGGTCACTATGAGATTTGTTTTCTGTATTCTGCAAAAAACCTGGTTGATCCTGCTGCTCTCTATCTCTATCTTCTGTTCATGTCCCCAATCCAGCTAGGGATTTTGCAGATGGGATAGCAACTCTGCACATGCTCAGTTTTCAGTGAGTTTCTATGCCGGGCATTTCCTCCCTATCACATCTGAGCAGCCCATGTGACTATAGAGTTACACATGTGGGCACATACACAGTGGTAAATGACGGCCCACTCCCTTCTCCTTCATGTGCACTAACCAGCTAAACACACTGGGGAGGGATATTACATGTAGATTGATGGAGGCTTCACCTCCCTCTTGATCTAAGACACAGGCTGGAGGGGCATGCCAGTCTGTGACTGGCAGAAATCCACCCACATCATGTTTTTTCCACTAAATAATAAAGAATTGTTTTCAAACATATATTTGTATGACTATTAAAAACTGTTTATGGATATTATTTATTTGTATTTCAAAGGCTGTTTTCTTTATTGTGAACATGTGACCAGCAGCAGAGGACTAAAAGCTCCTTCTGCTTATGTTTCCCTGCAGACAGGCTAGGGAATATTTGGGTCATGTGACAGCTGTATATCATTTAGTAAAAGGGTACTTAGATTTTTTTATTTTTATTAAAATAATTACAGTGCCATCATCCATATACAGAAATAGACGGGATAATGTCAATTAAACAGTGTGTGTTTAGTATCACTTTAACTGTGCATAGTTAATGGCTAAACACAGGAAAACATGACTTTGTAGAGTAGACCAGCCATTCTCCAGATGTTCCTAGAGGTTTCTCGAGTAGTGGCATGGTTCAGGCATCATCCTCAGAAAGCAGGGCCAGCAGTATGGGACCAGTGAAGACTCTCTGCTCATCTCTCGGGTAATAAACAATTTACATCAATTAGGTTTTAGCTGTTAGTAAGGAGATCCTTTTCCTACTGACCACCACAATTTGCACTTTGTCTATGTCTGTTCTGGCCACTACTTTTTTCAGCACCGAAAAAAACTTACCAGTATAAGCCAGGGAGGGGGGTGGGTACATTTTCTTTTGAACGATTAAGAAAAACAAAATATGGCTTAGATAGGTAGATTCACAAGATACCCTGGAAATTAATTGAGTTCTATGAAGCGAATGTGGACACTTGTCCGGCAGTAGAATTTTAGGCAGAGGGGAGGGGGTACTTGCCTTTACTGCCTGTCTTGCAGTTTATTAGGTACACTAGACTGGGGAATTGTACTGTGGGGGGGTCCTACCACCTTCTCCTCCATTTCAGAAATCAGATGGACTCCACGGTTTGATTTTTGTTGTTAAGTTTATTTGTATTTTGTACATATATAGGATACCATAGGTCTATGAATGATACAGAACTTTTATATGTACTTCGACTGAAAAACTTAAACCGGAACTTCACTCTCTCAATCAACATTGACTATTTGTAATTGTTATGCTGCTTACAGCCTTATTCCAAAATGGATTAAATTCAGTATTTTCCTCAAAATTCTACAAACAATACCCCATAATGACAATGTGAAAGAAATTTAAAATCTTTGAAAATTTATAAAAAAAAATCAAAATCTCATGTACATAAGTAGTCACAGCCTTAGCTCAATACTCTGTTGAAGCACCTTTGGCACCATTTACAGCCTAAAGTCTTTTTGTGTATGATGCTACAAGGTTGGCACACTATTTTTGGGCAGTTTCTCCCATTCTTCTTTGCAGGACCTCTCAAGCTCCAACAGGTTGGATGGGAAGCGTCTGTGCACAGCTATTTTCAGATCTCTCCAGAGATGTTCAATTGGGTTCAAGTCTGGGCTCTGGCTGGGCAACTCAAGACATTCAGAGTTGTCCCATAGCCACTCCTTTGTTATCTTCGCTGTGTGCTTAGGGTCGTTGTCCTGTTGGAAGATTACCTTCGCCCCAGTCTGAGGTCCAGAGCGCTCTGGAGCAGGTTTTCATCAAGGATGTCTCTGTACTGTGCTGCATTAATTTTTCCCTCACTCCTGACTAGCCTGCCAGTTCCTGCCACTGAAAAACATCCCCACAGCATGATGCTGCCACCACCATGCTTCACTGTAGGGATGGTATTGGCCAGGTGATGAGCGGTGCCTTGTTTTCTCCAGACATGACACTTGCCATTCAAGCCAAAGATTTCAATCTTTGTTTCATGAGACCAGAGAATTTTGTTATGCAATGGTTTGGAAGTCCTTCAGGTGCCTTTTGGCAAACTCCATATGCCTTTTACTGAGGAGTGGCTTCCGTCTGGCCACTCTACCATACAGGTCTGATTGGTGGAATGCTGCAGAGATGGTTGTTCTTCTGGAAAGTTCTCCTCTCTCTACAGAGAAATGCTGGAGCTCTGTCAGAGTGACCATTGTGTTCTTGGTCACCTCCCTGACTAAGGTCCTTCTCCCCGATCGCCCAGTTTGGTTAGGCGGCCCACTCTAGGAAGAGTCCTGGTGGTTCAAACTTCTTTCATTTACGAATGATGGAGGCCACTGTGCTCATTAGGACCTTTAATGCTGCAGACATTTTTCTGTACCCTTCCCCAGATCTGTGCCTCCATACAATCCTGTCTCGGAGGTCTACAGACAATTCCTTGGTCTTCATGGCTTGGTTTGTGCTCTGACATATCATGGACCTTATATAGACAGGTGTGTGCCTTTCCAAATCATGTCCAATCAACTGAATGTACCACAGGTGAATCAAGTTGTAGAAACATCTCAAGGATGATCGGTGGAAACAGGATGCACCTGAGCTCAATTTAGAGTGTCATAGAAAAGGCTGTGAATACTTATGTACAAGGAGATTTTTTTGTTTTTTAATTTTAATACATTTGCAAAGATTTCAAACAAACTTCTTTTATGTTGTCATTATAGGGTATTGTTTGTAGATCTTTGAGGAAAATAAATGAATTTAATTAATTTTGGAATAAGGAAAATGTGGAAAAAGTGAATTGCTGTGAATACTTTCCGGATGCACTCTACCTATTCTTCTATGGCTATGAATGTAAGTTATATGTGTATGGCAAATAAAAACCTATTAAAAAAAGGTAAGAAAGCCCTGATGAACAGATTGATTTGTGCAGCTGTTAAACAGTGTTTGAGGGTTTCCAAAGCTTTTTTAATAGTGGGCAGCATTTTATAAAAAAATAAAAATAAAAAAAATGCTTGTGTAGGTTTGGCCATGCCGTGATCAATATTCATGAATTTACATTTCAAAGGTTACAGTCTTTTCCTATGATTCGGCCACAACAGTTTTTACAACATCCATAAACAAAACCATGTTCCTGAAAACCTTCTAATGGTACACTTTGTAATTTCATGGTAATTTTGGAAGGTTTCTTTCTTTCTTTTTTTTTTTTTTTTCATTTAAACAAGAGTACCCCGAATTGAATTTGCTACTCCAACCAATTCAACCATTTTCTGAATTAGATTAAACAGACAATTACAATTGTAAATCAATCTAAACCACTACAATACAAATCACTACATACAGTATTTTTCTGCCATAATTAATAATTTCAGGTTCAAAATCAGGAAACAACAGAAATGATATTGCTTCAAGCTGTCCTTGCAATCAGAAGCTTCCAAAATTGTCATAAAATTAAAGTATATAGGAATTATTATTCCAGGTAGGCACACAAATGTATTATTAGTAAAGAAATTCTGATTATTATTTCAATAGATTCAAAAGAACTGGAAAGAAAACTGTTAGTAATACATGAATCAAAGTTAAAGAATAAACTGCTACATGATAAAGTATTATTATTACGATTGTAACTATTGTTATTATTATTATTTTAGCTGCCTGTGGTCTGCATATTTTAGAAACACATTGTGGCCTTTATATTATATCAAAGTGGAAAAAGCTGCTGGTTGGTGGAAAAAATGAAGGGTAATTTTTGATCAGTTGCCATGGAGTATTGTTCTTTGTTACTATTAAAAAACTCAATTAATGGTAGAGGCAGTGCCGATGAAGTAAAATTGTCAGAAACAGAAGACCATTAAGGCTCGATTCACATCTCTGGAGTGCTTTTTTGCGGTGCTTGCTGCGTTTTTGGACACGCGTTTCTACCGCGATTTTGCCACGATTTGCATTTTGCATTTTATTTTACACTGTATATATACAGTAATGTAAAAAAAAAAAGCTGAATGTAAATAAAAAAGAATTGTGGAAAAAAACAGCGTGGGGGAGTCCATACCACGCCATTGGGTCTAGTATGGATTTGGAGGGGACCCCCCACACCATTTTTTTTTTAAATGGCGTGGGGGGTCCCCCCAAAATCAATACCAGACCCTTATCCGAGCATGCAGCCCAGCAGGCCAGGAAAGGGAGGGGACAAGCGAGCGCCCCCTCCTGAACCATACCAGGCTGCATGCCATCAACATGAGGGGATAGGTGCTTTGGCCCAAAGCACCTTGCCCCCATGTTGATGAGGACAAGGGCCTCTTCCCGACAACCCTTGCGCGGTGGTTGTTGGGGTCTGCAGGCGGGGGTCTTATCGGAATCTGGAAGCCCCTTTAACAAGGGGGCCAGCTCCCAGCCTCCCCTCATATGAATGAGTATGGGGTACATTGTGTTCTTCTTCCTCTGCTGCCACTCCCGCCGACGACCGTTCACCGATGCTGAGTCCTGCTGATCTGTCTGCGCTGATGTCAAGCATTTCTTAGATAACGATGGGGGCATGGAAATTAGACTATAACATATGGATGCCCCACCCCTTGTGACGTTAGGGACCCATCATGCCCCGGGGCGGTGACCTCACAAGGGGATGTAATTCAATGGCCGCATCCCCCATCGTTATCTAAGAAATGCTTGACATCGGCGCGGACAGATTAGCGGGACTCAGCATCGAAGGAGGGTCGGCGGCGGGAGCGGCGACAGAGGAAGAAGAACACCGGACAAAGAAGACAGAAGAAAGAAGAAGAGCAGGAGAAGGAGAAGACCAGAGGAGGAAGATGCGGGAGAAGATGGAGGAAGGCGCGGAGAAGAAGAAGATATTTTCAATAAAAGACTGTCCCCCGCCCGCAGACCCGACAACCACCGGGCAAGGGTTGTCGGTAAGAGGCCCTTGTCCCCATCAACATGGGGGCAAGGTGCTTTGGGGTGGGGGAGGCGCAGAACTCCCCCTGCCCCAAAGCACCCATCCCCGTGTTGAGGGCATGCAGCCTGGTATGGTTCATATGCAAAGGATGCATCAAGGTGAAACAACACAAGGGTTTACAACCCCTTTTAAGGTGTCAGCATACCAAGACATTTTGGACAATTTCATGCTTCCATAGACACACTCCTAAACCTTGTGGACAGAAGAGTATAATAATTTTAAATAGTATAATTAACACTTAGCACCTAAAAGAAAAAAGGCGGAACTTAAGCAAATGGAAAGGTTTCTTTACAGTAAGAGCTGTTAACATGTGGAATAGACCACCACATGAGCTAGTTCTCTGTAGTTTGTTATTAGAAAGGCTGGATGTGTTTCTAAATGCACAGAATATAACTGGCTATTAATCCAGCCGTACTAACACCACAAATTATTAAAATAAGGAATCAAGGAGTATTTGATTGCCTTATAAAACCAGGAAAGAATTGTCTTCATTGCAGCATTATTGGCTTTGATTTGTAACAATTTAATTGTTTTTAATTAATTCTATTTTGCTTTTTTTTTTTAACAAACTGATAAACTTTAAACAGTACCCTTTAAATCTCAATGATGAGTACACCACACACTGGCAAAATTATATGACACATTCTTAATTAATTTACTGTATAAAAACTGTAAGACATTTCAGGCATTATTATTTAGATTCTTGCTAAAAATGAAAGTAATTATTGAATAGTTTTCGGGGACAAATCTACTTTTCTGTTCCTCAGTCTCCATGCTTTGTTAATTTTATTTTATTAATGAACTGGAAATAAATTATTAGGGAAGATGTAATGCATTTTTTGTATTAATTCTTACCTCTTTACTCTCTTCAGGGTCAGATTCACTACTGAAATCTTCAGTGTTTGGGTTATCAAAGTCCGACTCTCCGGCTGCAATAGGCACTGCTACGGTGAGGCACTGTTGGTTACTAACAGCCATACAGTCCTTCTCATCACCTCCATACTTCTCCACACTGCTGCCTATCCCACTTGTTGTCCCACTTGCTTCTCGATGGTAATCGTGTACTTTGATATTCTGCACAACAATATTGCTATAAACACCATTATCGCGTTTAATTCTCAGCTCTTCCAGCTGTTTTGTGTCATCCGCATCTTTTTTATCTCTTAAAAACAATTTTTGGAAAAAATCTTGTAGGCATTTCCTAATGTAGGACATCCCCCTCTGGATCCTGCCCACTGCGATCTGGAGATTATTCATTTCACCATCATCATCCGTAGCTGAAAGATTGTCAGAGCTGAAAGAGCTTAGGAGTAAGGCCAAGAACAAATTCAGCACCTACAGTTCAAATAAAAACATACAGAGTCAAATGTAATATATAGAACCACTCGGAAGTAGGAATCTTAATCGCCACTTTTTAGGCCAAACTTTTTTTTCTGTTTTGGATAGAGAAGGGAAGAGTTAAAATCCCAGTCGTTTTATTTTTTATGTCCTTTGGAAAAGGTTTTCCATTGCCTCCTGTCCTGGAGAGTCAACAGGAAAGGAGATAACATCTCTATAAACAGAGACAATATCCACCCTTAGGCGAGGTTCACACCTATGTGTGTTTTTTAGTGCGTTTTGCTGAAATGCAATACAGTCCATTTAACATGATTTCCTATGGGACACATTCACATCTATGCGTTTTTTGGTTGCTGCATCTTTTGGAAAGGGTTACTGACTTTTTTCCCGCAGCAGATTGCCTTTTGCGTTTAATAGACTTTTATGGACCCACACCAAAAACGCAAGTGTTGCGTTTTTTGATGCGTTTTTGCATGCATTTTTTTGTTTTCCCTAATAGGAAAGGCTCTTCAACAAACAGTTGATAGCCAGTTGTTAAGGAGCGGGCGGCCACAGTGCCCTTAAAGTGGTTGTAAACCCCTTACAACCACTTTAACCTACAGGTAAGCCTAGATTAAGGCTTACCTGTAGGTGCAAGAAATATCTCCCAAACCTAAAAGGTTTAGGAGATATTTGCAGGAATAGCGGCACCGATGTGCCGTAGACATCAGGCGCAGGAGCACTGAGTGATCATGCCGTTAGTGGCACCACCAGCACACATGCGCGGGAGTGACGTCATCGTGGCTCCGGCCAGTCACAGCGCCGGAGCCACGATACCCGAAAGTCACTCCGAGATAGATGGCGGTGTCGGAGGAACGAGGGCCGATGCCGGGGCTTCGATCTCAGGTAAGTAATTCTTAATGAGCTAGTATGCTACGCATACTAGCTCCTTATGCCTTTGCGTTGCAGGGTGTATTTATTTTTTTAAGAGGCTTTACTTCCTCTTTAACAACCGATGACTCATCAGCTGACATCAGGACTCTCCGCTGACAGCTGAATGTAAACCGAAGAATGGCGGCATTAAAACCCTTTAGGTCTGGTATGGATTTTAAGGGGAACCCCATGCCAAATCCAATACCTATTCAAGCACGCAGCCTTGCAATCTAGGAATGGGGGGGGGGGTGATGAGCGAGTGTCCCCTCCCCCTACTGAATCATACCAGGCCCCATGCCCTCACCATGGGGGCTGCTTTGGGGCAGGAAGGGCTCCACCCCCCCGAAGCACCTTGTCCCCATATTGATGAGTACAAGGGCCTCTTCCACATAACCCTGGCCAGTGGTTGTGGGGCTGGGGGGGGGGCTGATTTTTTAGAACCTTGGAGTCCTCTTTAACAAGGGGTCCCCAGATCCCAGCCCCCCTCTATGTGAATGAGTATGAGTCAGCGGGGAGTCCCGCTGACAGCTGATGAGTCATAAGTTGTTAAGGATGAGGCAGCTGTCCGCTCCTTAACAACTGGCTATTCACAGTTTGTAAAGGAGCCTTTCCTATTAGAAAAGAAAACCCCAGCAAACTGCATGAAAAATGCATGCAAAAAATGCATCAAAAATGTGTGTTCAAAAATGCAAAACGCTCTGGAAAAAACGAATCAACCGCATGTGAACCTAGCCTTTGACAGTAGTCACCAGAACAGGTGTCTTTCACCTCTTGTTGCAATGACATCTGTACAATTTTGGATTCTCTAACACTTCCTGTCTCAGTAACAAGGTCCCCAGGACAAAGGGAGAGTGTAAATCAATTCAGCAGTGACACAAAAAAAGATATACGGTATATAAATGTACAGGGGTTCTAATCCTTCTCTATTCTATCCGAAACTAAAATGAAAAGATTGGGCTATACATACATTTTAAGTTGTAATAATAGTGCAGCCCTACCTCTCCTGCACAGCTGGGTTTGCTGTAATTTACTTATATTTTCTTCCTGTTAGAGCAGAAATGTTGGTCAGTAAGGCTCTACTGTAAAGGACATATCTCTTGCTTGAGCATATGAATAGCCATTTTTTTAGTTTTGAATAGAGCAGGAAAGGGTTAAAACCCCTGTCTGGTTTTTTTTTTTGCTGCCTGTGTACTATTGGGGAAATTTCCTTTCACTTCTTGCCCCAGAAACTCAAGCTCTTTTTTTTTTTATTTATGTTTTTTTTACTACATTTTCTAGCTCTAGGAGAAGGAGGTGACGCGTCATCGAGAGGCACCCTAGGTGAACCTAGAACAGCAGGCAACCTCTTAAAGACGTCACACCAAAACATGGCAGTGAGGGAATGTAATGTATTGCATTTGGGTGCTGAAAATATGTATGCAAGTTACTCGCTAGGGGGAGAACCTCTGGGGGAATCTAGGATGGAAAAGGACCTGGGGGTCCTAGTAGATGACAGGCTCAGCAATGGCATGCAATGCCAAGCTGCTGCAAGCAAAGCAAACAGATTATTGGCATGCATTAAAAAGGGGATTCACTCCAGATATAAAATGATAATTCTTCCACTCTACAAGACTCTGGTCTGGCCGCACCTGAAGTATGCCATCCAGTTTCTGGGCACCAGTCCTCAAGAAGGATGTGTTGGAACCGGAGAGAGTCCAGAAAAGGGCAACAAAGCGAAGAGACTGGAGGACCTCAGCTATGGGGAAAGACTACAAGCAAGCACTGAACTTATTGTCTCTGGAGAGGAGACGCTTGAGAGGGGATATCATAGCAATTTACAAATAACCCTAGCATAGGAAAAAAAACTTTTCAGTGAAAGGGAATTTAAAAGGACACGCGGCCATTCACTGAAATTGGAAGAGAAGTGGTTTAATCTTAAACTGCGTAGAAGGTTCTTTACCGTCAGAGCGGTAAGGTTGTGGAAATCTCTTCCACAAGCAGTAGTATCAGCGGGGAGCATCGATAGTTTAAAAAAAAAACTATTAGATTGGGCACCTTCACGCTCACAACATCCTGGGATATACAATGTACTAGTGACATAAACCCAAGTACACTCACACACGACAGGTTGACCTGGATGGATTGGTGTCTTTTTTCAACCTTATTGACTATATAAAAATGTGCAGAACTCTTTAAAAAAAAAAACATTCAGGAGAGGGTGAAAATCCACTTTAATTTATGCTCACTTTCAGGACTTCTCCAGAGCCATTCCCATCCTCTGGAACTCCCTACCTCAATCTCTCTGGTTATTTCCTACTCTGTCCGCTTTTACCTTTTCTATCACTTGCCTTTGCCTTTTATAGTGTAAGCTCTCAGGAGTAGGGTCCTTCTAACCCTTTTGTCTTAAACTGTTTTGTAAATGTGCTGCCTCTTTATTTTGTAAAATCACGAACAAGCTGTTGGAAATATAAAATCCTGTATAATAATAATAATTATCACAGCCTTTAGCCTCATTAGAAGTAATTCTCCTTTTAACATTTTTTTTTTTTTTTTTTTATGGCAGCTTTGAGATTATTTTGTTATTGGCACTAAGCCTGGGCAGGAGACAGGACGGCCTTACACCCTGACACTAGTGCTCTGACATTTCTGAAAAGGCAGGAAGAAAATACAAGTAAACAAAATGATCAAGTAATCTCTGAAAGGTATAAACTGCAATGTTACAACAATTTAGAAATTAAGATTTATGTTGTTACAGAGGTCCATCAGTAATTATCTTTAAACCAACGTCACTTCTATTCTCCATGAACAGAATAATTCTCTATAAAAGACAGCATCAAACATCAACTCAAATATGGTAATCACAAATGCAACATCCTAGCATAAACAACATCAACGTCTGACCAAAGCTATAACAGAACAATAATCCAGGTTTTTGTTTCATTTCCACAGGTAATATGAATTTTACTGCATAAACCAGGGGTAGGCAACCTTTTGAGCACACCGGGTGCCACTCCTGTCAGCTAAGAGCAGGAAACCGATGCTACAATTCACACAGGCTCACCAAAATTGAACATTAGAAGATCGGGAAAAAATAATTGCCTGGTCTGATGAGTCTCGATTTCAGCTGCAACATTCAGACGGTCGGGTCAGAATTTGATGTAAACAAATGAAAGCATGGATCCATCCTGCCTTGTATCTACGGTTCAGGCTGGTGGTGTAATGATGTGGGGGATATTTTCTTGGCACACTTTGGGCCCCTTAGTACCAAATGAGCGTCCTTTAAACGCCACGGCCTACCTGAGTATTGTTGCTGACCATGTCCATCCCTTTATGACTACAGTGTACCCATCTTCTGATGGCTCCTTCCAGCTGGATAATGCACCATGTCACAAAGCTCATATCATCTCACCACTGGTTTCTTGAACATGACAATGAGGTCACTGTACTCCGATGGTCTCCACATTAACCAGATCTCAATCCAATAGAGCACCTTTGGAATGTGGTGGAATGGGAGATTCGCATCTTGGATGTGCAGCCGACAAATCTGCAGCAACTGCGCAATGCTATCATGTCAATATGGACCAAAATCTCTGAGGAATGTTTCCAACACCTTGTTTAATGTATGCCACAAAGAATTAGGCAGTTCTGAAGGCAAAAGGGGGACCAACTTGGTGTTAGCAAGGTGTGCTAATAAAGTAGCTGATGAGTGTATATGTCAAAGCCTTAAAGCGAAGCTCCACCCTAAAGTGGAACTTCCGCTCATCAGATTCCTCCCCCCTTCCGGTGTCACAATTGGCACCTTTCAGGGGGGAGGGGGGACAGGATACCTGTCTTTGACAGGTATCCTTTCCCACTTCTGGGAGCCGGTGTTGTATCATTATCCGTCCCCCATCACCAAGTGTCCGAGGTGTACTGCGCATGCGCAGTACACAGGACGCCCATATTCCGAAAATTGCCGAGGATGAACGGCGCCTGCGCCGTGAGTCCACTTTCAAGCCCCACCATCCCAGTGGACATAGAGTTAGAATATAAAAGTGCCGAGCGCAGCGAGGCCGTGCCCGATGCGTGGCGAGCGAAGCGAGCCCGCGAGGGGCCTCTCAATTTGACTAACCCTATGTCCGCTTGGATGGTGGGGGCTTCTCCTCGACTCACGGCGCAGGCGCCGCTCATCTTCCGACAATTTCCGAAAATCTTCTGGATCCAGACTGCGCATGCGCTGCGCATGCGCAGTAGACTTCGGACACCTAGTGACAGCTGGACACTTGGTGATAGAACACCGGCCGAGGCCGCAATGTGGACGTGACGTCACCGCGGGGCTCCCTCCTCGCCCGGCCGCCGGGCTAATAGGAGAGAGCGCAGTAGGGTTCCCGGCGTGAAGCCGAAAGGCTACACTGCCAGGTTACCTTACCCGCAATAGTGGCGGCAGCACCCGACAGCTGACGGAGACATCAGCAGCGGTGCCGACATCGAGGGACTGCAGGACAGGTAAGTGTCCATTTATTAAAAGCCAGCAGCTGCAGTATGTGTAGCTGCTGGCTTTTATTTTTTCTTTTTTTCCTGAACACCCATTTAAAGAGGTTGTAAAAAATAAAAAAAATAAAACAAATCTGGAAGACAAAGGCATAATGAGCTAGTATGCATTGCATACTAGCTCATTATGAAATACTTACCTTAGAACAATGCCCTGCAGTGCCGCCCACACTCCGCTCATACGGCCAACATCTTTCACAGAGTTACTTCCAGGTTCGCAGGCTCCGGTGCTGTGATTGTCCGGACCTGCGATGACATCACTCCCGCGGGCCGCGGGATGACATTGGTGGCAGCGTATATAGTAAATATCTCCTAAACGGTGCAAGTTAAGGAGATATTTACAGTACCTACAGGTAAGCCTTACTTTAGACTTACCTGTAGGTACAATTAAAGAAATTAGGGGGTGACAGAAGGAGGAATGCTTTCCTATCCATTCCAGATTGTGTTGTGTGCACAATGATGGTAGCTAAAAAAAATGTTTTACTCTCCATAACTTAAAGCAGAACTAAACCCACCACTATACTCACCTCCACCTTCCATTGATGTGGCAGTTCTATCCCTTGTCAGCCACTATCAGGCGCATGCGAGTCATTTTGGAACAACTAAACTGCATATGTGCAGCTCAGTGTACATTGGGTAGAGAACTGTGAGCGGGCAGGTACATTTGTATTATTGCAGAAGACATAATGGGGTTGATTTACTAAAACTGGAGAGTGCAAAATCTGGGGCAGCTCTACATAGAAACCAATCAGCTTTCAAGTTTTTTTTTTTCAAAGCTTAATTGAATAAGTTGAATTCAGAAGCTGATTGGCTACCATGTACAGCTGCACCAGATTTAGCACTCTCCAGTTTTAGTAAATTAAGCCCATAGTGTGTCTCTTCTGCAATAGAAAGCTGCCTGCGCGCAGTTCTACAAAACTTAAGCTTAGTTCTGTTGGAAAACCAACAGCAATCTGCTTGCATACTGTGACTGTGTATATGCATTATACCTTTCTATCCAGCAGGTGGCACTGCAGTATGATAGTGTGTTATTCTATGGTAAAGTAATAACAGGATGTTAAGTGCATGTTCTTGTAGTGTCCTGTTTCCTGTAAGACATGCATAAAGAAATCCTCCATGAAAGTAAAGCTATCCTGTGCATACATTAGCTTCTTGCACATGATTTCAATACTCAGCTAATAAGTTCCACTTTAACCCCTTCGTTCTGACCGTACGCAAATTTGCTTAAAGGGGTTAACCTCCCTGGCGGTATGATTCTTTCTGGTTTTAGGTGCTGAAAGCGGTACAATTATTTTGCATGGAAATTTGGCGTTTTATATTGTAGACCTGCAATTCTTAGGAATAACTCACTTAAATCTGTCCAAACCAGAGTCTAGTAGACATCTCGGGTATGATAAACACAAAATCATAAATTAAAATATAATAAATAACTATAAAAATTATTAAATAATTTAATCAAATCAAAAACACTGAAATTTGCTCAGTTGCAGAATTGTCGCTGTCATTAGATTTAGTGTTTGATGACAAATTTCCCCACAAATCGCTATCGCTCAATTCTGCAAGTGATTCTAATTTATTATCGCTGTTTTCTAGCTGGTCTAAAATCACTTTTGACATAAAGGGACACTTTTTTTTGCTATGGACAATCTCCAAATTCCAGGCAGAAAAAAACAGTATTTATTATATAAGACTACATGCAGGGCACTGGACAGACCACTAGGGACAAATGGGATGTGTCATTTTTTTATACAGTACTGTAGTCTGTAAGATTACAGTACTGTATGTGTTAAGTGTGTTTTTACTTTTTTGAATTTGGCGCCGATCTCCGCTCTTGTACGTCGTAACGTCGCAGGGAACGGAGCTCAGCGGCATTCGGGTACTGTGTGAATCGAGCGGAGGAGCTCGCACACACAGCAGGGAGACATCGCAGGATCCAGGGGACAAGGTAAGTAAGTCTCCCTGTATCCTGCAATGCGATCCCGAGTCTCTAGCCAGACTCGGGATTACCGCCAGGGGGGTTAAACAGCTGCAGGCATCACCCTGGTACCGTTTTTAGAGCCGGCGGTTAGCTTTTTTGTGATAACAGCTGATGCGGCTAAAAGCCGCTCGGCTGTTATCCTAAAGGAGTGGGAGGGTACATCCGGGTCTCCTGTCCCACTGGGAGACCCGAGCCACCGGATTCGGCTTTGATCGGGTCTCCGATGTGTTTACTCGACTGCCAATGGTGTCAATTTAAAAAAAAATTACAGTATTCAGAATCGCCGATTTTGGTGATTTGAATACTTTTAAGTGCAAAATAAATAAGGAAAAAAAATAATAATTTGAAAGCACCCCTGTCCCAGCATGCTCGTGCAGCAAAGAAAACGCATATACGCAAACATAAACGGTGTTCAAAACTAACATGTGAGGTATCGCCGCGATCGTCAGCGTGAGAACAATACTTCTAGCAAAAGACCTCCCCAGTAAAAAAATTTAAAGCATCGCCTATGGAAAATTTTAGGTACCCTAGTTTGTCGTCATTCCACGACATGACATGTTTGGTATCAATTTACTCAGCGTAACATCATCTTTCACATTATACAAAAAAATTGAGCTAACTTTACTTTTTTTTTTATTCATGATAGTGTCTTTTTTCACACAAAAAAAATTGAAAGACCGATGCGCAAATACCATGTGACATAAAATATTGCAACGATCGCCATTTTATTCTCTAGGATCTCTGCTAAAAAAATATATATATAATGTTTGGGGGTTCTTAGTAATTTTCTAGCAAAACATATGGATTTTAACTTGTAAGCAACAAACGAAAAGGTTAATTGGCCTCTGGATAGCTATAATACCATAGGTTATAATTCCGATTAAATTGCATATTGTGAGAGTCTGTGTACAGACATGAGGGTAATTGCATTCTAATCAGGATTGGAGTCTGTGCAAGGGGTGAACATTGCCCTAGGATGAGAAAGCATGAGGGCCCATTAACACTGGTGTGGTAATGCTCATTGGTGCAATCATTCTTAATGGTACCTCCATGCCAAGTGCATTACAATGCATATTTTTTTTTTTTTGTGTTGTGATGTGCTATATCATAATAAATGCTGCAAGCCTTTTTTTCTGTGTGTTTGTATTTTCAGCACATTCAAATGAATTTGCTGCCCTAAAGCAATGTTCATTAATAGACAGCATAGTGCATATTAACTTTTGCATGTTAATGTAATGCACCAATGTGCATAGCCCTAAGTGCTGGAAAGGCATTGAAGACATTTTAATTAGTGACAAAAGATATAATGATTTAGCCAGAGAGACTGAAGAAATTAAGAGAGAAAGAAGATTAAAAGACTGATTAAAGAGAGAATCTAATAATCATAACGAAAATAACTTACCACTAGATTTCCAATTACCATCACTAACATGAACACCAATATGCACAAAGACTGCCCAGCCACCTCCATACAGTCCCACATAGTTTCGATCCACTCTCCGCACAGTACTCGGAACACAATCAAGAAGGAATGGAAAAAGTCGTTCATGTGCCAGCGTGGAAGCTCACAGTCCTCTGAGATCTTACAGACACACTCCTTGTAGTTTTTGCCAAAAAGCTGCATGCCGACCACAGCAAAAATAAACACAATGATGGCCAACACCAAGGTCAGGTTTCCCAGAGCTCCCACAGAGTTACCAATGATCTTGATCAACTTGTTGAGTGTAGGCCATGATTTTGCCAACTTGAATACTCTGAGCTAGAATGATAAAAGATACAGTTTACTTTCTATTGGTTTAGGGGTATCCAACTTTTGACCTTCCTGGGCCACATTGGGAGAAGAGGAATTGTCTTGGGCCACACATAAAATACACTTATGCCCCGTACACATGGTCGGATATTCCGATGGAAAAAGTCCGATCGGATTATGTTATTGGAAAATCAGATCTTGTGTGCATCTAGCTGGCTTTTTCCGTCGGAATTTCCGACGGAAAAAATTTGAGAGCAGGATCTCAAATTTTCCGACAACAAAATCCGATCTGACTTTTTCCGATCGCGTGTAGGGAATTCTGACAGAGAAAGTGCCACGCATGCTCAGATCAAATTACGAGACCAAAGCTATTGGCTACTAGCCTCTACGTAGTTCCGTAGTACCCAACAAACGTCACCACGTTTGGAACGATCAGATTTTCCGACAACTTTGTCCGACCGTGTGTATGCAACACCAGTTTCGGATAAAATCCGACGGAAAAAATCTGACGGATTTTGTGGTCGGAATTTCCGACCGTGTGTACGGGGGCTAACAATGGATAGCTCATGAGCAGAAAAAGTCAGGCAGATCACAAGTTAACAATCACTGATCTATTAATGTGCCTGAGTAATAAAACTCTATTTTTTTTGTAGTATTTTTTGTTATAAAAGTAAAAGAGGGCAACATAAAACGAGTGCGATATTTGACACTGTTTTTGATAAACTAACGCATCAATATCTGGTTGGATGGATGTAGTAGCAATTCTCAATGAATTCTCAAGGTGCTACTCGGATATTTTGGTTCTAATTTTGCCCTTTGTGCTCTTCATCCTTGAAAACAGTTGGTCACAAATATAGGTGCTGCTGAAAACTGATGACATGAAAAAGGCCTAATTGTGAAGAGTGGCAGATCTTTTTTTGGGAAGATAAAACTTTTAAAAGTCCAGTAAAGAAACACGGTCAACTTTTTCTTCAGCCACGTTTTCGCTCAGCATAATCACATTTTTACAAAAAAAATGTAAATAATTTTTTTTTTTTTTTAACCACATCAGCTCTGGAAGGTTTACCCCCTTCATGACCAGGCCATATTTTGCGATATGGCACTGCATGGTCATGCGACGCTGTACCCAAATAAAATGTATGTCCTTTTTTCCCCACAAAAAGCTTTTGTTTGGGGGTATTTTATCACCTTTGTGGTTTTTATTTATTGCACTATAAACATAAAAACACTGACAATTTTGAAAAAAAAAAAAAAAGCAATATTTTTTACTTTCTTGTATAAAACACATCCAATAAAAAAAATTTACAAAATCTAATTTCTTCATCAATTTAGGCCAATATGTATTCTGCTACATATATTTGGTAAAAAACAAAACAAAAAAAAGTGAATGAGCGTATATTGATTTGGTTCGTGCAAAATATATAGCGTCTACAAACTATGGGATATTTTTATGGCATTTGTATTTATTTATTTATTTATTTTTTACTAGTAATGACAGCGATCAGTGACTTATAACAAGATTATGGCTGACAAATCGGACACTAAGTGACACTTTTGTCACTTTTTTGGGAACCAGTGACTCCAATACAGTGATCAGGGTTAAAATATATGCACTGTCACTGTACTAATGACACTGGCAGGGAAGGGGTTAACATCAGGGGCAATCAAAGGGTTAACTGTGTTCCTAAAATGTTCTTGGTTACTGTGCGGAGGGTGCTTGCACTATGGGAAGGCAGAGATTTGTGTTCCTGCTTTGCAAAAACATGGGATCACTACCTTCCCTATTAACAGACAAGCGATCTGCCTTGTTTACATAGGCAGAACGCCGTTCTAATTGTTTCCTGAATGATCGGCAGGTCCCAACGGACATCAAGTCCAATCCCAACTGGAGCAGGTCGCCGGCAGCGTGCATGCACGCCCCAGACCCAGAAGGTCTGGGCGTGATTAACCAATGAAGGAGAGCCGTTTCGCCATTGTATATATACAGTATACAGTCGGCAAGTGGTTAAAGTAAGTTTCTTATTTTATGTTGGACCACATTCATAGCCATCTTGGGCAACAGGTTGGACACCCCTGGTTTAGGTACTTAAAAGAACAACCTTATTATATATACAAATGTCTGTAAAAATGGGAGGCTGTCACCAAAACAGATGAATAACCACTTTTCTTTTTCTAGGGAAATTCAGTAAACTGTCTTTGAAAACTGCATGTACATAGTGAGACACAATAAGAAGTGGGAATTAAAAAAGGATTAGACCAGGTTAAATTCAGCACCCAGTCAGTTCAATTGCAGATCCATTAAGCATTTTAATGAGCTAGGGGACAAGTGATTTTATTGACGACAGAAAAAGATAAACAGGTTAGGGGCTAGATGGATTTTGTTTTAGACACAGTGACTACCTGGCTCCGTTGATTTGTCCAGTAATTCAAAATGATGCCCTTCAAATTTATTCAAGCCACACAATGTTGTTGAGCTCCGAGGGGCCTGCTGTAGATATTCTCAGCAGGTTAACATAAGGAAC
This sequence comes from Lithobates sylvaticus, assembly GCA_028564925.1. Taxonomy (NCBI): domain Eukaryota; kingdom Metazoa; phylum Chordata; class Amphibia; order Anura; family Ranidae; genus Lithobates; species Lithobates sylvaticus. The sequence goes on along the minus strand of CM053031.1, from coordinate 61,461,852 downwards.
AAAAATATTTAAATGTATCAATAATTCCCTATGTGTCCTAAACCTCTCACCTATTTTGAATAAAATACAGACCATAATAGTTAACCTACCTAAACCCTGAGACTTAGGGCCAATTTACGCTGACAAACGGCAAATCGCAGAGCTGCCAGAGCGATTTGCTGCGTTGCCGACTGGTTAGGGGCAGTATGTTGCTCGAATCAGCACACAACATGGCTTCTTTTTTTTAAACAAACATTATGTGAAGTGTACAAAAGTACACTTCATACACTGCAATGTCGGGCAGCGCGATGGAGGGTGATTCAGGCCTCATTTTATTGCAGCGCTAGGCTGCATTGCAGTGTGAATGGAACACATAGGAAACAATTGTTTCCTGTGTGTCCCTGTGGTGACAGACGTTTTATACTGTGGTACAATTTCTGCACATATTCTAAATTGGCCCTTAAAGAGCAGTTCCAGCCTGCATTAGAAAAATACTGTAGCTGATGACCTTTAATAGAAGGACACTTACCTATACAGGTAATCCTGCAATGTCAGCACCCCTAGCCGATCCGCCCATCGGCTTCAGGTGCAAGCGCCTGCATCCTTACTAAGGGAAATAGGAAGTGAAGACTTGCGGCTTCACAGCCTGTTTCTTACTGCACATGTGCAAGTTGTGCTGCGCTTTCTGAATGGTCCCACTGTCTTCTGGGAAATGTGTGTCTCCAAGAAGGCAATGGGGGGGAGGAGGGGCCAGACATTTTGTAGATCGCTGCATCGTTGTGCGGTGATCTTACCTGGAAGTGGTAGAGGGTACCTGGTTTTGACAGGTATCCATTCACCCCCCCCCCCCCCCAAAGTGCCAAATGTGGCAGTGGAGGGGGGGGGGGGGTGCGAACAAGCGGAGCTTACACTTTTGGGTGGAGCTATGTTTTAACCTAACATTTACACTCTTAACCTTAAAGCGGAACCAAACCCATCGATTTAACAGTTTCGAAAAAACAGTTACATTCCTGATGTGTTGGGGATGTAACTGACACATTGGATGTGCTCTGAACCAAACTGTCAAACCATCAAATGGATGATGGCATAACTGATCAAATGTACAGCATCATGGTAGTTGAAGATCAAAAAGATGCCAAGATGCAGCTTCCTTGGCTGAAAACTAAAGGAGGGTTTAGTTCAGCTTTAGGCCTAAATGAGCGCTCAATGCGTAAACAAACCCATCATTAATTGTAACTCTCATGCTTAAAGACTAACTTTTATATATAGATCCTCCCTGTTGCTATAAAATAAATACCCTCATCATGACGCATCACTACCCTCTGTGCCCTCCTCTGCAGTCCTGTGCCAATCTTCCTTCAGGGTGAATGATGCCCAGCATCACTTCCTGTTAGCCCAGGGCACCAAAGACCTGACTCCTTGAGGTGAGCCATCAAGCTGCCCTAGGCTTGCAGAATGGTGCATAGAACCGCACTGCATCATTATGTGAGGGGCATTCTCAGTAAGTCACAAGCTGCCCACTGCAGAGAATCATTTGCATCACTTGACCAGACTAAAGTCATCAGCAAAAAAATATATCTATAAAGAAGACAATAAAAAATACTAGAGGGGACTCCATGGAGGAATGAAGAAGACATTGGAGGGGGGCCAGAGAGCTGGAATTGGGCTTTATTTGGGTTTTACTGCAGCACAAAAGCACTGCAACGTCAGTTCAAACAGGATGTAATGAGCTGACTGGATTTTTGGCTGATCAACAGGTATCTTTCTGTACTGGAAGCATTTTTAAGGGATAAAACATAACAGAATTTTCATGTATTGCAAAGATGTACTGCATATATTATCATTATTTTTTTTATTTATTTTTTGCTCATGCATACATATTAAACCCTGTGGCTTCACTTACAAACTCACATATTATAAAAGGCATACTTTCACATTTTGATAATTTGATTTACCAGTCTAAAGGATCGTAGAACAGTGAATCCTCCTGTTGTTGAAAGCCCAAGTTCCATTAAACTAAGACTAACAATAATCCCATCAAAGATATTCCAGCCTTCCTGGAAATAATAGTACGGATGCAGTGCAATGAGCTTGAAAACCATTTCAGCTGTAAAAATTCCTGTAAAAACCTAGAAATACAAGAAAAACAGTCATGTTCATTGCTAAGTAAAGCTAATATAGTTAGATAGATTCCTATATACATATTTTCTTTACAGTACATTTCTACTTTTACTTTACTTACAGAACACCCTGAGAGATAAAAATACCTAGACACTCTATTGTGAAAAGTTCAACCAGAGCAACAACTCTCCAGTATGGACACTAATGTTTATTCTGATAATGCATGGTGTTCTTTAAAATAAAAAGGAAATATCCTTTTATGGTCACTTTGCATTTTTGCCTACTAAAGTGTTGATTAACCAAAGGCCTATAGGCTGTTCACTTTGCAAAGGAATTTTCCCTTATGCCCCGTACACACGAGCGGATTTTCCGTCAGAAAAACCTTGGATGGTTTTTCCAACGGAATTCCGCTCAAGCTTGGCTTGCATATAGGGCTGAAACAACGAATCGACAACTAATCGATTATGAAATTAATCGATTACTATTCATAATCAATTAATCGGCCAGTAACATAATGGGGTTAAAAAAAACTAAAATGAGCCCTTTATAGTACAAAAAGAGCAAATAATCGCTACTGTAAATATTACTTTCACAGTGCTACAGTAAAAAAAATGAACCCCCTTACAGTAGTGATTATCTGCTTTTTTGTACTATAAAGGGCTAATTTTAGTTTTTTTAACCCCATTATGTTACTAAACATCTTAGACCTGGTTTACACTTATGTGTTTTTTGGTGCTTTTTACAGAAACGCACTACAGTTCATTTACATGATTTCCTATGGGACACGTTCACATCTATGCTTTTTTCAGCCGCTGCTGTTTGGAAAGGGTCAGGGACTTTTTTTTAACGCAAAACTGTGCTTTTTTGGTTCAATATACTTAAATGGAGAAGCTGCAGAAAAGCATGTAATGCGTTTTTGCAGCAATTTGTGTTTTTTAATCTGCCCAACAACTAATTGGCCAAAATGCAAAAACGCAAATCACAACAAGATCACGTGTGAAAAAACGCACAGCAAAAAGCACTGCAGAAACAGATCAAAAGCAAACTGCATAGGTGTGTACTGAGCCTTATTCTGGCCACACCGATCAATTTTCAGACGAGAACATTCAGACGAAAAATCTTTGTACATTCGCTGAATGAAAGAATGTTGTTTGAAATTTTCACTTGTTTTTAACATTCTGTTTTTAAAATGAATGTCATTTCTGAATGAAAACCACATACACTGTCTGAAAATTCCTTTCACCAAGAAGTTTTCTATTTCCAAATTTTCCTGTCACTGTGGTTGAAAATGAATGTCGATTTCACCCTGCTAACGATTTGAAAACCGAATGAACGTTCTTAAAATGAAATTTTGAAGGAAGACATTGTTTATTTTTTTTAAATAAAAAAAAATAGATCTCTGAGTCTGGTATTTACCAGATTCAACCTTTAATAGTATATATCCTCTAATAGTATATACAGTATATCTCTTCTAATGGTATTTACAGTATATCTCTTCTAATGGTATATACAGTATATCTCTTCTAATGGTATATACAGTATATCTCTTCTGTCTGCTATTCTCAGAGTGGATTAAATATTTTGCTCCTAACCATATAGTTGGTTATTTATATTTACCACTGCATAGAGATATTTAAGAATAAATTGCCTTTTTTTTTAAACTTTACATATTGACTAAAATTATACACTACATTTTTTTTAAGGTTATTAACCAATTAATCGATTATTCGAAACAATGATCGGCCATGTAATCGATTATGAAAATAATCGTTAGTTGCAGCCCTACTTGCATACACACGTTCACACAAAAGTTCACTGAACTTTCGACCGTCAAGAACGCGGTGACGTACAACACTACGACGAGCCGAGAAAATTAAGTTCAATGCTTCTCGAGCATGCGTCAAATTGTTTCCAAGCATGCGTAGGAATTTTACGCGTCGGAATTGGTAAAGACGATCGGAATTTCCGATCAAAACTTTTTCTGACCGAAAAATAGAGAACCTGCTCTCAATCTTTTTCTGGCAGCAATTCCGCCAGCAAAAGTCCGATGGAGCATACACAGGGTCAGAATTTCCGACCAAAAGCTCACATCGGACTTTTGCTGGCGGAATTTCCGATCGTGTGTACGCGGCATAAGACTGCAAGGAAGATATTTACCTAGAGTTATTTATGCAGCTGATTTGCCACTTATTTAAGCCATTGAGAAACCTGTAGGGAACATAAGAGCATCATCTGCTTTTGTAAGGCCGGTGGCAGTTAGAAAGAATGGAATGGGAAATCATGGCAGAAGACAACCAGACAGCTATTCAACCTACTAGTGGCCATTCAAAGCTGAAATGTGACTTTTGAGTGATGCCTGCTTTTAAAACGCTTTTAAAACGCTGAGATAAGTATAAAAGTATTCTGTAGTGAAATAATATCCTGTATCTTAAGAAATATTTAACAAGTTTTTGGACCCACCAGATTTCCAACGTAAAGCACATAAATGAAGTCCTTGGTCATGTTGGCATGCTCCATAGCCATAAATATGGTGTTCAGCACAATGCAGATGGTAATAGCGAGGTCCACAAATGGATCCATCACAATCAATGTTACTACGTCTTTAATTTTCAGCCACAGGCCGCAGCAGTCCCAAATTAAAAAGCACCTAGCGAATTTGTACCAGCAAGGATTACATTTCTGTTGTCTCGATTCTTCCAGTTCTGGAAGAGAAGTAAAAAAAACAACAAAAAATACAACAAATTATATGTTTGCTGAAATTTTTTTTTTCTTGTACTGCAATAACAACTTACCCTATATTACCAAAAGTAATGGGGCACCTGCCTTTACACGCACATGAACTTTAATGGCATCCCTGTCTTAGTCTGTAGGGTTCAATATTGAGTTGGCCAACCCTTTGCAGCTATCATAGCTTCAATTCTTCTGGGGAGGCTGTCCACAAGGTTTAGGAGTATATCTATGGGAATATTTGACCATGTAAGCGCATTTATGAGGTCAGGCACTGATGTGGACTAGAAGGCCTGGCCCGCAGTCTCTGCTCCAATTCATCCAAAAGGTTCTATCGGGTTGAGGTCAGGACTCTGTGCAGGCCAGTCAAGTTCCTCCACCTCAAACCTGCTCATACATGTCTTTATGGATCTTGCTTTGTGCACTGGTCCAAATTATTTGGAGGAGGGGGGGTTATGGTGTGGGGTTGTTTTTTTCATGGGTTGGGCTTGGCCCCTTAGTTCCAGTGAAGAGAACTCTTAAGACATCAGCATACCAAGACATTTTGGACAATTTCATGCTCCCAACTTTGTGGGAACGGTTTGGGGATGGCCCCTTCCAGTTCCAACATGACTGCGCACCATTGCACAAAGCAAGGTCCATAAAGACATGGATGAGCGAGTTTGGGGTGGAGCAACTTGACTGGCTTGCACAGAGTCCGGACCTCAACCCGATAGAACACCTTTGGGATGAATTGGAGTAGAGACTGCGAGCCAGGCCTTCTTGTCCACATCAATGCCTGACCTCACAAATGCACTCCTGGAAGAATGGTCACACATTCCCATAGACACACTCCTAGACCTTGTGGACAGCCTTCCCAGAAGAGCTGTTATAGCTGAAAAGTGTGGGCCAACTCAATATTGAACCCTACGGACTAAGACTGGGATGCCATTAAAGTTCATGTGCGTGTAAAGGCGCATGTCTCAATACTTTTGGTTATATAGTGTACATTGACAATGATTCTAGGTAATGTGCTTATTACTCTCAGCACTTAATATGCATTTAAAGTGTATATATGGACAAATCCCGCGATCGGCCGGGGCACACCGAGAACCGAGATCTGTGTGTGTAAACACAAAGTTTCCAGTTCTCTGAGGGAAGAAAAGACAGATCATCTGTTCATACAGAGTATGAACAGATGATCTGTCATCTCTCCTACACAGTCCTCTCCCCCCTTCAGTTAGAACACTCCCTAGGACACACTTAACCCCTTCACTGCCCTCTAGTGGTTAACCCCTTCACTGCCAGTGCCATTTTTACAGTAATCAATGCAATTTTATAGCACTGATCGCTGTAAAAATGCCAATGGTCCCAAAAATGTGTCAAAATTGTCCGATGTGTCCGCCATAATGTCGCAGTCCCAATAAAAAATCGCAGATCGCCGCCATTACTAGTAAAAAAAAAAATTATAATAAAAAAGCCATGAAACTATCCCCTATTTTGTAGACGCTATAACTTTTGCACAAACCAATCAATATACGCTTATTGAGATTTTTTTTACCAAAAATATGTAGAAGAATACGTATCGGCCTAACTGAGAAAAAAAATGTTTTTTTATATATTTTTTGGGGATATTTATTATAGCAAAATATTGCGTTTTTTTTTTTTTTTTTAAATTGTTGCTCTTTTTTTGTTTATAGCGCAAAAAATAAAAAACACAGAGGCGATCAAATACCACCACAAGAAAGCTCTATTTGTGGAAAAAAAAGGACGTCAATTTTGTTTGGGTGCAACGTCGCACGACCACGCAATTGTCAGTTAAAGCGATGCAGTGCCGAATCGCAAAAAAGTGCTCTGGTCAGGAAGGGGGTAACTTCTTCCGGGGCTGAAGTGGTTAAGATAGCTGTCAATGGAACCAGAGTTTGGTGACAACTATACAAAAGTGGGGTATGCCTGTATAATGTAGGATCTCCCTTAAATTTCTGTGTCCAGGACAAATAGAGAGGGTGATTCCACCCAACTGGGACACAGACAACAATGAAGACCTGACAGAAGCTCCAACTCTTCCCTACACTATCCAAAAAAATCAATAAAGTTGTCACTATAAATACACTTTGTATAACAATTATTAATATTAACGTCTTTCTGTGCAGAGTTTTTATTTTTACTATTACAATTTTTATTTTATTTTTAGTACCCCTTCCCATCCAGCTGCATTTCCTCTTTTCTTTCTTTTCCATTTACTTACCTCCCTCTGGGATCGTTGCAGCCCTCTTCTTTGCCTCTTTGATGTGCGGTCTTCACCCCACTGGAGGAACCCAAGAGGACACCCTGCATCTGGAAAAGGTGACGCAGAGCAGCCTCTACAATACATGCCCTGCTTTAATTAGTGGGGTTTGGGGCAGTTATCAGTGATAACAACACTTATGCCCCATACACACGATCGTAAATTCCACCAGCAAAAGTCAGATGTGAGCTTTTGGTCGGAAATTCCGACAGTGTGTATGCTCCATCAGACTTTTGCTGGCAGAATTCCCACCAGAAAAAGATTGAGAGCAGGTTCTCTATTTTTCAGTCGGAAAAAGTTCTGATCGGAAATTCCGATCGTCTGTACCAATTCCGACGCGCAAAATTCCTACGCATGCTCGGAAACAATTTGACGCATGCTCGGAAGCATTGACCTTAATTTTCTCGGCTCTTCGTAGTGTTGTACGTCACCGCTTTCTTGGCGGTCGAAAGTTCAGCGAACTTTTGTGTGACCGTGTGGCCAAGCTTTAGCGGAATTCCGTCGGAAAAACCATCCAAGATTTTTCCGATGGAAATTCCGCTCGTGTGTACGGGGCATTATGGTCATAAACAGGGTGACATCACTACAATGAATTTACTGCAGGAGAAATAGCATTGTCACCCTTCAGACGAAGGGATGTGGACTAGCAGGATCAGCAGGTATGTAGTAAATGAATAATTCTGACAAAACTAAAAAATGGCAATTCAATTTGCAGTGCCTTGAAAAAGTATTCATACTCCTTGAAATTTTCCACATTTTTTCAATCAAAAACGTAAATGTATTTTATTGGAATTTTATGTGATAGACCAGTGACACAGAATTGTGAAGTGGATGGAAAATGATAAATGGTTTTCAATTTTTTTTACAAATAAATATGTGAAAAGTGTGGCATGCATCAATACTTTGTAGAACCACCTTTCCCTGCAATTACAGCTGCAAGTCTTTTTGGGTATTTCTCTACCAGTTTTGCACATCTAGAGATTGACATTTTTGTGTCATTCTTCTTTGCAAAATAGCTCAAGCTCTGTCAGATTGAATGGAGAGCGTCTGTGAACAGCAATTTTCAGATCTTGTCACAAATTCTCAATTGGATTTAGGTCTGGACTTTGACGGGGCCATTCTAATGCCCCGTACACACGGTCGGAAATTTCGACCACAAAATCCGTTGAATTTTTTCCGACGGATTTTGTCCGACACTGGTGTTGCATACACACGGTCGGACAAAGTTGTCGGAAAATCCGATCATTCTGAACGTGGTGACGTTCGTTGCGTACGACGGAACTACGTAGAGGCTAGTAGCCAATAGCTTTGGTCTCCTAATTTGATCTGAGCATGCGTGGCACTTTGTCTGTCGGAATTCTCTACACACGATCAGAAAAAGTCCGATCGGATTTTGTTGTCGGAAAATTTGAGAGCAGGATCTCAAATTTTTTCCGACGGAAAAAGTCAGATGGAGCCCACACACGGGCAGATTTTCCGACAACATGGCCTGATCGGACATTTTCCATCAGAATTTCCGACCGTGTGTACGGGGCATAACACATGAATATGCTTTGTTCTAAACCATTCCATTGTAGCTCTGGTTGTATATTTAGGGTCATTGTCCTGCTGGAAGGTGAACCATTTTTGAAAAATTTGAAAACCATTTATAATTTTTCTTCCACTTCACAATTATGTGCCATTTTGTGTCTTTCACATAAAATCACAATAAAATACATTTACGTTTTTGGTTGTAACATGACAAAATGTGTAACATTTCAAGGGGTATGAATACTTTTTAAGGCACTATAAGGGCTCATTTACACGGGCTTCGGCTTCAACGCACATTAAAGCTCCCACTGCTTTAAAAAGCTTTTATGATGTGTTTTTGATGCTTCGGTGGTGCTTTGATGAAGCTTTAGTGGTGCTTCAGTGATGCTCTTTTGAAGCTTTGTTGAAGTGTGGCAGATGCTCCGTGTGTGTTGATATCTCACACCTGCAATTTCTCAAAAACAAAGCCTCTCAAAAGCTGCAGGTGCTTCAATCGAGCTTTGTCATAGACTTCTATAGAGGCTTTGAAGACGCTTTGAAGCACCACGGGGTATAGTTTAAGCAAAGCTGAAGCAAAGCAAAGAAAATGCAAGGTGTAAACAGGACTGTAAGCTAACCATTTCACACTGGAGCGGTGCGCTTGCAGGGCGGTCAATAAAAGTCCTGCAAGCCGCATCTTTGGAGCGCTGTACGCTCCTAAAGCGCTCCTTCCCATTTAAAGCAATGGGCCATCGCTGCAAATCCACCTGCAAAGCACTGCTGCAACAGGGCTTTGTGGGCAGTTTTAACCCTTTTTCGGCTCTGCGCCCCCCCCCCCCCCCCCCCAAAGCACCTTGCCCCCATGTTGATGGGGACAAGGGCCTCTTCCCGGGAACCCTTGCCCGGTGGTTGTCGGGATCTGCGGGCGGGGGGGGCTTATCGGAATCTGAAAGCCCCCTTTAACAAGGGAGACCCCCAGATCCCAGCCTCCCCCCCATGTGAATGAGTATGCCCCTACCCATTCACCAAAAAGTAGTAGTGTAGTGTTAAAAAAATTCAGTAGACAGTTTTTTGATAAGTCTTTTTTTTTTTAATATCTTCTTCTTCCCCACTTCTTCCTCCGGGTCTCCCTCCATTTTCTCCTGCATCTTCCTCCTCCGGTCTTCTCCTTCTCCCGCTGCTTCTTCTTCTGCTATTCTTCTTTCTTCTGTGTTCTTTGTCCGGTGTACTTCTTCCTCTGCTGCCGCTCCCGCTGACAACCCTCCTCCGATGCTGAGTCCCGCTGATCTGTCCGCACCGATGTCAAGCATTTCTTAGATAATGATGGGGGCGTGGCCATTGTATTATGTCATCCGGATGCTCCACCCACTTGTGACATCACCACACTGGGCGCGATGGGTCTGTGGCGTCACAAGGGGGGGGGGGGGCCTCCAAATGACATAATCCGATTGCCACACCCCCATCATTATCTAAGAAATGCTTGACATCGACGAGGACAGATCAGTGGGACGCAGCATCGGAGGAGGGCCGTCGGCAGGAGCGGTGGCAGAGGAAGAAGAACACCGGACAAAGAAGACAGAAGAAAGAAGAAGAATGGAAGGAGAAGCAGCTGGAGAAGAAGACCAGAGGAGGAAGATGCGGGAGAAGATGGAGGAAGATCGGAGGAAGAAGATATTTTTAATAAACGACTTGTCAAAAACTGTCTACTGTATTTTTTCACACTACACTACTTTTTTTTGGTGAATGGGTACCCCATATTCATTCACATGGGGGGTAGACTGGGATCTGGGGGCCCCCTTGTTAAAGGTGGCTTCCAGAGTCCGATAAGCCCGCCACCCGCAGACCCCGACAACCACCGGGCAAGGGTGGTCGGGAAGAGGCCCATGTCCACATCAACATGGGGGCAAGGTGATTTGTGGTGGAGCCCCCCCTGCCCCATAGCACCAATCCCCCCATGTTGAGGGTATGCGGCCTGGTATGTTTCAGGGGGGGGCTCGCTTGTCCTCTCCCTTTCCTGGCCTGTCGGGCTGCATTCTCTGATAAGGGTCCGGTATGGATTTTGGGGGGACTCCCACACAATTTTTAAAGAAAATTTGGCATGGGGGTTCCCTCCGAATCCATACTAGACCCAAGGGCCTGGTATGGACGTGGGGGGAGCCCATGCTGTTTTTTTTTCACAATTTTATTTTTAGCAGGCAATTCTTTTTTTTTTACATTCAGCGGGGAAGCCCGCTGACAGCTGATGACTCATCGGTTGTTAGGGAAGTGGCATGCTTCCCGACCCCCTCCTTAGCAACCAGCTATATACAGTGGAGGAAAAAAACGCAAAAACGCAAATCGCGGTAAAAACTGCAGTAAAAATGCTTGCCCAAAAACACGGCAATCACCGCAAAAAGCACTGCAGAAATGCTCAAAATCAATGTGCATAGATGTGAATCGAGCCTAACTTCATAAGTTAACTTGTTAAATGGTAATGTTCTTTAGTTGTACTTTGAGGCTGCATTCACACCTGAGCGTCGTGTTTTTGAGCGTTTTTTTAGGAAATTTTTCCAAGCGTTTGTATGCACATTTTTGAGCGTTTGTGTACAGCAGTTTTAAAGTGTTTTTGAGCTTTGTAATTTTTTTATTTAGCCAATATCATCTGTTTCATCATTTGTTGCTATGTTTTTTAGCTTAAATTTTGGCTTAAATTTATGACAAAATTTGATTTGATATTTGATATTATTGTTTTTTTTCCAAATTTACGCTATTTTTTCGCTTATACTGCATAAAATTAAAAACAGAGTCATGAATAAATACCACCAAAAGAAAGCTCTATTTGTGCGAACAAAATTATAAAAATTTAATTTGGGTACAGTGTAGCATGTCAGTGAAAGTGCGAGAGCGCTGAAAGCTGAAAATTGGTGGGGGAAGGAAGGGGGCGAAAGTGCCCAGTATTGAGGTGGTTAAACAATTGAGGAGGCATCAGGAAGAATGGGTCATGGTATTGGAAAGGGCATACATTTACCTTTCGGTCATAACTTAGGCTGGCCATACATTATATAATTTTCTTATTTACTTGCAACAAATTGAAAGTGTTTAGGTTTGACCTCATATGATATGGTTTTAGTAAATCTAAAGGACAATTGTACTAGAAAACTAGTACAATCCTCACATTTTTGTAAATATTTTATTATATCTTTTCATTGGGGACCTTGGATTGTGGGCTCCTTGAGGGTAAGGACCGATGTGAGTGTGCGATGTATGTGTGGAGCACTGCGTAAATTGACGGCGCTATATGGCTACCTTAAATAAATAATAATATAATAGATGAGCATCTTAATGAGACACAATAAACAGGGATAGGGAGAATTGTAGACACGCACCCACACTCACTCAGGTTGAACTGGATGGACTGGTGTCTTTATTCAACCTTACTAACTACGCAACTATGTAACACTGAAGAAATGACACTTTGCTACAATGTAAAATAGAGAGTGTACAGCTTGTATAAGGCCGGTTTCACACATTAATGTTGTTTTGACAGACTCCGCTGATCCCCGCTGAGCAGGCGAATGACAGGTCTGTCTCCGCTCACTGTGCAGAGACGGACCTGTCAGTGCCCAGCTCTCCTCTATGGGGATCGGATGAAAACGGATCCACCTGTCCGTTTTCATCCAATTAGATCCATCAGATGAATGGAAAATAGGGTTTCCATCTGTCTGGAGTTAGCGGAACGGAGCGGATGTCAGCGGACATGTCACCGCTGACATCCGTCACTCCATAGAAGTAAATGGAACGTTCGTTCAGGTCCGCCTGAAAAGCTGACAGGCGGACCTGAACGGTCTGTATGTGTGAAAGGGGCCTTATGCCCCGTACACACGATCGGAAAATCCGACCACAAAATCCATCGGATTTTTTTCCGATGTATTTTGTCCGACACTGGTGTTGCGTACACACGGTCGGACAAAGTTGTCGGAAAATCCGATCATTCTGAACGTGGTGACGTTTGTTGCCTACGACGGGACTACGTAGAGGCTAGTAGCCAATAGCTTTGGTCTTGTAATGTGATCTGAGCATGCGTGGCACTTTGTCCGTCGGAATTCGCTACACATGATCGGAAAAAGTCCGATAGGACTTTGTTGTCGGAAAATTTGAGAGCAGGAGATAAAACTTTGTCCGTCGGAAAATCAGACGGAAAAAGTCCGAGGGAGCCTACACACGGATGGAGCCTACACACGGTCGGAATTTCCGACAACATTTTTCGATAGGACATTTTCCGTCGGAAAATCCGACCGTGTGTACGGGGCATAACAGTGTACATTTTCTGTCCCCTCAAAATACCTCAGCACACAACCATTAAAGTGGATGTAAACCCCAAAAAAATAGTTTTGATGTCATAATGTAGAGAATAAGATTTCCTTTCATTTGTGCCCAGTCTTGCCACACAGATTTACTCCAGCCCTGAGAAATCCTCTTTTATTGTTCAGTTAGAAAGATCTTGACAAAGTGCTGAACACTTTGTCAAAAACGTCCCCTTGCTGTGAGTGACAGGTGATTTACATATCCAATTTGGCCCAATTTGGACATTGTCACTTAGGGGTGTACTCACTTTTGTTGCCAGCGGTTTAGACATTAATGGCTGTGTGTTGAGTGATTTTGAGGGGACAGCTAATGTACAATGTTATACAAGCTGTACACTCACTACTTCACATTGTAGCAAAGTGTAATTTCTTCAGTGTTGTCACATGAAAAGATATAATAAAATATTTACAAAAATGTGAGGGGTGTACTCACTTTTGTGAGATACTGTATCATCATAGTACTTTGTTTGAAAAATCATTGACCAATACATTTCAAAGGTGTTGTACTTTAATTATCAGGGCTTATTGTCAGACAAGATATCTGCTTGGGAATATGTGGAAAGCGTACACAGGTGTGTTGGTGTGTTGTATCCAATCACTTCACTGGACTGGCCGTGAAATACATCCAAGCAATAATATGATCAGGTGGAATGCTTTCATCTGCCTATGCATCTCAGTGCTTTATTTTTGTTGTGGCTTGAGGGTGTCAACTATTTTTTTTACCCACTTTTTTACACTGAAATTCAATTTTCTTATATTTGCGACAATTTTTACAGAATTCTAGTGGTAACTGAATCTGAACGCCATAGACTTTTAATTTTTTGGCATCTGGATATCACATCCAACATTAACCGTTTCAGCCCCAGAAGATTTTACCCCCTTCCTGACCTTAGCACATTTTGCGATACGGCACTGCGTCGCTTTTCTGACCGAAAAATTGAGAACCTGCTTTCAATCTTTTCCTGGCGGGAATTCCACCAGCAAAAGTCCGATGGAGCATACACATAGTCAGAATTTCCGACCAAAAGCTCACATCAGATTTTTGCTGGTGGAATTTCCGATCGCGTGTACGCGCCATTAGTGTCCAGTGCTAGACAGAGCTGTGCAAGGTATAAGGTATCAACAGAACACCATTTTTTAGCAAGCCAAATCACAGGACATTAATTCATCATCAAAGTTTTGAAGCCGCTTGGGGACCCTTCTTTTGGCTGCAATGACCATGTGATCCCAAAATGGTGAGAGATTGAAGGGAGAAATGTCCTGCAGTCAGTTTTGCTAAAAAATTCAAATAAAAATGATATGCTGGTAATACTTTATTCATTGGACTTCGCTTTTGATGGCACCGTCTGTCATGTCAAGCACCCTGGATCCTTTTAGGTCTAAAGGGCTGGAAAGAACGTTCAGCTTTAATCTGTGTATATGTAAATAGTTCATTTCAATGTCTTACCTTCCATTGTATTTGTTAAAATTGTAGCAATACTGAGAGCCCTTTGTCTGGCAGATGGGTCTTCCAGCAAGTCCATGGAAATTTTGTATGAACTTGGTCTTCTTCTGTTTACATCAGTCTCTGTAGTGGTGCCCTGGAAGTCAGAATGTAGCCTGTTATTCTACTGTCAATATATACACTATATTACCAAATGTATTGGGATGCCTGCCCTTACACGCACATGAACTTTAATGGCATCCCATCCTACTCTTATTCTGTAGGGTTCAATATTGAGTTGGCCCACCCTTTGCAGCTATAACAGCTTCAACTCTTCTGGGGAGGCTGTCCACAAGGTTTAGGAGTGTGTCTATGGGAATGTTTGACCATTCTTCCAGAAGTGCATTTGTGAGGTCAGGTACTGATGTTGAATGAGAAGGCCTGGCTCACAGTCTGTGCTCTAATTCATTCCAAAGGTGTTCTATCGGGTTGAGGTCAGGACTCTGTGAAGGCCAGTCAAGTTCCTCCACCCCAAAATCGCTCATCCATGTCTTTATGGACCTTGCTTTGTGCACTGGTGGGCAATCGTGTTGGAACAGGAAGGTTCCCACAAAGTTGGGAGCATGAAATTGTCCAAAATGTCTTAGCATGCTGACACCTTAAGAGTTCGCTTCACTGGAAGCCCAACCCCTGAAAAACAACCCCACACCATAATCCCCCCTCCACCAAATGATTTGGACCAGTGCAAGGTGTCCTGACCTCAACCCGATAGAACACCTTAGAGTGGAGATTGCGAGCCAGGCCTTCTCATCTACATCAATGCCTGACCTCACAAATGCACTTCTGAAAGAATGGTCAAACATTCCCATAGACACACTCCTAAACCTTGTGGACAGCCTTCCCAGAAGAGTTGAAGCTGTTATAGCTGCAAAGGTTGGGCCAACTCCATATTGAGACCTACGGATGAAGACTGGGATGCCATTAAAGTTCACGTGCGTGTAAAGGCAGGTGTCCCAATACTTTTGGTAACATATTGTGTTATATATATATATGCAGTATCTCACAAGAGTGAGTACACCCCTCACATTTTTGTAAATATTTTATTATATCTTTTCATGTGACAACACTGAAGAAATTACACTTTGCTACAATGTAAAATAGTGAGTGTACAGCTTGTATAACATTGTACATTTGCTTTCCCCTAAAAAATAACTCAACACACAGACATTAATGTCTAAACCTCTGGCAACAAAAGTGAGTACCCCCTAAGTGAAAATGTCCAAGTTGGGCCCAATTAGCCATTTTCCCTCCCCAGTGTCAGGTCTCAGGTGTGAATGGGGAGCAGGTGTGTTAAATTTGGTGTTATCGCTCTCACTCTCTCATACTGGTCACTGGAAGTTCAACATGGCACCACATGGCAAAGAACTCTCTAAGGATCTGAAAAAAAAAGAATTGTTGCTCTACATAAAGATGGCATAGGCTAAAGGAAGATTGCCAGGACCCTGAAACTGAGCTGCAGCACGGTGGCCAAGACCATACTGCGGTTTAACAGGACAGGTTCCACTGAGAACAGGCCTCGCCATGATTGACCAAAGAAGTCGAGTGCACGTGCTCAGCGTCATACCCAGAGGTTGTCTTTGGGAAATAGGCGTATAGTGCTGCCAGCATTGCTGCAAAGGTTGAAGGGGTGGGAGGTCAGCCTGTCAATGCTCAGACCATACGTCGCACACTGCATCAAATTGGTCTGCATGGCTGTCGTCCCAGAAGGAAGCCTCTTCTAAAGAACAGTTTGCTGAAGACAAGCAGACTAAGGACATGGATTACTGGTCTCCGTAAAGAGCCAATGACGCAGCTCTTTACCCATGTGGCCGGCTGTGTCCAATCACAGCTGGTCACATGTAAACAAGGAAGTGCAATTTATCAGCCCTCCGCGGCTGACATAGTGTGTGGTGAAGAGAGCCAATCAGCAGAATCTCCTCGCAGGGGAGACCAGTGCAGGTAATCAGGGCACTGATCAGTTCCCAAATTACAGTACAGCCCCAGCAGTGCCCATCAGTGACACCAATCAGTGCCCATCAGTGACACCAATCAGTGCCAATCAGTGACACCAATCAGTGCCCATTAGTGATGCCAGTCAGTGCTGCCTTTCAGTGCCTGCTCATTAGTGCTGCCCATCAGTGCCACATATCTGTGCTGCCTATCATTGTCCACCAGTCCTGCCTATCAGTGCCCATCGTGTCACCTATCAGTGCCACCATCAGTGCCCATCAGTGCTGCCTATGAATGGCACCTATCAGTGCCCATCAGTGAGGTATATTAGTGCCTTCTCATCAGTGCCACCTAATCAGTGCCTTTCAGTGCTGCCTCATCAGTGCCGCCTATTAGTGCCACCTATCAGTGCCCATCAGTGCGGCATATTAGTGCCTCCTCATCAGTGCCACCTAATCAGTGCCCTTCAGTGCTGCCTCATCAGTGCCGCCTATCAGTGCCACCTATCAGTGCCATCAGTGCGGCATATTAGTGCCTCCTCATCTGTGCCACCTAATCAGTGCCCTTTAGTGCCACCTCATCAGTGCTCATCAGTGCTGCCTCATCAGTGCACATCAGTGAAGGGGAAAAATTACTTATTTACAAAATTTACTGATAGAAACTAAGAAAAAAATTTTTTTTTTCAAAATTTTCGGTCTTTTTTTGTTTTTGTTTTTAGCAAAAAGTAAAAAACCCAGCAGTGATTAAATACCACCAAAAGAAAGCTCAATTTGTGTGAAAAATGTTCTATTGGGTACAGTGTTGTATGACCGCACAATTGTCATTCAAAGTGTGACAGCGCTGAAAGCTGAAAATTGGCCTAGGAAGGAAGGGGGTAAAAGTACCCAGTAGGCAAGTGGTTAAGGATTGGTAAGCTGCAATATACTGTATATATTTTTTGTTTTCAGAGTTAAACCATTTAAAAAAGGATCTAATGTTCCGTACACACGATAGGACATTGATCGGACATTCCGACAACAAAATCCATGTTTTTTTTTCCGACGGATGTTGGCTCAAACTTGTCTTGCATACGGTCACACAAAATCTTGTTGGAAATTCCAAACGTCAAGATTGCGGTGACGTACAACACTTACGACGAGCCGAGAAAAATGAAGTTCAATAGCCAGTGCGGCTCTTCTGCTTGATTCCGAGCATGCATGGCACTTTGTGCGTCGGAATTGTGTACACACGCTCGGAATTTACACAAACAGATTTTGTTGTCGGAAAATTTGAGAACCAGATCTCAAATTATGTGCGACGGAAATTCCGATGGAAACTGTCCGATGGAGCCTACACACAGTCGGAATTTCCGACAACAAGCTCCGATCGCACATTTTACGTTGGAAAGTTCGACCGTGTATACGCGGCATTAGACTAAAATATCAGTCCATAAACCTTCCAATTAGTTGCAAAAAGCAGAATGAGCAATCCAGAGAACTGCAGCATGAATTCATACAACATGGACCTAGAACACCAATGGGTCCTGCTTGTGACAAATGATAGATGGGTTTATGCTGCCTATATTGCGCCAGCCTTGCCTGCCTAATGCCCAAGTCTATAATAAATAAGGAAATGTACATCAGCATTATGGTCAGGCCTTTTGTTCTCTGCAAAGTGATATTGTACTCCTTGTCCTCTGTGCACCCCTGGCAGCTGCCCCCGCTGCCCTCCCCTTGTTAGACCCAATTCTATGGGATATTATTGCAGCTCTTATTCAAATATTCACATCAGTCATGCTTTGCTGAGGTGATCTCCCACACAATATCGCCTTAGTACATCCACCGGAACTCCAATCTTGAAAGATCTTCACTATTGTAAACCTGCCACAATTACCGGTACATCACTCATAATTGCGCTACGATTAAGTGGGAGGGTAATTTGGCGAAGGGGATTGTAAAAGCACCTCTGAATGTCACTTCACTCCCTGAACTGTACATTCCCCAGTGGTTCTTCTGAAATGACAACATGCCCACGCACACAACCTTAAAATAAGTCACTTATGGGTAGTTTGACGTCCGTGTCACCTGTAAATTCATAACGTGCGCCGTATGATTTTTCCAAAACATTAGAAAAATCGAGTGACTTGCAAAACAGAGTGATACACTATGTGGCTATTATATGAAGAAACCTTCGAATGGGAAAAACACATACATTCCATTCCATTGTCAGTTCATGCTGTTTATACATTATATATGTCAAAACATTGTGTTTGATAGCTGTAAATAACAGTAAGCATTTCCTCGGAGAACAGATTTCGTGTGAGTTGGTATCTTTCTACACTAATTAGTTAACTTGATTTAAAAATATAGACTTGATATAAAATCTATATTGTTTTAACCACTTAAGCCCCGGACCATTTTGCTGGCCAAAGACCAGAGCACTTTTTGCGATTCGGCACTGCGTTGCTTTAACTGACAATTGCGCGGTCGTGCGACATGGCACAGAATTGACGTCCTTTTTTTCCACAAATAGAGCTTTCTTTTGGTGATATTTGATCACCTCTGCGTTTTTAATTTTTTGCGCTATAAACAAAGAAAGAGTGACAATTTTGAAAAAAACACATTATTTTTTGCTATAATAAATATCCCCACAAAACATATAAAAAAAACATTTTTTTTCTTCAGTATAGGCCGATACATATTCTTCTATATATTTTTGGTAAAAAAATCGCAATAAGCATTTATTAATTGGTTTGCGCAAAAGTTATAGTGTCTACAAAATAGGGGATAGTTTTATGGCATTTCTATTAATATTTTTTTTTTACTAGTAATGGCGGCGATCAGCGATTTTTATCGTGACTGCGACATTATGGCGGACACATCGGACAATTTTGACACATTTTTGGGACCATTGGCATTAATACAGCGATCAATGCTAAAAAATGACATTGATTACTGTAAAAATGTCACTGGCAGTGAAGGGGGTTAACCACTAGGTAGCGCCGTAGGGTCCTAGGGAGTGATTCTAACTGTGGGGGGGAGGGGCTGTGTGTGACACATCACTGATCGCTGCTCCCGATTACAGGGAGCTGTGATGAGTGAGTGTGTCATTAGGCAGAACGCGCCTCACCGTGAGACGATCTCGGGTATCCCTGCGGACATTGAGTCCGCTGGACCCGCGATCCCGCTCACAGAGCGCTCGTGTGTCCGCAAGCCGCCTCTTAGAGGGCAACGTACAGATATGTTAATCTGCCTGTACGTGCCTTTCTGCCGCAGTATATCTGCGTGAGGTGGCCAGGAAGCAGTTAAGGTATATCTAGACCTAAAAAAAAAGATGTTATCATTTGCAGCTTGCCAGCCCTTGGATATGATGGTAACATTTGTTATCTTAAATTGGAGTTCCACCCAAAAGTGGAAAAGCTTCCTCCCCCCCTCCGGTGCTACAGTTGGCACCTTTCAGGAGGGAGGATGGAACGGGTACCTATTTTTGACAGGTACCCATCCCCACTTCAGGCATCGTCCCTCGGAAGTTCGGCCCCCCTCCTCCTTCCGCCGACGCCGGGCCTGTTAGAAAGCACAACGTGCTTCGCACATGGGCAGTAGGGAACCAGCTGTGAAGCTGAAAGGCTTCACTGCCGTTTCCCTTACCGCGAATGGTGGCGGATGCACCTGAGAACCGATCTGAAAATCAGCTGGGGTGCCGACATCGTGGGAACCCTGGACAGGTAACTGTCCTAATATCAAAAGTCAGCAGCTACAATATTTGTAGCAAAACAAGAAGAGGGGAGCCTCTGAATGTATAAGTAAAACACTTTAATAGTAAAACAATATGAAATCTCATGGAAGAAGATAAAGTAGAGCACATCTGTGGGCTGAATAACGTCCAGGAGCAGGATGGGTGACCAGGTCATGGTAACTCCACTTCTCGCTGGTAGCATGGAAGATATGGCAACCACATCCGATTTCCTGAAAGGATGGGGGCGGTGAACTGTCAGAGCCGTATTTCTCAACGCTGCTTCTCCTGAAGTTCTCGCTTGTAGCCACTTGAGGTGGAAGACAGCTATGCGGTGTGTAATCCAAAACGAGGCTTGGAGTGCATGGGGCAGCGTGGCACAGGGCAAGGACGTCACAAGGATGTGGCGCGTTTCTAAGCGTGAGCGCTGCATGTGTTGTGACAGCTGCGCTTCTTTTTCAAGCATAGGGGATGAGATGAGTGGACAGTCCGATATAGTGGAGCAGGGGGAGGGGTTAAATTAAATGCATTTGGCGATAGTGTAGGAAAACATTATTACTCGCTAAAAAGTGAATGTGCATCAATTTAAACCATAAGCATCGTAATTAGGGTTGCACCGATACTAGTATCGGTATCGGTGCCGATACCAGTATCGGTATCGGTACCGATACCGAGTATTTGCACAAGTATCTGTAAAGGGAAAAGAAAGAGAAAAGGGGGAGGCGAAAAGAAGGGGGGGGGGGTTGGAAAGACTGGTAAAAGGGGGGGGGGGTGAACTGGAGGGGGGGGGGGTGAAGGAGCAAGTGGAAGGGTTAAATTACCAAGCCTCAAAAGATGATATGTAATACTAGATCTGTCATCTAAAGGCCATGTTACCAGCTACTCAAGAAATCCTTCTCCATTGTGAGTTGATATTGTTTTTACTATTAAAGTGTTTTACTTATACACTCAGAATCGCCCCTCTCCTTGTTTTTCTCAGCTTCACTGGAATTTGGCTTCTGGTCTCCATTGGTGGCATCCCTGCTACACGGATCCACTACTCACCTTATAACTATTTTGGACTATTATGGACTGTATAGGGTTACTTGATGTACTAGTGTGTTACTCCTTTTACTTGACCACAGTGTTTGTAGCTGCTGACTACGGTACTCCGCTTTAAGGTGTATCTAGACCCAAAAACAAAGATTTTATCATTTGCAGCTTGCCAGCCCTTGGATGTGATGGCCACATTTGTTATCTTAAGGCCCCTTTTACACGGGCGCCTTCGATGACAGGTCCATCTCCACTCACTGTGCAGAGCGGACATGCTCATAGTCCCCGCTCTCCTCTATGGAGCAGTCAGATGAAAAGGACCGCCTGTCCGTTTCTGCCTGATGCCATCCGATCCGAACTGCCAGACAGATGGAAAATAGGACCACACTCCGTCTGGATTTGCAAGCAGGATTGGATTGGATAGCAGCAGATGTCAGCTATCAGAGACTTCAAGGTCCGATCTGGTCTGCCTGAAAAACTGACAGGACAGTCCGCGAGAAAGGGGCCTAAGGCTTTTGTTTCCTTAACCACTGGACCCCCAGAAGATTTACCCCCCTTCATGACCAGACCATTTTTAGCGATACGCCACTGCACTACTTTAATGCCTTGTACACACGGTCGGACATTCCGTCAAGCTGAATATACCCATTTACTACGCACCAACGATTTATTATACATTGTTGTTTTTATAATATCCTTTATTATTGGTGATGTTTGCACCTGAATAATTTTATGTTCTCTAAAAATAAATATAATTTATATAATAATTTTTGTTCATATCCTTTCCCTTGTTGTCTAAAAAATCCCTATTACTTACTTTGGGGAGTATTTTGTTCTTTCCGTACCTATATTGGGATTGGCAACACTCCTTTGGGCCCCAATGTTGGATCTATATACAAATGTTTACATGAAACATGGATGTGATTAGCCTACGTTTATGTTATATTAGAGAGCAATTCGGACCTCCTTGAATTTTTATTTTTTACTGCTGCCCTTGGTGGAGATTTTTGCATTGCAGGAATGTGAGCAGAATGGTGTGCATTCCTGCGATGCACAAAAACACACATAACCCTTTTGCAAGTGTAAAGTGATATCATTAAGTCTTAATGGCACAACCACACACCGCACACCTTGCTTATGCGCTCATTCACCTGCAGCAAAATGTATGGTAAAAAAAAACACCATGCGTTTTGGTGCAGCACAATTTTTTAAAAAGGTTATACAGGTTTTCCATTTATTTGTACTACAATTTGTTTTTCATTTGTTTTGTATCCTACAAAATAAATTGCAGTGCCACTAAAGTGTTTGGGTTTGGCTTGAAGAAACGGTGGCAACCCTAGTGTGTAGACATCCTCTAACCATCCATTTACCCAAAAGATGCCAATCCTCTTTAGGAAAAAAAAAAAACATTACCTCAGGATAGAGTCCAGCAGGAGCCCCGGGCCCGCTGACCAAGGAGACCACTCCATTGCAGTCCACGGTACTGTGCATTTTACCATTCATAGGAAGTAAAGGCAGAATCCTAGATGATCGACTCGTCAAGCTGGCGTTGCTGTTACGCCGTTCTCCTTGTCTACCCGGCAGAGATACAGAATCCTTTTCATTATCTTCAAAGGTGCTATGTTCATCGTCAGCAAAATCATTCTCTGACCCCACATCCCTAGCGGGATCTCTGAAACTGAAAACGCTGACTCTGCTATTACGTCTAGGGGTTAACAGGGGGCCACGGACACTCAACTGTGACTGCAAAACCAAAAACAACGGAAATCGATTTAGAAGTGACAGGAAAGAAAGGCATGACTAATATAATCTCAAATACAGTGCTAAACAGTACCTTACAACAAATCAACACCTAAACAGAGGGCCATTTATAAGCAGTGAATGTGACCTTCACCAAACATTCACTGATGGTGAATCAATGACTGTCATTTAAAACAAGATTCACCTGCAGAGAATGTTTGGTAAATGTCAGATTCACAGCTTTATAAATCTACCCCTTTAAGTTTCTATAGGGACAAAACTTGATCTTCTTGTTTTGAATATCATAATGAAGGGTTAGAACTCCTGTCAGGTTTTATTTATAACTGTCTGCATCCCTGCTGAGGAGATTCACCCTCTATAGCAGGAATATGCAATTAGCGGACCTCCAGCTGTTGCAAAACTACAAGTCCCATCATGCCTCTGGGTGTCATGCTTGGGGCTGTCAGAGTCTTGCTATGTCTCATGGGACTTGTAGTTCTGCAACAGCTGGAGGTTCGCTAATTGCATAGCCCTGCTCTATATTGTTTCTGGTGATCGCTGTTAAAATCCCAAATACTTTACTTGTCACTAGAAGAGTAATGAGTAATTTTCCAAAGGTGATCTGTTCTGGTGGCAACTGTCTCATATGGGATTCGGGCTGGGTTCACACTATCTTTGCATACGGCTCACAGCAGGGGTCCGGTGCGTCCCCATTCGCCATTTCAGGTCCGATTTCAGACCAAATTTTGGGCTGAATTTGGACCTGAAACAGACCAAAAGACGCACAGGGCTCCTGTGCAAATTTGCACCGGAGCTGCAGCGGAGATATGTGCTCCATAGAGAGTCAAAATTTCCTGCTACTGTGTGTCCATTTAGATGTGGAGCTGTGGTTCAGCCCTGCCACCCTCTCTCCTGATTTGCTAACTGACTTTGATTGACAGCAGCGGGAGCCAATGGCGACAGGTTCTGTGGCTGATTAAGGTGATAATTTAACTCACTTGGTGTCTTATCAGCATTAAATTGGCCTCAAAACCTGTGTAATTCATATATGTTTGGGTTTAAAGGGATGAGGTGGCAACCCTATCGCCTTACCTAATCTGTTGTCCCATCAGCCTATACTACAGCCTATACTACAGTCACACACACCGACCCGGTGGCCACGGGACACGCGTTGAGGTACACATACCAGTTGGGTTTCATGTGTTGGTGTCTCTTAGACACCCAGTAAATGTGAGTAGTATTTTACTTCATTTGTTTGATAGATTGTTTTAATAAACGCGTTGCGCAATGAATTGTTTCTGGACATTTTCATTGCATGCACCATGACCCAAAATCACATCCACTTATTGTGAAAAACCGAGACGGAGAGAAAAGGAGTGGAGTACATTCCAAAGGAATTGATCTAAACTGCATTTTGGCTGCGTTGTCAGCCACATCATGTTGGTAAGAGTTCACTGCATTTGGTGTGTGGAGCGTATAGTTGCCACCTCATCCCTTTAAACCCGAACACATATTAATTACACAGGTTCTGTGGCTGATTAAGGTGGTAATTAAACTCACTTGGTGCCTTATCTGCATTTAATTAGCCATAGAACATGGGTAATTCAAAGGTGTTTGGGTTTAAAGGGATGAGGTGGCAACTCTAGTGGAGTGGACACTCACCACTGATTAATCAAGGCAGAACCACCATTCTTTTGCTCTTAGGACAGTGGTTCTGAACTCCTGTCCTCAGGGCCCACTAATAGGCCAGGTTGGCAAGATAACTGAAGTACCTCACAGGTGATATAATTTGCTGTTCAGTGATTGCAGTATTCTAGTCTGCATCTCCCCAAGGTAATACTTAAAATCTGGCCTGTTAGTGGGTCCTGAGGACAGGAGTTGAGAGCCACTGACTTAGTGGCTATTGGGATCTCTACTAGCAACATCTAGCTTATTTATACATTAATGTTTGTATATATATCTGAGTATCCACCATATAATTGTATAAGGCTAGATTCTTATAGCCCATAGCTCGAGGTTTCTCACACCCCTATTTTAGAACACACACACTTTATATCGAGCGCCCTTTTTTGCTGATATTTTTTGAGCAACAAAGGGTACATCACACCTTAACGGGGCAGCTGATATTTTCAAGTGTTGGTATTTACAAGGATTAATATTCTTTTAGATAGAAGATAAAGAGCAGCGCCATCCACCGTTTGAACTATTGCTGAAAAATAATATCTTACCTCTCTCCGGGATGATGCCTTCCTATAATACTCCAACTGATGGGATTCCCTGTTAAAGTGATAGCCTTTCCTCTTTGTACTGTCTTCAGATGCAGATATACAATATTTCTCCTCATCCCTTTTCTCCTCTTCCTTAGCACACTGTTCTACATTTTCTCTTTGGGTCTTCCAGTTCTTCCTGTCTTTGGCACTCTTAGAACTTAGCTTTGATATTATAGAAGAGGTCTCTGAAGGGTCATCCATTTCACCTTCTTCACTTAGGACCTGGGACTCTCCCATTGTCTCAGCTCCTGCCGCTACAGCCTGCAGTGGTGTACAAAGTATATTGATATGTTATAGTATTATTAGTGGTAGCATGGAAGTAATTGTACAACATATTTGCATCCCGAAATATTTAACAATAGTTACGTTCTTAGATGGTAGGAAATTAAAGAGATCCTGTCACCAGCTTAAAAAACTGCAACTAACATAAAAGAAAAGGTATTTCACATGCCTAATTGTAGTCTTTCTATTTCCATAACTAGTTTTTTATTAATTTTCCTTTGAATTTGCTAGAAAATTGCAAGTCAGTTCCCTAGTACAACCCCCTCTTTCATTGCATGTCATAATCCCCTCCTCTTTGGAGAGTGCCTAATTACTGTAAACGATAAGGAACAGAGGGTGCACCAGCCTAGAACATTACCTTTACTACCATTTATTGTAAAAAAGATTATGAATATATACTCACAATACTCAAACAATGGTATCAATTGGGCATAACAAAGTTCAGAAAGTGCTCCGACTACCCTGGTCTGCTAGGCAAGTCCCAAAGCTCAGAAGAAGAGTGGACCCCCCTAAAAACACGTCAGTTTTTTTGGAAATTCATCTCACTTTTGGAACTTGCCTATCAGACCAGAGTAGTCGGAGCACTTTCTGGACTTTGTTATGCCCAATTGATACCAATTGATATACACCTATGAGATTGGTGTATCTCATAAAATTAGAATATCACCAAAAAGTTAATTTATTTCAGTAACTTCAATTCAAAAAGTGAAACTCATATATTTTTTTTAGATGAGTTACACACAGAGTGATGTATTTCAAGCATTTATTTATTTTCATTTTGATGATTATGGCTTACAGCTAGTGAAAACCCCAAATTCAGTATCTCAGAAAATTAGAATCTTACATAAGAGCAATAAAAAAAAAGTATTTTTAAAATAGAAATGTTGGCTTACTAAAAATGATGTCCATATACAGTAAAGTATGCACTCAATACTTGGTCAGGGCTCCTTTTGCATGAATTACTGCATTAATGCGGCGTAACATGGAGGCGATCAGCACTGCTGAGGTGTTATGGAAGCCCAGGTTGCTTTGATAGCGGCCTCCAGCTCTTCTGAATTGTTGGGTCTGGTGTCTCATCTTCCTCTTGAGAATACCCCACAGATTCTCTATGGGGTTTAGGTCAGGCAAGTTTGCTGGCCAATCAAGCACAGTGATACCATGATCATTAAACAAGGTATTGGTACTTTTGGCAGTGTGGGCAGGTGCCAAGTCCTGCTGAAAAAATGAAATCGGCATCTCCATAAAGCTGGCCAGCAGAGGGAAGCATGAAGTGCTCTAGAATTTCCTGTTAGAGGGCTGCACTGACTTTGGACTTGATAAAACACAGTGGACCAACACCAGCAAATGACATGGCTCCCCAAATAATCATGGACTGTGGAAAATTTTGCATTTCATTTGGAAATCAAGGTCCCGGTGTCTGGAGAAAGAGTGGAGAGGCAATAAATCAAAGTTGCATGAGATCCAGTGTAAAGTTTCCACAGTCAGTGATGATTTGGGGTCTCTCAGACTGTCTTTGGCCGCATTTCTCAAGCGCAGGAGATTTGATTTTCAATTTAGTGTCTAATTACTCTCTGTGTCCTCCACCCCTTCCTTCACCTCCCTATATAGCCTTTTATGTAGATGCTCAGCTGAGGGAGGAATGTAGGGAAAAATTACAGAGTGTCAACTGATTGACAGCTCTGAGTCTGCTTGGGCTGCTGATGTCACATCCAAAATATAGAAACAGCGAGTGCCAAACCTAAAGGTAAAAGAGTACAAGATGCCTTTATGTATTCATAATTTGATAAAACCAAAACAGCTAACATTTTCGGGAGCAACAAAACTCCCTCTTTTTCAGGTCTTCAAATGTAATAAGTACACCAATGAATTCAGAAGACACTATAATCCAATGGATCTATATATGGTTTGGTATACATATACATTTAGGGCTTGTAATTATGTGCTCAGTGGCAGAGGAATAGATCCATTTGGTTATAGTTTCTTCATTCAAATCCTTATCCCATTTTAAGCCCTGATAGAGGGGGCGTTTTGTTGCCCTGAAACACGTTGCATGTTTTGCTTGATTGAATTATTAATAATTAAAGGTATCTTGGACTCTTTCACTTCTTGGTTTGGCGCTCATTACTTCTATAGTTTGAGTTCAGGTACCAATCACCTATTTGAGAACTGCCTTACCAGAGTCAGTAAGCTTTTTAGCTTTTCTTTTATTTAAATAGTTTGAACCCATAATGAAATCCCAGTGCCTCTTAAATTTATATTTCTGAAGTCACATCCAAGATGGCGGCACCCAGCAGTAGTCTCAGGGCTTTTGAATGTTTACACAAGGGAGGATTTTTACTGGTAAATAACATACATAAACAATGTTAAATGGCCATATAATCCTATGGAAGGTTTTTTTAACTGTTTTAGATCATAACTACAAAATATGTTTACAGTTACAAAATATGCAATTAATTTATGCTTTTATCCTATAAATATGTAGTCCGCTAGTGTAGGTGAATTTAGTTTGGCTCCCCTGCAGGTATGGGAGCATAGGTAATTTTGTTTAGGAAGGCTGTACAGTGCTTCAAAGGCTGTGGCTCGGTTACCTCCCCTTGGCTTCTGGAACTCTCTGGACAGTTCCAGAACTTATAGGGTGAAGGAACAGAGGCTGCAGGCTGAATATTTATGGAGTTTCCAACAATCCCTGGGGAGGCAAGGTCCAAAAGGTCTCCTCCCTCCTCCTGCTCCTAGGAGTCCAATTCGGCCAATCAGGAAGCCGGTCCTGAGGAGGATCAGTGGGACAATAGTGAATATTCTATTGTCACACAACTGGGTGGGCTCACCCTTTTTTGAAGAACATGAAAAATAATTTTCTATGGAAAGTGTTCCATGTGCAAGAACCTTGTTCAGTTTTAAATACTTTTGGCACAGTATTTTTACAGGTGTATTTCAATAATTCTTGATACAAAACAACAGATAAGTGCTGTATGCAGTGGCATTTTCTGTTCTGCTCTAGAATTAATTATTCATTTGTAATGTATTTTGTGTTTCATAGTCGTATTATGCTCTACCTGTAATGATTTTGTTGCCTGAGGATACAGATACATGCCGCTATATCATGCTAATAGATTTATTCTTACAGTATGTTTTATTTCCAGCTGTGTGTATTTATCTTGTGATTTAATAAATCTTACACTTTTAATATTTTGTGTTGATAAATTATACATGACATTGTTCTGAAAGACTGCCTATAAATTGCTTGAGAATCATCCTAACTAAAAATGATTTTCTATTTGAAGCTTCAGTGCATCCGGAAAGTATTCACAGCTCTTCACTCTTTCCACATTTTGTTACAGCCTTATTCCAAAACGGATTCAATTCATTATTTTCCTCAAAATTATACAAACAATACCCCAAAATGACAACCTGAAAGAAGTTTGTTGGAAATCTTTGCAAATTTATAAAAAAAAAAAATCACATGAACATAAGAATTCACAGCCTTTGCTGTGTGTTTCCACTGATCATCCTTGAGATGTTTCTCTTACTTGATTGGAGTCCACCTGTGGTAAATTCAGTGGATTGGACATGATTTGGAAAGGCACACACCTGTCTATATAAGGTCCCACAGTTAACACCACATGTCAGAGCTCAAACCAAGCCATGAAGTCCAAGGAATTGTCTGTAGACCTCCGAGACAGGATTGTATTGAGGCACAGATCTGGGGAAGGGTACAGAAACCTTTCTCCCAATGAGCACAGTGGCCTCCATCATCCGTAAATGGAAGAAGCTTGGAACCACCAGGACTCTTCCTGGAGCAGGCCGTCTGGCCAAACTGAGCAATCAGGAGAGAAGGACCTTAGTCAGGGAGGTGACCAAAAACCTGATGGTCACTCTGACAGAGCTCCAGCGTCTCTCTGTGGAGAGAGGAGAACCTTCCAGAAGAACAACCATCTCTGCAGCACTCCACCAATCAGGCCTGTTTGGTAGAGTGGCCAGACGGAAGCCACTCCTCAGTAAAAGGCACATGACAGCCTGCCTGGAGTTTGCCAAAAGGCACCTGAAGGACTCTCAGACCATAAGAAACAAAATTCTCTGGTCTAATGAAACAAAGATTGAACTCTTTGGCCTGAATGGCAAGCATGTCTGGAGGAAACCAGGCTCTGCTCATCATCTGGCCAATACCATTCCTACAGTGAAGCATGGTGGTGGCAGCATCATGCTTTGGGGATGTTTTTCAGCAGCACAAACTAAGAGACTAGTCAGGATCGAGGGAAAAGATAAAAAAAGGTTTTGCCTATAGTTTTGCTTTAATAAATAAGATAAATGAAAATTCTTGTGAATTCTTCCAACTGCCCCTGCACCCCCCTAGGCCAGCCACATGTATTTAGATACAGACCGTCAGGCAAGGGAAATTAAAAGAAAGTTAAACGTTTTTCTTTGGTGCTGCACCATTTGGTGCTGCAGGAAAAGAGTAAAAAAGACAATCCTGATTGAAACAGACCAAAATCGAAGGTACCGTATATACTCAAGTATAAGCCGACCCGAATATAAGCTGAGGCACCTAATTTTACTACAAACAACTTGGAAAACGTATTGACTCGAGTATAAGCCTAGGGTGAGAAATGCGCAGCTACTGTAAGTGGAAAAGAGGGTCAACAAATGCAGCCTCACTGTGCCTATTTGCATGCCTCACTGTGCCCATTTGCAGCCATAGGTCCCCCAAACTTCAAACTTGGTAGTTGAGGATTCCTAGATGCCCCTAGCTGCAACCAAAAGTTGGGGTCTCTGGACCCAAAGGGTCCCGTAATTACACTGCTGCAGATGGACACAGTTGACCGAATTTGGGGCCCTGTATCTCGGGGCCACTTAGGGCTAGGAACCCCATCTTTGGATATGTTGTAGTGCTAGGTCCACTGGGTTGGCATACCAAATTTGGGGTTCCACCAAGTGGCCCCGAGATACGGGGCCCCAAAGTCGGTTCGCAAAATGTAATTTTCTGCTGCAGAAAAGTGCTTGACTCAAGTATAAGCCGAGGGGGGCATTTTCAGCACAAAAAATGTGCTGAAAAACTCGGCTTATACTCGAGTATATACGGTATATGAAAATTAGACAATGAGATATACAGACAAGAAGAGACAAGGAGAGAAAGACTGATGTTACCTGAGCTTCTTCTTGTTGCTTTTTCAGCTGTTCCATCATCTTCTGAAACTCTGCAGCTTTCTGCTCTGCTTCTTCCAATGTTGCCTGATTCTGTTCTTCATAAGCCATAGCTACCACAGCCAGGATTAGATTGACCAGATAAAAGGAGCCCAAGAAGATCACCAGCACAAAGAAGATCATGTAGGTCTTACCATCAGCTCGAAGGGTCTGAGGGAAAAGCAAGATGAGAAAGTGGGAGAGAGGAGAGGGAGAGGAGACTGCTCTTGTTAATTGAAAAAGCTCTGAGCATTGACCACGTGTAGTCTGTTTGATCTACATGTAGATTATAATAACAAGCACTTCAGAAACTACATTGTATGCAAATTTATATTCTGTGTCCGACAGTGCGCCTATGATATCTACCCAGTAAGCCAACATAATCAAATGCAGATTCCATCTTGTGTCTAGCTCTAAGAATATATCATTGTTTAAGGATATATTCTTGACATTTGTAGGACTTAAGCCCAGTGTCCTGATCACTCCCTTAACCTCAAAACCACCCCCTCCAAATCCCTCAAGAATGACTTGACCAGGTTATTGGAGTAAATGGCCTTAACGGCCTCTTTTATTAATAAATTACAAAAAATATATAAATCACAACTTATAAATAACCATTAAACTTTTCTGTACTTTGTGGGTCATGTAAGAAAAAACAACATACCACCGGTCACTGTGAACAAAGGCTTTAACTTTAGGCCTCCAGTCGGAAAACCCCCGGACTCGGAGGCGGTACCCAACCTTCACCGTGACCTACCTTTTTACCCTTCCAGGTTAACCCATCGTAACCTGAAAGTACCCGAAAACCTCCCATCCCATGGATGGGTACAACAGGTTACATGAATTAAACCACACTCTTCTCTTTAACCCTTACAGGTTAACAACTCATAACCTGAAAGTACCCAAAAACCTCCCATCCCATGGATGGGTACAACATGTTACATACATGTAACCACAATCTTCTCCTCCTCCTCCAGCGACCCAACACTGCCCTGTCATATTGCCCACCCCTACTTCACCTGCCTTTCAACCAACATGGGAGGGTGGGTGGGAATCTCGTCCTCCGCCGCTCTGCCACTAACGTCACTTTCCCCTCTATTTCACTATCCTCAGCACAGCGCACTGCCCGCTCTCGGCTCCTCTCCCTTTTCCTTAAACGGCAATGCTGTGCAGTCCAGCACTGTCATGCAGTCCCTGCGCCCAGGTCTTCTTCTCTTTCTGCTCCGGGACTTCCTGTATGGTCACAATGTATAATTGAATGTTCTTTTTAACCAAAAAATGAAGGGGTCACTGAAATGCATTGGCTCCTTATGTGCTTTTAATGAGTGAACATTCAGAACTAATTGTGACTCCTGCTTCTTGAAACCTGCTGATTTCCCTTATCAATAGGTTGGAGTGCTCTCTACCCTCCCACAATTCTTAGCTGTATCCAGAAAAAAAAAGGTCTTAGCTCTTCCCTTTTAAAATGGATATATACAATTGCCATTTATAAAGTGACTTTGAAAAACAACCTCCTAGAATTTCTGGCTGTGGCCAGCTTGAGTAAGGGCAGATGATTTATGTAGTATTTACTTTCTGGAATCCATCTGCCCTTAGCTCAGGCATGCAGACAGGAGAGTGTGTTTGGCTGAGAAAAAAAAAAAACCCTTCCCTCCTGAAGGCTCCTGGGATGTATGACATAATTTGCCTATGCCTGGAAACCAGGATGCAACTGAAACAAAATTAAAACAATTAAATGTGGTATGCTTTCCTATATATTTACTAATGCTATTAGCATAAGGATTAAAAATAGTCTGATTGCGAGAGTGAAGTCCTGCTTTAATATTGGGGGAAAATGCAAGTGTTATTTACCGGTACTTGCTGGTTATAGTCAAAGGGATACAACATTTACTTACTTTCATATACAGGTTCTCCCAGCAGTCCTGAGTCATCAGTCTAAACAGCGATAAAAAAGCCCAACCAAAAGTGTCAAAGCTTGTGTATCCATAATCAGGATTTCTTCCCACCTTCACGCATGTGTACCCTTCTGGGCACTGACTGAGTAAAAGGAAAGCATAGACGAATTACTAATGCAATAATTGTTCTGTGAAAAAAAATGTTTTCTTTTCCAAAGCTGTCCTCTCCTTTTGAAAAGGCTAGTTGCCTGGCTGTCATCCTGACACTTTGGCTTTAATGGCTCCTGACATACCACAAGACAGTGGGGTTGATTTACTAAAGGCAAATCCACTTTGCACTACAAGTGCACTTCAAGTGCACTCCCTTTAGATCTGAGGGGAATATCTGAAATGAGGGGAAGCTCTGCTGATTTTATCATCCAACCATGTACAAGCAAAAATGCATTTTTTTAATTTTCCTTGCATGTCCCCCTGAGATCTACAGCGACTGCACTTCCAAGTGCATTTGCAGTGCATTTGTAGTGCAAAGTGAATTTGCCTTTAGTAAATAAACCCCAATGTGTTTATCTCTCTGCTGCCTGCTGGGGTGTCCACATTGCATTGTGGAACTGTGAAGTTGAAGCCAGGATCACAGGCAGAGTGTACAAGGTGCACAGAAAACTGCTAAGATTTAATGAAATACTGCACTCTACCAAAAAAAAAAAAAAAAAAAAAAGATGTAATTATAAATGCTACACAAGCCATTTTGTACTTACATTATTAAAAATTATCTTTCCATTTCACTCTGCAGTCAGCTATAATTTTCTTAAATAGCTAAATGTCAAATGTGGCTTCCTTGTAATATGGTAAATTGAAGGCATTCTGTCCACCCTTTCTGTGCAGAAAATGTATTTCTTGCCTGTCTAAGATTTATCACAACTAAAGATGATGCACATAATTCTCTATTTCCTATCACAGCACTGGGATTTCTCAGGTAATGATAATTAGACAGACCCTCCCATTGCAGCAGCCAGTTTAAGAACAGTTATGATAAAGTAAAAATCAATATATTAGAACACAGTAAGGTAAGATTCTGAAATTACATTTGATTTTAAACCTACATTTATTAAATAAACAAAAGAAATTAAAAATTAGCACAAGGGACAGCACTTACATTCAGGGTTGCCAACCGTCCATAAATTTTAACCTATTTACAAACTGTCCCTAAATGTCAGTTACGGATGGAGGCCATCTATAAAAAAAAAAAATGGCCTTCGACCAACGTTGCAACAACTGCACATGTGGAGTTCTGAAGCCAGGTGAGGATCAGGAAAGCTTGGCTGGGCTCTGGCATGGGGCCCTGCATGTGGTGACATCATTGCGCCATTTGGTGCCTTTTATAAATGAACACAGCAACAACCTGAACTGGACGAAGAGGCGGGAGAGACGCCACCCTGGGGCTGGCAGTCTCAGGGCAAGGGAGTGTCTGTTAGCGCTAGTTAATCAGGCGGCTTATAGCACAGTCTGGAACTGAGGGAAGGAACTACAGGGGGTCCCCGACTTACGAACGCCCGACCTACGAACATCCCCTACTTACGAACCTGGCGCTGCGGGGACCCTCTGCCATTTTCCGCGGACTCTCGGATGTTCTGCGCATGCGCGGCCAGACGGAGCCTCGGAAAATGACGACAAACATCGGAAATGTCCGTAATTTGCCGTGCATGCGCAGAACGGCATTCGACGGAACATCGGAAATGTCCGTAATTGTCGGTCTGCACATGCGCGGCCGACTTACGAACATTTACGATTTAAGAACAGGCGGACAGTCCCTTACGAGTTTGTAACTCGGGGACCCCCTGTACATACTGCAGAGGAAAGGGCATGGCAGGCAGTGGTGACTGGCAAGAATCTTACGTCACTTCCGGTACGGCAATAGAGGCTTGGAACGCAGTTGGAGCGCACACTGCGAACCGTCTTCATACCTGTATGAGTGTAGCGGTACCAGGCATTACCCACAGCGGGAAGACCTGTGTTTTATTTTAGTTTTGCTTTTAGTTTTGTTTTAAATAAAAACCCTTTTTAATACTACACCATGAGATCCCTTATCTCTTTCTTGTGAGGATTTATACCTTAAGATACTATCTGGACACCAATTCCAATTGATGTGCTAGTGGTGGCAACAAAGCGAGACGCATTACCAGGCTATTCGGTGTGGATACCCTGCATAGGATACGGCAGCCAAACAAGACATAAAGAGGAGCCTGCAGTGTGCAACCACAGACGGACCATCCACAGATACCTGTACATGCTGGTTACCCCTGCAGGGGTAGTGCATTCTGGTGAGTGGGGGACCTCAAGGGGAATCACCAAGTCACCTAATTGATTGAGCACCAAGTCACTGCTTATTGAACTTTCTTCAGTTTTCATCACGTTTTTATATATATTTGATTCAAGTGTCACTTGGACTTCTTTTTGGATTATTAATATATATTTTTCATACATATATAATATTTTTCACTATATATATATTTTTTTCAGTTAATAGTATACTATACTGGACTGTTCACTATATACTTTTTATATTCTTTGTTATACATATATTGTTGATGGCACATTATTGTTTTTCAGCAGACTGTTAGATGGTACATTGTTTTCAGCAGACTGGTAGATATCTGCTGGACAGTTTTAAACACCCACATTTCTTCATATGGGATTATTGTGTTATCACTAAGTTGGTTCATTATTAAACAATTGTCACACTGGTAACTTTGTTACCACAGGTTCACACCACCTAGCAGGTGTTGCCAGGTGTATATGCACTATTGGTGGATGTTAGTTATTCACCATACCACGTATTAGGTCACTTCTAAATGATTTTGTTTTTTAATTTCCAGTTATTAGATTGACCATTAGGGAGCGCCACTCTCCCCATATCACTTTATCTCGGTGACTGGCAAGAGTTTAACCATCTCCTGTATCATCTTCTGTATCATGTCCACAGTCTCTAACCATCTCCTGTATCCTACCTGCAGCTGTTAACCATCTACTGTATCTTGCCCGCACCCTCTGACCCTCTCCTGTATCCTGCCTGCAGTCACTAACCATTTGTTGTATCCTGCCCGCACCCTTTAATCATCTCCTGTATCCTGCCCGTAGCCTCCAACCATCTCCTGCATCCTCTCCGCAGCCTCTAACCATCTTCTGTATCATGTCCTTTTTTTTAAGTTTGCTCTGTCAGTAAATTTCATGTTTTTTGTCAGTAAAAAAAAATTGGTGCTGTTTGTAAATTTTGTTTGTCCTGTCAGTATGTTTTACTTTGGGGGGGTTGGCAACACTGCTTACATTCAGTGTAAAGTGTCCCTTGTGCTGCTGCCTGCTGTTTTAAGCCAGACATAGATGATTCGAATCTCAGCCGGTTCAGAAGGACCTGGTTGAACTCGAACCATGTATGGGTAGGCGGAACGTACCCAAGTTGATCAATCAACTTGGGTACAACCAGCCTGATGTTTTTTAACTTGCGATTATTACTTACCACCAAGGACAGCTTCTCTCACCCCTTGCCGGGAGAACACGATAGCTCAGCGGGAGGGATTCCCCTGTCAACACTGTCTATTGATGGGGTAATTGAGTCTATGGCTGGCCTTTGTTAAAATCCAAAGTCTTCTGACCCCCCCCCAAACACACACACCTCTGATAGCTGTAATCTTCTGGTGCTGCAGGGGTTAATGCGAGCTAAGGAACCTGTCACTCATCAAAATTGCTATGTCGGTCCTTTTTGCCTCTTCCTTCATTCATGTACTATAGCCTTTATCAATGAAGCATGATTTACAAATATAGGAGGCAGACCTTTTATTCATCCGCTTGTTCTCTTTTAACAGACCGTTTCTTATTAATGGAAGTTAAAGTACAATTTCTATGAATGGAGGAGGTGAGTGGAAACGGCTGTACAATAGCAGGAGACTTATTATTTGTCTGTTCAGCACTGCACAACAAGATCTTCCAGAGACATTCTAACAACATAGTCCAAGGACTGTTAATAAAATATTTTGATACGTTTTCAATTCAACAAGCTCAATGATAATCATTCCTCTTACCCAGCATCTGTGCTGTTGCCACAAAGTACAGGATCCTTCTGACCTTCCATTTTATAAAACAAACCTGTTGGTGGATAAGAAAAAGTTAAAGGAAAATACACAATGAACCTAAAAACATCCATGAAACAAAAAACAGATAGATGTCAGACCTTAAATGTAATTGACTGAGACAAGATACCGGCACTTGCCTACAAAATTTCTGTTTCATCTCATGCCCAAGAACACAATTACTGAATATTGTCTAGATCAGGGGTCTCCAAACTTTTCAAACGAAGGGCCAGTTTATTGGTCTTCAGGCTTTAGGAGGGCCAGATTGTGCCCAGCAGGGGGCAGAAACAAATCCCGGGCCTGGCATCAGTGAGAATAAATATGGCCTCAGGGTTGGTGGTCAATAGGAGGAGGAGTAGTGTCCCTAATTAGTAGCAGGAATAGTATCTCATTATTAGTATTGGTGGAAGAAATAGTGCTCCATTGTTGGTATCAGTGGGACAAATAGTGTCCCAAGGGCCAGATAAAGGCTAGCAAAGGGCCACATCTGGCCCTCGGGCCACAGTTTGGAGACCCCTGGTCTAGATGGTACCTCTGCACCACAATCCTACATAAAATAAATCCTTCTATCCCTAACACATGTTGGAGATGTTTACAGGCCCCCAGCACTATGACCCATATTTGGGACACTTGTTCGCAGATCATCCCTTTTTGGGATAATATACTGCAACTGTATGACAAGCTTGTGGACGATCGATTCCCCAATGAACCCCAAATTACTATGCCGTCTATGTTGCTGGGTTCCTATAAGCTAATGGACTCCAAACTGCTGCCAATGGGCCAAATTTGGCCCTTTGCTTGCCTTTATCTGGCTCTTGGGACACTATCCCTCCCACTGACACCAACAAGGGGGCACCATTCATTCCACGGACACCAACAGTGGGGAACTATTCCTCCAACGGACACCAACGGGGCATTTTTCCTCCCATGACATCAGTGATGGGGCACTATTCTTCTACTGACTACAGGCACTATGTAATTCTTTTACTCCCAATGACGCAGGGACATTTTCTACTTCCACTGGCCACTACGACCCCTTAAAGTCTAAGGCTCCATTAACACTTGTGTGACTTGTCATACAGCTTTGGACATCAAAGTTGCATGACAAATCATTCCCCATGTTTTCCAATGTTACCCATTTATATAAGCGCAACTTAAAGTTGCAGCAACTTCAAAGTAGTTCATGCACTACTTTGGTCCAACTTTAATGCAACTTCAGGGCCATATACTTCAATATTATCCCTCAGAAGTTGCATGAAAGTCATACCTGAATGTTATACAATGCAACTTGTGTGCAAAAGTCCATTATCACTGATCAAGGCCAAAGTCATATTCAAGTTGCACCCATCCCCTGCCATCCGTATGTATTATCTCTACCTTTTCTCTTTACAATACCAAATATGCCCTCCTAGTTACTAAGGACGGCCTCTCCTATCAATAAATATAGATGCTTTTCTGTTTTTGCTCATACTGTTAGGGAGTAATTTTCATAATCTTGTTACTCCTCTCTTACAATTGTACATGCTATGCTGTTTGGTAACTGAGGGTAAGGCAATACCCTGAGTTATTAGATATGGTGCTGTATTACTGTACTTCCAACCCTCTGTGTTTGTTCTGATGTATTGAATACTCTGATGCATTGTACACAGTGTCTGCTTTTGTCCTGTATTGTTTGAAAATTCAATAAAAAAGATTAAACATAAATATCAGTCCCTTCTGTTCAGTGCTTCTCCTCACCTCCCTAAATTTCTCTTTTTTTTGTTAGAAAGCTACAGTTATACCTCAAATCCAAACCTTTTTTTTTTACATTAAGATATAGAAGAGAAGGGTTCGAATGGTACAGTTAATGAGTAGGAAATCTCTCCACTTCCTGTCTATGTGATGAGTTTCATAACAGGAAATCTGATGATTGAGGACACATTATATTTAGTGGAGAAGGGTTAGAACCTTTGTCAAAATTGTGTGTGTTTTGTACAGGGTGGTGTGTGGTTAAGAAACAGCCAGACCAGAAGTCCAAAAATGGCCTAAATCAGCATCTGAAGATCCTTCTGACTACATATCGTCAAACTGCCCTTGGTGATTATCATTCAGCTTTTACAAAATCCAGGTTCTTTCCTGATTTTTTTTTTTTTTTTTAAGCTCTGAAAAATGTGGACCCTTTTAACCTCTGAAATGTTTTGGCGTTATGGACTTTATACATGTGTAGCGCTACCCCTGAAGGGGCCACTGGAAATTTGCCCAGGTTCTTTCCCAGTGCATTGCCTTACAGCCAGGCACACGATCACAGTCACTCTTCTCAAAAATCATGTTGTTTTTATTTTTGGAGTAACTGGGATGGTAACCCCCTTTCTGAAAAATTAAAGCCGAAGTCCTTGCTTATAGCAAACCGTGGACTTGGTTTTCATAGTGGAATGAATTCAGACTTCCTTCTTCAACGCACAGAGCAGAGTCCCTTCACATAGAATCATATAGACTGAGCTCTTTAGAACACCAGCCAATGTCCCCTTTATACAAACACCTAACTGACTCTTTAGCAAAAGAGGGGTGGCAGTAGCCCAAAAATCTCTCACAGCATTCTGTACACCTAAAATGTCCAGGGACAGTTGAGTACCTCCTTACAACTTCCAAGCAACACCTTTTCTCCAGTGATACCAGACTAGATCTTCAGCAGCCCCTCAGTCAGCTCTTGGAAGTGTAGCAATATGGACTACAAGCATAAAGCGCCCTACCTTCTATTGTTTCTGAGTTTTGCCTGTCCCTCTAGTGATCAATGTATCCAGTGACATCATATTTGTGTGCCAAATAAAAGGATTGTGGAATGGATAGTCCTCCCGTCAGATAATTGCTTTGCACGATTATGTTCCAGGACTACATATCCCAGAGATCTTTGCTGCCAGCTGAAGATTGCTGGGAGTAGCTATAAAAGCAGCAGAAGCCCACGCAAAGCTCTCTTCCTCCTGGGCCTGACGCAAGAAGGACCTTTCTGTGCAACAGAGAGAGAGGTCGCGGCCTACCATGCAGAGTATGACTTTCCAACCCGTGGCCTGAAGGGCCTAGCTCTGCCAGTCACTGTCAGACATCCCTTCCAACACCACCCCGGTCGCCTGCCAGACGGTGTGCAGGTGTCAAGCTTCACATCGGGAGATCGAGATGGCAGGTGCACGAGTGTCGCTACACGAGTTCCTGTCCGGAAGACATCGGAGTGATCTGGTCCATTGGTGAGAGGGCAAATTGCTCGACCTTTATGCATTCTTTGTCACAATCACATTGAGACACTTTGCACAGATATCTTTACCCCAAGGATACTTTACTGCATTATTTGAACACTGTGCTTAGACACCTTTAGCTTTCTCTACTATGAGGAATTTATTATCCCATTACACCCAATCGGATTACAATTAATCAGGCTACAACTAGCCGGTGAAGAACATCAGATCTGCAACGTGGATTTAATTGCCATTATTTGTAGCAAGGCCCCTATATTATTCTTCCATAGACCTGCTTCACCCCTTATATGAGTGTTATAGGCTGGCCAGGTTCCATCTTTTATCGAGTGGCAGTATAAGCAGTTAGCTGTACTATCTGTCTAGGGGCAACTTTATTCCTAAAGGAAGTGTACATATACTGTATGTAAAGTTTTGTCATTGTAAAATATTGTTTGTGCATTTCAGAGGAACTTAGCAGATTTATTACCTCCTCTTTGTGATAACTTCCTCTTTCTTTGGTTCAAGTAAACTAATCATAGAACCTAAATACCTTAAGTTGTCTGATTATTGCTTTACAGTGACACAAAGATGTCTGAACCCAGAGTGTCAGGTGGGTTGGAACGTTCACCTGGTCATGGCCGTGCAGATGAGCAGGCAATACTAAGCAGTCCTATAGGGGACCGTGCTACAGTAGCTTCAGTGTTCAGGCTCTTAGATCACCTACCTGAGGCCTCACAAGCAGAAAGCACATGGCAGAATTGCCCTGGAAGTTAGCAGCCCTCAGGACTGGACTGATCCCTCTCAGAGTATTTAAAGAGGAGTGGCACCTAAAAAAATATATTAAAAGTCAGCAGCTACAAATACTGCAGCTGCTGACGTTTAATAAATGGACACTTACCTGTTCCAGGGTCCAGCGATGTCAGCAGCAGATGACGAGCAACCACTCGTCTCTCGGCTGCCCCTGCCGCCATCCTCTGTCAGGGAATCAGGAAGTGAAGCATTGCGGTTTCACTGCCCGGTTCCCTACTGTGCATGTGCGAGTCGCGCTGCACGTTTTCATTGGTCCCCGTTGTGTCCTGGGAACTGTGGGTTTCCCAGAACACAACGGGGGGGGGGCATCTGCGGCTAGCTGCGGCTAGCTATTCCCGGAAGTGGGTGCAGATGCCTGGATCATACAGGTATCTGCACCCCCCTCCCCCTGAAAGCTGCCAATTGTGGCACCGGAAGGGGGGAGGGTTCCGATGAGTGGAACTTCCACTTTAAGGTGGAGGTCCGCTTTAAGCAGACTCTCAGCAGCCTTCAAGGCCCTTCAGGGCTGCATAAATCTTCATACTACCATCTGCATAGCTCCACAGCTATGTTCCAGAGAATTCTACAGCTCTCTGAAAGGCAGAGGGAGCAATCATAACATAACAAATGTAGCCAAAATGGTTACAGTGAGGCAAACTAAATTTACCTAACAAAAACACAGCTTCACTGAACACAGTAAGCCAGCACTAAATCTAACTATTCAATCTTTTTATCTTTTGAATAATATTTTGCAATATATTTAGGACATTGGCACACTCATACCTATCTGTAGCCACAACGCCATCTTGCGGTGATACATTTAAATTGAAACTAAATCTAACTAATTCTAGCACCTATCTAGGAGGGTGTCAGGAAAACGGCAATAGTTTACCACCCATCTGAAAGAAACCTTAGGGGGATATAACCTCAATTCATGTCCAAGTGACAGGTGTCAGACAGAACAGGAAGTGAGGGGAAATCTCGCGAACAGGGGAACAGACAGCTTTTCTAATTGGCTCCTGTCTAAATTGGCCCTAGTATGTATGTATGATAAGGACCTTAAATTGTAAGCTCCTTAAAGTGTTACTAAACCCAGGACCCTGCATTCACTATATCTGGTCTCCCACAGTACACAGAACATGGAAATGCAATTATTTTTAGTAACTATAAACTGCTAATTACCTTTTCTCATCAGCAGTATATAGCAGTCTTGTGACTTCTATCAGTCTGGTTAAAGCTTGTAAGAGGTGTTTTCATTCTGCTCTGACTGTTCTCTAAAGGCTGAAGGACCCCTGACCCTCTGTCTGGACAGTGCTGATTGGCCCTGTACTGATCACATGCACCCTCCCAAGAAAAAAAAAAAAAACTAGCAATACACACGAATACTGAACATGTGTAGAGTAACTCCAAAGGCTGTGTCTTATAAGGAGATGGATTGGGGCAGTGGAAGAAGGGGAGGATCAGAGAAGACAGTATCAAACAGCCTTTTTACACAATGCAGAGGATTAACCCTTTAGGTTCCACAGTGAGTATAATAAGCATGCTTTACTGCATATACAGACTGATTTTACTGTTGTGGGTTTAGTAACACTTTAAGAGCAGGGAGTGATATGAATGTGCAATATATAAAGCACTGCGTAAATGCTGGTAATAAATAATAATGCTACTCTAAAACCCCATACACACGCTCGGATTATCCGAGGACCAGGTCCGTCGGATCATGTCCGTCGTACTTTGTCCGATGTTGGTTTTGCGTACACACGGTCGGACAAAGTTGTCGGAAAATCCGATCATTCTGAACGTGGTGACGTTTGTTGCCTACGACGGGACTACGTAGAGGCTAGTAGCCAATAGCTTTGGTCTTGTAATGTGATCTGAGCATGCGTAGCACTTTGTCCGTCGGAATTCGCTACACACGATCGGATTTGGTGTGATCGGACTTTGTTGTAAAAAAATCTATCCAGCAGGAGATAGGACTTTGTCCGTCGGACAA
Source organism: Lithobates sylvaticus (assembly GCA_028564925.1). NCBI lineage: Eukaryota > Metazoa > Chordata > Amphibia > Anura > Ranidae > Lithobates > Lithobates sylvaticus. The sequence continues at coordinate 61,419,278 of CM053031.1, read as the reverse complement.
TCCGATGGAAACTGTCCGATGGTGCCTACACACGGTCGGAATTTCCGACAACATTGTCTGATAGGACAGAATCCATCGGAAAATCCGACCGTGTGTATGGGGCTTTAGGCTACTTTCACACTGAAATCGTTGGGCGTCGGCGGTAAAGCGTTGCTACTTTTAGCAGCGCTTTTTAGCCTCTAACGCACCGCTTTTAACCCCCGCTAGCGGCCAAAGAAAGGGTTAAAAGCGCCCATGTTGCGATGCTGCCGAAGCGCTTTGCAGGCGCTTTGGCAGAGCTGCCCATTTATTTCAATGGACAGGGTGTTTTGGGAGTGGTATATACAGAACTCCCAAACCACCCCAAAGATGCTGCTTGCAGGACTTTTCAGAAAGTCCTGCAAGCTGTGAAAAGTCAAACTGAAATGAATGGGGAGGCGGTTTTTAGGTGTTAGAGGCTATTTCTAGCGTCCAATCACAGCAGAAGAAGACAGGAGGAGCGCGGGAGAAGACATCCGACGGAGACACCGCTCGTCGCCTGACGCCGTCACCAGCTGCACACCGGGACAAGGTAAGTGCAGAGGGCAGGCAGGGGGCACAGTGGCAGCACTAGGGGCACAGTGGCAGCACTTTAGGGGCACAGTGGCAGCACTTTAGGGGCACAGTGGCAGCACTTTTGGGGCACAATGGCAGCACTTTTGGGGCACAATGGCAGAACTTGGGGCACAATGGCAGCATTTTTATTTTATTATATAAGTTGCTTAGAGAAGATTTGTAGTTATAAGGACCTATGCATAAGGTGACCCGGAGAATCAACCCGAGAAATGTGGCCTAAGCATAAGATTATCTAAATAGCTTTTAGATTTTTCAAATGCGTTGCGAAATTTTTGAGCATACATTTTAAAGTCCAGGTAATAAAAAGAAGAAAAAAAAAAAGCCTTGGCAAAAGCATCCTGTTGTGTGAAGCAGAGATATTCCAAAATGGGTGGTGGCTCAGGGCTGGTTAAATCATGAGCTGGCTTTTCCTGGAAAATCCGATCAAGAGAATTCCTCTTCGTAGTTTTTAATCACCCCGGAAGGCCATCACAAAAAATGTCATTGTCTCACAGCTGGATTCCCAAATTCCACAATTTGGCTTTGAATAGCCATAGGGTGTTTATTTAATCTAATATGACTATGATCTAATAATCTTGTATGGTAATTGAAATCATGGGCTTGCTGAGTTTAGCGCTTTAACGTCTGAAATCCTTTTGTGTTTTCGATCGCGGTTTTGTCTGTCTCACTCTCCCATACTGCGTCTCATCTGTTCTGTGTTTAAGGCTATTCAGGGGCTCTGCCCTCATCAGCCGGGGCTGGTGCATCTGTCGGAGTTAGTTTGTGCTAGATTGTGTCTGTTCTTGGGTTTGGGTAGTCTTTTGTGGGGTCAACTCACTATTATTTATCTCATGCGATACTAGTGTCACCAGACCTATTTGCATAAATTATCACATGCAATAATTTAAGAGGCAATTCATTAATAAAGAAAAAATATTGAATGTGGGATAAATATCGACAAAGGTTCATTAACCAGTTGAAGACCAGGCATTTTCTGGCACTTTTTGTCTGTGAAAATCCGTTTATTTTTGTTTTTTTACTAGAAAAATAGTTAGAACCCCCAAACAGTATATATACTTTTTTAAAGCAGAGACCCTAGAGAATAAATTGGTGGGTTTTTCAATTTTTTATGTCACATGGTATTTGCACAGCTGTTTTTGGGGAAAAAATACACTTTTTTTTTTATTTTAATGCAAAAAAACACAATAATTAACCCAATTTTTGTAAAATATAAAAGATGATGTCACACCGAGTAAATAGCTTCCAAACATGTTATGCTTTAAAATTGCACACACACCCGCACAACGGCGACAAACGTAAATTTTACTATCCATAGGCACCGCTTTAAAAGCCTTTACAGGTTACCACTTTGGATGTACAGAGGAGTTTTAGCGCTAGAATTACTGCCCATGATCTGACATTCGCGGGGATACTTCAGGGACCGACGCACGCGTTCTCCTTTGGGCGCTAGCACAAGAGGACGGGGGCACTTAATTTTTTTTATTATTTATATATTATTATTATTATTATTATATTATATATATATATATATATATATATATATATATATATATATATATATATATATATATATATATGTGTGTATACAGTATCTCACAAAATTGAGTACACCCCTCACCCTTGTATTATATCTTTTCATGTGACAACACTGAAGAAATGACACTTTGCTACAATGTAAAGTAGTGAGTGTACAGCTTGTATAACAGTGACATTTTGACTTAGGGGTGTACTCACTTTTGTTGCCAGCAGATTAGACATTAATGGCTGTGTGTTGAGTTATTTTGAGGGGACACCACATTTACACTGTTATACAAGCTGTACACTCACTAAATTGTAGCAACGTGTCATTTCTTCAGTGTTGTCACATGAAAAGATATAATAAAATATTTACAAAAATGTGAGGGGTGTACTCACTTACTTACTGTATGTATATATATATATATATATTTTTTTTTACACTGTTACTTTAGCATTCAAAGCGCCATGGTCAGCGTTTTTGGATACTTGCAATTTTTTTTAAAACTGGCGCCTTTAGGGTTCCAGTAAACCGGGAGTAATGTCATGACAATGCTTCTGGGTTACCATACCCGCGACCCGATTAAAACAGATTCCGGCTTTGTTCAGGGCTCTGGCCAGCCCCGGTGAGGACAAGCCGGCTGGTCGCTCAGGTCTCCTGGTGGAACAGTAGACCCCGGGCGAGCAGCGGAAGGCGGTGGGAGGGGGGGTTTTAGCTGTGGGCGCTTTCTGGGCGTGGGACAGAGTGTGATTTACACACTGTCTTGCACCCACAACAGCATGAACCTAGCCTTAGTATGTCTTCATTGATCTTGGTGCAGTGTTGCAGCCTGTCAAAAAAACTGAAATAAAAAAAAAGGAATAATAAATTAGGTGCTAAATACTAGAAAATTTTAGGGGCTTGTTTACACTTGTGTATGGGGGTATGGCGGTACAAATGTTTGGTTGAGACATTTTTACTGCCCCCCAACCCATCTGCCTGTAAGTGCTTTTAAAGGGTGATTGTTTTTTACCCTCATGCACCTTCAGTGTACAGCTCCCCCAATACTTACCCGAGCCCAATCCAGTGATGGGCACGAGAGCAGAGGCTCTCCCGGTTCTCTATCTCCTCTTGGCTGAGACACAGCAGCGGGAGCCATTTTCTCCCACTGCTGTCAATCACAGCCAGTGAGGAGGGTGTGAGAGCGGGACTAAGACATGATCTGTGTGTCCCATAGACACAAAAAGGTGGCTTACAGCTGGCACACACTAGTGCCCCTAGAGCAAGCAGCTTGCTAAGGGGGCACTTGGCAAGGGGGAGGGGCCAGAAGCGCCGTGGTAGACCCAAGAAGAGGAGGATTGGGGCTGCTCTGTGCAAAACAATTGCACAGAGCATGTAAATATGATGTGTTTATTGCAGAATTTTAAAGTATAACTAAAGGCAGAACTTTTTTTTTAGTTTTGGATAGAATTGAGAGGGATTAGAACACCTGTCAGTTTTTATAGCTGTCTGTGTCCCCATTAGGGAGATTCGCCCTTTCTATTTGTCCTGTTTACCATTATCATTGAAAGTGAAAATAAAAGAAAATCCCAAATTTTGGGTTGTCCCCAGAAAGGTAATAAAGGGGAAATCTTCCAATGGTGACACTAGTTCTGGTGACATGGGGGTCCCCAAGGGATTTCCCTTAATTTGCAGGATTTCCTCTCACTTCCTGTTTGGCTATGGGACAGGAAATAAAGGAAAACCTCGTTAATGGGGCACAGATGGTGAAAAAAAATCTGACAGAGGTTATAGCCCTCCCTTACTCTATCCAAATTAAAAAAAAATGTCTATAGTTCTACTTTAAGGGGAAAAACTTCTAACATTTAGAACCACATTAAGCTGCAAAAGGCAGTGGATAGGGGTGTTCACATGCCACAGCAAAAAGTATTGCCTGCTGAACATGACCCATTCAAGCGAATAGTGTTGCCCTGCAACTACGTGTAATGCACACGGTTGGGGCCTGGTGGTCTTTGCCTCCAGAAGCATGTTTGTCCATTTATCTAGCTACTTTGTTTAGCCTTGCTGCAATTGTGTTTTTTTCTTAACAGGACAAGATCGATGGCCCCATTTTCAACCTGCAACCCTGAGGATTCTTCCCTTAGTAATCACCAGTGAACTTCCAAAACTCCATGGACATCTAGCCATTGCAGTTACTCTACAGCTTAAAGAATGTTGACACCCCTACACATTACTCTTAATGCTACAGCATACAAAGACATTTTAGATGATTGTGTACTTCCAACCTTGTAGCAACATTTTATGGAAAGCCCTTTTTTGTTCATTATGAGTAAAGCCATGTCCAGAAGAACATGGTTTGATGAGCTTGGTGTGCAGGAACTCAAGAAGCACATACTGTATGTAGCCCTGACCTCAACCCTACTGAACACCTTTGGAGTGAACCCAAATGCTGTTGTCTAGTTAACATCAGTTCCTGGGCTCAAAAATTCCCTTTTAGATTAATGGTCACAAATTTTCACAAACACACTTCAACATCGTATGGAAAGCATTTTCAGAAGAATGGAGATGTGAAGTAGTGAGTTTTTTGCATTTTGAGTGCTGATACATTTTTTATGATATACACTCAATCAAAAATGCAGTGGATCATAACATACTGTATGAACAAACTTCATAAATGTGATTGTATTAATAATGCAAATCTACAGTGCCTCCTTGTGTGCTTTATCACATCAATGTGTTTAAATGGCATTTCATCATGTCCACTGTGTATCTTGATCTTTTTTAATACAGTATGCCACTGAAAGAGACTTTACCGGTCAGATAAGAAAAAACGCATATGAAATTAAATTCAAACACAAAATGTGTTTCTGTAGATATTCTTTATTCACATTTACTGTATTGATGTGTCAAATGCAAAAAATAGAGCATGCTAAATTTAGCAAAAGGGGTCAGTTCAATCTGAGTAAAGTGCTCAAAATCTGAAGGTATGTAGAGCCTCATAGAAACTGAAAGTACTGTCAATTTTAGTATGCCTAATTAAGTGCCTATCCATACCAGACCTGAAGGGCCTGGTATGGAATTTGGGGGGGGGACTCCCACGCAAGTCCCTCTGTCCCTCCTTACCCATAATATGTGCCTCATTTTGGTCTGATCTATATAGTTGTATATAAAATGCACTATTTGTCTATTAAAAAGTGTTTTACAGTACTAAACCTTCCATCCAATTTCTAAATTGCTGCCTTTGTAAACGTAAAAGCCAATATAATGGAATAATAGTGGTTAAAAAAAAAAAGCAATTGTGGGTTTAACCAATATTTTTTTGTATAATTCTCCTTTAAGGGTGTGTGCAGGGTGTGTCCTATGCCTACATACTTTTGCTAATAGGTGTCCCTCATTTCCATCTCAGAAAGTCGAGGGGATATGCATAAGCCAAAGTAAGACTCGTCCTCTACATGTAGCATGAAATGACATTCTGACCTCTCTTAATGGCTCTCAAATTGTTTTAATTGTGACTGAATAGTTCCTTAAAAATGTATCCAATTCCTTGACAAAAGAGCACTTCTTGGTATGTGAGTGAGCGTAAGCACTCAACCTCAAAAATGTAGAGTATATCTGCTGTGTAAAATCTAAGGCTCTGCCATCTTTAACTGTAATGCCCTGTACACACGGTCGGATATTCCGATGGAAAGAGTCAGATCGGATTATGTTTTCGGAAAATCCGATCGTGTGTGGGCTTTTTCCGTCGGAATTTCCGACGGAAAAAATTTGAGAGCAGAATCTCCGACAATTTTCCAACAACAAAATCCGATCAGACTTTTTCCGATCTTGTGTAGGGAATTCCGACGGACAAAGTGCCACGCATGCTCAGATCAAATTACGAGACCAAAGCTATTAGCTACTAGCCTCTACGTAGTTCCGTAGTATGTAATGAACGTCACCACGTTCGGAACGATCGGATTTTCCGACAACTTTGTCCGACTGTGTGTATGCAACACCAGTTTGGGAACAAAATCCGTCGGAAAAAATCTGACGGATTTTGTGGTCAGAATTTCCAACCGTGTGTACGGGGGCTTAGTCTTGCCTTTCATCAGGTTTGGGGAGGTCACTACTGTGGTGCTCACAGTTCTTGCTGGAGGCTCTAACGTGAGGAAGCAAAACTCTGCTCCTCTACCAAGCAGGAACTCCCACACTGAGACCATGCAGAACAAGGCATATAAGTCAGTAGTGGTGAAAAGATCAACAGCAGGGAGACCACAGGCAATATAGGTGACTAGTCCTTTGCCCTATTGCCTACTTTGTTTGAATACAGCTTCCAGAGTTACAACCTCTTTAACAGACCACTGATGACTCTATAAATGAAACCAGTCACTGCCCAAGTATATTGTATATATCAGCTCCTGCAAAAGTATTTAGGTGAACCCAGCCTTTGTTCATACAGATGAAAGCAACAGGATCACGTAACACTTTGCTGAAATGACCCAGTTCAAGAACAGGTGCATATTTTTTAGTCACTTTAAAAATCTCTAAAGGACAAATTTGAATGATATGCCCTCAAATCACTTTTTTGGTGCATCCCGTTGATCAAATTCTTGGTGGCCTACTTATTTTGCTGTGTTTAGTCTCATTTACAAAACAGCTTGAAAGATACAAAGCAGTCAATGTCTGGCCAATAACTAGCAGATGACATGCCCTTAACAAATATGTCTGCTTAGGGCTGTGATTGTGCATATATAATGAGCTGGGAGCATGCCAGTTTTGTTTTGTGTGTATGCTCTTGTTTTTTATGTGTGTATGTTTATTAGAATGCACAGCATGGCTCAGTTGCAGAATGTCTGGTGGTCCTGGCATAGAGTGCACTGCTACAACGCGGGCTGATCGATGACCTGTCTCGGGAGGAGACAAGCATGAACTAATGTACGTCATTTAGCTCAGTCTACAGATGGACAGCAATGAAACAATTTGTTTCCAAGCAGCATGGAGAGCACAGCATTGTACAGTGTAATCTAATAATGGCTACCAGTACAGCTTCAGGCTTGAAAGACATCGTAGATTAACATCACTCATCTATCTGGAACCAAAGTGCAATTTATTTGTTACAGGCTTATCTGCAAGGGAATTACTGGATCTACAAATTGGCTATTTTTATTTTTTAACTCGATGGTCTTCATTTGCTAAAAAGCAAGACTGACCCACTTATTTAGTAACAACAGTGTGACATAAAATGTGTCAAGATCAGTAATACGTCCTCTTCTAGGAGTTACTCTAGGGGTTTTGCAACGGTGCAAGAGTGCCAGCAGTTCAGACCCTGCCCTCTATCGGTTATATCCAGTAATTGTTAACCCTTCTTTTATACCGGGGTTAACAAACGTGAGATTTAAACTATTTATACTTATCTAGGCATTTTTCGACTTCACAATTTCATGTCTGGTCGGAAGATAAAAGTTCCATCCACTAGACAGGCGCTGTTTTCACCACCCTAAAGCCCCATACACGCGGTCGGATTTTTGCATGGATTCTGTCCGATCGGACAATGTTGTTGAAAAATCAGACCGTGTGTATGCACCATCGGACAGTGTACGTCGGATTGTCCGACGGACAAAGTCCTATCTCCTGCTGGATAGATTTTCCGACAACACGGTCCGATCACACCAAATCCGATCGTGTGTACGGTTGTCAGACCGGACAAAGTGCTACGCATGCTCAGATCACATTACAAGACCAAAGCTATTGGCTACTAGCCTCTACGTAGTCCCGTCGTAGGCAACAAACGTCACCACGTTCAGAATGATCGGATTTTCCGACAACTTTGTCCGACCGTGTGTACGCAAAACCAACATCAGACAAAGTATGACGGACAGGGTCCGACGGACCTGGTCCTCGGATAATCCGCGCGTGTGTATGGGGCTTTAGAGGACTGGCAGCTACAACAGCTTATCTATTTTACTACCCTGTCCCATCAAGGGATTAACGTTTGCTCTTATACTTCCTTTGAGGATCTCTGTCTGGTCCCAGACCCCACATCTCACGTGGTCTCAGCTACTTACAAATTACTAAACCGAAAAGATTAATCTTTTGTACCTCCGTATCTACTTAAATGGGAGCGAGATCTGGGTAGGGAGTTCTCAGCGTAACGGGACTATGTTCATTTACTTTGCTCACTATTCCTCCATTGCAAGCAAATACCAAGAGTTGGGCTATAAAATGCTCACCCTGACCCATTGGTATAAAGTCCTGGCACAGTTGAGAAAGCTCTACCCAGAAGCAATGAATATTTTCTGGTGCTGCAAAGAGGAGGAAGGCACTGTCCTCCATGTTTTCTGGTCTTGTAGAAAGATAGCCAACTATTGGTCTCAAGTCAGGGAGACTATCAAACAACTGATGGATTTCGACCTAGCTAGGTACTTACTGCATCACTCTGACCTTTCTAGGAAATGCTAAAAAAATTGTTGAATGCTGCTCGGGAAATTCACTCAATGGAAAGCATCTAAGCCTTGTTAGCCTCGCTTTGAGGCAAAGAGAAGTCGTAAATGGTTCTATTAGACCCTCTTCCCTTGCTTCCTCTGCTCAATGGAATATGCATTGATCGTGCACTCAGGGTATTAAGATTGCCCTTTACCGTCTCTCTTCTCAACCCCCCGCCCCTTTTTTTTCTTCCCCCCACACCTCTCCTCGCTTGTTTCCTTTTGTTTATGTTTTTTTATGTGTTATTTTGTTAAAAATACAGATGGGATGCTTATCTTCTTTAGCTTGCTATCTATGCTGTGACCCTGAAGGTCAACTTTACAATCTATGGACAGGAAGGATCTCTGTTTTGTCTATTCTATTTTATTGCCTTTGAAATGGCTTATGTTGACCTCTATGATTGTTTTTGTTAAATAAAGAGTGATAAATAAAAGATCAGTAATACAAAGGCAGAATATTACAGGAGCTTATGAGCCTGTCAACACTAATTTCAAGCTAAAATGCTCCGATGCCCGTTTTCCCTGTCCATTCTTTAACTTTGTTGAGAGTGTGCAAAGCTAAACTCCATTCAAGTTTCCGCACTGTAATGCATTGTGCTGTACAGTGACTTGCGGTTCTTGGGGAGTAGGGTGAACAAGGCAAATTAATAAACAAAGTTTTCTATGTGCCCTTGCCATGGCATTGATCGCATGCAGAAAAACGCCAGTCACTGCACATATTCTGAATGGACCCTAATACTTAAAATGTAAAGCCAAAAAGTTTTGTGTTTTTTTCCATTTTGAAAGGATGTAGCCTTCCTGTACTCTACTAACTTAATTTCCTGTCTGGTAAAACATGGTCAGCAGGACAGGAAGTGAGGGGAAATCTGTGTCAGCGGGCTTTGAGCTTGTGTAGATGGCATCAGTTTGAGATGATTCTGAGTTCATTGACTGGTAGGTTACCTCCTTCTGATCTGCATTTGACCTGCATCTAGGTAAAAAAAAGCCTGTTTTCACAGGTCCTAACTGAGTCTTGAATAGTGGACTGGAACCTGACACACGTTCTACAATTCCCCACTCTATACAAAATAGTTTTGGCTGGACATACTTTTTAATTGTCTTTTTTTTCTTGCAAAAACTGTGTTACTGAGGGTAACTCTCGCCAACTGGGATTTCACCCTTCTCCACTGGACATACCCTTTAATGGTCTTTTTGTTTAATAGGCTCATTGCATTTAAGATTTATAGCTTTTGGCAACTCCAGCAACAAACAAGGCTACCAGTTCCAACCACCTTACATGTTTATTTTAAAGTCAAATGATGAGGTCACACCCCCCCCCCCCTCCTTCCCACATACACAAACTTCTTCATAAAGATGTCTTCATAATGCAGGATATGGCCTTGTAGCAACATTCGCATACAAAACTACTGCATAAATAGGGGTCTCTCATAATTAGTAACCTGTGGAAACCATGACATGGCTTCTATAAAGTAGTACTTATGACCTATAAGACTAATACCGTGAATGTAAGGGTAACTTTTTTTGTTTTGGTAGAATGAGGAAGGGTTAGACCAGGAATCTTCAAACTACGGCCCTCCAGCTGTTGCGGAACTACACATCCCATGAGGCATTGTAAAACTCTGACATTTACAGACATGACTAGGCATGATGGGAATTGTAGTTCCTGAACAACTGGAGGGCCGTAGTTTGAGGACCCCTGGGTTAGACCCTGTGTCGAAATGTTATTGCTTTCAATGCGCAAATAGGGAGACAGACCCCTCTATTTGTCCTGGCTACCACTGTTACAGAAAAAAATCTAAATTTTTTTCCGGTGACAGCTTTATAAGAAGAGAACTTCCCTCGTTCTTGGGGAAACTTCTTAAACTTCCAGATGTACCTCTGGAACAGGAAATCTCTCCAATGGGACAGAGACAGCAGAAAAAAACTTGACAGGGTTTTAAGCCCTTCAATACTCAAAGAGGAACTGCAGTCTGCTCACATAATTTGTAATAAAAACATCTTTGCCATTCTGAAGCTTCCCTCCAACCACTTTGCATATTATTTTAAATACACTGTGATTCTGTACTTGCCAAATATGCTGCATAAAACTCCCTCCACTAAGTCTGGCTGCAGCCATTTTAACTGTGGGCAGCTGAAGCTGCTGCCTGTTTACTTCCTTGATTTACACAGAGGCACACCTCCAGCTCTGCAGCCCTCATTGGCCCTCTTATGACTCAACCCCCCTTCCTACCTGGCAAACTCTCACAAGAGTGAGAGCTGTCATAAGCCTAGGCTAAGGACCAGACAAGAGACAGGAAGTGGGCTGTATAAGGTATTTACTGGCATAAAAAAATGTTTTACTATCCAAAGTTAAAACAACAAGGGCAGAAGATTTAATCTATGGAAATTTGAAAAAATGACTGAAGAACCGCTGTAACCCAAAACTAAAAAAAGGTTTTGACCTTACATTGACCATACATTTTAAGGCGTTTTAACAGCTTCTCATTTTAAAACAACATTCTGCATCACTGTTGAAGGCCAGTAATCATCAAATACAACTTTTGTTCTTTAACATAAAAATATTACATGCACATGTAATAGAGCATAACACTCCTAAATAATTTCTTAGCCAGGCAGAGCTAGGCAGTAAAAATGGGTGCACTTTATGGCACTTTTACCCAAACAACTTAAAGAGTCTGAAATTGTTTTAACTTTTAGATGTTAATAGGGGGCTCCTCTTTCTCAGACTACTTAATGAATATTTTATGTATTGTGTTAAAACTTTAAGCTTCAAACTTACTTTCATCTTTTGCATATTCTTCAAGGCTTATATTAGGAGGTAACTCTGATGGCAGGTGCATGCATTTATTCCGTAGGTGTCCCATGAATAGCTGCAGTCCAATCAGCGCAAACACACTCAGACAAAACACTGTGAGAATCATCACATCTGAAAGCTTCTTAACCGACTGAATCAGGGCACCCACAATGGTCTTCAGGCCTAGAAAGGAAGCTCAAATAAGTCACGGTCCTATGGAACACCCTGAAGAGATAGTTCAGTTTATAGAAGATCCCGTGGTGCTAAATCACCCATTGGCATATTTTATCTCTAAAGCTGAATGCACGATTACAATCTGTATAATTACTATGTAGAGAAGGTCCTCTCTGGTTGATTTACCCTACGTTCACACCTATGCGTTTTTAGTGCGTTTTGCAGTTTGCAGCTACAGTCCATTTAACATGGTTTCCTATGGTACTAGTTCACATCTATGCGTTTTGTGGCTGGTGCGTTTTTGGAAAAGGACAGGGACTTTTTTCCTACGATTTGCGGCTAATAGACTTTAATGGAGCTGCAGCAGAAATGCAAGTGGTGCATTTTTTATGTGTTTTGTGTTTTTTTTATTTTACTACTGTATATAGCTGGTTGCTAAGCAGGGGGCCAGGAAGCCGGCCTCCGCATCCTTAGTAAACCAAAGAGTTATAAGCTTCAGTTATCAGGATCTGGGGGTCCGATAAGCCCCCCATCCGCAGACCCCGACAACCACCGGGCAAGGGTTGTCAGGAAGAGGCCCTAGTCCTCATCAACATGGGGCAAGGTGCTTTGGGGTGGGGGGTGGGGCACTCGCTCGTCCCCTCCTTTTTCTGACCTGCCAGGCAGCATGCTCGGATAAGAGTCTGGTATGGATTTTGGGTGGACCCTACGCCATTTTTTTTTTAATGGCGTAGGGGTTCCCTCCGAGTACATACTAGACTCAAAGGTCCAGGTGGGGGGGGGGAGGGGATCTCACGCCATTTTTTCTGCAAAATACTTTTTAATTCAGCTTTCAGCGCTAACAGCTGATGACTCATCAGTTGTTAGGGACACGGCGGCCGGCTTCCCGGCCCCCTCCTTAGCAACCAGCTTTATACAATGTGTTTTACAGTGCGTATTTAAAGAGAAAAAAATAATAAAATGCATGAAAACTGAATGCAAAAATGCATTAAAAGCGCTGGTTTAAAAGAGCAAAATGCACTAAAAAAACATACCTGAAAAACGCATCAAATGCAGCTGCATAGGTGTGAGCCTAGACTTACAGTATATTAAAAAGATTGTTTAGGTAGGCTTTCAAGCTACATAAATAAGATTGTACACAGGCAAACACAGCAGTAGCAGAAATACAACTCCAAGTTGGACAGAGAAAACCCACAAACTACCTTTAGGAAATATTGCCACCAGAAAACCAGGGGTTTTAACTATTTCCTACTCTACCAAAACCAACAAAAATGGCCATATGTATACTTTAATATAAAGCAGACCTTTAGCTTACAACATCACATTTTGCAAAAATAATTGCAAGATACGAGGTGAGGAGCTTTTACAAAAGGGTGTGCCTAGGGCAGTACAGCCCTGCTGTCAGCCATGGGGGTTTAAAGAACAATACAGAATGTCCTAATTATTAGATTCATTCAGGTGGCAGGCAGTTTGCGCTGAGTAGGCTTATGTTCAAATTTGTAATCTTTGAATGCAGAGTACCTTCAACCTTCAAGGCCTTATGCATACTGGGTGTTTAGCCCCAATGCTTGCAAGGCAGGTGCTTTTGAGCAGGTATACAGTCCAGCCCCACCACCGGCAACCTGTAGAGCTTCATGAGAAGCTGAAAGTTGCTGCTAATAAACAGCGCACCCAGTGGTACTAACAGTACATGCCCAAGGATGAATAGCTGGAATGCAGGAAGTCTTCGCTGTCACTTCCCAAATGTTTGTACCACTTGGTGGATTGTCCAACCATAGCAGCTTTCAGACCCTCATAGTGTTTTGCAGGCTGCTGGCAGCAGGGCTGGTGCCATTTACCTGCACAAAAATGTCAGAGCCTCACCAGGGCGAAATGCGTGGTGTGTTTTAGGTCCAAGTTGCTAGCCATAAAAAGTTGTAAGGTGGCCAAAAACGGGTCAAAATTGGGCCAGTACAGCAGGGACAAGCTAAAATTTGATCAGCATGTGGCCGTTCCTGTTTGACAAAAGTCAGAAAACAAGTTGGTCAATTTTTGTCAATAAGTGGCTGCAGCCACTGATCAGTGTATACTGACAGCTGCATCCCACTATTAGAATACAATGTCTTAGTTTGTGCGGCTGGGGGAATCTGAATGAAGGAAAACTACCCATCTATGGGCAGTTTAGGGCTTGTTCACACTAGCCTGTGCACACTGGTGTATGTTGTGTAGGGGCGGTGCAGTGCGTCATTACAAAGTATCACACTGTCATCTTTTTCCTCTTTTTTTTTTTGTACTTTATTGAAGCATCACAAAATGACACTTCATTCAAAATGAACATGGTGTAAGTGAGCCCTTACTTCATTGTACTACACTGCTTATAAACCAACACACGGTCTGCGCCTGTTGCTTCTATCTCTGTTCACTTACATATTTTGGTGACATCATAGTCCTCCTCTAGTCTTGTCACATTTCTTTAATTTATCAGAAGAAAGTCAGGATGCTGGTTGTCATTTAAAAAACTTTTTCACATAGGAGCTGTCCCTGACTCACAGATTAATTTAACAAAAGACCTTCTAAGTTATAGTTTAGAGCGGGGGGGTTTCCAAACTATGGCCCTCCAGTTGTTCAGGAACTACATTTCCTATCATGCCTAGTCATGTCTGTGAATGTCTGAGTATTACAATGCCTCATGGGACGTGTAGTTCCACAACAGCTGGAGGGCCGAAGTTTGGAGATCCCTGGTTTAGAGTGAACTTGTTATTAGAGAAGTATGACGGTGGCCACTGTTCTCCCCCTCCCAAAAAATGCTAGTTTACTGGTTGCATCTGGCATCCATACTTTAGTCACAGACCCTAACCAAAATGAAATGTGTTAGGAAACACTAAAGTCAATGCATCAGTATGACAGCCAGGTAACTAGAGTTTTCAGAAGGAATGGTTTAGCAATGGCAGCCTTCACATATCTCTCTCTAACGATTTTATTTTTTATTTTTTTTTGTGCTCTAAGCAAAATTCAGTTCTTATTTCTAGAAAATAACAAGGTCTACTATGAGAAGTAATGCTAACTATGAATAATTACATTACCCACATACAAAGAAAAATGTTTATTCACACGTAGCCACAGTATTTTACAATATTTTACAAGCCGAGATCTATTAAGCCCACCAAAAAGCTACAGAATATGACAGAGTTTGGGATGACCATCAGGTAGTTGCTTACAAAAATGTCTAATATTAGAGATTAATGCATAATGCCATATAAGTACCAGAAACAAATTAATACAGTGCTAATGCATCAGTGGTATTTCAGTTACAGGTCTCCAGGGGGGGCTCCAGTAGTGAAATATCCCCCCCCCCCCATTTTCAACGAATATGCCAACTATTGGATGGTTCCATTACAATATAACTTAAAGCTGAACACCAGCATAAACAAATCTTGCCTAAATACAAATCTTGATGTGCTATGTGTATTTCTTTTAGATCTGTGTAGTAATCCAGTGTGAATTTTGCCTCTGTGCAAGAGACCTCTCTCCTTGTGCAGGTCTGGTCTTGTCTCCACCCCCTCCTGTAGTTTTAGCAGGCTGATGTTTCAAAAACTGTAATTTATTTATGTATATATATATATATAAGAAATAATTTAACAGAATTTTACTTGAATTTAGTTTTCCACTTAGGCAGGCCATACAAGGAGCAAATTTCTTTCCTACAACCCTTGGCATTAAGTAAAACCTTGTAAGAGAAGGCTGATGGAAACCGTCCTCCCCATCTGATGGAATCCATACTTGAAGAGCAGTAACTGCAATTACAATGGATCAGAATAGGTTTAGGTTCATTGTCCTGGTACCAGTGTGTGGTCTGTTGGTCAGAGTAATGCAGCTGTCATCACAGCCTTCTCATCCTGACCTGAACTTAGGGCTTGCTTTCTCTGAGAAATTCAGAAAAGCTGCCCGGGTCCACAAACTCTGTCACATATTTGCAGAAAGGGAGTTCACACACAAGCACAAAGACGGACACAATGTACACAAGGGGGTCCGACACCTAACACCAATGACTCCTTACCTGGAATTACAGAAATAGTTTTCAGAGCTCTTAATACTCTGAAAGTTCGCAGAGCTGAAACATTGCCTAGGTTTACAAATTCTGTTACATACCTGTAATATTAAAAATTATTTACAGTAAAATTATAGATTTTTTGTATTATCCCCTCTACAGGTAATTGCATTCATCTTCTTTAGATAATAGAAAGGGAGGACCCCCACTATGCCAACATCCAATAGGTGTACAGAAGGATTGAAAGAGTAAAACTCTCTAAAAAAAAAAGGTGGACTTTGTGGGCACAAAAGTGTTACGCACAAATGTATTAAGCAATTATATATATACATATATGTATATGCATCTTGAAAAATGATGTACCGTATTTATCGGCATATAACACGCGCCAGCATATAACGCACACCCCAAGTTTAGGAGGACATTTTAAGGGAAAAAACGTTTTAAAGGAAACAAAACTTACATTTAAATGCCCATCAATGCAGCCTTATCAGTGTCCATCTGCAGCCTTGCACAGCGTCCACCTGCATGCTTGTCAGTGTAATTTGCAGCCTTGTCAGTGTCATTTGCAGCCTTGCATCCTTGTCAGTGTCATTTGCAGCCTTGCATCCTTGTCAGTGTCATTTGCAGCCTTGCATCCTTGTCAGTGTCATTTGTAGCCTTGCATCCTTGTCAGTGTCATTTGCAACCTTCTTAGTGTCATTTGCAGCCTTGCATCCTTGTCAGTGTCATTTGTAGCCTTGCATCCTTGTCAGTGTCATTTGCAACCTTCTTAGTGTCATTTGCAGCCTTGCATCCTTGTCAGTGTCATTTGTAGCCTTGCATCCTTGTCAGTGTCATTTGCAGCCTTGCATCCTTGTCAGTGTCATTTGCAGCCTTGCATCCTTGTCAGTGTCATTTGTAGCCTTGCATCCTTGTCAGTGTCATTTGCAACCTTCTTAGTGTCATTTGCAGCCTTGCATCCTTGTCAGTGTCATTTGTAGCCTTGCATCCTTGTCAGTGTCATTTGCAACCTTCTTAGTGTCATTTGCAGCCTTGCATCCTTGTCAGTGTCATTTGTAGCCTTGCATCCTTGTCAGTGTCATTTGCAGCCTTGCATCCTTGTCAGTGCCATTTGTAGCCTTGCATCCTTGTCAGTGTCATTTGCAGCCTTGCATCCTTGTCAGTGTCATTTGCAGCCTTGCATCCTTGTCAGTGTCATTTGCAGCCTTGCATCCTTGTCAGTGTCATTTGTAGCCTTGCATCCTTGTCAGTGTCATTTGCATCCTTCTTAGTGTCATTTGCAGCCTTGCATCCTTGTCAGTGTCATTTGCAACCTTCTTAGTGTCATTTGCAGCCTTGCAGCATCCATCTTCAGCCTCCTCAGTGTAATTTGCAGCCTTGCCCAGGCTGCAGTTAAACTGCAGTGATATGTCAGTGTCACTGCAGTTTGAAAATTGGCGCTATTGGCCGTTCTCGTACCTTTCGGCTACCCTCGGCCGTTCTCAGCCGCCTTCAGCCGTTCTTGGCAGCTTTCGGCCACCTTCGGCCGTTCTCGCCAGCTTTCGGCCGCGAAAGCGGCTGAAAGCTGCCGAGAATGTCCGAAAGCTGCCGAGAAAGGTCGAAGGCGGCCGAAAGCTGCCGAGAAAGGCCAAAGGCAGCCGAAAGCCGCTGAGAGGCTCACAACGGCGGGGGATCGGTGTATAACACGCACCCCTGATTTCCCCCTGATTTTAAGGGGAAAACTGTGCGTGTTATACGCCGATAAATACGGTACATTAACTAATAAAACAAACAAAACACCACATATATGCTTGACTGAATGTGGTGTCATCCTTTACCTGGTTTCAAGGCCTACCAGGCAAGCATAAATGTGGTGTTTTGTTTGTTTTATTTGTTCACGTACATAATTTTACAAGATGCATATACATATATATAATTGCTTAATACTTTTGTGCATATATAAATGTCTAACACTGTAGATACTTATATTTTCTCTTTTTTGTATAATCTTAAATTTTATATCAGCACCTACCCAGTATGTCCTGAGGAAGCTAATGAAATGTGAAACGCGTTAACAAGCAAGCATGGAGGAGCTTATGTACCTAACACCCTGAGATATATATACATATTGCTTATTGCATCTATCATAGACTTTTCATCTACCTAGTGAAAGCATCCATACCTCCATGTCTGTTCTATTGGGTATCTTTTGATCTTGTCAAGTAATAGGGTGTTGTTGTTTGTTATATGTCATTTTAAAATTTTTGTAATATAGGTACATTTTTTTATAATTATCGCCTCATGATATGCCTACAAATTCTGCCATTTTTTTTTTACAGAGTTTTTCAATCCTTCTATATTCTTTAGATAATAAGCTGTTTTATACCGAAGACAAGCCAAGCAACTTTGTGTTGGAGCACCGGCTGAACTTACTCCTGTGGAGTAAATTCTCAGGACGCAGGGTCATGTGACTCTCCGGAACATATGCTCATGCCTTCTGTTTAGTGGCAGAGCACAATGCTTGTAATATAAGTTCCTTAAATAAATAAGATGTGGACAGGCAAGATCTGAACACCAAAATATGTTATTTAGGAAGGTTCTTTTCAAAAATGTTTTAAACAGACCAATGAGTATGTTTATGGCTATGGATGGCTGAAGGGGAGCAGACAGCTTACACAACTGGGGCAGCCTCTCATAGGAAACAATAGCAATCAAGTCAAAAAATCTAACTTAGTAAGGTAAGGGCTTTTCCCGAGGAATGTCTAATAATGTTGGAGAGTGCATAAAAACATATAATCAGTCTGCAATATTGATTCTATGTCTCTAAGACATAATTTCTCAACTTTTTTACCTCAGAGGATCTCTTTAAATACTTTTCAGGTATTGGTGAACACCTGCAGAAACCAATGTATTGGAGGTCAGTGGGAAAAATGTCTTCTTACATTGGTGACCAGTAGGAAGAATTCACCACCACCTATAGTAGTAATGCCACCCTCTAGACAGCTAAAATAGATCATTGGTGTCATGCAGCTGGCTCTGCCAGGTGGCGTTGGCCCTGAACTTATGCAAGCACCATTAAATGCAAGGTCAACCAGCCACAGCTTAAGGAACTCTTAGCAACCTTTGGAGAAAACCCGATTAAGAATAGCTGCTCTAGATCAGTGTTTCTCAACCTTTTTTTAGTCAATGCACCCTTTAAAATTTATGGATAATCCAGAGGCATCCTTTAAAAATCATGGACAGTCTCAAGGCACCCTTTAAAAATTGTGGACAGTCTTGAGGCACCCCATTCTGAAATGTAAAAATTATTCTAATAGTTTTACATAATGCAGCAACATTCACAAGTCCAAGTAGGACACCCAACGTTAGAGCTGATTTATTCTTCCACAGAAACTACACTTTTGCAAACTGGTACTGACTAGTATTCCAATGTTTCTCTTCTCCCTCCATTTATCTCTATCACTCAACTAATGTGACCCCAGTGCTGATGGAGATGAACAGGGAAGGGTCAAACAAGGATGCTATGCAAGAAGCTGACATCCTCCTTATCAACTGATGATGCCATTGGTCGTTATGATGCTGGCTGCTAGAAGGTTGTAATGATGCACAATGAAAACCTGTGGCTTAGTGTAACTAAAAGGCATCCTTCATTTACACGCCCGCTTGTATACAATGTTTGGGCAATTTTTAGACATTTTACTAAGGCACCCCTGAAGAAACCTCAGGGCACCCTGGTTGAAAAAGGCAGCTTTAGATAGCTTTAACTCCTCCTGTCTCAGAGGACATCTGTAGACAACTCTGGCAACATGGTTTCATTGAAAAGTGATATCCTCAGCTAGGTGGGGGGGGGGGGAGGGGGGGGCTTTGCCTTTTTATTATCTTTCCTTATCCTCACTTACCTATAGGTGACCACAGGCAATTTTTTATATCTCCCAATCAATTGTTCCTCTTGGTTCCGAAGCCTTAGTAGTAATGTGTGTCTGTTAATTTTCACTACCTGATGGGTTATTTATTTAACGCAACCTGTATCAACAGTCCTTGCTAATTCACATACAAATATTCAACATATACCAGTTGTATGTTTATTATGTCACTTTTTCAATAACACTTTTTCAATAACAACCAAGTGAAAGAAAAGTGATATCCTGCTAAAATCAGCCTTTACAGCTGAAACTAGGGGGCAATAAAAATATCACCCATTTGTCCTTTTAGTGCTGGACCACTGAGGTTTTCTGAAGTCTTCACCCTGACTTGGCGACATCACACTTTGCCACACAGTTAAGGGGTCATTCCCTATTTCACCAGAAAAGGGGAAAAGGCTGGTGCTAGGTCACATGTAGAATCTCTAGTATCTCACCTACGATCTGTTTGGCACAAAAGATTATTTATCAAAATAACAGGTTACACTTACATTCAATTCTTTAGTGGCCTGCTCTTTATGATTTTGGATTTGCAACTATTCAGCAAAGGGTGCTGCTCACACAGTGCATGGTTTTGACATGACAGTGGGTGCAGGGAGAAAAACTCCTGCTCACTGTCATGGGGGGAGTGGACAGGTGCTGTATAGTAACAATTTACATGTTCCCCCAAATACTGGTGTAACGTAACTAAAAGTGAACTTAGCCTTTAAACCAAAGTGTACAACCCTAAGGAAATGGCTTGTGGTTTCTGACTTACCCTCTAGGGGGCACACTCCCAGCAAACTGTTGTTAGCAGATTGGTCTCTGCTGTGTGGCAGAGCTCTGTTAATTTTAGGATTTGATTGACAAAAATACAATCCTTTGGCAGGTAAAAAACTCTCATGTATGCATTGAAGTTGCGTATTTTATCAGTTTTCCCTAAAATTAGCTTTAGCAGTAGTGAAATAAAATAAAAAATTCCTCTACAGTGGTATAACTAACAGCCCAAAGGCCATGTACAGAATCAGAACTGGGGTTCTTCTGTTTCTTGTACAACAATGTTACTGGTTTCAATTGACTAGCTTACTCAATGTTAAATGGCTTTTGGTAAAGATGGGCAATAAAAACAGAGAATATGATGCAAAATTCCATAAGCAGAGGCTACCGGCAAGTCAAAATGATCATATGCAAATCTGGACCATGTAATGTCAAGCCTAACTAGCCCATTCTCACCTTCCAAACCTCCCTATTGGTCAGTCAGGCTATCTATTGTAGTTGAGAACCAATGGGATGTCTTGGCAGATAGGCTGAGATGAACCCAACTTGGCATCACAGGAAAAGCCAAGATTTGTATAATATATTAGCTGCCTGTATTTCTGGATTTATTGACTGCTGAGGCATTATTTTCATATGTTGAGTTTTAATTGCAAAGGTTTGTGACTTTAGGTAATAAAATGGAAAAAAATAAATTGATAAGGCATATACAATTCTTCCTTCATTCTCTACAAAAGTTAGTATGCAGTAGTTGGGCTTGGTCCTCCGACCTTACAGATCCAGTAACAGTTAAGGTCCCTGAAACAAATGAAATTATTGAAATCTGACCCATGGGTGGCCCTGTAAGCACCAGTTGGCTGGTCAGAAATAGAAATGTAAAAACTGACTGTGTGGTGGAAAATTATTGGTAAAGCTGGGTATAAAGTACTGAATAACATACATATAACATACTGAAAGTCAGCCAGTTCAGAAGGAACTGGTTGACTTTCGGTACATGTGTGCCACTGTCTGTTCAACAGATGCTGGTCTACTGGAAAACCAGTATTTGATCAGCAGGGAAGGAGGGTATAGAAGCCCCGATAAGAATACAATTATGTGCTGGGGGAGATCCCTGTATCAACATTGGCTGTATGAATTGAAGTCATTCTCTCCTATGGGGTTGAACATAGAATGAAATGTCAATTGCTTCAATAAACTAGCTAATACTTAATTTATATATCCCTTGTGTCCAATTGTAGGACATTTTTTGTCTCTATTTCTGCCTGTTTTATATGTAAATGAAGGTGTTTATTATTAAAGGTGAAAAAAAAATCCAAACCATCATGGCCCTGTGTGAAAAAGTGATTGCCCCCCTTGTTAAAACATACTATAACTGTGGTTGTCCACACCTGAGTTCAATTTCTCTAGCCACACCCAGGCCTGATTATTGCCACACCTGTTCACAATCAAGGCATCACTTAAATAGGAGCTGCTTGACACAGTAAGGTCCACCAGAAGATCCTTAAAAGCTACACATCATGCCGAGACCCAAAGAAATTCAGGAACAATTGAGAAAGAAAGTAATTGAGATCTATCAGTCTGGAAAGGGTTATAAAGCCATTTCCAAAGCTTTGGGAATCCAGCGAACCACAGTGAGAGCCATTATCCACAAATGGCGAAGACATGGAACAGTGGTGAACCTTCCCAGGAGTGGCCGGCCGCCCAAAATTACCCCAAGAGCGCAGCGACGACTCATCCAAGAGGTCACAAAAGACCCCACAACAACGTCCAAGGAACTGCAGGCCTCACTTGCCTCAGTTAAGGTCAGCGTTCATGCCTCCACCATCAGGAAAAGACTGGGCAAAAATGGCCTGCATGGCAGAGTTCCAAGGAGAAAACCACTGCTGAGCAAAAAGAACATCAAAGCTCGTCTCAATTTCTCCACAACACATCTTGATGATCCCCAAGACTTTTGGGACAACTGTGGACCGATGAGACAAAAGTGGAACTCTTTGGAAGGTGTGTGTCCAAGTATATCTGGCGTAGAAGGAACACTGCATTTCAGAAAAAGAACATTATACCAACAGTAAAATATGGTGTTGGTAGTGTGATGGTCTGGGGCTGTTTTGCTGCTTCAGGACCTGGAAGACTTGCCGTGATAAAAGGAACTATGAATTCTGCTGTCTACCAAGAGATCCTGAAGGAGAATGTCCGACCATCTGTTCGTGAACGAACTTGGGTTCTGCAGCAGGACAATGATCCTTTTTATATTTTTTATAAAGTAATATATTTTTTATAATACATTTTTATTTTTTACATACATTTTTTTCATTTTTAAATAAATATTTTTTTTCCAAATAATATATTTTTTCTATTTTTCCTTTTTATATTGATATTGTTTATTTTTCCACCTAATTGTTTACCTCTGAGCCAGCTACAATCTCTGATAACATTCCTCATATTGTCCGAGTGCACACTATTATTTTTCACTGCTCGGTCTTCTTTATGACATGCTGCTCAATCATATAGAATACATTGGTCTACAAAAACATGGCGTCGAAACCAGAAACGACACATCGGACAATAGGAAGATGGCGTCCGGACCAAACGTGACGCCACGCACTCCAAAAAATGGCGCCAGGGCCGGAAATGACGTTGCGTCTTTCATTTGCCCCGGAAAATGGGATTTCTGATATCCTGTGGGGGGCTACATATAGAGATTTGTTACATGCTGGTAATTCATTTCTCCTGATGATGCACGTGGCGTGAAACAGCCATTGAGCTACACCTTACATGCCTGAGGTCCAGCCGCCAATCTAGCTTAGGTTGGTCGGAACTAGATGTAATGCCGCGTACACACGACTGGACTTTCTGGCAAACTAGGTCCGACGGGATTAGTTCGTCGGACAATCCGATCGTGTGTGGGCTAATCCGTTAATTTTTCAGGAAAAAATTCCGGCGGACCTAGAAATAGAACATGTTTCAAATCTATCCGACGGACTAAATTCCGATGGACTCAAATCGGGAAAAACGTTTGTGCGCTGGGCAGCTATTGGCTACTGGCTATTTTTTTGTCCCGTTTACGTCATCACGTTCGAACGAACGGACTTTCGGCCAGACCTAGTCCGTTCATATGTGGCCAACTCCGTTCGGAAAGTCCGTCGGAACTCCGCCAAAAGTCTGTCCGGAAGACCGTCGGACCTAGTTTGCCGGAAAGTCCGGTCATGTGTACGCGGCATTAGTTTTATTTACCAGCAGCACTTATATTCTGTGAAACTGCACATGTGGACTATACAAGTTATATTGATAAGCCTGAGGTCCAGCGGCCATTCCCAGATGGTTTGGCGGCATTAGATGTTGTGGATTCATACATCGCATGTGTACGCACTTTATGTATGTAGATTGGATTGATTTTAGAGTGTTTTTATCATTATACCAATAAATACTGCATAAAAAGTTTCCTTTCTCTGGTATGGGTGACTCGTTTTTTGGTGGATGAGAGCGATTTTGTGGATCTCGTCCATTAAGAAGAGGATCAATCAGTAATGAACGTGATTTGCTGTTCTATATTTTAGACAGCAACCTGGTCTGGTGAGTTTGCCCTCTTTATGTTTTTGTGGAGGCAAAGACACTACGGTGGAGGATTCAATACAGGGGGTCCCCTACTTACAAACATCCGACTTACAAACAACTCCTACTTACAAACGGAGGGCGACAACAGGAAGTGAGAGGAAATCTACCCCTAGGAAGGGAAATTCACTCCTGTAAGAGTTAATATGGGAAAAAGGTCTCTCCACTGAAGCTTTATCACCAGTCCATGTTTCCCGTAACACAGAGAACAGTGATTCATTGAAACTCATTCATAAAAAAAGTCATTGATAAAAAAAAAAAAAATGAAAAAAAAAAAAGCGTAGGGGTCCCCCCAAATTCAATAACCAGGCCCTTCAGGTCTGGGATGGATATTAAGGGGGATCCCAGCCAAAAAAAAAAAAAAAAAAAATGGCGTAGGGTACCCCTCAAAATCCATACCAGACCCTTGAGGTCGGGTATGGATTTTAAGGGGAACCCTAGCCAAAAAAAATGGCGTGGGGTCCCCCCAAAATCCAAAACCCTTATCCGAGCACGCAACCTGGCAGGCCGCAGGAAAAGAGGGGGGGACGAGAGCGGCCCCCCCTCTCGCCTGAACCGTACCAGGCCACATGCCCTCAACATTGGGAGGATGCTTTGGGGGTCTAAGACCCCTAAAGCACCTTGTCCCCATGTTGATGAGGACAAGGGCCTCTTCCCCACAACC
This sequence comes from Lithobates sylvaticus, assembly GCA_028564925.1. NCBI lineage: Eukaryota > Metazoa > Chordata > Amphibia > Anura > Ranidae > Lithobates > Lithobates sylvaticus. The sequence continues at coordinate 61,394,805 of CM053031.1, read as the reverse complement.
CTGGCCGGTGGTTGTGGGGGTCTGCGGGCGGGGGCTTATCGGAATCTGGAAGCCCCCTTTAACAAGGGGACCCCCAGATCCCGCCCCCCCCCCCCCCATGTGTGAAATGGTAAGGGGGTACAAAAGTACCCCTACCATTTCACCAAAAAAGTGGCAAAAATGGTAAAAATGACAGGAGACAGTCTTTGACAATTCCTTTATTAAAATCTTCTTTCTTCTTTCTTCATCCTTCGGATTCTTCATCTTCTCCTTCCTTCATCTTCTTCCATCTTCTTCTTCCATTTTCTTCTTCCTCCGATCCGCTTCTTCTTGCGCTGGTCTTCTCGTCCTTCTCGTCCGGCATCTTCTTCCGTCGGCGTCGGCGTCGGTGTCTCTGTCTCTTCTTGGGCCGCTCCGCGCAATGGGAGGCTCCCGCTGTGTGAGGCTCCGCTCCATCTGACAGGTCTTTTAAAACGGAGGGCACCTGGTGACCCCGCCCCCCTCTGACGTCATGGGGAAAGCCATCATGGAATTCCCCATGACGTCCCTGTGCGTCAGAGGGGGCGGGGTCACCAGGTGCCCTCCATTATAAAAGACCTGTCAGACGGAGCGGAGCCTCACACAGCGGGAGCCTCCATTGCGCGGAGCGGCCCAAGAAGAGACAGAGACACCGACACCGACGCCGACGCCGACGGAAGAAGATGCCGGACGAGAAGGACGAGAAGACCAGCGCAAGAAGAAGCGGATCGGAGGAAGAAGAAAATGGAAGAAGAAGATGGAAGAAGATGAAGGAAGGAGAAGATGAAGAAACCGAAGGATGAAGAAAGAAGAAAGAAATTTTAATAAAGGAATTGTCAAAGACTGTCTCCTGTCATTTTTACCATTTTTGCCACTTTTTTGGTGAAATGGTAGGGGTACTTTTGTACCCCCTTACCATTTCACACAGGGGGGGGGCGGGATCTGGGGGTCCCCTTGTTAAAGGGGGCTTCCAGATTCCGATAAGCCCCCCGCCCGCAGACCCCCACAACCACCGGCCAGGGTTGTGGGGAAGAGGCCCTTGTCCTCATCAACATGGGGACAAGGTGCTTTAGGGGTCTTAGACCCCCAAAGCATCCTCCCAATGTTGAGCATGTGGCCTGGTACGGTTCAGGCGAGAGGGGGGCCGCTCTCGTCCCCCCTCTTTTCCTGCGGCCTGCCAGGTTGCGTGTTAAGGGTCTGGTATGGATTTTGAGGGGGACCCCACGCCATTTTTTTTGGCTAGGGTTCCCCTTAAAATCCATACCAGACCTCAAGGGTCTGGTATGGATTTTGAGGGGGACCCTACGCCATTTTTTTTTTTTAATGAATGACAGCTCTCTGTGTTACACTTAAAAAATGTACCTGTTCCGACTTACAAACAGATTCAACTTAAAGCAGTGTTTCACCTAAAAAAAATTTTTTTTAAAAGTCAGCAGCTTACAAAAAAAAAAAAGTAGCTGCTGACTTTTAATAAGTACACTTACCCTCCCAGGGCGCCTGCGATGTCGCTCGTGGAGGCCGAGATGTCCCTCGGCGATCCGGTTCCAGCGCCGCCATCCTCAGTAAGGGAAACGAGCAGCGAGCGCTGCCCGTTTCCTACTGCGCATGCGCGAGTCGGTGCGCGGCCTACTGCGCATGCGCGAGTCGAATTTGTGAATGGGGAACGCGATGTGTTGTGGGACATAGTTCCCATAACACACCGCGCCCCATTCACTAGAAGGCGGCGCTCGGAGCAGAAGACAGAAGATCACCGCGGAGCAAGAAGAGGCAGATTAGGACGATCTGCCTAGCAACAGCCATTTCTGGTAAGTAAAAAAAAATAAAATTTTTTTTTTTTTTTTTTCCATTTTAAATTTGTACTAACATTTTTATCTAGTTTTGTTTTTCAGGGTGGCCCACCACTTTAAGAACAAACCTACAGTCCCTATCTTGTTTGTAACCCGGGGACCCCCTGTATAGTGGATCACTTTTGTTTATATATCAACTTTATTATGTGATGGACACTACACCACATGTGGTTTAATGATTTTATCAGCACTGTATTTTTCTTTATACCTGTATCAACATTGCTTGTGTGGATGCAGGGATCTGAGAGATTTTTTTTTCATCCAAATTTTCACACTTGCTGAGCACAATAGCCGACAGCGGAGACTCATCCATCCATGCTGTTATAGTGGATGAGGGAAGCAATTGATTTCTTCACACTCCCATTATTATCTCATCTGATATCACAACTTGGCAAACAAAAAGTTATTCTTGACAGCTGCCGCCTCTCTAGCGAGTGTAATCCCTTCCTCCCACCTGTTCCCGGAGTTTACAGTAATCACCTCTCCAGTGCTGATTGCAGCTACAGCGGAACTCAGGAAGACAGTCTGTTCAGTAAATAGGGAGTCACGTTACCATGGCTTCCCATTTTCTGTCATCTGACATCATGTACACATATGACTTATGCTGCATGGATTAAGTAATGTTAGTATCTGTGAGTGCCAGTTCGTCAGTGCAAATTAAAACATTAAATGTAAAAAAAAAAAAAAAAAAAGACCTAATTGAAACCATTAAATGTAAAAAAAAAAAAAAAAAAAAAAAAAGACCTAATTGAAACCCCGGAAGGATTTACCCCTTAATGACCAGGCCATTTTTTTTTACAATACAGCACTGCATTACTGATAATTACGCGGTCGTGCAACGCTATACCCAAATAACATTTTTTTCCCCACAAATAGAGCTTTCTTTTGGTGCTATTTGATCACCTCTGCGTTTTTTTTTTTGCGCTATAAAAAAAAGGGCAATTTGGGAAAAAATATATTTTTTATTTTCTGCTATAATACATATCAAAAAATAAATTTAAAAAAAAAACGAATTTCTTCATCAATTTAGGCCAATATGTATTTTTCTACATATTTTTGGTTAAAAAAAAAAAAAATCCCAATAAGCGTACAGTATATTGATTGGTTTTACGCAAAATTTGCAGCGAGCAAAGGGTTAACTGTGTTCCCTGCAAGTGTTTTCTAACTGTGCGGGGGGAGCGACTGGAAGAACACAGAGATCGCTGTTCCTGATTACTAGGAACAGAAGATCTCAGTGTACTTCTCTGTCAGAACGGGGACAGACCTCCCATCATTTTGAGATGGGAATGAGGGACACCTACTAACAAACGTATGTAGGCATAGGACACGCCCCCCCTACCACACCCCCTTAAAGGAGAATTAACCAAAAAAAAAAAGTTAATTAAATCCACAAGGGCTTTTTGTTACCACTACTATTCCTTTATATTGGCTTTTTAAAATGTACAAATGTAGCAATTTAGAATTTGGATGAAAGGTTTAGTACTGGGAAACACTTTTTGAAAGATAAAAATTGCATTTTATATACAACTATATAGATCAGACCAAAATGAGGGACAAATGAGGAGGAATGAGGGTCAGAGGGGCATTGCTCCAAATCAGGGACAGTCCCTCAAAATCAGGGACAGTTGGGAGCTGTGCATGTAGTGATTAGGGTGTGCCCAGGCACACCTGGCAACCTTCCTGTACACGCCTATGTATCTGTGCAGTCACTACTGCATTTTATGGCTTTTGTATTCTTTTCAAAAAGTTCAGTTTACACCAGTGCATTTTATATGCTCTTTGTACATATTTATCTGCAGTTAAAATCACAGATTACTGTGTCTGAACACATGTGTGTGTCCCTATGTGAATTTATTAAAAATTCTATATGTGATGTGATTTGAGTATGGTAAAAAAAAAAAATGAATTGAAATGCATGCTAAAGCAGAACTACTGTCAAATACACACATACACACACCCTTTTTATTCTGCTATCCAAACAATCAATAAAAGTAACAATAGGCATAACTTGGCAGAAGAAGATGCTGCTTTTGGATTACAGCCATGCTGACCGCATGATACAATGCCTTGGTTGCAAGGAAAGGACCCGTCAGTCTGATCCTATCCTTGACCCGAGATCGTATAACTGAATTATTGAGTATTAGGTCAAATAACTGGTTAACCAGGACTTGAAGAAAATGGTAAGGTAAGTATTTTATTCTTTTGGATACACGTTTATCATTAAAGCGGAGTTCCACCCTAAAGTGGAACTTCCGCTTATCGGATTCCTCCCCCCCTCCGGTGCCACAATCGGCACCTTTCAGGGGGGAGGGGGGTGCAGATACCTGTATACACCCACTTCCGTATAGCTGCCCCGCCCCTATCCGGAGCTGCCCCCTTGTGTCTTGGGAAACAAAGTTCCCAGGACACAGCGGGGACCAATAGAGGCGCGCAGCGCGACTCGCGCATGCGCAGTAGGGAACCGGGCAGTGAAGACGTTGCGTCTTCACTTCCTGATTCCCTGACCGAGGATGGCGGCGGGGCAGCGAGAGACGAGCGGTCTCTCGTCACATTCTGCCTACACCGCTGTAACCAGGAACAGGTAAGTGTCCATTTATTAAAAGTCAGCAGCTGCACTATTTGTAGCTGCTGACTTTTAATATTTTTTGTGCGGGTGCAGCTCCGGTTTAAAGCGGAACTACGCTGCATCTAAGCACTGCAAACCAAAAACTATATTTAATTCATATTTAATATTCAAAGCCATTTCACCCATCCATCCATGTCTCCATGCTTTATTTTGGTGAGAAATCACTTTGAAAAACACCCCCTAGCATTCCCGTCCGTGGCCATCTTGGGTAAGGGCAGATGACCTATGCAGCATTTACTTCCTGGAATCCATCTGCCCTTAGCTCAGGCATGCAGGCAGGAGGGTATACTTAACTGGGAAATCCCCTCCTCCCCTCCTAAAGACTTCTGGGATGTATGACATGATTTGCCTAGGCCTGGAAACCAGGAAGTAACTGAAGAAATGTAAAAAAATAAAAATAAACAAGTAAATATGATTTACTTTCCTATCTATTTTCTAATGCTAGCAGTATAAGAACTCAAAAGAGTTAATGTTGATTGAGTTCCACTTAGAGAGACTGCCAAGGGTAGGTTACTATATTTTATTTTTTACGTACACTGTTATGCGATTGAATGGAGCAGCTATGAATAATATCCTGGTTGTGAACTTTCGACCAAGGTATCCTTGGAAACAACAAAAACCCAACCATCTTAAGCACATTAAAATACAGCTATAAAGAAAATAAAAAAATAAATACATTTTTATTACATGTAGAAAAATCACCCTCTATCCTTTTGGCATGGAACCTAAGAATCTACGGGAATAATATTTTTCATGCATCCTCTACGGGAATGAAAACTGGTTCCAATGTAAATGATCCACTCAAAACTTATGATGTGGTTATGACTAAGACTAAGTTAGTAAATAAATGTTCAATTATGGACCACAAGAAGAAAACTTACGCAAGCAAGATGACACTGAAATCCAGCCAATTCCAAGGATCACGTAGGAAAGTAAACTTTTCTAAACAGAAGCCCCTTGCAAGAATTTTAATCAGCGATTCTAAAGTATAAATCCCAGTGAAGGTATATCTGAAAGACACAATTAAAGAGACCTTGTGGTGTATGAATTATTCATGGACAACAGACACAAAACAAGATTATTACACACTTTACTATATAAGACTAAGAAAAAAACAAAAAAAACAGCAACAAATATATTTGAACTGAATTACAACAGTCTAGGCTGCTTTAAAATAGTTGGGCTCCTTCTTTAACAGGTAACAAATTGCAATGATGATGTGCAGACTATGGTAATCCATACTATTCAAACACATCATACTGCAATAGTCTTATAAGTGAGAAGATGATTTCTAACTAATTTATCACTGCTTGATAAAGCTTGTTTAAAATAAATTCAAGGCAAACTGCTAAATGGTTGAACTATATAGTTGAAGTGTGTATACATATGTACTTTATATGTATTTTTTTGCCTGTCTTATTATATAAATTATGTGCAGTCAGCCTCTTAATCTAGTAATCCCTGCCAGAGAGTACAGTCAGGCCCTTACCTATTGCCTATAAATTAAAAATAGATGCGCAACCAAAATAAAAGGGATACCAATATGTGCACAAAACCAAATGTATGTGCAACACCTGTGCTAAATACAAACATGCAAACTCAAATAATTGTGTTTAAAAGACACCAAAAAAGAGCAAAATAAATGTTCATCAGTATACATAAATTTAAAATTTAACCTGTGCTGAAAAAAATGTGTGCTAAAAAAGAAGCAGGAAAAAAAAAGTCCAAAAAGTAGATCCTTGGATATAAAGCCCAAAACAAATTTTCTTTTCACAGCATGGTCCCACATGATAGCCAAGGAATAATAAAATGTCAGATTGCCTCTTACCAGAACCGTAGGATCTCTATTATGGAGATCTGATAGGCACAGACAGAAGGGATCACTCAGGCGAGGGCAGCAGTTTCAAACATCCATGCGGATCCTTTCCTCCACCGGTAAGCCTGGACTCCAATCTGCTCCGTGGTACCCGATTGGAGTCCAGGAGTCCTCGTCTGAGTGATCCCTCCTGTCTGTGCCTATCATATCTCCGTAATAGAGATCCTACGGTTCTGGAAAGTGGCCATCTGGCATTTTATTATTTCTTGGCTATCGTGTGGGACCATGCTGTGAAAAGAAAATGTGTTTTGTGCTTTATATCCAAGGATCTACTTTTTGGACTTTTTTGAACACTTTTCATTTTCATTTTTTCCTGCTTCTCTTTTAGCACACATTTTTTTCAGCACAGGTTAAATTTTAAATTTATGTATGCTGATGAACATTTATTTTGCTCTTCTTTGGTGTCTTTTGAACACAATTATTTGAGTTTGCATGTTTGTATTTAGCACAGGTGTTGCACATACATTTGGTTTTGTGCACACTGGTATCCCTTTAATTTTGGTTGCGCATCTATTTTCAATTTATACACATTTCTAACCTGAATATTCCAGTTTTTCTTTAGATTGCAGCACCATTATATATATATAAATATATCACTATTTACTGGGAGTAGCGCGGATTATCGTTACACACCCTTACCTATTGCCGTTGCAGTTAAGCAGCAATTTGTGTCAATTCTGCTGACTGGAGAGAGATGTAACATCAATACCATAATGAGATAATTACTCATCATTAATCCTAATGGCACACTGCATGCTCCTGCACCAGGGTTCGCATTGTACTTGCAGTTCCCGTGCAGGCTGTGATTCAAAAAATGGAACAAGTACCTTCAAATGAATGGGCTGCCCTGCTTGCAACAAAATGCATCAGTGTGAATCAGGCCTTAAATTGGATGCTAAGTTGGTGGTGGGTCAAGTCTGTCCAGTCTGTCCTTACCACTTGATCAGTTTTAGTGTTGTAACACAAAATTTGCAGCTTCAGGACAGCCTTACGATGGCTATAGATGGATTGAATTTCGGCCGGTTCAGCAGGGACCGTCCGAGATTCGATCCATTTATGGGCAGGCTGGTTGTACTAAAGTCAATCCATGGATTGACTTAAATACAACCAGTCTGTCAGGTTTTTGGCATGTAATTACTGCCAGCAGCTATAATCATTGTGCTCTTTCAGTCAGGAAGGCTCCTTATGCAACCCTCCCCCCCCCCCCCGGAACACAATAATACTGCAGGAGGCATTCCCATCATTCAACACTGACGGTGCTGATGGGGGAATCAAGTGATTTTCTTTCCTGCAACCCGCTGCAGCAGGAAAGAACATTTGAATCATTTATGGCTTGCCTTAAAGTGTATGTAAACCCGAAATGTTTTATTTTTTTTTGGCTGGCACAATATAGAGTATGGGATTTCAGATCAGCTGTGCCCAGTCTTGCCACAAAGAGTTAATCCAGCTCTGACCAATCCTCATATCTTTTTTCAGTGAAATAAAACTGACAAACTGTGAAAACGTTGTCCATTCTTCCCCTTGCTGTGATTGACAGGTGATTTACATATCTCGTGCACTAGTCTAAGACATACATTATTTTTTAATTCCCTCCCACTCCTTTCTTTAGCAGCTCTACAAGGACTGGCTGTTCCACACCCTAGCATGATTTGGCATGCTGAAGTCATGTGGGGACTTTTCTGGGTTTTGACTGGATGTTGGTGATCATAGCAGAAGTTCAGTGTAAGAAATACACAGGAGAAAATGCATGTTGATAAGGGGAGTGTAGAGGTGGGCGGGGAGTCTACTGACATCATGACTCCACCCACTGAGCCCTGGAAAACAGACCCACCCACAAAATCTGCAGTTTTTCGGGTCTCCTAGCAGTCAGAGCGGAGACATTTGACAGATAAGTATACATGCAGGAGGCATGTATATCCTTCTAGATAACCAATATTGCAGTAGTTTAGAAAGGATGAGAGTGGGTTTACATCCACTTTAAACATACTGTAGCTATCTCGTTCACACTATGTCTGTTGAGCTCAATGCAAGGTTGAAATGCTGTTATATTAAACACTGCACTGCACTACAATGTGGTGTGGTCCATAGTGCATTTCCTGAGACAAGCAACAGCAAGAGGAATGCAGAGGCTAACATTTCCCCCTCTCTCTGCATTCCTCTTGCTGTTGCTTGTCATGGGACAAGCTGCTGTTATGAATCAACTGTCTCCTTCAAAGCAGTTGTTGGATCAGCCACAGCAGGAGGGGAGGGGGCAGATCAGATCTTATTACTTTAGTTGGAAGGCACTGGAAACATTGGGCAAATTACTACATGTACTTTGTCCCATGCATCTTCTTTAAAGCAGTATTAAACCCAAAAGCAAGCAATTATTATACTGCATCTTACCAGTTCCTATATGTGGTGGCTGCATTCATTTTCTTTTTTTAGGCTTACTTTATTTTATTTTTACTTAGAATTCCAGCCAGTGAGTTTGAACATACTGTCCTGCAGATGTAGCAAGTACAGGGTTGAGACAAACCAACTACTGCTGGCTCCTTTACTTAAAAGCTACGTTCACCTCCCCCCCTCCAAATCCCAGCTCCCCTATATACTAATATAGCAATAATGTACTTCTTTTGCAAAAATAAAACAGCTTTTCATTTATTCTACACACGCTTACGTTACTCTCTTCATAGCTGTTTTAAAACACATTTCCATTACTTCTGCCTTACTTCCTGGACAGACTTTAGGTCATGACACAGGAAGCTGAAGGTGTTGATGATGATGCAGGGTGTGTGCTGATGAGATCAGCTGATCAACTCCCTCCTGTGTCATGACCTGGAAGTAAGGCAGAAGTAATGGAAAAGTGTTTTTAAGCAGCCATGAAGAGAGTGAGGTAAGCGTGTGTAGAATAAATGGAAAGTTGTTTTATTTTCCTGCCCAGGTTCCTGCACTACTTTCATCTCCGACTTTGACATGGCTTCAATACCAGAGAGTGTAAAAGTCTTATCAAAGTCACTTCAAAGTTGTATCGGACTCCAAAGTTGCAATGAAAATCATGCAACTTTTTGATTTTGCTAGTGTGAACCGAGCCTAAAGCCGTGTACACACTATTTTCAGCTCCGGTCGGAGCCTTGGTACTAACCATGCGAGATTAGTCCAGAAATCTGCTGAGCTGTTGTGTTCTAAGAGGGGGACACCCCCCCCTGCCAGAACACTCTGATTAGCGCTCTCTGCCATTGGCTGAGAGTGCTGATAGGGAGTTGGCCGGCTGCTGGTTTTCCAGAATGCACGTCTGACAGAAGCCGGCCGAACAGCCGGCTTCTGTCGGAAAGAGCGACATACACACGTGATGTTGCCCACTTTTCCCAACATTCGGCGTGTGTACGGGGCTTTACTCTTTACTTTACTGCAGTTGCGGTACGCCTGGAAAAGTCCTGCATGCTGAAGCAAGTCCTCATTGAAATAAATAGAAAATGTGACAAAAATGCTTCAAAAATGTGCCTGCGTTGCGTTTTTGAGTCACATGTTCAACTTTACAGGTGCATGCTGATAATAGGCACCCATGCAGCCACCACATCCAATGATTGGTAAGCTGCTATATATTATATTTTTGGGTTTTGGTTTAATACTGTTTTAAGGAATACAGTGGTGTTACCTCCCCACCTGCAACTTGCTGATTGGACAGTGAAGGAGCAGCAACACAATGAAAAGACGACTCTGTTCTCTCCTCCCATCAGCAGGTTCTCTGTCAATTCATGTATATGCAGCAGAACCTCCTAATGCTGTTCCTCCTCCCTTTCAAGTTGAATGATGCTTTGCAGGGAAGGACAAAGGATGATATGTAGAGAGATTCGGGTACTGAATGCTAGTAGCATGTAAAAAAAAAAATTAGTTATTTTTCAAGGAATAAACAACTGCTCTAAATATTTTTTTTTGTGTGTGTCTGGGGTTCAGCTTTAATCCTTAACATCTCTGGCCAGACCAGTGGGAGTGACCCATATTTGTGAAAGGCTTGGGGAGTCCCTCCATAGCCCTCACTCTGCAGTCTGTCTGATTGCTATATATATCACAGTCACAATTCTTTGGCATTCGGCCCACAGATGTCATCTTCAGCAGTTCCTTTCTATAAGAGATGACTTATAAAGTGCTCAAATAATGTATTGCTTTGGACAAAGATAATAATAATTCAGCCTGGACTAGAATTTCATATGAGTTATTCCATAGTAAAGTTGCCCACCCAGTAAAGTTATGTCCACCAACAAAACTGTAATATATTTGAACAACCATCAAAAGATACAAGCAAATACACTATATTACCAAAAATATTGCAACGCCTGCCTTTACATGCACATGAACTTTAATGGCATCCCAGTCTTAGGGTGTAATATTGAGTTGGCCCACCCTTTGCAGCTATAACAGCTTCAACTCTTCTAGGAAGGCTGTCCACAAGGTTTAGGAGTGTGTCTATGGAAATGTTTGACCATTCTTCCAGAAGCACATTTGTCAGGTCAGGCACTAATTTTGAACGAGAAGGACTGGCTCGCAGACTGGCCTGCACAGAGTCCTCCTGACCTCAACCCGATAGAACACCTTTGGGTTAAATTAGTGTCCTCATCAGCAGTGATGTAAGTAACTGAGTTACCTAACGCAGTTACTTTAGAGGGTAACGAGTAATCTAACTGATTACTTTTCCCCTCATGGTAACTCAGTTCCCATTACTTTGGCTTAGTTACCCCAATTACATCTACCGACACTAGATGGCAGAAGTGTAATTCCGGTGTCCTGCCGAAAAAGTTCCCCCGCTGGATAAGGACCCCCTGTACTGCGCAGGCGCAGGGCTTGCGCAGTACGAAGGACTACGGAGCTTCCGAAAATTGCCGAACCTAAACAGCTCTGAGTGAACTCTACACCGCGTTAACATGTAATTGTACGAGGCGATGCCGCACGCTCCCGATGCTCGTGCTACTCTGCAAGGGGCCTCTATCGTGTAACTAAAGGGCGGGTCTAGTATTACTGTAACCAAGGGCCGCATTTATTATTATATATCGAGCTCTGCCCATTAATTTAACATTCGCCCTCTTCTGTAGCCATCCGCCCCTTACACGATATAATAATAATAGACCCGCCCCTTGCTTACACGCTACAACAGATCTGCCCCTTGGTTAGGGTAATAATAGAGCAGCCCCTTGGTTACACGATATATAACAATAATAATAAATGCGCCCCTTGGTTACAGTAATACTAGACCCGCCCCTTAGTTACACCTATAGAATATTAAAAAAAAAATGTCAGTTACTTTGCTGCGTAACTAATTATATTATATAATATTATATTATATTAGAGTTACTAACGCAATTACTTTTTGGGAGAAGTAATTTGTAACTTAACTAATTACTTTTTTAAAGTAAGATGACCAACACTGCTCATCAGTGCCTGACCTCACAAATGTGCTTCTGGAAGAATTGTCAAACATTCCCATAGACACACTCCTAGACCTTGTGGACAGCCTTCCCAGGAGAGTAGAAGCTGTTATAGCTGCAAAGGGTCGGCCGACTCAATATTGAACCCTACGCTCAAAGACTGGGATGCCATTAAAGTTTGTGTGTGTGTAGAGACAGGCATCTCAATATTTTTGGTAATATAGTGTATATGGTAGTCATTTTTTCACTTACTAAGATCTGCCCAAGTCCTCAGTAGGCAAGAGACTCCATTTGAAAATAGACAAACAATCAGAATAATTAGTTTTTGCCATATCATGACTAGGGATGAGCCGAACACCCCCGGGTTCGGTTCGAACCAGAACCTTCGAACGGACCGAAAGTTCGCGCGAATTTTCGAACCCTATACGTTATAATGGACGCGAACGTTCGAAATCAAAAGTGCTAATTACAACGGCCAATATGCATGTTAATGTCATAAAACAGGTTTGGGGACCCGGTCCTGCCCCAGGGGACATATATCAATGCAAAAAGAACTTTTAAAAACTAACGTTTTTTCGGGAGCAGTCATTTTAATGATGCATAAAGTGAAAAAAAAAAAGTGAAATTTTCCTTTAAATATGGTACCTGGGGGGTGTCTAAAGTATGCCTGTGAAGTGGCATGTGTTTCCCGTGTTTAGAACTGTCCTTGCACAAAATGACATTTGTAAAGGAAAAAAAGAAGCCATTTAAAACCACTTGCGGCTTTAGGTTTGATCTTAAGTAGAATCTGAACAGGTACATTATGAAGTGTAGCTCCATCCCAAAAAAATCTATTTTTAAGCTTTTTGGAGAACATAGGGAGGGGTTATCACCCCTGTAACATTTGCTGTCTTTGCACATCTGTTCAGAACATGTCACCTCACTTTCCGTCCCAATGACAAATGTTTTTGGAAAAGTGGGGTTTTAATTGAAACAAGGATTGGTGATAAAGTATCAGTAGAGAGGAGATACCTTTTTCCCAAATTAAATCTAACAGGATAGAATTTCCCTTCCTAGGGTAGATTTCCTCTCACTTCCTGTTTTCTCTTTCCATTTGCAAGTAGGAGTCGTTTGTAAGTTGGATGTTTGAAAGTAGGGGCCTGGCGTATATACTCTGCAGAAATTTGCCCTATTAGATGTTGGTGTAGCCACAAGACTGGTGGGCACAGGAATGGGCCCTGCTGTGAGTTAATAGATCAAGATTTGTAATTGCATGCACCTGTTGAACAGGGCAGAAAAATTGGGGGTGGTGGTGGTGGACGGGTTTGCCACAAGACTGTAAGCTCTCACAGTTACTCTTGGTGGGCGCAGGAATGGGCCCTGCTGTGAGTTATTAGATCAAGATTTGTAATTGCAAGCACCTGATGAACAGGGCAGAAAAATTGGGCCTTTGGCGGTGGTGGTGGACGGTGTTGCCACAAGACTGTAGGCCCTCATAGTTACTCTTGGTGGGCGCAGGAATGGGCCCTGCTGTGAGTTATTAGATCAAGATTTGTAATTGCAAGCACCTGATGAACAGGGCAGAAAAATTGGGCCTTTGGCGGTGGTGGTGGACGGTGTTGCCACAAGGGGCCCTGCTGTGAACTATTAGATCAAGATTTGTAATTACCCGCCCCTGTTAAACAGGGGCTGAAAAATTGTGCCTTAGGCACTGGTGCTGGTGCCACAACACTGCAACCCCTCACAGAGACTGTACTTGGAGCACAGCAGTCACACGTGTTGCGAAGCATTTTTTTAAAAAATTGTAAGTACACGCCCCTGTTAAACAGGGGCTGAAAAATTGTGCCTTAGGCACTGGTGCTGGTGCCACAACACTGCAACCCGGCCCTCACAGATACTGTACTTGGAGCACAGCAGTCACACGTGTTGCGAAGCATTTTTTTAAAAAAAATTGTAAGTACACGCCCCTGTTAAACAGGGGCTGAAAAATTGTGCCTTAGGCACTGGTGCTGGTGCCACAACACTGCAACCCGGCCCTCACAGAGACTGTACTTGGAGCACAGCAGTCACACGTGTTGCGAAGCATTTTTTTAAAAAATTGTAAGTACCCGCCCCTGTTAAACAGGGGCTGAAAAATTGTGCCTTAGGCACTGGTGCTGGTGCCACAACACTGCAACACGGCCCTCACAGAGACTGTACTTGGAGCACAGCAGTCACACGTGTTGCGAAGCATTTTTTTTAAAAATTGTAAGTACACGCCCCTGTTAAACAGGGGCTGAAAAATTGTGCCTTAGGCACTGGTGCTGGTGCCACAACACTGCAACACGGCCCTCACAGAGACTGTACTTGGAGCACAGCAGTCACACGTGTTGCGAAGCATTTTTTAAAAAAATTGTAAGTACACGCCCCTGTTAAACAGGGGCTGAAAAATTGTGCCTTAGGCACTGGTGTGGTGGCATGGATCATTGAGGAGGAGGAAGAGGATAGTCAGTGAACATAAGAGGACAGTCACTCAGCATCAGCATAGGCAGTCTTGAAGGGATGTGACATTAAAAATTATTCGGTTATATCCGCCTCAGGTGCCTGGTAGCTGGTGGTGATCCAAGACTGATTCATTTTGATGAATGTCAGTCGATCAACCGAGGCGGTGGACAGGCGCACCCTATGATCAGTCACAAATCCTCCAGCAGCACTGAATGTGCGTTCGGAAAGAACGCTGGAGGCAGGACAGGCCAGTAGCTCAATTGCATACTGTGCAAGCTCTGGCCAGTGATCCATCCTCAGGACCCAGTAAGCCAGAGGATTTTCGGTGGGAAAGGTGTCCAAGTCTGACCTTGCCCCAAGGTATTCCTGCACCATGTATATCAGACGCTGGCGATGGTTGCTGGAACCGATCATACCTTGGGGCTGCGGACTAAAAAATTGTCTGAACGCATCGGTCAGACGTCCACCTTCCCCACCGCTCCTTCTGCCACTGACCGAAGCCTCAGCAACTCGTCGCCCAGGACCAGGAGTTTGTAGCCTCCCAGTTTCTGGGAACGCGTTGCACAGACCTTTCTGCAAGGCCTCCCTGAGATGTCTCATCCTCTGCTCCCTCTGCGACGGCAAGATAAGGTCCGCAACCTTACCCTTGTACCGCGGATCAAGGAGAGTGGCCAGCCAGTAATGGTCCCTCTCCTTGATCCGAAGAACACGAGGATCCTTCCGCAGGCTTTGCAGGATCAGGGAGGCCATGCAGCGTAGGTTAGCTGAGGCATTCGGTCCGGAGTCTTCTGGGTCACTGAGGATGACATGATCGCCAGCCACCTCCTCCCAGCCACGTACAAGTCCACTGGCTTGTTGGGACTGTACATCATCCCTAAAAGACTGCTGCTGCTGATGCTGAGTGCCAGGCTCCACCTCCATGCTCACACAATCCTCCTCCTCCTCCTCCTCCTCCTCATCCTCTTCCTGTGTGATGGGTGGGACAGAAGGAACACTGTCCGGATAAAGGGGGCCTTGAGAGGCAAGGAAGTCCTCCTCTTCCTGCCTCTGTTCTGCCTCAAGTGCCCTGTCCATTATCCCACGCAGCGTATGCTCCAACAGGTGGACAAGAGGGACAGTGTCACTGATGCATGCACTGTCACTGCTCACCATCCTCGTGGCCTCCTCAAATGGTGAGAGGACAGTGCATGCATCCCTGATCATGCTCCACTGACGTGGGGAAAAAAAACCAAGCTCCCCTGACCCTGTCCTGGTGCCGTAGTCGCAAAGGTACTCATTGATGGCCCTCTGCTGCGTGTGCAGTCGCTGCAGCATGGCCAACGTTGAGTTCCACCTGGTGGGCATGTCAGATATTAGGCGGTTCTTGGGCAGGTTCAGCTCCTTTTGCAGCTCAGTCAGCCGAGCACTGGCATTATAAGATCGGCGGAAATGCACACAGACTTTCCTGGCCTGCCTCAGGACATCCTGTAAGCCTGGGAACCTGCCCAAGAACCGCTGCACCACCAGGTTGAGGACGTGAGCCATGCAGGGCACATGGGTGAGCTGCCCCTGTCGCAGGGCGGAGAGGAGGTTGGTGCCATTGTCAGAAACGACCATTCCTGGCTTAAGCTGACGTGGCGTCAACCACCTCTCGGCCTGCCCCTGCAGAGCTGCCAGAACCTCTGGCCCAGTGTGGCTCCTGTCCCCCAAACACACCAGCGCAAGCACGGCATGGCATCTTTTTGCCTGCGTACTTGCGTAGCCCCTTGTACGCCTACGGAGCACCGCTGGTTCCAAGGACAGAGCACTGGAGGAAGAAGAAGAGGAGGGGGTGGAGGAGAGAGGTGTGTCACAACCAGTAGCAGTAGTCGCGTTTTGGAGGCGTGGTGGCGGAACAACCTCCAACACTACTGCACCTTGTCCTGCATCCCTCCCAGCTGCCAATAGAGTGACCCAATGGGCCGTGAAAGAAAGGTACCGTCCCTGTCCATGCCTGCTGGACCATGAGTCAGCGGTAATATGCACCTTACCGCTGACCGCCCTGTCCAGCGAGGCATGGACATTGCCCTCCACATGCCGGTAGAGAGACGGAATCGCCTTCCGCGAGAAAAAGTGGCGTTTGGGAACCTGCCACTGAGGAACCGCACATTGAACAAACTCACGGAAGGGGGCCGAGTCTACCAACTGAAAAGGCAGCAGTTGAAGTGCTAGCAATTTAGCAAGGCTAGCATTCAACCGCTGGGCATGTGGATGGCTGGGAGTGTACTTCTTTCTACGGTCCAGCAGCTGGGGCAGGGAAATTTGCCTGCTGCATTCGGACGTCGGTGTACTGCAAGTACTTGGTTGTGACACACCGAATTCTACACCTTCAGTCCTCTCAGAGCAGCTTTCAGAGAGGACTGAAGGTGTAGTGGGGATGGAGATCCCAGCTGAGGAGGAGCAAGGAGAGGTCCGCTTAGTTCTTTGGTGTGGGTCTTTTATGTGTGCCTGCCAACGAGCTGCATGGCAGGTCGCCATATGTCTGGTCATGCTTGTCGTGCCCAAGCGGCTGATGTTTTGGCCACGCGAGATACGCTTGAGACAAATATTGCAAATAGCAGTGGTGCGATCTGCTGCACTCGTCTCAAAAAAGGCCCACACCAAAGAACTTTTCTGATAACGTGCAGAGGCAGCGCCCTGCACAGGCGGAGCTCTGCGGTGTTGTACAGTTGCTGTGCTGGCCTCTACCTGGCCTCCAGGGGGCATCCTGCCTCGTTGGACATGTGACGCCGCATCCTCCTCCTCCTCGTCCTCCTCCTCATCCTCTCTCCCTTGAGGCACCCACGTGGAGTCAGTGACCTCATCATCCCCTCCCTCTTCACCACTAGAGCAAACCTGGCAGTAAGCTGCAGCTGGTGGAACTGTACTGCCAGATTCCTCAAGCTGGTATCGTCATCCGAGCCTTCGAATCGTTGGGCATCCTCCTGGAGCATGTACCCAACACTGTGCTCAAAGAGTTCGGGGGACTCCTCAGGAGGACATGGTGGGTCTAGGGAAGGGGTGGCTGATGATGCTCTGTCAGTACCCTGAGCCTGGGTGAGAGAGGATGAGGAGGATGAGGAGGGCTTGGTCATCCATTCTACCAAGCCTTCAGCATGATGCGGCTCCACATGTCCAGCTGCCGAAAACAAAGACGCGCGTGTCCCATGGCCACGTGCTGATGACGATGCACGACCACGTCCACGTCCACGGCCACGTCCACTAGAAACAGAGCCTGCCTGCCCTGTGTTCTTGGCTCTGCACGCTCTGCCTCCCCTTGGCGGTCTTCCAGCCATTGTAGTCGGTAGTCCTGTGGGTGCTGCTGAGAAGAAAATATAGGAGCTCTGTGTGATGCCACTAACACACTAGAAGTCCTATGGGTGCTTCTGCAAAGAAAATAGAGGAGCTCTGTGTGATGCCACTAACACACTAGAAGTCCTGTGGGTGCTTATGCAAAGAAAATAGAGGAGCTCTGTGTGATGCCACTAACACACTAGAAGTCCTGTGGGTGCTTCAGCAAAGAAAATAGAGGAGCTCTGTGTGATGCCACTAACACACTAGAAGTCCTGTGGGTGCTGCTGAGAAGAATATATAGGAGCTCTGTGTGATGCCACTAACGCACTAGAAGTCCTATGGGTGCTTCTGCAAAGAAAATAGAGGAGCTCTGTGTGATGCCACTAACACACTAGAAGTCCTGTGGGTGCTTATGCAAAGAAAATAGAGGAGCTCTGTGTGATGCCACTAACACACTAGAAGTCCTGTGGGTGCTGCTGAGAAGAATATATAGGAGCTCTGTGTGATGCCACTAACACACTAGAAGTCCTGTGGGTGCTTCTGCAAAGGAAATAGAGGAGCTCTGTGTGATGCCACTAACACACTAGAAGTCCTGTGGGTGCTTATGCAAAGAAAATAGAGGAGCTCTGTGTGATGCCACTAACACACTAGAAGTCCTGTGGGTGCTGCTGAGAAGAATATATAGGAGCTCTGTGTGATGCCACTAACACACTAGAAGTCCTATGGGTGCTTCTGCAAAGAAAATAGAGGAGCTCTGTGTGATGCCACTAACACACTAGAAGTCCTGTGGGTGCTTATGCAAAGAAAATAGAGGAGCTCTGTGTGATGCCACTAACACAGTAGAAGTCCTGTGGGTGCTTCTGCAAAAGAAAATAGAGGAGCTCTGTGTGATGCCACTAACACACTAGAAGTCCTGTGGGTGCTTATGCAAAGAAAATAGAGGAGCTCTGTGTGATGCCACTAACACACTAGAAGTCCTGTGGGTGCTTATGCAAAGAAAAGAGAGGAGCTCTGTGTGATGCCACTAACACACACCAGAAGTCCTGTGGGTGCTTATGCAAAGAAAATAGAGGAGCTCTGTGTGATGCCACTAACACACTAGAAGTCCTGTGGGTGCTTCTGCAAAGAAAATAGAGGAGCTCTGTGTGATGCCACTAACACACTAGAAGTCCTGTGGGTGCTTATGCAAAGAAAATAGAGGAGCTCTGTGTGATGCCACTAACACACTAGAAGTCCTGTGGGTGCTTCTGCAAAGAAAATAGAGGAGCTCTGTGTGATGCCACTAACACACTAGAAGTCCTGTGGGTGCTTCTGCAAAGAAAATAGAGGAGCTCTGTGTGATGCCACTAACACACTAGAAGTCCTGTGGGTGCTTATGCAAAGAAAATAGAGGAGCTCTGTGTGATGCCACTAACACACTAGAAGTCCTGTGGGTGCTTCTGCAAAGAAAATAGAGGAGCTCTGTGTGATGCCACTAACACACTAGAAGTCCTGTGGGTGCTTATGCAAAGAAAATAGAGGAGCTCTGTGTGATGCCACTAACACACTAGAAGTCCTGTGGGTGCTGCTGAGAAGAATATATAGGAGCTCTGTGTGATGCCACTAACACACTAGAAGTCCTATGGGTGCTTCTGCAAAGAAAATAGAGGAGCTCTGTGTGATGGGACTAACACACTTCAAGTCCTATAGGTGCTTCTGGGAAGAAAATATAGCTCTGTGTGTGTGATGGGACTAACACACTTCAAGTCCTATAGGTGCTTCTGGGAAGAAAATATAGCTGTGTGTGTGTGATGGGACTAACACACTTCAAGTCCTATAGGTGCTTCTGGGAAGAAAATATAGCTCTGTGTGTGTAATGGGACTAACACACTTCAAGTCCTATAGGTGCTTCTGGGAACAAAATATAGCTCTGTGTGTGTGATGGGACTAACACACTTCAAGTCCTATAGGTGCTTCTGGGAACAAAATATAGCTCTGTGTGTGTGATGGGACTAACACACTTCAAGTCCTATAGGTGCTTCTGGGAACAAAATATAGCTCTGTGTGTGTAATGGACTAACACACTTCAAGTCCTATAGGTGCTTCTGGAACAAAATATAGCTCTCTGTGTGTAATGGGACTAACACACTTCAAGTCCTATAGGTGCTTCTGGAACAAAATATAGCTCTGTGTGTGTAATGGGACTAACACACTCAAGTCCTATAGGTGCTTCTGGGAACAAAATATAGCTCTGTGTGTGTAATGGGACTAACACACTTCAAGTCCTATAGGTGCTTCTGGGAAGAAAATATCTCTGTGTGTGTAATGGGACTAAAACACTTCAAGTCCTATAGGTGCTTCTGAACAAAATATAGCTCTGTGTGTGTGATGGGACTAACACACTTCAAGTCCTATAGGTGCTTCTGGGAACAAAATATAGCTCTGTGTGTGTAATGGGACTAACACACTTCAAGTCCTATAGGTGCTTCTGGGAACAAAATATAGCTCTGTGTGTGTGATGGGACTAACACACTTCAAGTCCTATAGGTGCTTCTGGGAACAAAATATAGCTCTGTGTGTGTAATGGGACTAACACACTTCAAGTCCCATAGGTGCTTCTGGGAAGAAAATATAGCTCTGTGTGTGTAATGGGACTAACACACTTCAAGTCCTATAGGTGCTTCTGGGAACAAAATATAGCTCTGTGTGTGTGATGGGACTAACACACTTCAAGTCCTATAGGTGCTTCTGGGAACAAAATATAGCTCTGTGTGTGTGATGGGACTAACACACTTCAAGTCCTATAGGTGCTTCTGGAAGAAAATATAGCTCTGTGTGTGTAATGGGACTAACACACTTCAAGTCCTATAGGTGCTGCTTCTGGGAAGAAAATATAGCTCTGTGTGTGTATGGGACTAACACACTTCAAGTCCTATAGGTGCTTCTGGGAACAAAATATAGCTCTGTGTGTGTAATGGGACTAACACACTTCAAGTCCTATAGGTGCTTCTGGGAAGAAAATATAGCTCTGTGTGAATGGGACTAACACACTTCAAGTCCTATAGGTGCTTCTGGGAACAAAATATAGCTCTGTGTGTGTAATGGGACTATAGGTGCTTCTGGGAACAAAATATAGCTCTGTGTGTGTAATGGGACTAACACACTTCAAGTCCTATAGGTGCTTCTGGGAACAAAATATAGCTCTGTGTGTGTAATGGGACTAACACACTTCAAGTCCTATAGGTGCTTCTGGGAACAAAATATAGCTCTGTGTGTGTAATGGGACTAACACACTTCAAGTCCTATAGGTGCTTCTGGGAACAAAATATAGCTCTGTGTGTGTGATGGGACTAACACACTTCAAGTCCTATAGGTGCTTCTGGGAACAAAATATAGCTCTGTGTGTGTGATGGGACTAACACACTTCAAGTCCTATAGGTGCTTCTGGGAGCAAAATATAGCTGTGTGTGTGTGATGGGACTAACACACTTCAAGTCCTATAGGTGCTTCTGGGAAGAAAATATAGCTCTGTGTGTGTAATGGGACTAACACACTTCAAGTCCTATAGGTGCTTCTGGGAAGAAAATATAGCTCTGTGTGTGTAATGGGACTAACACACTTCAAGTCCTATAGGTGCCTCTGGGAACAAAATATAGCTCTGTGTGTGTAATGGGACTAACACACTTCAAGTCCTATAGTGCTTCTGGGAAGAAAATATAGCTCTGTGTGTGTAATGGGACTAACACACTTCAAGTCCTATAGGTGCTTCTGGGAACAAAATATAGCTCTGTGTGTGTAATGGGACTAACACACTTCAAGTCCTATAGGTGCTTCTGGGAACAAAATATAGCTCTGTGTGTGGTGGGACTAACACACTTCAAGTCCTATAGGTGCTTCTGGGAAGAAAATATAGCTCTGTGTGTGTGATGGGACTAACACACTTCAAGTCCTATAGGTGCCTCTGGGAACAAAAATATAGGAGCTCTGCCTGCCTGCCACGAACACACTACAAGTCCTATAGGTGCTTCTGGTAACAAAATATAGGAGCTCTGCCTGCCTGCCACGAACACACTACAAGTCCTATAGGTGCTTCTGGTAACAAAATATAGGAGCTCTGCCTGCCTGCCACGAACACACTACAAGTCCTATAGGTGCTTCTGGAACAAAATATAGGAGCTCTGCCTGCCTGCCACGAACACACTACAAGCCCCTCTTTCTCAATGAATCTTTGTAACTGAATCTATCTAACTCAATCTCTGTAAGTGAATCTCTCTAACTATCTAAATGCAGCAGAGTGTCACAGAATCAGCCTGCTCAATCTGCGCCGGAACAGCATGTGACCGGCGCAGACGGCGTGGCGGCGTTTTTATAGGGGGGGCGTGTACTACAGCCCCTGAGCTGTAATTGGCTACAGGCGTCCTGCCTGTAGCCAATTATGGCTCTTCGAGTTTCCGGGCTGTGATTGGCCAAGCATGCGGGGTCACAGTGCATGCTTGGCCAATCATCAGCCAGCAATGCACTGCGTCGGCCGCGCCGGCCGCAATGCATTGCGGGGCCGCTCGCAACACACGAACGTGTTGCGAGCGGCCAAAATAGTTCTGGGCTCGCCGAGCGAGCGAACGCCCGGTGCTCGATGCGAACGTGGGTTCGCATCGAGCACCGGGCCCATCCCTAATCATGACTGGGTAGATGAAGGGAGGGGACTAAGGCAAACCATAAATTAATCGCTGGATCCCCCATCAACACAGTAGGTGTTGATGGGAGAATCCCTCCCACAGAGCTGTTGTGTTCTGCCGGCAGGTAGCCTTCCCTGCCAGCAGAACACAATGGTCACTGATGGATTGACTTGGGTACAATCAGCCTGCCTATAGATGGTTTTAATCTTGGCCGATCCCTGCTGAACTGAGATTCAATCCATCTATGACCAGCTTAAGTGAAGCCTGGCAACCCAGGTATTTTCAGGACATTAGCAGGGGGGTTCAGATTGAATATACCACCACTCTTTTGGTGTAGTTCCCTTAAGAACTACCTTTTCCTAATTCAGGCAAGCATTTGCACCAGTGTTGGTACCTTTGCCAATACGTGTGGCAAATTCAGGTAGTGCTTACTACTGCCACGTTAAGAATATTGCTCTATGGAATCGACAAATTCCTAAAGAAACTGGCAGTAATTAAGACCAACTCTGATCTGGTATAAAGAAATACACCAGTATTCAGTGGGCGGTGCAAGTGCTGGGAAGCCGTCATGTCTGTGAGAGCTGTATCCCCGGCCTCATTTATATGAGAAACAACTTATTATTGGGTGGGTGGCCAATGGGTCTGCTCCACTTTTGAGTGACATTGCACAGCAGTGGGCGGATTTAAAAGCTGTTATTGGACTAAATAGCGGCTATTGATCTTCCCACTGCAAGGCACTGCCAACCAAAAGTGGAGCAGACCTGATAGGAACTAGTCTCTTAGTTCCACCATCAGGCTCCGCCCAACCCTAGTATAAAACCAGGCACAGTTGATGGGAAGATTCTTCTACCTGTCAAAATTCTTCTACCTTTCAAAAACTGAATGTTTTTGCAAAGAAAAATGGATTTTGTTAGACAGTTAAAATATAAACAACCCCTCCTAGAATTTTTCTTTTAGGGCATTATAAACTTTCCTACCAGCACCTTTTGTTTCTCACCTGCGTAAGATGTGCATTGATCATGTAGTTTCACGTTGTCATTTGTTGACCTGTATGCACAGCAGGGCATAGAGTAAATCTTCACATTCCTGTGTCGGAAGATTCTGTTTGTGTTCAAACATGAGGTATGCCCCATGGCAATGCACAAGTTAATGCATGAACTCTGTCTGTAGTCTGAGAACTGACACTTCCTGTGAAGAAACTACATATCCCAGAATCCCTGAGTCTCTTAGTCTAGTGCTGTGCAGGTGAGAACTTCACGGTTATTAGATCTGACATAGACACAAACAGGCAGAGCAATTAACAGAGCTCACCATGCAGTCTCATCACATGAGCACTCCAACATTTGTGATGCAACACAGAGGAAATGGCGAGACATGGATTGGATTCTGTGTGACCCCAAATAAGAAGTTGCCTGCTCCTTTTCGAATAAGGACAAGCTAGGTGAATGAATACATTGACATAGGGGAATCGATCAGCCATGACACTACAAACTGCAGCCCACAACACGTGAGCCCATCATTACAGGGTAAGGCAAACAAATGACACAGGGAATATAACTACAATGATACCTAGTTAAAACAACCAAAACATCTGACAGTGTACCATGCCTTTAAACAGTGCCAATGAACACTATATTGCCAAAAATATTGGGACACCTGCCTTTACACGCACATGAACTTTAATGGCATCCCAGTCTTAGTCCATAGAGTTCAATATTGAGTTGGCCCACACTGTGCAGCTAAAACAGCTTCAACTCTTCTGGGAAGGCTGTCCACAAGGTTTAGGAGTGTGTCTATGGGAAGGTTTGATCATTCTTCCAGAAGCGCATTTGTGAGGTCAGACACTAATGTTGGACGAGAAGGCCTGGCTAGCAGTCCCCGCTCTAATTCATCCCAAAGGTCTATCGGGTTGAGGTCAGAACTCTGTACAGGCCAGTCAAAAGTATTGGGCCACCCCTCCAAATTTTCCGGTGGAGGTGGGATTATGGTGTGGGGTTTTTCTTCCAGTGGTTGGGCTTGGCACCTTAGTTCCAGTAAAGGGAACTCTTAAGGCATCAGCATACCAAGACATTTTGGACAATTTTATGCTCCCAACTTTGTGGGAACAGTTTGGGGATGGCCCCTTCCTGTTCCAACATGACTGCACAAAGCAAGGTCTATAAAGACATGGATGAGCGAGTTTGGGGTGGAGAAACTTGACTGGCCTGAACAGAGTTCTGACCCCAACCCAATAGAACACCTTTGGGATGAATTAGAGCGGAGACTGCGAGTCCACATCAGTGCCTGACCTCACAAATGTGCTTTTGGAAGAATGGTCAAACCTTCCCATAGACACACGCCTGAACCTTGTGGACAGTCTTCCCAGAAGAGTTGAAGCTGTTATAGGAAATGCAAAGGGTGGGCCAACTCAATATTGAACCCTACGGACTAAGACTGGGATGCCATTAAAGTTCATGAGCGTATAAAGGCAGGTGTCCCAATACTTTTGGCAATATAGTGTATATGAGGTCTTCATGTAAGATCCCACAAGACATTAGATTTCATAAAATATATCAAACTCATATGGATACTTACTCTACATTCTTTGCCCATTCCGGGGGATTACTCATGGTCATGAACACACAGTTGGTGAGGATAGTGAACATTATGAGCATGCTGAATAATGTATACCATTGTCAAGGAAGCTAAGCATTAATATAGTTTGTTATAAGAGTCACTAAAGTAAAATAAATATGACAAATGAATTGCTCTGGCACCGTTGATGTAATGTCATTTATTCATTACAGCACAAAAGGTTGCTACCCTACAGAGTTAAATATAAGCTTTGCTTATGCTTTTTTCCCTTTCCGTTTCCAGAATACATACAGGTGAAACAAAATCGCCTATTGAAAGAGAGAGAACAGCTTTTGTGGCAGACATTAAATCAAATAGTGACTCACAAAACAGTGAATAGGAGTAGCAATTGAGAGGAAGAAAGAAAACAAAATTTATGGAACCCCAGCAGACTAAATTGCATGACTCTCACAATGTGATTTCTGCTGTAAAAGGAAAAATATGGTGACTTTAAAATGACAGCTGCATATGTACCTTATATAGACATGCAAGTAAAAGGTGCAAAGTATGCATTGTAAAGACTTTCAATTAGGATTAAATTGTTACTTTCAAACTTTCAATAAGGTTTCTACAATAGTACTAACCTTTAAAAACTAACCAGCATAGCTCCAACCCATATCTTCTGAGCCGCATGTTGACGCTAATCTATCTTTGATGTTGCTCTCCGCAGCATCCCGTTTTTGTTGTGAACTGTTGAATTATCATTTGTTGTAGGTATCGGTTTATGGGGTATCACTTTTCAAAGGAAAGGCCAGTTTACTGTCCTTTAGACTTTGGGTAGGAGCTATGCTGGTTAGTTTTTGTCAGAATTCTGATTGTGGCCAGTGGGAGTAATGCCCTGTACACACGGTCGGAAATTCCAAAGAAAAAGTTCCGATCGGATTATATTGTCGGAAAATCCGATCGTGTGTGGGCTCTGTCAGACTTTTTCCGTCGGAAATTCCAACAGAAAAAATTTGAGAGCAGGATCTCAAGTTTTCCGACAATAAAATCCGATCGGACTTTGTCCGATCGTTTGTAGAGAATTCCGATCGGACAAAGTGCCACGCATGCTCAGATCAAATTACGAGATCAAAGCTATTGGCTACTAGCCTGAACGTAGTCCCGTTAAAATGAACGAACGTCACCACGATTTTCCGACAACTTTGTCCGACCGTGTGTATGCAACACCAGTTTCGAACAAAATCCGTCGGAAAAAATCCGACGGACTTTGTGGTCGGAATGTCCGACCGTGTTTACGGGGGCTAGGAAATGATCCAGCTCTCAGACTTGGTGGTTAATGGAAGTAAAACAATTGCAATGCCTGTGGTCTGTAAGAGGAGGAATAATGCCCCATCATTGGTAATAATGGCAGGAATAGTGCCCCGTCATTGGTGTCAGTGGAAGAGTGGAAGGAATGATCCCTCATCTTTGGCATCAGTGAAAAGGAATAGTGCCCCACTGTTGTGGTCAGTGGGAGTAATTATACCCCACTGTTGGTGTTGGTGGAAGGAATGGTGCCTCCTTGGTGTCAGTGGGAGGAACAGTGCTTCATATTAATGTGAAGAATACTCCCCCAAGGGCTGGATAAAGGTAAGCCAAGGGCTGCATTTGGCCTATGGGCCACAGTTTGGAGACCACTGTTTTACATCATTGGTCGGAAAAAGACCCACAGACGGCGGCGGCGGCGAAGAAGAAAGCCGGGCTCCTTCGCTAGTGAAAGAGCTAGTAAAAGAGCAGAAGATAGTGGAGGAGTCCGGCGAGAAGACCCCCCAAGACGGAAGAAGACCCCCAGAGCTGTGCAATAAAATATTTTAGAAAATTGTGTCGTTTTTTTTATTTACACTTTTTTCCTTAGGTGAATGGGTAGGGGTACATCGTACCCCATACTCATTCACATAGGGTGGGGGGGCCGTTATCTGTGGGCCCCCTTATTAAAGGGGGCTCCTGGATTCCGATAAGCCCCCCGCCCGCAGACCCCGACAACCAACGGCCAGGGTTGTCGGGAAGAGGCCTTGTTCTCATCAACATGGGGACAAGGTGCTTTGGGGTGAGGGGGCCGCAGGGCCCCCCTTTCCCCAGGGCACCCCCCATGTTGAGGGCACGCGGACTGGTACGGCTCAGGAGGGGGGGGCGCTCGCTCGTCCCCACCCCCTTTCCTGACCGGCCGGGCTGCGTGCTCGGATAAGGGTCTGATATGGATTTGGGGGGGAACCCCACGCCATTTTTTCGGCATAGGGATTCCCCTTTAAATCCATACCAGGTGACGGGGCTAGCGCGGCGGCATTCACTGCCTTCGCTAGTCCCGTCTACATGGAGTCACGTTCTAAATGAACGGACTTTCCTCCGTGTGTTTCCTCCGTTTCCTCCTTTTAATTTCAAAAGTCCCGTGGACTTTGGCCAAAACTCCGGCGGATTATCCGCCGGAAAAGTCCGGGCATGTGTGGGCAAGTCCACACGTTCGGAAAGTCCGGCGGACCTCCGCTGGAAAGTCCGGCGGTTTGTACGCCGGACTAGGTCCGGCGGACGATCCCGCCAGAAAGTCTGAGCGTGTGTACGCCGCATAAGAGTTCAAATAAATTGGTGGAACAATTAGGGCATCTGTCAGATTATAATTGCTGCTTATAGTCCTGTTCCATTAGTCCTGGTTAATGTTAGCACTGAAAGTAAAAGTGAAAGAAAATCACAAATTTTGGGTTGTCAGCAGAAAAGTAATAGAGGAAAAATCTTCCAAAGGTGATATTGGTTCTGGAGATCCTGGTGACAATCTGGGATTCCCACTCTTTGGGGGGATTTCCTATTTCTTCCTGTTTAGGCTATAGGGCAGGAAGTCAGGGGAAATCTCCAAAATGGAATAGAGATGGCAAAAAAACAAAAAGGGGTTATAACCCACCCTTACTCTGTCCAAAAAATCCAAAAATCCATGCTGGCTGGATCATTAGATATAAACAGAAGAAAGAAAGCCTAAAAGGGGAAACAAATACAGTACAAGCATCACATCTAAGAATAGGTAAGGCACAATATAATAAATGTTTGCTTTTGGTACTAATACAGCCTTAATCATTGCAGTGCGGGTGCAGTCCCACTGCAAGGGATAATTTTTTTCTGCCCGGAATTGGGCTTTAAGACCTGTCGGTGGACTTGACCACTTATTGGTTATAACTTGCATTTTGTATGTTTATGTGGAAAATAAAGTAATCACTACGACTTGTGACACAATGGATGAAACATGTATGAATGTTTTCTCAAAATGTTCTTCTATTCTTTCTATATGCTTCCACCTCCCCTATATTTTTGCTAAAGCCCCCCCACCAAAGTTGCACCCAAGGATACTACCATCCACCTGGATTGTTCCAGTGCCCCCAAGGGGTAGTATCGCCCACTTTGGGGAGAACTGGTCTACATCATCCAATGGCCAGCTTCCTACTTGGAACATGAGCATACAAATGAAACCAAGGGAAAAAAAGTAAAACATGTTCCCTCCCTGGAACATGCACGTCTAAAGGGGAAATCTGTTCTTTTAATCTGGCTCACCTTGAACAGCAATACAGTGACACGAGGCACTGCCAGAGACCATGGGAGATTTTGTTTTGCGATCAGCAGGAATATGAAGTATCACCCCCTTACTTTCTGTTAAGAAGAGCTGAAACAGCGGTTGTAGTTACAGGGCTGGACTGGGAATATGGACACATTTTCAAAACGATTGATAATAAACAATATTAACACAGATATTAACACAGATATTTAAGTCAGTGATTTATGCTCTTTAATAATTCTGAATGTTACAAATGTTACTTTAGTACTCCTTTTTAATGCACAAGAGAACAATAAAAATAGGTGGTTCCAGTTACAATGACAATTCACTTCCCCAAATTTCACCTTAAAGTAATTATTATACAAATGCATATTATAAAGGATATGAGTGTACCAGTATTTTTATAGCTGCTTGACGCACAGGGTTGAAGGGGGTTAAAATGTACAAGGCAGATGTGGCACTGAAGCGGAAGATTGCCTTCCCTCTATTCAATACTATAAAGGTCTGAAACAGAAAGAAGTGAAACACAAGCATTTCATTACAAATGCTGGTGGATTGCATTTTTTTCATTCAACATGATTGTATAACATCCGGTTTTTAAATGGACTGTGTCTGGCACAAGTATAACTTAAGATCGTATCTGTATATTAAAGGCTAGTACAGGCAGTGCTTTCGTTATATCACATTATTACTGTATTTGATCAATTTAAGTTAAACAAAAATATATAAAGGTATGTAGTAGAAGGTTGTATTGATTTGCATTATCTCTTTGTACAACATCATAGTAGATGATAGCATTCCTTATCTTACTGATAAACATAATCAAAGCAATGATAATAAATTTCATTATAACGGCAAGGCAGAATGGGAGGATGCAGAAGCCTTGACAAAATCAGTACCGTAATTAGCTTTTTTCAAGCATTTAGAGGTAGCATTGTAAGGACATTAAAGTGGATGTATAGTCTTTTCACTATTTTTAATAAATAAACATGAAAAATGTCAGTTAAATTGAAATAAATCTTAAATCTTGTTTCTATGCAAATTTTTAAGGGTTCATTTACACTGGTGTATAGACCCTTACATCAGTGAAGAGGTGTACTGCTCTAATGCAAGTCTGTGAGTCACCTAACTCATTGAAAACATAGTTTCCCTGAGTGATATCTAATCTCAACAGTTAAGATACAAAGTAATTGCAGTAAGCCACTCACAGCTTCCTCTTGTGGCTAATAAACACATCGATCTATTTAATGCAATAAGAAAAACACAGAAACTTGAAATAATATGCTTATATCCAAATGACTTGAAAGTGAACCTGTGACAGGTTCTCTTTATAGCCAGCTTTCTCTCCTGCTAATACTTATCTTCCCCATGCTACCAGCATCCTATTTACCTGCCAGAGCCCTAAGTAAAAAGCTCTGTGTAAGCTCTGTGTTTTCTCCCACCTTTGCACCCCTTCCAACCTCACCAACACCCCCTTTCCTCTCTCTGACCACAACCTTATCACTTTCACAAAGTCCTTGTCACCAACCACCTGTCCCTCTAAGCAGAAAACAAAATCTCACACCTGTCTTGCCCTAACCTGGCCATGTCTGTCTACAACAGTTCACTTTCATCCACACTGGATTCTGTTGGTCCTTTCACTACACGAAGCATCAGGCCCCAACCATTACAACTTTGGTACACTAATGACACCAGAAATCTTAAGAGACATAACCACGTACTGGAGCGATTGTGGCGTAAAACCAAATCCCAGCAAGCATTCACCATGTATAAATCTGCCTTCTTAAAATACAATTCCTCCCTCCATTCTGCCAAACAAGGCTATTTTGTCACGCTCATTAATACTCTGTCCTCTAGTCCTCATTGTCTCTTCTCTACTTTTAACTCTCTACTTTCTCCGCCATCATCTCTACCCAGTAACTCACTCACTGCCCACAAGATTGCCAATCACTTCAAAATCAAGATTGTTGCAATTTGTGGGGGCATCTCCACTGCACAGACATCTATCCCACTTAACATACCCTGTACAAAACACTTTCTTCTTTTGACCTTGCTACTACCGAAGAGATCGCTAAAGTTTTCTCAGAAGCCCACCTTACCACCTGTCGACTGGACCCTGTTATCTCACAACTACTACAGTCACCCTCTTCTTCTATCCTATTCTCCCTCACTCACATCTTTAATCTCTCCCTCTCTACTGGCACTTTCCCCTCCCCTCTAAAATATGCACTGATTAACCCCATACTTAAAAATCCCTCACTGAACCCCACCAGCCTTAACAACTTAAGACCCATCTCATTGCTCCCATTTGCATCAAAACTTTTCGAATGCTTAGTCTACAACCGTCTGTGCTCCTACCTCACTGACAACAACTTTATTAACACCTTACAGTCCAGCTTTCGCTTACTACGCTCCACTGAAACTGCCCCCTGAAACTCACTTATGATCTACTAACTGCTAAAACCAATGGCCACTACTCCATATCCATACTACTAGACCTCTCTGCAGCCTTTGATACTGTTGACCATTCCCTCCTTCTCAAAAAACTTGACTCTCTTAGTCTTCAAGACTCTGCTTTCTCCTGGTTCTCCTCATACCTATCACAGTGCTCCTTCAATGTTACCTATAACTCTGTTTCCTCTTCTCCACTTCCTCTTACTGTAGGGGTACCCCAAGGTTCTATCCTCGGACCCCTCCTCTTCTCTATTTACACCTCCTGTGGTCAATTGATACTTCCAGTACCATCTGTATGCTGACAACACACAAATCTATCTAAAGCCCCATACACACGCGCGGATTATCCGAGGACCAGGTCCGTCAGACCATGTCCGTCATACTTTGTCTGATGTTGGTTTTGCGTACACACGGTCGGACAAAGTTGTTTGAAAATCCGATCATTCTGAACGTGGTGACGTTTGTTGCCTACGACGGGACTACGTAGAGGCTAGTAGCCAATAGCTTTGGTCTTGTAATGTGATCTGAGCATGCGTAGCACTTTGTCCGGTCGGACTACCATACACACGATCGGATTTGGTGTGATCGGACCGTGTTGTCGGAAAATCTATCCAGCAGGAGATAGGACTTTGTCCGTCGGACAATACGACGTACACTGTCCGATGGTGCATACACACGGTCTGATTTTTCAACAACATTGTCCGATCGGACAGAATCCATGCGAAAATCCGACCGTGTGTATGGGGCTTAAGACTTCTGCTCCTCGCTCCTTCAGTCTCCTCCCGCATTACTAACTTATTAACTGACATATCAGCATGGATTTCACATCATTTCCTCAAAATCAATCTTTCTAAAACTGAGCTCATCATTTTTCCTCCGGTCCCTGCCCCCTCCCCTAACTTCTTCATTAAGATCAATAATACAACCATCAGTCCCCCCCCCCCCCCCATGCCAGGGTGCTAGGTGTCCCCAAATCCAATTGCTGTCCAAATCTTCACCTTTTTAAATGTTGAAACCACAAAGCAACTTATTTACTCCCTCGTTATCTCTCGCCTTGACTAGTCTAAATCCCTCCTCTTGGCCTATCTCTCCACAAGCTATCTGCGCTTCAGTCTATCATGAATGCGGCTGACAAACTCATCCACCTTACAAACCGTTCAGTGTCTGCCACCCCTATCTGCCAATCCCTCCACTGACTTCCCATTGTTAAACAAATAAAATTGAAAACACTAATAATAACATACAAAGCCATTTACAACTCAGTCCCCAAGCTACATCACCAATCTTGTCTCCAAATATTACCCAAACCATCCTCTCTGCTCCTCCCAAGACCTCCTGATCTCTAGCTCCCTTGTCTACTTCTCTCCAGGACCTCTCCAGAGCCTCTCCCATTCTCTGTAACTCACTACCCCAATCTGTCCAGTTATCTCCTGCTCTGTCCACTTTTAGGGGATCCTGAAAACTCATCTCTTTAGGGTAGCCTATCCTGCCTTCAGCTAACAACCAAATCTCTTACTTCCCTTACTTTTGTTTCACCAGCCCCTCCCTATTAGATTGTAAGCTCACAGTAGCAGGGCCCCCCTTACCCTCTTGTATTTAATTGTATTGTTGCTGTATTGTCTCCCTTTATATTGTTAAGTGCTGCGCAAACTGTTGGAGCTGTGCTGCGTAAACTGTTGGAGCTATATAAATCCTGTATGATAATATTAATAATAATACAATGACCCACCATGCCGTCATGTGACATCTCTTAAGCCCCATACACACGGTCGGATTTTTGCATGGATTCTGTCCGATCGGACAATGTTGTTGAAAAATCAGACCGTGTGTATGCACCATCGGACAGTGTACGTCGGATTGTCCGACGGACAAAGTCCTATCTCCTGCTGGATAGATTTTCCGACAACACGGTCCGATCACACCAAATCCGATCGTGTGTACGGTTGTCCGACCGGACAAAGTGCTACGCATGCTCAGATCACATTACAAGACCAAAGCTATTGGCTACTAGCCTCTACGTAGTCCCGTCGTAGGCAACAAACGTCACCACGTTCAGAATGATCGGATTTTCCGACAACTTTGTCTGACCGTGTGTACGCAAAACCAACATCAGACAAAGTATGACGGACATGGTCTGACGGACCTGGTCCTCGGATAATCCGCGCGTGTGTATGGGGCTTTAGGGCTGTCCATTGGCCGTTCAGGCGCTGTGCACTGCACTGTGGTTGGAACTGGAAAATATCAGGTGCTCCCTCATATCAGGAAGTAATGAGTATTTTACAGGCTCCAGCAGATAAATGGTGGTGTAGGAACACTGTAAAAGTAGGTATCAGTGGAAGGGGGAAGGGGCTATTAAGGGTACTTGTCACTATGATATGAATGAGCAATCTGCAATCATAATTTAAAATATTTGCTCACCGAAAATACAATATACTTTTCCATTAACTGTAGGACAAAGCAGAGCTATACTGACAATGGTCAAGAACACTGCACCTGCCAAACTATTAGCTGATCTCTGTTCTGTAGTACAAAGACTGAAATGCCTGTCTACAGCCTCTCATGCAAAAATATATAACCATTCGAAAGTTTACACTTATGGCTTGGGTGGAGGCAGAAAAAAATTGTCAAAAAGGGGCGGTTTAGCTGCATTTTTACCCAACGGTTAAAGTTCCACTCTTCCTCCTCCCCACTTATTAAATACATTTAAATAATCTGTTATTTGTGTTTTTTAGTCTATTCAGTCCTGAGATTTACACAGATCTGCCAAGAGGAACAGCCCTGTCTGGCAGAACAGGAGGAGATCTGTTTTCTGCTGCATTAAAGTAACACTCAAAGATCTTGTCTCTCCCCCTGTGACTGTACAGTAAAAGGAGAAGCAGCACACTGATAAGCTCATTACTCTGTCACTTTGCTCTCTCATCCCCTTAGCATATTTCTTGTTGTGCATCTATGTATAAAGCTGAATAAATTTGTGTCCTTTATACATGTTGGATTTCAGCTTTAATTTATGGTACAGAGAATCTGGGAAAGACTTTCATAACTGCAGCATGTAAGCACACAACTCTTGATGAAATCAATATTCTGCTTTGGAACATCCCCGTTAGACTCGGTTTACACTGCTGTGGTGTGAATTACATACGTTTCTGAGTGCGACTGCGGTGCAAATTCACAGTACGATTTTTTTTTTTTTGTGTCAAGTGTAATTCTAATGCGAATTTGATGTGAATTAAAGTCTATGGAGCTGAATTCACTGCACCAGATCAAACTCACACATGACCCTTTTTTTTAGCCGCATCAGCATTGCACCACATTGATGTGAATGGCCTTATTTGAAAACAATTGGGTTGATTTACTAAAGGCAAATAGACTGTGCACTTTACAAAGTGCAGTTGCATTCTACAAGTGAGCTTAGAAAATGAGCAGAAGCTCTGCTGACTTCATTCATGTGCAACAAAAATGCATTTTTATTTTACTTGCACGTGTTTGGGTATTCTTTGTAAATCTTTACCTCATTTAGTAAGCCCTGGAGCAACTGCACTTGCCGATTGTAACTGCACGTTGCAAAGTGCATACAGGCATACCCCACTTTTAAGTACACAATGGGGTTTATTTACTAAAGCTGGAAATGCAAAATCAGGCTCACTTCTGCATAGAAACCAATGAGCTTTTAACCCCAGATTGTTCAATTAAGCTTTGGTCATAAAACCTGGAAGCTCATTGGTTTCTATGCAGAAGCCTGATTTTGCACTTTCCAGCTTTAGTAAATAAACCCCATTGTGTACTTAAAAGTGGGGTATTCCTGTAGTCTACTTGCCTTTAGTAAATCAACCCCAATGTTATTTCAGATGAAGTGCAAATCTATGTATTTGGAACGGATCAAAATCGCATCAGAATTCGCATCAGTGAGGTCTTGCTTAGAATCTTTTCTTGTTTTACTGATATTTACTTGACTTATAATACTAGGACAGTTTAAAAATATGTTTATATGCAAAAACTTTAGTTCTTGTGATAGGAAAAACATGTGTTTAGTAGACATGTGAGATTAGTTTCGTATGAATCGAAAATTGTATGAATTTCCGTAAATTCGTACATTCAGGAGGATCCGAAATACGAATTGCTATGCTTCCGAATTTTGTACGAAATACAAAATTTCGTTTTACGAATTTCGGATCCAAATTACTAACCAACATTCGTAATTGTTACGAAAAGTTAACGAACCTAAAAGTTAAAAACCCAGGAAGTCAGCACAGCACAGGGATGGTGGGAGCCCCTCATAATGATAAATTCGTCATAACGAACATTCGTAATTGTTCCGAAAAGTTAATGAACCTAACGAATATTTCGTACGAATCCAAATTAATTTTCGAACACGAATTACGAAATACAAATGAATTCTAATACGAAACAGAACAAAACAAATTTATTGACGGCGCACATGTCTAGTGTCTAGCATCTGAACAGGAAAGAAGACATTTTGTTGTCTCTAATACCAACAGACACAGCATACTGTGCTGAACAGCAATTCCGGCTCTGCAGACACAGAGACCAGTTGGAATTATACCTTCTCTACTGCTAAATAATAAAACAGAGTTATTGTGGAGAGACCCTGACATCAGTGAAAGATAAAAGCCTGGTGGGGGGACCATTCCTATCAGGTTGCCCCCAGCATTCTTTACTTCCTTACTTAAACTTTTTACGACCTTCATATGGCAGAATAAACCTGCTAGAGTCAGCTTAGCATGTTTAACAATACCCAAAAATAAGGGGGGCATTGGAATTCCAGATATGCAGCGGTTTTACTGGGCCTGTCATCTGACAGGCATAGTAGACTGGCAAACTCAGACACAGTATAAAAGATAAGTTACGCTAGAATGCGTTTTTATTCCCTATGTGTTAGATGCTCCCCCCTGGTTTTTTCCTCCAGATCCCTTGAGGAAGTTATAGTCACATCGTTTAATAGGGTTAACATTCATACATTTTAGATGGCTTGCTCAAGCTCTTCAATTTCAATGATTTTGGGCCCCATGACACCGATACGCAGCAACCCTGACTTTCTCCCAGACTATCCAGGGTCTTTTTTGAAAGACTGGAACATTTGATCTTGCCAAACGCTTGTTCAAAAATGGTGCATTCAGAGATAGACTGAATATATCACACAACTTGCAGAGGACTGGGAGTAGATACATACTTCTATTCATAAGGCTTCCCTAAAAGTTAATGTTCAGGAAAATGGCTATAAACTTTGTACTCATTGGTATAGGACTCCTGCTTACCTGAATAGGTTCAACCCTTGTGTATCGAACTGATGCTTGTGCTCTTTACTTAGGGAAGGTAATCTGCTTCACATCTGGTGGGACTACCCCCGATTACAAACATTTTGGTGGCAGGTTCACCAGATTGATAGAAATGTCACCACTTACATGCTTGAATTCTCCCCAGCCCAATATTTGCTGCACTACCCTTCTTTGCCAGGTGGGCAACACCAGAAGTATCTTGTGACCCATATGGTCAATTGGAGGAACTGATTTACACCTCACAAGATAGACTTATAGACTTTATTACAACTTGGGCACCACTATCATGTCCAGTTAAGGGTTGTTCTATTTGCATCTTCTGGCCTCTTCTTTAACTTGCCCTGAACAGACAGTCCACTCAATTTATGAGTTTGGGGGACAAGCTATCAGGCAGGCTACCCTTTCTCAGCCTACCCAACTTACATATCCCTACCCCTTCCACTCTTTCCTGCCCACCCCCCCTTTTTTTTATCTATTCTATTTTCTTTATTTCTTGTGCCTCTTTGGACTCTTACTTGCGCTACCCCACATGTGTATGTTCAATAAAGTTTTCTTTGAACATGCTGGAATATGTACATTGCCCCTGTCTGCAACAGGGAGAGTGCTTTTGTTTTTGTACCTCTGGCTTGTATCAATTTTCTTTTTAAAACATTTAATAAAAATTGTTGTGGAACAAAAAAAAAACTGGTGAAGGGGATTTCATTTGTTAACACTTACCCTTACCTAAAACACCAGTTTTGGACACATTAGGTCTTTTCTTTTACCCAGTGTTACGATCAATCTTCTAGCGCCAAACAATACATACTCTTACCTTCTGGTTAGCATAATATGGATCAATATCCTCCAGGGGTTCTGATACCATTCCTGGGGGGATGTCACCATATATAAAGGCCAGCTTTTTACCAGCTTCCAAGTCACTATTTGGTTTCGGACCATCTTCTTCACTTTCTTGTTTGGACTTGGTATTTTTCTCCTCTGAAATACGTTTCTCAATGGCTTTGAGAGACTCCCTGGTAAAAAGTCGAAAGCTGTCTGGCCCAGGTGGTACAATCCGTTGCTGCGCCATCTTTTCATCCTGTTCCGCTTATTCACCATTGAGCTTCATGCATAGCAAAACCCTGATCAAAAAAACATACAGATAATTCGTTACAAGAAACAAGATCATTATTTTGTAAAGTATTACAGTTTTATAGAGTGTTACATAAGAATAGTTCATATAAAAGTTACACAACAATGTTACTCTTGTATAATTCACATGTTTATAAGATCATTAAGCATTTACAGCCTTGCAATACTGTATTTTGGCAATAAACTGTAGATAAAAATCATAAATGTTCTAAAACAGATTCTTAACCAGCTCTCCCCTAATTGCTTACCAAAGATGCTATATCACTATATGTGTATATATATCACTAGGACCCCAAAGTCCAAAATTCCCTAATCTGGGCTGCCAACACTCACAAATTACTTGGCTTGTGAAGAACCTTGCTCTTACAGTCCAGCAGACTGCCATACTGGCTTCCACAGACCACACACAGTACTCTTTAGCAGTTATAGGTTAGCTAAACCAGACAGTACTACCTCTAGGGTTAGTATGGACACCCACTCATAGTCTCTTACCACCAACCACCACTAGAGGAAGATGTAGCCGACACAAATAATCTAATAGGACAATTCTGGAAAAACAAAGTTTATTATTATTATTATTACTATTATACAGGATTTATATAGCGCCAACAGTTTGCGCAGCACTTTACAACATGAGGGCAGACAGTACACTTACAATACAAATCAATACAGGAGGGTACAGAGAGCCCTGCTCGTTAGAGCTTACAATCTAGGCAACCGGCCCATGTAGTTTTACTGCTACAGGGCGGCTGCTCTGTGCAGAATCACATATATATACTTGATTCTGCATGTCCGGGTAGGGGGCACACGTGTGGGTTGTGACTAGGCACAGCACAAGCTGATCAGCAGGTGCCAGCAGCTAATAGATGACCCCCGTCACCCACTGATCGGCGAGGAGGATGACAGGACAGAGCTCTGTCAATGTAAACAATACAGAGCTCTGTCCGGTCAGCAGGGATGTTCTGGTTTTTGTTTCCATGCAAAGCAGGGAATAAAAACCAGCACATTCCTTAGTAAAAGCACCTCATAGTACACACATAAACACTGGTTAGGCACACATTTAACCCTTTGATCGCCCTAGATATTAACCCCTTCCCAGCTAGTGTCATTAGTACAGTGACAGTGTATATTTTTAGCACTGATCACTTTATTAATGTTACTGGTTCCCACAAAGTGCCAGTTAGCATCAGACTGTCTGCCATACTATCACAGTCCCACTATAAGTCGCTGATTGCCCCCATTACTAGCAGTGGTGGCTGGTGCTCAATATTTTGGGGGGGCAGCAAGGAGATATGGGGGACCATTACTAAACCCTCCCAGGAGACAAACATGAAGCCATCAATCACCAGCACCACCAACCACCCACCCCGCCCGGCGGGAGACACGGGGGGCTCCCCCCGCGGGAGTCAGACATAAAGGTGGCCAGCACCACCAACCCCCCGCAGGAGACGGCTGGACGGGAACGGGAAGGCGGAGGGCCTCCTTACCTCAGGAGGCAGATGACGAGTCCACACGGGGGTGAGCCATTCATGGAGACCTCAATCCGGGGCCGTTCCTTCTCCTCCCGGCCAAACAGGAAGTGGGTCCTGAGACTCCCTGGCCAATCGGGTCTCAGGACCTGTGGCCGCTTCCTGATTGGCTGGGAGGAGAATCAGGATGACAATAGCGAATTCGCTATTGTCACACAAGTGGGTATGCTTGGGGTGCAGTGCTTGGGGTGCAGAACAAAGGGCCTGGTATGGACTGGGGGGGAGGGGCACTTTTTTGGTGAATTTTTTTAGCCGGCACTTTTTATTTAGATGTCAGCGGGGAAGCCCGCCGACAGCTGATGACTTATACGTTGTTAAGGATGCGGCAGCCGTCTCCTTAGCAACCAGATATATACAGTGGATGTAAAAAAAAGACACAAATCACAAAATGCCAAATTGTGGTAAAATTGCTGTAAAAACGCTGGTTACAAAAACACAGAAAGCACAGCAAATAGCACTGCAGAAACGCTTAAAAGCAACATGCATGGATGTGAATTGAACCTTAGTGAGACACATCTGTGGATGAATGACCACAGGAGGCACAGCAGACAGCATTGTTTCCTGTCTACTTGCACTCGCTCCAGTGTCAGCTGTACATCATTTATCTGATTCCTGTGATTGACAAAGGCGTACCACAGGTGCTTATAGTAACCCATCAGGGTGGAATGTGAGGGTAATAGGAACTATCTGAAGAAGGACCTTCAGAGCAAAATTACAATTTATTTTTTCAATGAAAACATTACCATGTTAATGCTTATATGAGACGTTAGTGACTGGATTTAGATGTACTTTAATTATCCCTACAGTCTGGACCAACTGCAGCCCACATAATTAAGCCAACACTCAAATTGTTCATTTCCATCCTCTTAGTTTGAGAACGTTTGGGCTTGCTTGACTGCCTCCTTCAACCCCATGTAAGGACAGCAGAGGGAAGATGCTATTTATGTTCCATTAATAAAATTGTTTAATGTAGACTTAGAGAGAAAAGTGGAGCCATTTCCATTGTATAAGGCTGCTAAATTACTGGGCACACCCTAATATCACTTATAAAAACACAATTAAGTGAATACCTCAATATAGTCATTATAAACCATTACTTTTACAAGTAAACTGAACAGATGAAGACTTCCTGTAGTTCTGTAATGCACATGGACTTCCTCGCACAATAGCTTTCGCTTTGCACTCAAGCAACAAAAGATATTTTCTAATTGATATATTGATGCAATTTCTTAGAACGATTAACCTGATTTCAATTTACTACACTTAATGTGCTGGAATTTGCCCAGGAAATACATCTCTCTATCTAGCAGAAGGATAGGCAGGAGGTGAAACGACCCTTCTAGCTTCTGGAGTTGTACAACAAAACACCACATCTAGTTCCTCCTTAAAGGAGTTCTGTATGTAGATTTTTGCAATTACTTCATGTATGTCATGACTGTTAAACGGTAAAGGTCCAACCTGGCAAGGTTTATGGTTTTTATGTCATTGTTGACCCTATGAGCCTGTGTTGATGGTCTTGTGATCATGTAAGAACTGTTCTCTTGTTATACAAGTCAAAAAGCATGCAAAAGTTTAGGTAGTAAGGTTGATGCAATTTAGAAGGAAATCAACTGCGAGTTTAATGTACCTATTGATGAACTCTGTTGGTCACAGAAGTATGTCAAACAAAACCAATGAAAATTCCCAGCTCAAACTTACCAACCAGCCTGCAACCAACCAAATTATCCTGTCTAACATTATGCATTAAAAAAAAAAAAAAAAAACAGGGGCTTAGTTTGTACACATTAAAGATACATGCATAGGCTGCAGAGCCACTTCACGGCACCCCAGTATTATCTGCAGCCCTAACTCTAAATTATGAGAGCCTCCATAGCACATTCATTATACTGGATAGGCAGAGGGCAGGTGAGCCTGGAGGGAGCCCACCTCTCCCCTATAATGCATGTGCTTCTACTATGAAGGCTCACAACATTTATGCCGCGTACACACGATTGGAATTCTCAGAGTTTTTTCCGACGGAATTTCGCTCAAGCTGTGTTGCCTACACACGATCACACCAAATTCCGACAGTCAGTTACACAGCGGCATAAAACACGTTCGACAGCACTATAAAAGGGAAGTTTAATGCTTCCGAGCATGCGTCGAATTGTTTCCGAGCATGCGTCGGAATTTTGCTTGTCGGAATTGCATACACACGATCGGAAAATCCGATAGAAAGGTTTTCCGTCGGAAAAATTGAGAACAGGTTCTCAATTCAAAGTCCGTCGGAAATTCCGACAGAAAAAGACCGTTGGGCATACACACGGTCGGAAAATCTGATGAAAAGCTCCCATCGGACTGTTTCCATCGGAAATTCCGACCGTGTGTACGCCTCATTAGAGTTAGGACTGCAGATAATACTGGGGTGCCGTGCTTCAAATGTGTGCAAACTAAACCTCTGTTTTTAATGCATAGTGTAATGCCCCGTACACACGGTCGCAAATTCCGACCACAAAATCCGTCAGACTTTTTCCGACGGATTTTGTCCGACACTGGTGTTGCATACACACGGTCGGACAAAGTTGTCGGAAAATCCGATCATTCTGAACGTGGTGACGTTCGCTGCGTACGACGGAACTACGTAGAGGCTATTAGCCAATAGGTTTGGTCTCCTAATGTGATCTGAGAATGCGTGGCACTTTGTCCGTCGGAATTCTCTACACACGATCAGAAAAAGTCCGATCGGATTTTGATGTCGGAAAATTTGAGAGCAGGATCTCAAAATTCCGACGGATGGAGCCCACACACGGTCGGATTTTCCGACAACATGGTCCGATAGGACAATTTCCGTTGGAATTTCCGACCATGTGTACAGGGCATTAGACAGGATAATTTGTTTTGTTGCAGGCTCATTGCTAAGTTGAACTGGTAATTTTCATTGGTTTTGTTTAGTTGATTTCCTCCTGACCTGCACTTGACCTCCTAAACTGCATCAACTTTCTTCAAACTTTTGCATGCCCTTTGACTTAGAAGTAGAAGATAATACTTCTGACATTTTGTGAACTTCCATAGTAGAAGGACAGAAATTATAGAGGAGGGGTGGGCTCCCTCCACACTCACCTGCCCTCTGCCTATCCATGGGTGTCCGCAGGTAGGGGCAAGGGTGGGCGAGTGCCCCCTGGAATTGGCAAGGTGTGTGGTCCCAGTGGCCTCACTATGGGGGTTGGGGGGGCGACCGCACTCGGGTGACACCATCAAGGATGCAGATGTAGCAGGTGCTGTCAGCCCCCCCCCCCCCCCCCACCATATGTGAAGTGGTGACAGGCAGCGGCGCTGTAATAGGGGAGAGCTGCAGGGCGCTGTCAGAATGTTTCCCCCTCCTTTCTCATGTCGGCAGCACGGGAGAAGGGAAAGTTTCCTGCCCGCTCTTCTTCCCTCCCCATTGGCCACAGTGGAGGGCCAATCAGAAGAAGCTAGAGGGGCATCATCGGAAATGTAATCCCGGAGGATAGTGGCTTAATTATTCTCTATAGGGAGCAGGCTGCAGCCCCCAGCATGCTGGGGGAAAGAGAACCCAGAAATAAGCCGAGGGAGTGAATGCTACATTGTAGTAGCTACAGGAGACATGGAAAAAAGAAAGAGAGGACTGTGCTGGGGGAACTAATGGCCCCAGAACCACCAGAGAGAGCCAAACTCTCTCTCTCACCACCAGAGAGAGACAAGCTGCACCCGCACCACTAGAGAAAGCCACACTACACTCACACCACCAGAGAGAGCCACGCTGCACCCGCACCACCACAGAGAGCCACGCTGGCCAATACCATCCTACAGTGAAGCATGGTGGTGGTAGCATCATGCTGTGGCAATGTTTTTTAGTGGCAGAAACTGGGAGACTAGTCAGGATAGAGGGAAAGATGAATGCAGCAATGTACAGAGACAGCTTTGATGAAAGCCTGCTCCAGAGTGCTATGGACCTCAGACTGCAGAGAAGGTTCATCTTCCAACAGGACAATAACCCTAAGCACACAGCCAATGTAACAAAGGATTGGCTATGGGACAACTCTGTGAATGTCCTTGAGTGGCCCAGCCAGAGCCCAGCTTGAGAGGTCCTGATGTCCTGCAAAGAAGAATGGGAGAAACTTCCCAAAAATAGGAGTGCCAAGCTTTTAGCATCATACTCAAAAAGACTTGAGGCTGTAATTGGTGCCAAAGGTGCTTCAACAAAGTATTGAGCAAAGGCTGTGAATACTTATGTACATATGATTGACCCCACTACACTTTATTTTTTTGGTCTTTTAATTGTTTTGATCAATTTCGCTTTTTACATCATGTCTGTGGTTAAGGATTATGTTATTTTTATGTTACTGTTTTTTGCTTATTATAATAATAATAATTATATTTTTTACTAATGTAAAATGCAGCCCATTGTTTACAATGTGCCTGTGGACACAGGCACGAAAATAGTGCTGCATATTCTTGGGTAAAAAAAAAAATAGAAAAATCTGCATTCCTGGACATTATTTTGCACCGGTAAGACCACATACGCGCATCAATATTAATGAATGTTGTCTAGGAATATATTGTGCACACAAATGCGCGAACACACATAAATATGCACAAATACGTGCAAAACAAATGCTTAAAATTATGTCCAAAAAAGCAGATGCTTAGATGTCAGTACCGCAAGAGGCCTTATGGAGACAAAATGTACTGAAAAGAACAAAAAAGTTTAAATATAAACCTTCTCCAACAAACTTTAAAAGGTACTAGAGGCTGGGACACTCCCAAAGTTGTATGAAAAGGAGAATCTGATTTTTGTTGATTATAAGTCTCTGATAGTATAAGATGTGGTCAGGAAGTTTAAATATTTTTCTGAATGCCCTTCTGGATTGTCTGGTTCCTGCACAATCTGTGATAAACATTAACATTGTATTTTGCCAGGCATTCACCTTCAGTTTACATTGAAACCTTAACAGGATGCTAAACTGCCACTTTATTTCATAAAATACTTTTTTATTTTCATTCTTTGAATCTTAGTGCAGAGATCTCCTCTTCCCTTTTTTAGTAGACATGTGCACAATTTGTTCATTTTCGTTTCATTCTACATACTAAAAATGTTTAAATTTGAAAATCCAAAAATAAGAAAGAAACTCCAAAAATTCAAAAACGAACTAATAATAACCAACTATTACATTTTAGTTATTGGAATTTCCATTAAAATTTGTCTGTTAGTGAACGTAATGAATATGAATTTATCCAAAGTTACGAATTATCCAAAATAACGAATGCCGAATCTAAACAATTAGAATATAACAAATTAATAATAAATAATAATAAAACATTTTTATTATTATTGTTATTTGTTATTATTAATTCATTACTTTCCATTCGTTTAGATACAGCATTTGTTATTTTGGATAATTCCTAACTTCGGATAAATTCGTATTTGTTACGTTCACGAACAGCCAAATTTGAAAGGCAATTCCAATACCTATAATTTAATAGTTTGTAACAGTTAATTTATTTTTAGTTATTATTTCAGATTTTCGAATTTTCGGATTTTCTAATCTTGAATTTACGAATTTTAAAATTACGAATATTAGGAAGAATTAGTTAAACGTGTTTTCGTTAATTTGGATATTTTCGAATTAACACATTTGTCTAAATTCATTTAAATTCATTTAAAAATGAATTTGGAACAAAACAAATTGCACATGTCTATTTTTTAGCCAGTTCCTGTCTACTTGCACTCGCTCCAGTGTCGACTG
This sequence comes from Lithobates sylvaticus, assembly GCA_028564925.1. NCBI lineage: Eukaryota > Metazoa > Chordata > Amphibia > Anura > Ranidae > Lithobates > Lithobates sylvaticus. The sequence goes on along the minus strand of CM053031.1, from coordinate 61,350,369 downwards.
TAAATCATTTATCTGATTCCTGTGATTGACAAAGGTGACAGGTGCTTATAGTAATCAGGGGGGCATGCAAGGGTAATAGGAACCATCTGAAGAAGGACCTTCAGAGCAAAATTACAATTTATTTTTTCAATGAAAACATTAACATGTTAATGCTTATATGAGACTTTAATGACTGGATTTAGATGTACTTTAATCACCCCTACAGTCTGGACCAACTGCAGCCCACATAATTAAGCCAACACTCAAATTGTTAATTTCCATCTTCTTAGTTTGAGAACGTTTGGGCTTGCTTGACTGCCTCCTTCAACCCCACGTAAGGACAGCAGAGGGAAGATGCTATTTATGTTCCATTAATAAAATTGTTTAATGTAGACTTAGAGAGAAAAGTGGAGCCATGTCCATTGTATAAGGCTGCTAAATTACTGGGCACACCCTAATATCACTCATAAAAACACAATTAAGTGAATACCTCAATATAGTCATTATAAACCATTACTTTTACAAGTAAACTGAACAGATGGAGACTTCCTGTAGTTCTGTAATGCACATGGACTTCCTCGCACAATAGCTTTCGCTTTGCACTCAAGCAACAAAAGATATTTTCTAATTGATATATTGATGCAATTTCTTAGAATGATTAACCTGATTTCAATTTACTACACTTAACGTGCTGGAATTATTCCAGGAATTACATCTCTCTATCTAACAGAAGGATAGGCAGGAGGTGAAACGATCCTTCTAGCTTCTGGAGTTGTACAACAAAACACCACATCTAGTTCCTCCTTAAAGGAGTTCTGTATGTAGATTTTTGCAATTACTTCTTGTATGTCATGACTGTTAAATGGTAAAGGTCCAACCTGGCAAGAATTATGGTTTCTTGTCATTGTTCACCCTATGAGCCTGTGTTGATGGTCTTGTGATTATATAAGAACTGTTCTCTTGTTATACAAGTCAAAGGGCATGCAAAAGTTTAAAGAAGGTTGATGCAGTTTAGAAGGAAATCAACTGCGAGTTTAATGTACCTATTGATGAACTCTGTTGGGCACAGAAGTATGTCAAACAAAACCAATGAAAATTCCCAGCTCAAACTTACCAACCAGCCTGCAACCAACCAAATGATCCTGTCTAACAGTATGCATTAAAAAAAAAACAGGGGCTTAGTTTGCACACATTAAAGATACATGCATAATCTGCAGCGCCAGTTCATGGCACCCAGTATTATCTGCAGTCCTAACTCTAAATTATGAGAGCCTCCATAGTTGAAGCACATTCATTATAATGGATAGGCAGAGGGCAGGTGAGCCTGGAGGGAGCCCACCTCTCCCCTATAATGCATGTGCTTCTACTATGAAGGCTCACAAAATTTAGAGTTAGGACTGCAGATAATACTGGGGTGCCAACTAAACCTCTGTTTTTAATGCATACTATTATAAAGATAAAAGTTCTGACATTTTGTGAACCTCCATAGTAGAAGCACATACATTATAGAGGAGGGGTGGGCTCCCTCCAGGCTCACCTTCACTCTGCCTATCCATGGGCATATGCAGGTAGGGGCAATGGGGGGCGAGTGCCCCCTGGAATTGGCAAGGTGTGCCGTCCCAGTGGCCTCACTATGGGGGTGGGGGGGGCGACCACACCAGGGTGACACCATCAAGGATGCAGATGTAGCGCATGCTGTCGAGCCCCTCTCACCATCTGTTAAGTGGTGACAGGCACTGACACTGTGATAGGGGAGAGCATGGGAGAAGAGAACGTTTCATGCCCGCTCTTCTTCCCTCCCCATTGGCCACAGCGGAGGACCAATCAGAAGAAGCTAGAGGGGCATCATGGGAAATGTAGTCCCGGAGATTAGTGGCTTAATTGTTCTCCACAGGGAGCAGGCTACAGCCCCCAGCATGCTGGGGGAAAAGAAAACCCGGAAACAAGCTGAAGGAGTGAATGGTACATTGTAGCAGTGCTAAGTATACCTTTTTTAATTCACATAGGGGAGAAAAGACTTGGGACATCTGAGGACACCAGGGACCCCACACCTCCTAAAGAAGGGGAATACCTCAAACCACAACCTGAGGATGTGGAGGAAGGAGAAGTTTATGGGCAAAATAGTGATCACAAGAGGTGAGTGTCTGAGACCACAGCTTCAGGTAATAAATGGATGCCTGCATATTTATAATACATGGTGTGTTTTATTTTATTTTAAGTGATGTGGATGTTGTGGAAGAAGAATGTAATTTCACAAGTGCAAGTGCGCAGATCCTCATCGGGGAGATAATGGTGTGCAATCGTGATTTACAGAAGATCAAGGAAGATATCAATGATGTGGAAAAAAAGACTCAAAAACATCATTGATGTTTTAAAAGGCTGTAAAAAGGGATGGTGGCGCTGTTCTATTTGGATGTTGTGACAGACCTAGCCGGGACACAGGCTTTTTGAGAGGACTAAATGTGAGCCTCCTGCCAACCGATTATGGGCCCTGGATGTGAATGTGAATAAATAAATTACATAAATAAAGAAAATCCAGTGCAGTTTAAAAATGTGTCCTACAGTATGGTGTACTATATGTAAATAGGCAAATCTCTACAAAAGTTTACAAATAAGGAAAGATATGGTAAAAATAAAGGAGGTGGTAATCAATAGTGGTAATGATAATAGACAAAAGATGACTACAATGGTGTACAAGCGTGGTAAAAACTCCAATCATAAATATAAGTAATTAAATGGTTAAATCGTTAAATATAGGATAAATAATATATATATATATATATCAGTCCATCAAGCAAGTAATAAAATACAATAAAATATCCTGAAAAAAGTGCATACGTGCTATCCAAAATGGTGAAAAAATGAATTAATAATCAAAAAAAAATTAAAAATATAGATATGTGATGTCCAATGGAATAAATAAAAACTGTATAATAAGTTTGATCCAAAGTGACACAAAAATGTGTGGAGTGGCAGCAAGAACCCAATACTTCAGTGCCAAAATACAATAGTAAGTGTCCTGTGCTCCCCTTCTTCAATCAATTCCCCTTATGTGTCTGCACTCACCAGAGCGCCTCACCCCTGCAGGGGTAACAGGCGTGGTACTACAAATCCCAGAAGACTGTGTTCCTCTCAGTGGGAAAAGGAGTGATGTCCTCTCTCTGGGTGATGTCCAGCTTCCAGATGCTTGGTGGGTCTCAGCATGGGTTAAAAGATATCAGCAGCAGCAGATTTATGTGCATGAAAAAGGATAAACCTCTTAGTGTGAATCCATAATAACTGATTTATTTAAAAAAGTTGAACAAGTTTTTAAAAAAGGAGTGTAGGGCTAATAAGCCCATACTTTAAAGCAACACAGCAGTAGTACAATGCGCTGAAAGTTCCGGTCCGCTGGCGTTCCGGCCAGCCGTCAAAACGGACAGCTGGCCAGAACTAACTAAGAGAACGCACTGAGAATCAGAAAGGCCTGAGAAGAGCGGCCTGAAAATCAGAAACAAGCGGACAAGAACGCACTGAGAATCAAATACGTACTAGAAATAGAATGCACTGAAAACCAGATACGAACTGACTAAACGCACTGAAAACCAGATACGAACCCACAAGCACAAACTGAAGAGCAGTAACGAACTCAAAAGCACGAGGCTGAAAAGCATGAATCGCCTCTCACCAAACTTCTACTAACACGAGATAAATACGAGATTAGCAGAAGGAGCCCAAAGGGTGGCGCACTTGGTATTGAACTTCCCTTTTATAGTGCCCTCGTACGTGTTGTACGTCAGCGCATTCTTGGCAATCGGAATCGACAACATTTGTGCGACTGTGTGTATGCAAGACAAGTTTGAGCCAACATCCGTCGGAAATATAACCAGGATTTTGTTGTCGGAATGTCCAATCGCGTGTACCCAGCATTAGACAGAAAAGAGGAGACATTTCCATTGTATAAGGCTGCTAAATTACTGGGCACACCCTAATATCACTCATAAAAACACAATTAAGTGAATACCTCAATATAGTCATTATAAACCATTACTTTTACAAGTAAACTGAACCGATGGAGACTTCCTGTAGTTCTGTAATGCACATGGACTTCCTCGCACAATAGCTTTCGTTTTGCACTCAAGCAACAAAAGATATTTTCTAATTGATATATTAATGCGAATTCTTAGAACGATTAACCTGATTTCAATTTACTACACTTAACGTGCTGGAATTTGTCCAGGAAGTACATATCTCTATCCAGCAGAAGGATAGGCAGGAGGTGAAACGATCCTTCTAGCTTCTGGAGTTGTACAACAAAACACCACATCTAGTTCCTCCTTGAAGGAGGAAGAAAAAAGTTCTACGGACGCCCATGTGCCTATCCATTATAATGCATGTGTTTCTAAAATGGAGGCTCTTAAAATTTAGAGTTAGGACTACAAAAAATACTGGGGTGCTGTGGCTCTGCAGCTTACACATGTATTTGTAAATGTGTGCAAACTAAACCCCTGTTTTTAATGCATACAAAGACAGGATAAATTGGTTAGTTTCAGGCTGGTTGGTAAGTTGAGCTGGGAATTTTCATTCAGTTTTGTTTGACATGCGTCACTCTTCCATGTGATCCACGCTGCAAAGGCCAGTTATTTATGTGGGCAGTGGCCATTTGTTTGTACTCAGAAGTATCTAAAATTGATTTCAAATGCAATTGTAATGCACCCTGGAAGCAAGCTGCATTTTTTCATTGTCTCAAACCCCAAGTCTGTTGACACAATTCCGTAATCAACCTCCCCAGCTAAGAAAGCTGGTCGGGGAGGTAATCTGTGTCTGGCATAACACAGATAGTACAACACAAAGAAATCTCCTGCACTCGGGTGCCCGGTCAGCTGAGTAAGTGGTGCAGCCAACCCCTTTAGCAAAGTCAGTGGAATTTCGCAGGTCTTGCTGCCCTCCTCAGAATAATGGGTATCCTCTATAGCTGAAACATACAAAAAGAACAGGAGGGCGCACCGACCTTGTGCATTACCAAAGATAAAATGTATTCATAAAATAACATAAAAATATACTCACAAACAAGCTTTAAAACAAGGCTTATCAATGCTCCAACAATAGCGAGCAGTATCTCTAGACGCAGCCTGGACCAGATATTTGGAGGAACCAGATGGCATTACGAGAGCGAACCCTCTTCCTCAGAGCCATAGCGATGGTAGTTTGACCACCTCTGGTATCCCCTTAATGTACCCACAGTCCAGTGTTGTAACTAGAACCTTCAGGGCCCCAGTGCAAGAAACCATGAAGGGCCCCCCTGAACCCCAGCCGAGGCCCTTCCCTCCGAGTCCGGTGGTGGAAGTCCAGGGCTCGGTCACAGGTACGACTTTTGTGAGCCCTGTAGTTCCACCACTGGCATCAGCAGTTTTTTTTAATTATTTTTTACAATTTTTTTTAGGAGTCCCGTTGGGGGACTATGATGAGATATCAGAGGTCTAACCTATGATGTTACACCTTTGAGACAAGGAGGAAGAAGGGAAAGGGAAATTGGGTCCCTGTCCTCTGGGGAGAAGTGGACCCTGTCCCTAAGGGAAATGGGTACCCTATCCTCATGGGAAATTGGGTCCCTGTCCTCATGGGAAATTGGGTCCCTGTCCTCATGGGAAATTGGGTCCCTGTCCTCTGGGGAGAAGTTGGCTCTGTCTCCAGAGGAGATGGGGTCCTTGTCCCCAAGGGAAATGGGGTCCCTGTCCTTAGGGGACATATCTCCCAGAAAGACCTGTCAACATCTGTGTATGACGGGGAGGAGGGGGGGTGCTGGCAGACAAGCCTGTGGTGTCCTTTGGGGAGCCGGCTGTGCTTAAAGTTTGTTTGCCCGGGAGAAGCATGCAGTGCAGGGTGAGCCGGACTCAGGGGGCGGGACTCTGGCTGGGGAGGACAGACACCGGACTGAGCAGCACTGCATGGAGCAGGAGAGCGGGACCCGGAGGAGCGGCAGAGGACACAGGTTGTGTGGGGAATGCGCAACTAAAGAGCAGCTAGTGCGGTAGTCGAGCATTGAGCTCTGCTAGTCACCCCCCCCCTCCAGCCACCCGTGCGCCCAGTGCCTAACCGCCTATGCTGCCACCGGCCATATGTAGAGGGGGCCGCATGGGCACCTTGCAGCACAGGGCCCGGTTGCGCTTGCGACTGCTGCACCCCCTATAGTTACGCCCCTGCCACAGTCACATGTATGGGTGCACGGCCACCAGAGCCTGCCACACCTACACAAGTAGGCTCTGCCTACCATATCCATCCATCACATGTTGCAGACAGTGTGCTGCTGTCGATATCCCATCCATGTGCATGACATTACAAGCATGGCCTGCATATAACTATCATCTCACGCACAAGTCATCCACTGTGTCCCCATACAAAGCAGAATTTTATTACCATGTGTTTAGTATATATTTTTAGTTGTATACAAAGAGAGTACTTTTTGATATCGACAGCAGCACACTGTCTGCAACATGTGATGGATGGATATGGTAGGTGGAGCCTACTTGTGTAGGTGTGACAGGCTCTGGTGTGCGTGCACCAATACATGTGACTGTGGGTTCATTAAGGGGATACCAGAGGTGGTCAAACTACCATCGCTATGGCTCTGAGGAAGAGGGTTCACCCTCGTAACGCGTAAGCCGCTTGCGATGCCATCTGGTTCCTCCAAATAGCTGGTCCAGGCTGCGTCTAGAGATACTGCTCGCTATTTTTGGAGCATTGATAAGCCTTGTTTTAAAGCTCGTTTGTGAGTATATTTTTTTGTTATTTTATGAATACATTTTATCTTTGGTAATGCACAAGGTCGGTGCGCCCTCCTGTTCTTTTTGTATATAACAGGGATAGTAATTGATATGGGAGATTCTGCCCCAAATGTGATAAAAAATTATATAAACTTTTATAAATTATTACACAATCCTTTTTCCTATTTAAAGCCTAACTTTGGGGAAATGTAAAATTATCCCTTGAAGTGGGATTGCACCTGCACTACAAAAGGTAAATTGCTCTTTATGTATAGAAGAGAAGAAAAACACTTTTAATTACCGGATTCTCCGCTCCCCCTGGGACTGCCCCTTGGCGTCAACGTGGCTAGTTTCATCCTTTGGACCCTGCTTTGGTCTTGTTGACGTCAGGATCCTAGACTACTTCCGTGGGAAAGTAGAAGCTGTGCTGACCAGTCTAGCTGCGCAAAGGAGTGGAGAATCAGGTAAGCAAATCTTAATTTTTTTGTTCTTCTAGACCTAAAGGAGTAAGTAACGGTTGCGGTGCCAGCGTAACCCCACTGCAAAGGATAATTTCTTTAATTGCCTAGAGCTGGACTTTCTTTTTTTTATAATTAATGTTTTATTGAGAATTTTTCAAAACATAGACAGTCTACATAGCACTATAATATTTAACATCCAATTAGTGTGTGAAGAGAGTGTACATTTTAGATCCACATTGTGGCACCATCCCAAAAAGCTACTAATGCAAAATGAAAAAGGAAAAGTGGGTCACCACAGCTTTTACAAGGTGTGGATTTCCCGCTTACAAGGGGACTTTACATGTGCCTCACAACGGGAAACATAAAAAAAAAAAATATATTTATAAAACAATGCATTTATTGTACCATCCACTTTAAAAGAGAGTCATGTAACCATGTAAACCATGTAACAAATAGGTCCAGTTGCATCATACAATTGAAATAGATCATAGCAATATATAACAAGCATGTAAAATCAACGTGTTTTGCAGTATTTGCTTCCTCAGGATCAACGCTTGGAAATGGACAGCTAGTATATATAGGTACAAAATGTGTGGCGATTAGCCATAAATAAATAAAATACATATAGCTTACATCAAAGTGGGGAACCCCCACACAAAAAAAACTATGAGCAAATGGAGGGGTATATATATATATCTTATTCAACAAGAAAAAAAAGAGATAAAAAATCAAATGTCATTAAACACATATCCCAAGTGATGCACCAATAACCTCCAAACACTGCTCAAAAATATATCATATACCTGGTTGTATTTGTTATCTCTGGCACATAGATATAGCTCTCCTGGTTTACATTAAAGCCCCGTACACATGATCGGATTTTCCGACGGGAAATGTTGGATGTCAGGCTGTTGGCGGAAAATCTGACCGTGTGTATGCTCCATCGGACAACTGTTGTCGGACTTTACGCCAACAAATGTTGGCTAGCATGTCTTCAAATTTTCCGCCAACAAATATGTGTTGTCGGATTTTCCGAGCGTGTGTACACAAGTCCGTTGGACAAAAGTCCAAAGTACAAACATGCATGCTCGGAAGCAGAAGCGGTCAGTCTTGTAAACTAGGGTTTGTAATGGAGAATTAACATTCGTGACGTGGAAAATTATGAAATCTCCAAATGCAGTGCACAATTCTCTTCTTCTTTAACCGCTTCCCGACCGCCTCCTGTAGATATACGTCAACAGAATGGCACGGGCAGGCAAAAGGACGTACCTGTACGTCCCCTTTAATTTGCCTGCCCGGGGGGCGCGCGCCGGTCGGGAGCTCCGTGACCACGGCCGCGGGACCAGCGGACCCGATCGCCGCTGGTATCCCGCGATCGGGTTACGGAGCGGAAGAACGGGGAGAGGTCTATGTAAACAAACCTCTCCCCGCGCTTCCTACACTGACTGTCAGTGATCGGCGGTTCCCTGTCATCGGGAACGCCGATCAATGACGTCAGACGTACAGCCACGCCCCCCTACTGTAAAAAAAAACACAAACACGTCACACTGACTCCTCCCCGCCCCCTAGTGGTTAACCCCCTAACTACAACTGTCATTTACATAGGAATCAGTGCTATTTAAATAGCAGTGATTGCTGTATAAATGACAAATGTCCCAAAAATGTGTCAAAAATGTCCGATGTGTCCGCCAAAATGTCGCAGTCACAATAAAAATCGCTGATCGCCGCCATTACTAATAAAAAAAAAAATATTAATAAAAATGCTATAAAACTATCCCCTATTTTGTAAACGCTATAACTTTTGCGCAAACTAATCAATAATCGCTAATTGCGATTTTTTTTACCAAAAATATGTAGAAGAATACGTATCGGCCTAAACTGAGGAAAAAAAATGTTTTTTTATATATTTTTGGGGGATATTTATTATAGCAAAAAGTAAAAAATATTGAATTTTTTTCAAAATTGTCGCTCTATTTTTGTTTATAGCGCAAAAAATAAAAACCGCAGGGGCGATCAAATACCACCAAAAGAAAGCTCTATTTGTGGGAAAAAAAGGACGCCAATTTTGTTTTGGAGCCACGTCGCATGATTGCGCAATTGTTAGTTAAAGCGAAGCAGTGCCGAATTGCAAAAAGGGGCCTGGTCCTTTGGCTGCCAATTGGTCCGGGGCTGAAGTGGTTAATGGGATAATAATGAAGCTTTTTTCTAGTGACATCAAGAATAATATTATGCTTTTTTTTTTTTTATTTGTGCAAGTTACCACAACACCATTATCCCCTAGTTTTTAAGATCAAAGATACATCTATGTTGGTGTCCCTTGTTAATTTTACATTGTATTATTTTAAATGTAACTGCCTACTCCCAAAGTGTCATTTGAAGTAAAATACATAGCCAAGTATTATTCTACACAATTTTTTTTATTGTGCATTAAAAAAAAAAAAAAAAAAATAGACATGCTATCTGCCAATATAACTTAACCAAAAAGTGCATTCTATGCATCCAAAAATATAGAAAATATACCAAATCAAATAATTATTTAACCAAAAATATAATGTCAAAGCAATAACTTCAAGGCCAATAATAAATAACACGTTATCTCCTCCAATTCCGCAACATGGCTGGTTGACGAATGGCCGTTCAGATACAAACTAAAAAGCACAAAATAGAAAACGCGAACTGAAAAGCGCTAAATGAAAATCGCGAAAAGAAAAGCACAAATTGACACTCACCAAACTTCTACTAACACGAAATTAGCAGAAGGAGCACAAAGTGTGGTGCTAAAGAGCTGAAAATCCATGTAGTACGTCACTACGTTCATAATTGTTGGCCAACATTTGTGTGGCCGTGTGTTTGCAAGACAAGTTTGAGCCATCGCCCTTCAGACAAAATTCCACGTTTTTTTTTTTGGAAAGTCGGATCGTGTGTACGAGGCATAAGTCTGGCTGCATCCATTTTAACTGTGGGCAGCTTAAGCTGCTGCCTGGTGACTTCCTGGATTTACACAGACACACAGAGTCACCCCTCCAGCCATGAACAGAGAAACAGGAAGTGGGCTGTATAAGGTATTTACTGGCAGAAAAAAAAATTTTACTATCCAAATTTAAAGCCTCAAAAAACAGACACACAAATAGAAACAAAGCCACTGTGCCCATCAAACGCAGCTACTGTGCCCATCAATTGCTACCACTGTGCCATCAAACGCAGCCACTGTGCCCATCAAGAGTGGCCACTGTGCCCATCAAATTTAGCTACTGTGTCCATCAAATGTAGCCACTGTGCCCATCAAGTGCAGCCACTGTGCCATCAAACACATCCACTGTGCCTTCAAACGCAGCCACTGTGCCATCAAACACAGCCACTGTGCCATCAAGCGCAGCCACTATGTCATCAAATGCAGCCACTGTGCCATCAAACGCAGCCACTGTGCCACTGTGCCATCAAGCGCAGCCACTGTGCCATCAAATGCAGCCACTGTGCCATCAAACGCAGCCACTGTGCCCATCAACTGCTGCCAGTGTGCCCATCAATTGCCGCTACTGTGCCCCATCAAATGCTGCCAGTGTGCAGCGCTCGGCACTTGTCTCGCAGCGAGTCAGTGGTGGTGTCCTGCACGCTCCTCAATGTCTTCTTCCGTCCTCTCTATCAGACGTCCAATCAGGTGACAGGTAACATACCCGAGCCCCTTTGCTTTGCTAACACAACGCTGAGTGAATAGCAAGCGCACAAAATGGCGCCCGCTGTTCACCTTTTTGGGCGCCTATTGGAACCTACGGCTCTAATCAGGTGCTTCAAAAAAACACCCCCACCGCTGTAATTCAGGTGCCCGGTGCCCTAAAAGACACCTGAATAGGGGGTGTCAGCGGCAACCATAGATAGATTCATGCAATGCATGAATCTATCTATGGTGAGAAAGAGGTGACAGGAGAGAGGGGGCGGTGCCCAAGAGCCCCTTATGGACGCACCGCCACTGCCACCTTTACTTAACATTGTGCATAGAAATATTCAAAATCACCAATAAATCAAGGAAAACGGGAATTAAGATGCATTTTATTGGTAATTTGCCAAAGTAGGTTTGATGTGGAAGTTTCACTTGACCAAGCACTAGGCAGGCAGCACTCCACTCCGCACACTATGCACAGTGTACACATAGCAAGGGGCGGGGCCAGAGCGTCAGTGGAGTTTAAGGCCTCGCCCACCCATTGGCCCGCTCCTTAATCGAAAAAATACAGCACTGGCACTGACTGCTGCACTGTGCATGCGCCGCCGTCGCTGGTGACAGTGACAGACTGTCTGCCTGGCTGTGTGTGGGGATTTTCAACGCCGATTTGCGGTCAGCACGCGGGCTTAACGGGCAGCTCTGCTTTGGGCTCCAAACAGCGACAGGGCCCTGGGCAGCTGCCCCGTTTGCCCTGCGGTAAAGACGGCCCTGTCTAGAATAGACATGCTTCATCTGGGTCCGTGACCTGATAGTGGTGACAACACTAGAGCTTGAATGTTCAAAAACAAGTTAGCAAAATTAGCTTTCCCATTTCAAGCCATTTTGTAAATTACAGTTATTAAACAAATGGTCCTTTTTTCCTCTACAGACGCTATGATTTTCTAAAACTACCATAAATTTCTAACTTTGCAATTATGATAAGCTGGAAGTCTTGTCTCCTTTGCTCCTCATTTCCCTTTTCTTTCAGATTCCATCAAAGGGATGCCAAGAACACTCATTTTCTTATTAAAAACACTAAGCAAAAAACGGGTTGGTAGGGGACAAAAGTCCACAAGTTATTCCTTTTAGCTCATAGATCAGTCACCAATGTTGGTGTTGTCACCGTAACCAAACCATTCATGCAAAAAAGAGAGAAGAACTCCCCAGTAAGGAATGCCTAGGGAGCATAGGGGTTACTATTGGTAACACAAGGCCCATAATACAGCGTGTACAGAAAATAAGTATCATTTATTATTATCAAGCAAATCTAAAAACCAAATCACAATACTGCTGTCTAAGTAGATTAAAGCTTGCGTGCGTCGGACGGAAATACAATGCATGCGTACTAGAGGTCGGGTTTCCGGGGCCGCAGTGCGCATGCGTCGGACGGGAATACGACACATGCGTACTAGAGGGCGTCATTTCGTGCCCGCAGTGCGCATGCGTCGGACGGGAATCCGACGCATGCGTACTAGAGGTCGGGTTTCCACGGCCGTGAATCGGGCGCATGCATACTAGAGATTGCATGTTACGTGCCAACACTGCGCATGCGTCGGACGTGAATCCGACGCATGCGTACTAAAGATCGGTTTTCCGGGGCCGCGCCGTGCATGCGTTGGACGTGAATCCGACGCATGCGTACTAGAGGTCGGGTTTTCCGGGGCCGCGCTGCCCATGCATCCGACGAAAATCTGACGCATGCGTACTAGAGCTCAGGTTTTCTGCGGTCGCACTGCGCATGTGTCGGGCGGGAATCCGACACATGTGTACTAGAGGTCCGATTTAATTTTTTTTTCATGAGGCCGTACTGTGCATGCTTCTGGGTTACAATAGAGAAATATTAAAAAAGGGGAATATAAGAACAATCCCGATGTAAGAGGGAGGAGGGGGAGGGGTATACAGTTGGTGTTGCTAATGGTGCAGAATGATGACCCACATCTTAAGGAAGAGAACACAGAGCACTCCGTGTATTATAAGAGGACATTCATTTCAGTATCGTAGAGATAGCAGAGCACACAGAGCAGATCATGCTGCACACAGCGCAGAACAGACATGATGCAGCACACAGAGCAGAGCATGCAGCGCAGAGCATGCAGCAGAGCATAATAGCACGCAGAGCATGCAAACTTAGCAAAGCGCACACAGCATGCAGCACACATCGCAGAGCAGAGCGCATGCAGTGCAGAGCATGCAGCGTAGAGCGCACATCGCAGAGCATGCAGCGCAGAGCACAGCGCACATCACAGAGAGCACATAGCACGCTGCGCAGAGCATGCAGTGCACTTATCAGAGCGCACGGGGCACACAGTGCAGAGCACACAGAGCAGAGCACGCAGAGCAGAGCATGCAGCGTAGAGCACAGATCGCAGAGCACACAGAGCAGAGCATGCAGCGTAGAGCACAGATCGCAGAGCATGCAGCGCAGAGCACAGATCGCAGAGCACAGCGCACACATCACAGAGAGCACATAGCACGCTGCACAGAGCGCACAGAGCACACAGAGCAGAGCATGCAGCATAGAGTGCACATCGCAGAGCACAGATCACAGAGCAAAGCATGCAGCCCAGAGCACATAGAGCAGAGCGCACATCGCAGATTACAGAGCACACGCATTGCAGAGCACACAGAGCACTAAGGTGCCTCATATATGCTCTGCTGTTTTTGTGCTGGATGGGCGCGCCAGAACACTTTCCCAACATGGAGATCGCGCTGTCACCACACCCAAATGCATCAGGTCTCATACCAGGGGGACTGGCTCCCAATCACATGATCCATTGACTATCACAGTGATCACTCTATCAACCCCCCATACTCCCATTCTACTTTGAATAGAGAAAAAAGATACATTGTATTCTTTTTCTCCTAACCTTTCTAAAAAAAAGAATGTGTGTGAAAATAAATAAATAAGTAAAAATAACAAAATAAAGATAGATAAGGGCTTGATCTAAGGTTGGTCAATGTCACTGTGGTTCAGGTAGGAGTAAAAAAAAAAAAAAAGATAAAGCAAACTGAGCACCCTTGTTTCTTACTACTATTTTCCTGGTGGGTCATGGCAAGAAAATGATATATACACACATACATATACAGTATATACACGCATGTGTGTTTGAGCTTCGGGGTGCAAACCCTAATGCAATAGGCTGCACACACCTATTGGCTGCCATGTGTTAAAAAAGCCATTTACCTAGAAGTCCCTCTTCCTTTTAGAGCATATTGGTATCATTTTCACAATAATAATTCTTGGTGACCAAAACAATGAGTCTGCAGTGAAAGACTTGATTCATCTAATTATGTACCACGCAGAGATTTAGCTTGATATTTCCTATCTCTGTCATTTTGTCTCCACCAGAAGTAAAAGGGTTAAACTCTTTCCGATTTCCCCCAGTGTAAACAACTTCCGAGCGTCTCAAGAGACCATCCAACTAGACTACGTCCAAAACAAAATAATTACGTTGGCCTGAGCAATTTAATGTATAATGTATATTAGTATCTTTTTTTTGTGCATTTTTTTGAAATGTATACTTTTTTCAATTATAATTTACATTTTTGTTACTATAAACTGATATTTTCTATGCCTAATTTTTTATGTTGTATGGAAAATGACCAAGCAATTGAATAAAAGATATCGTTTATTATGTTGGGAGTTAGTGTTGCCAGGGCAGATAACAAAAAAACAGGGATTCAACATACCATATACTTCAAGTTGCTAAAGGTTTTAAACAATATACTTTGGCTGGTATGCAGTGGCTTTTGGGGCTATAGCCCCGAATCTGGGGCCCATAGCCCCGAGTCTCTGCAGGGGTCCCCAAGGGGAGGGGAGGCTCTCTGGGGACCCTGATGTAATTGGGAGGCTCTCTGGGGACCCTGATTTAAGGGGGGGGGCTCTCTGGGAACCCTGATGCAAGGGGGAGGCTCTCTGGGGACCCTGATTTAAGGGGGGGCTCTCTGGGAACCCTGATTTAAGGGGGAGGCTCTCTGGGGACCCTGATGTAAGTGGGAGGCTCTCTGGGGACCCTGATGTAAGTGGGAGGCTCTCTGGGGACCCTGATTTAAGGGGGGCTCTCTGGGAACCCTGATGCAAGGGGGAGGCTCTCTGGGGATCCTAATGTAAGGGGGGCTCTCTGGGGACCCTGATGTAAGTGGGAGGCTCTCTGGGGACCCTGATTTAAGGGGGGAGGCTCTCTGGGGACCCTGATGTAAGTGGGAGGCTCTCTGGGGACCCTGATTTAAGAGGGGGGCTCTCTGGGAACCCTGATGCAAGGGGGAGGCTCTCTGGGGACCCTGATTTAAGGGGGGCTCTCTGGGAACCCTGATTTAAGGGGGAGGCTCTCTGGGGACCCTGATGTAAGTGGGAGGCTCTCTGGGGACCCTGATTTAAGGGGGGGCTCTCTGGGGACCCTGATTTAAGGGGGGCTCTCTGGGAACCCTGATACAAGGGGGAGGCTCTCGCTCTCTGGGGATCCTAATGTAAGGGGGGCTCTCTGGGGACCCTGATGTAAGTGGGAGGCTCTATGGGGACCCTGATTTAAGGGGGAGGCTCTCTGGGGACCCTGATTTAAGGGGGGGCTCTCTGGGAACCCTGATGCAAGGGGGAGGCTCTCTGGGGATCCTAATGTAAGGGGGGCTCTCTGGGGACCCTGTTGTAAGGTGGGACTCTCTGGGGATTTATACACACACACGTGTATTATATACACATGTGTATGCCCGCCCAAGCGTATAACTTTCTTTACTAGGTTGCTATGGGCTCTAGCCCCAGATCTTTTGTAGAACTAGCAACGCCCCTGCTGGTATGTATTTACAATGGCACTCTGGGGTATATACAGTTTTGTATTAACTAGTGGTAAAACATCTGCCATTTTCTGGTATCTTATGGCAAATTTAATTGTTATGATCAGTTTTATATATAATGACCTCTAATGTCACTAATACATATAATTATGACTAGAATTTGTACTCATTGATATAAAAAATGTCAAGTTAAGAGCCTACATACATACCTCCCAACATTTTGAGATGGGAATGAGGGACACCTACTAGTAAATGTATGTAGGCATAGGACACGCCCCCCTGCCACACCCCCTTAAAGGAGAATTAACCACAAAAAAAAGGTTCATTAAATCCACTAGGCCTTTTTTTAACACTACTATTCCTTCATATTGGCTTTTAAAATTTACAAATGCAGCCAGTTTTATATATATTGACCTCTAACTAAGTCATGTCCTGTAGTGTGTTTGCAGTCTCTGATCATGTCCTGTAGTGTGTTTGCAGTCTCTGATTATATACCGTAGTATGTTTGCAGTCTCTGATCATGTCCTGCAGTATGTTTGCAGTCTCTGATCATATACTGTAGTATGTTTGCAGTCTCTGATCATGTCTTGTAGTATGTTTGCAGTCTCTGATCATGTCCTGTAGTATGTTTGCAGTCTTTGATCATATACTGTAGTATGTTTGCAGTCTTTGATCATATACTGTAGTATGTTTGCAGTCTCTGATCATGTCCTGTAGTATGTTTGCAGTCTCTGATCACATCCTGTAGTACGTTTGCAGTCTCTGATCATGTTCTGTAGTATGTTTGCAGTCTCTGATCATATACTGTAGTATGTCTACAGTCTCTGACAGTGCAGTTGAGGCTCCCTATACCTCGGAAGCTGACAACTGCTGGTGTAGTGTGTAGTACAGTAGCATGTATAAACATAATTTAGACATTGCGGGATACACAAGAGTCATTGTATTTTGGGCTGAGATGTATTAATAACTGTCAATGGCTTCTAGTTCTGGGTGATTAATACTCTGAAACTCTGAATTAACATAGAAGCATCTTAAACTGTCAAATTGATGTCATCGACACAAGCCCTAGAGGGTCCCAAATAGCAGAAAACTGACAGGGGCTCTGATGCTTCCTAATTTAGGAAACCAAAAAAAAATAAATGAGAAAAAAATAAATTGCTGCATATACACTTTTAACACGTATGTATTTTATAGAGACATTCAGGGCAAGTTAAAACCACAGTCAGATTTTAAAACATTTCTGTTCTACTAAAAAAAAAAATCATTGCTCTCTGTATATCCATTGGGGAGATTTCGCATTATTCCTATATTGTCCCCGCTAACACTACAGGAAGTGAGGTGAAATTTTCCCAGTGAGGAAACAGTAATAAAAGGCTGACATAGGCTTTTCCTTCCTACTCTCTCACATATAAAAATAGAACAGCTTTTCCGTAAGATCCACTTTAAATTCTTGTCTTGCTGCGAACGCCAGTATTTCACTTTACCAATTCCTGTGAAAGAAAAGCCCAGGTAAAGCTTAGTATAGTGATTTAGGAAGCACCGTATACTTCTGTGCAATTTTGTTTCTAAAATGTGAACATTTTCAAGATAGCAGGATATTTGATGATACGATTTGAATCAAACATTACAAATTAATGGCATTCGGCTGTGAACTTTAACTAGAACAAAATGTTCAGCTAATACACTCATGTATTATAAGCAGGTAACCCTGTTGATAGTAAATTACTGTATTTCTAAAGACTGGAATAGATTTGAAGTTATGTTTTTTGCCTAAGGCTACTTTCACACTGCATCGCCCGGTAGTTAGCGATAAAGCGCTGCTTGTTTTTGTGGCGCTTTAGCGGTGCTTTGCGGCCACTAGCCGGGTGCTTTTAACCCCCCGCTAGCTGCCGAAGAAGGGGTTAAAAGTGCCCGTGTTACAGCGCTTCCAAAGTGCTTTTCAGGCGATTTGGAAGCGCTGGCCATTCATTTCATTTCATTCTCCCAAACCGCCCCAAAGATGCTGCTTGCAGGACTTTTCCTAACGTCCTGCCAGCGCGCCGCCCCAGTGTGAAAAGTTTCAGACGTTATTTAGAGGCTATTTCTAGTGCTAAAATGCCTGAAAACTGCCTTAGTATGAAAGTAGTCTTATGAATTTCCCTTATAGGGGTCCCGGTGATCGAGTCCACGGGACCCATGACCCGACTCACGGAGGTCCCGGTCCCGGCCGCGATGGCTGACCTATTCTGTATAGTCTGTCTTTTGAAATGGCAATGTTTTTAGACGGATTTATTTTATTCTTTATGCTTACTTTGATTGTTTGCTTTGTTCCTTGATGCTGTTATATAAAATAAAGTAGTGCTAGAAGTACACCACACCTCTTGATTATACTGCTTAGTTGTTTGCTTAAAAGTATACCTAATATAGAATAACATTACTTTTTTACTTAACCATTTAAGCCCCAGACCATTTTGCTGTCCAAAGACCAGAGCACTTTTTGCAATTCGGCACTGCGTTGCTTTAACTGACGTGGCTCCCAAACAAAATTGATATGCTTTTTTTCCCACAAATAGAGCTTTCTTTTAGTGGCATTTGATCACCCCTGTGGTTTTTATTTTTTTTGCGCTATAAACATAAAAATAGCGACAATTTTGAAAAAAAACATTATTTTTTACATTTTTCTATAATAAATATCCCCCAAAAATGTATAAAAACGTATTTTTTTCTCAGTTTAGGCCGAGACGTATTCTCCTACATATTCTTGGTAAAAAAAAAAAAAATGCAATAAGCGTTCATTGATTGGTTTGCACAAAAGTTATAGCGTTTACAAAATAAGGGATCATTTTATGGCATTTTTATTAATATTTTTTTTTTTTACTAGTAATGGCGGCGATCAGCGATTTTTATCGGGACTGTGAAATTATGGTGGACACATTGGACAGTTTTGACACATTTTTGGGACCATTGTCATTTATACAGCAATCAGTGCTATACAAATACAATGATTCCTGTGTAAATGACACTGGCAGTGAAGGGATTAACCACTAGATGGCAGTGTAGGGGTTAAGTGTGCCCTGGGGAGTGTTTCTAACTGTGTGGGGGGTGTGGCTACATGTAACACATCACTGATCTCTGCTCCCGATCACAGGGAGCAGAGATCAGTGACACTGTCACTAGGCAGAACGGGTAGATGCTTGTTTACAATAGCACCTCCCCGTTCTTCCTCTCTGTGAGGCGATTGCAGGTATCCCCGCGGCGATCGAGTCCGCGGGACCCGCAACCCGACTCACAGTGGTCCCGGTCCTGGCCGCGATGGCAAGGCGAACAGTTTAAAGGGATGTACAGGTTCGCCCATTTGCCCAGCCGCACCATTCTGCCGACGTACATCGGCGTGCCGGTTAACCTCCTTAACGCTATTCCCGAAGTGTGGCCCGGGGGGGAATTTTCAGTACCAAAAGCGATAACCCCTAACCAAACTCGGGATCGCATCGCAGGAGCCATGCAAAGTTACTTACCTTATCCCCAGGATCCTGCGATGTCTCCCCGCTGTGTGTGTGCGAGCGGCGTCTCCGCCGGATCTATCACAGTGCCGAGCTCCGTTCCCTGCGAGCGCTGCGACGCATGGGGACGAAGCCCTGCGCCAAATTCAAAAAGTTAAAAACACACAATATGTACAGTACACAATAATCTTACAGATTACATTACTGTATCAAATTATTTCACATTCCTTTTGTCCCTAGTGGTTTGTCCAGTGCCCTGCATGTAGTTTTATATTATATTTACAGTTTTTTCTGCCTGGGAACTGGAGATTGTCCATAGCAACCAAAAAGTGTCCCTTTACGTCAAAAGTGGTTTTAGACCAGCTAGAAAACAACTATAATAAATTAGAATCACTTGCAAAATTGAGCGATAGCGATTTGTGGGGAAATCCGTCATCAAACACTGAAAGTAATGACAGTGACAATTCTGCAACTTTTAGTGTTTTTGATTTGATTACGTTATTGAATAATTTTTATTATTATTATATTATTATTTGTTATAATTATTTATAGTTATTTATTATATTATAATTTATGATTTTGTGTTTCAAACTTTATCATACCCGGAATGTCTACTAGACTCTTGTTTGGACAGATTTAAGTGTGTTATTCCTAAGAATTACAGGCCTACAATATAAAACGCCAAATTTCCATGGAAAACATTGTACCGCTTTGAGCATCAAAAATCTGAAATAATCATACTGCCAGGGAGGTTAAAGGATAAGTTTATCTTTGTTCACCTTTTTTTTCTTCTAAATTCCTGCTCCCCTGTGTACCAATATAGCATTTATGTACTTCTTTTGTCAAAATAAAACAGCTTTCCATTTATTATATGCAAACATACCTCACTGTCTTTATGGATGCTTCAAAACACTGCACTTCTGCTTTACTTCCTGGACAGACTTTAGGTCATGACACAGGAAGGAGTTGACCAGCTGATCTCATTAGCACACTAGCACACACCCTGCATCATCTACCCTCAGCTGGTCAACTCCTTCTTGTGTCATGACCTAAAGTCTGACCAGGAAGTAAGGCAGAAGTAATCGAGCGCTGTTTTAAAAAATCTATAAAGACAGTGAGGTAAGCATGCGTATAATAAAAGGAAAGCTGTTTTATTTTGGCAACAGAAGTAGGACACGCACCCCCTGCCACACCCCCTTAAAGGAGAATTAACCCCCCCAAAAAAGGTTAATTAAATCCACAAGTGCTTTTTTTACTACTTCCATTTCTTTATATTGGCTTTTAAAATTTACAAATGCAGCAATTTAGAAATTGGATGAAAGGCTTAGCGCTGGGAAACACTATTTGAAAGATACAAAGTGCATTTTATATACAACTATATATATATCAGACCAAAATGAGGGACAAATGAGGAGGAAAGAGAAACAGAGGAACATTGCTCCAAATCAGGGCCAGTCCCTCAAAATCAGGGACAGTTGGGAGCTATGCAGACATTGCATGTGATTCGCACCGCATTGTTGTGCTGATCACATGCGATTCAAATTCAGCCATACAAACTGTATGGCTGAATTTGCATTGCATTTGGACCAAACTTGTGCAGGGCACTTTTTATGTCTGTGCCAGAATCGGATCGCATGGGTGTTCACACCTATGCGATCCTGATTTCTGCCCGAATTCACAGTTCGCACTGTGATCTGCGAACCAATCTGGGGGTGTCATTACCTTTGTATTGACACCTGTAGCGATTTGCAGAGGGCAGTGTGAACTGCCTGTGAGTCAGGTGCGATGTGGTAACCCGCACTGGATTTGCAGGCTTTCCCACATCCAATTCGCATTGGAGGAGATTTTGACCAGTTCTCTATGGTGCCGGTTCACATATCCCCGCTGCGGCTCCGGTGTGAATTTGCACCAGAGCTCTGTGCATCTTTTGGTCCATTTCAGGTCTGAATTCAGCCAAAAATTTGGGCAGAAATCGGACCTGAAATGGTGAACGTGGGTGCACCGGACCCCTGCTGTGAGCCGCATTCATACATAGTGTGAACCCAGCCTTAAAGTGGTTGTAAACCCGGAAAAAATAAACTATAAGACAAAGGCATAATGAGCTAGTATGCATCGCATATTAGCTCATTATGAAATACCTTAGAGCAAAGCTGTTGCAGTGGCCCTGCACACCACTGTGAGCAGCGACATGTCTCCAGAAGTTAATTCCGGGTTCACAGCCTCCGGCGCTGTCATTGGCCGGAGCCACGATGACGTCACGTCACGCTGCTGAAGAAACAGCACAAGCGAGCCGTTTCTTCAGTGCGCATGCGCCAATGACGTTGGCGCAAGCGTATATGGTGAATATCTCCTAAACCGTGCAGGTTTAGGAGATATTTACAGTACCTACAGGTAAGCCTTATTATATAAGTGGTGTAACAGGGTTTACAACCACTTTAAGGAGTCTACAAATCTGATGACATTGGGGAACAGCCATACTTAGACCTTTATCTTAGGTCTAGGCAACAGGTACAGGGCTACTCTTATATTTCCAATAGCTGGTGGAGCACTGGAGAAGATACAGCAAGCATTTACAGCACTGGGATTTGGGTTTTAAACACCAGTAGAATATTGGATGTAGACTATCACAGGTGAAGGCTAATGGTGGAATTCACACCCATAAAAGAGACACAGCGAGTGGAATCTCTGTGTGTGAATCTTTCACCGATTGAACATTTTCAATACAATATTACCTAATAGTGTTGTTTGGACTTTTCAGCACTGGACATTGATTGTATTTATTTAGGATCATTGGATTTTATTGAAGGTTTTTTTTGAGTATTAGTACTTTTTTCTCACTTTTTGGATGTATATATATATATATATATATATATATATATATATATAGTATTTTTCATTGCACACACTGGCCTGTCACAGAAGCGCAGCACTCTTTATTTATATATCTTTTTTACTATGCAATCATCTTGCATTCAGTCAAATCTAAACATACACAGAGCATATTCTCATTCTTATCCCCCGAAGCTATGACTTTGACATAAAACATTACCTGCTTACAAATCAGGTGTGTCATATCTTTAGAATGTTCACAACCAGCTATTTTTTTTTCCTGCAGACTAATATTAGACATATTCAGATTCTAGTCTCCAAATGACTGCCAAGCTATATTAGGTTCCCTGTTGCAATCTGCTATGACTCCATGTACTGGGAGAAAACAAATCCCTGGAGTCTCATTGCAATACACAGAGAGTAGCCAGGTGCATGAGAATAAAAATTCAGGGCAGTGACAGACACCAGCTCTGGAGGCAAAGCCGTCTGATGTTTCTCAGACAGTCTTCACCCAAGCAAGTCCCTGAGGACAGAAATGTGTGCAGCTGTGTTCTGAACATTAGATAAACCACTGAACATTTTTTTTTCTCTCTCTTTATTTTCAGTTTAAATGCTGTACTGCTGAAAAAAAAAAAAAAAAAAAAAAAAAAGCTGTAATGGACCAATCCAAATCTGCAATTTTCCACCTACTCTCCCAGATGGTGGGTTGCCATCTTTGATAGCCTGTCCACTAAAACAAATTACTCACACAAGCTTTTTCCTGTTCCATTTGTCAGTATCATGGAAACGACAGCATGTGTTTAAAGCTTCGCCTGCTTCCAATTTCCAGAGAGCTATCCAACATCAACACAATGCTCATAGGACTTCAAAGAAAACAGAGCCGTGGGAGGTGGGACAATATTGGGGAATGTTCCTAGTTTATATACACATTTGTAAGCCCCTCCACCCAACTCTCCTAGAAGCTGATTCATAAAAGTGAAATATAAATGGCTTCTCATTATACTGAATAATTTACCCTTAATCTCCGATTGTTAGCACTCATTTATAAGGTGCTGGAAGTGAATGCAGTGAGGCTCGGTTCATACTGCCGCGACTTGAGATCCAGCTTGTGAGACCCCAAGTCGTGGGACATGTGAAATCCCATGTTAGTCAATGAGAGATGTCTTAATTAGCACTGCTGAAGTTGTTCCGACTTTAGAAAAGGTTCCTGTACTACTTCAAAGTGACTTCTATTCGATTTGTGCCCATAGACTTTAAGTCACCTCCAAGTCGGATCCTCTTCTTAACCACTTCCCGACCGCCCCATGTAGATATACGTCGGCAGAATGGCACGTACAGGCAGAACCACGTACCTGTACGTGCCATTCTTCAGGCGCGTGGGGGGTCCGATCGGACCCCCCCCCCGCCGGCGGGGACGGTCGGGATCGCTTCAGGAGCGATCCGGGATGAGGGGACGGCCAGTGGTTTCTGGCCACCCCCTCGCGATCGCTCCTGGCGAATCAGATGCTTCCTCTGTCTGTGTCAATCAAAACACAGGCAGAGGAAGTGATGTCACACTCGGTGCGCCGGTCTATGTGACCGGAACGCCGAGGAGTCAACACACACAGGTTAGTGCACCAACAGTACACTGACACCAGTACACATAGGCACACAAAACACCCCCCTGTCACCCCCAGATCACCCCCAGATCACCCCCAGATCACCCCCTCCCCCCCCCCCAGTCACAGTGTCACTAATTGCAGTGATGATTTATTTACTGATCACTGCATTTAGTGTCAGTGTGACTGTAATAACTGTCAGTGCAGTTAGTTTTAGGTCCAAGGTAGCCCCCCACCCCCCTAATAAAGGTTTAACCCCTTGATTGCCCCCCAGGTAACCCTTTCACCCCCTTTTGCCAGTGTCACTAAGCGATCGTTTTTCTGATCGCTGTATTAGTGTCACTGCTGTCGCTGGGTAACCATTTTTTTTTTAGGTAACCGCCATGTTTATATAGGTTCATAAATAGGTTTATAGGTCAGGTACCCCCATATTACAACCTAAATAAAGGTTTTAACCCCCTGATTGCCCCTAGAGTTAACCCTTTCACCAGTGATCACAGTATAACTGTCACTGGTGACGCTGGTTAGCCAGTTAGTTATTTAGGTTCCCCGTCAGGTTTTTATATAGCGTCAGGTACCCCCATATAATACCTAATAAAGGTTTTAACCCCCTGATTGCCCCTAGTTAACCCTTTCACCAGTGATCACCGTATAACTGTTACGGGTGACGCTGGTTAGATAGTTTGTTTTTTATACTGTCAGGGCACCCGCCATTTATTACCCAATAACGGTTTAACCCCCTGATCGCCCGGCGGGTGATATCAATTAGGTTTTAGGGTCAAATAAGGTCTGCGTCGCCCCAGGTTAGTGCCAGCACCGCAAACACCCACGCACAAAGCATACACCTCCCTTAGTGGTACAGTATCTGAACAGATCAATATCTGATCTGATCAGATCTATACTAGCGTCCCAGCAGTTTAGGGTTCCAAAAAAACGCATTGTTAGCGGCATCAGCCCAGATACCTGCTAGCACCTGCGTTTTCCCCCTCCGCCCAGCCCAGCCCAGCCCACCCAAGTGCAGTATTGATCGATCACTGTCATTTAGAAAACACTAAGCACACATAACTGCAGCGTTCGCAGAGTCAGGCCTGATCCCTGCGATCGCTAACAGTTTTTTTGTGGTAGCGTTTTGATTCAGTCGCTAACAGTCAGGAGCTTTTTTACCTGTAAATCTCAAAAAAATAAAAAAATAGTTGTCGTTTTATTGTTCTCTCTCTATTGTTGCTCTTTTTTTACTCCATTCTATTCTGCAATGTTTTATTATGTTTTATCATGCTTGCTTTTCAGGTATGTAATTTTGTTTACTGTGTTTTAGTGTTAACCATTTTTTTGTTTTCAGGTGCGCCATTCAGTTGCAGCGCGGATTTATTTATCTTGACAGCAACAGTGTTTGCTCCCACGATACATAAAGACGCGACTCCAACACTGTAGGAGGTGATTTCACCACCACAGTTAAAAAAAAGAGCATATATGCCGAAGCATGGGGGCAGCAGGGGGGGGGGGAGCGATTGGCTCCTAATGCTGCGTACATACGGTCGAAATTCCGACGGAGCCTTGCCCCGTGGAAAAGTGCAACCGTGTGTACATGGCATAACTTTTGTGGGAGGATGCCCCCATGCTTCGGCATATATAAATGGTGCATGTATGCCCATCATTAGAAGTGGGTGGATGAAGGGAGGTATTCTAATGGTGGGCATACCCACCAATCAATCTCTTTTTTTCGTTCAGCCAAGAGGCTGCATGAAAAATAAAGATTACAATATATGTCCAGTATGTTGCTGGACTTTGAATGGTTATACCAGAATGATGCCTGCAGGTTTAGGTATCATCTTGGTATCATTCTTTTCAGCCAGTGATCGGCTTTCATGTAAAAGCAATTTTAGCGGGTAATTAGCCTCTAGACTGCTTTTACAAGCAGTGGGAGGGAATGTCCCCCCTCCCGGATATAAACCGCGCCATTGGGAAATTGGGAAAGCGTTTTATCACACCGATCTTGGTGTGGTCAGATGCTTTGAGGGCAGAGGAAAGATCTAGGGTCTAACAGACCCCAATTTTTTCAAAAAAAGAGTACCTGTCACTGCCTATTGCTATCATAGGGGATATTTACATTCCGTGAGATAACAATAAAAATGATAACAAAAGAAAAAAATGGAGGGAACAGTTTTAAAATAAAATAAAAAAGCTAAATAAATAAAAAAAATTAAAAAAAAAAAAAAAAAGCACCCCTGCCCCCCCTTCTCTTGCGCAAAGGCGAACACAATCGTTGGTCTGGCGTCATACGTAAACAGCAATTGCACCATGCATGTGAGGTATCACCGCGAAGGTCAGATCGAGGGCAGTAATTTTAGCAGTAGACCTCCTCCGTGAATCTAATGTGGTATCATGTAAAGGCTTTTAAAGGCTTTTAAAAATGTATGTAGTTTGTCGCCACTGCGTGTTTGTGCGCAATTTCAAAGCATGTCCTGTTTGGTATCCATGTACTCGGCCTAAGATCATATTTTTTATTTCATCAAAAATTTGAGCAATGTAGTGTGTTTTAGTGCATTAAATTTAAAAAAAGTGTATTTTTTCCACAAAAAATGCGTTTGAAAAATCGCTGCGCAAATACTGTGTGGAAAAAAAAAATGCAACACCCACCATTTTAATCTGTAGGGCCTTTGCTTTAACAATATATATAGTGTTTGGGGGTTCAACGTAATTTTCTTGCAAAAAAAAAAATATGTTTTCATGTAAACAAAAAGTGTCAGAAAAGGCTTTGGCTACAAGTGGTTAGAAGAGTGGGTGACGTGTGACATAGGCTTCTAAATGTTGTGCATAAAATGCCAGGACAGTTCAAACCCCCCCCAAATGACCCCATTTTGGAAAGTAGACACCCCAAGCTATTTGCTGAGAGCAATGTTGAGCCCATTAAATTTATTTTTTTTTGTCCCAAGAGATTGAATAATGAAAAAAAAATATATATATATATTTTTTTACAAAAAGTTGTCACTAAATGATATATTGCTCAAACATGCCATGGGCATATGTGGAAATACACCCCAAAATACATTCTGTTGCTTCTCCTGAGTACGGGGATACCACATGTGTGGGACTTTTTGGGAGCCTAGCCGCGTACGTCACCCCAAAAACCAAGCACCGCCTTCAGGCTTTCTAAGGGTGTAATTTTTTTATTTCACTTCTCACTGCCAATCACAGTTTCGGAGGCCATGGAATGCCCAGATGGCATAAAACCCCCCAAAATGACCCCATTTTGGAAAGTAGACACCCCAAGCTATTTGCTGAGAGGTATGGTGAGTATTTTGCAGATCTCGCTTTTTGTCACAAAGTTTTGAAAATTGAAAAAAAAGAAAAAAAATATTTTTTTTTCTTTACTTTCTTCATTTTCAAAAACAAATGAGAGCTGTAAAATACTCACCATGCCTCTCAGCAAATAGCTTGGGGTGTCTACTTTCCAAAATGGGGTCATTTGGGGGGGTTTTGTGCTATTTTGGCATTTTATGGCCTTCGAAACTGTGATAGGTAGTGAGGAGTGAAATCAAAAATTTGCACCCTTAGAAATCCTGAAGACGGTGCTTGGGTTTGGGGGCCCCGTACGCGGCTAGGCTCCCAAAAAGTCCCACATATGTGGTATCCCCATACTCAGGAGAAGCAGCAAAGTGTATTTTGGGGTGCAATTCCACATATAACTATGGCATGTGTGAGCAATATATCATTTAGTGACAACTTTTTTTTATTTTTTTTTTATTTTTTATTTTTTGTCTTTATTCAATCACTTGGGACTAAAAAAAAAAAATATTCAATGGGCTCAACATGCCTCTCAGCAAATAGCTTGGGGTGTCTACTTTCCAAAATGGGGTCATTTGGGGGGTTTTGTGCTATTTTGGCATTTTATGGCCTTCGAAACTGTGATAGGTAGTGAGGAGTGAAATCAAAAATTTGCACCCTTAGAAATCCTGAAGGCGGTGCTTGGGTTTCGGGGCCCCGTACGCGGCTAGGCTCCAAAAAAGTCCCACACATGTGGTATCCCCATACTCAGGAGAAGCAGCTTAATGTATTTTGGGGTGCAATTCCACATATAACCATGGCATGTGTGAGCAATATATCATTTAGTGACAACTTTTTGAAAACATTTTTTTTTTTTTTTTTTTTGTCTTTATTCAATCACTTGGGACTAAAAAAAAAAATATTCAATGGGCTCAACATGCCTCTCAGCAAATAGCTTGGGGTGTCTACTTTCCAAAATGGGGTCATTTGGGGGGGTTTTGTACTTCCCTGCCATTTTAGCACCTCAAGAAATGAGATAGGCAGTCATAAATTAAAAGCGGTGTAAATTCCAGAAAATGTACTCTAGTTTGTAGACGCTATAACTTTTGCGCAAACCAATAAATATACGCTTATTGGCATTTTTTTTTTACTAAAGACATGTGGCTAAATACATTTTGGCCCAAATGTTTGATTAAAATTGAGTTTATTGGATTTTTCTTATAACAAAAAGTAGAAAATATCTTTTTTTTTCAAAATTTGCAGTCTTTTTCCGTTTATAGCGCAAAAAATAAAAATCACAGAGGCAATCAAATACCATCAAAATAAAGCTCTATTTGTGGGAAGAAAAGGACGCCAATTTCGTTTGGGTACAACATTGCATGACCGCGCAATTACCAGTTAAAGCAGTGCAGTGCGAAATTGAAAAAAGACCTCTGGTCCTTTGGCTGCCAAATGGTCCGGGGCTGAAGTGGTTAACCTGTTCCCGACCGGCTCCTGTACTCATACGTCGGCAGAATGGCACGGCTGGGCAAAGTAACATACCGGTACGTTACATTGAATTTCCCACCATGCCCGCGCCCACCTACTGCGAGCTCCGTGACCGTGCCCGCGGGTCCCGCGGACTCGATTGCCGCGGGGATACCCGAGATCGTGTCACGGAGCTGAAGAACGGAGAGATGCTGATGTAAACAGTATCTCCCCGTTCTGCCTAATGACAGCACACTGATCGTCTGCTCCCTGTCATCGGGAGCAGCGGTCAGTGTGGTGTCACACACAGCCATGCCCTCAGACAGTTAGAAACACGCCCCTAGGAACACTTAACCCCTCCCCGCCCCCTAGTGGTTAACCCCTTCACTGTCAATTACATTTTTACAGTAATCAATGCAATTTTATAGCATCGATCGCTGTATTAATGCCAATGGTCCCAAAAATGTGTCAAAATTGTCCGATGTGTCTGCCATAATGTCGCAGTCACGATAAAAATTTGCCATTACTAGTAAAAAAAAATTATTAATAAAAATGCCATAAAACTTTCCCCTATTTTGTAGATGCTATAACTTTTGCGCAAACCAATGAATAAACTTATTGCAGATTGCCACCATTACTAGTAAAAAAATTAAATTATAAAAATAACATGGATCTTTCCCATAGTTTGCAGACGCTATAACTTTTGCACAAAGCAATCAATATACGCTTATTGCGATTTTTTTAACCAAGAATATGTAGAAGAATATATATCGGCCTAAACTGATGAAGAAATTTGTTTTTTTTTTAAAAACAATTTTGGGGATATTTATTATAGCAAAAATGAAAAAATATTGTTTTTTTTTCAAAATTGTCTGTTTTTTTGTTTATAGCGCAAAAAATAAAAACCACAGAGGTTTTTCCTGGGCCTTAGGCCGTCCACTGAGGTGGTGCTGAGGTGGCACGGACGGCCTGAGGCCCAGCAAGGATGACATCCGGGGAGGGCAACCCCCAAGGTGGAAACAATCAAAAGTGACCGTTAGTGCTGGAACCATCAAAGGGTACTGAGACAAGTGCAAAGAACCCTAAAGTCCAGAGTGATATGTAGAGTGATCCAGTGTGAACAGATAAAACCACCATTGTGAAACAGCTTCCCCGTAATGGGACTTAGATAGTGATGGAGTCAAACGACCTTACCCGATCACCGCCTTATTTAAAGTCCCAAGTGTTCTTTCTCTTTTTTTTACTGCTGACAAATTGGTTAGATACAGCAGGAGTCGGCTGGGAGGGGGGGGGTGGGCAGAGACATACAAGTATGTCGCTATGCCCGTAGGATCTGCCCGTCAGTGTTGAGGTGTATGGGCACAGAACACTATGCGCACATTATGGACACAGGAAAGTGTGGAAATATATGCACACAGGGTACTATACAGGGCACAGGACCATAGGTCTGATGTCTCCCACCCTAATCTTACCAAGCATCGTTGGCCTCCTCACCCTTCCCAGAACATCAATGCCCCCTTCAGAGTACCAGTGTCCCTTCTCCATCCACAGAGCAATAATGCCCCTCTCTCCCTCAACAAAGCCCCCCCCCCCCCCCTCTGCAGAGTCAGGGGTCCCCCCTTTCCCCCATTATAGTTTAACCAGTTTTAGCAAATCAGCCACCAAATCTTGAACAGGACCCATTCTCTACTTTGCTATTGATAGAATTTTTAACAGTTTTGGAAACTGCCATAGCTGAGACAGTCAGAGTGTCAGAGGTTACCTGAAGTCTGACAGCTGCTGGCTTATCAACTACCTGACCTGGCACATTTGGGGCAGCAACAGTACTTGATGCTCCATCTACAGCGTCAGGCTCAGAATCCTGACTTAGCCCAACAGGTTGTATTTAAATCCCTGTATTTTAGCATGCATAAAAAATGGGAAATACTCCAGGGATAAAACTATAATTCTGCCACTTTATAAAACTCTGGTTAGGCCACACCTGGAGTATTCCATCCAGTTCTGGTCACCAGTCCTCAGAAGGGATGTGCTGGAGCTGGAGAGACTGGAAGACCTCAATTACGAGCAACGACTACAATCACTAAATGTATTCTCCCCGGAGAAGAGACGCTTGAGAGGGGACATGATAGCGATTTACAAATACCTCAATGGTGATCCCACCATAGGAAAAAAACGATTCTCAGGGAGTGTAAGAGGACACAGGGCCACACAATGAGATTAGAGGAGAAGCGGTTTAACCTTAGACTGCGCAGAGGGGGTTTTCACTGTCAGGGCAATAAGGATGTGGAACTTGGTGATGTCAGCGGGGAGTATGGAGTCAGGACAATTGGTGGTGGCAGCGGGTAGACATGTGCGATTAGTTTTGTACGAATTCGAAATTCGTACGAATTTTTCGAAATTCGTACATACGTACGAATCCGTAGTACGAATTTTTTCGAATACGAATTCTGTACGGAATACGAAATTCCGTTTACGAATTTCGGCTCCAAATTATTTGAATCCAACTACCAAATATCGAATTTCAACTAATACGAAAGAAATTATTATAGCGGATATAACGAATGATTCGTGAAACAAAGTGTCATTTTTGCAGGAAAAATTCCGTTTACGAATTTCAGCTCCATATTATTCGAATCAAACTACCTATATCGAATTTCAAATAATTCGAAAGAAATTATTATAGCGGATATAACGAATTATTCGAATGATTCGAATGACAAAGTGTCATTTTTGCAGGAAAAAAAGCTATTTAAAATCACTCGCGGTTAATGAATTGTCGGCTCCGTAACACAGAGAACAGTCATTCATTGAAAGTCATTGATAAAAAAATAAAAATAAAAAGCGTGGGGGTCCCCCCAAATTCAATAACCAGGCCCTTCAGGTCTGCTATGGATATTAAAGGGAGCCCCACTTCAAATTAAAAAAAAAAATGACGTGGGGTCCCCCCTAAATATCCATACCAAACCCTTCAGGTCTGGGATGGATTTTAAGGGGAACCCCGGCCAAAAAAAAAAATGGCGTGGGGTCCCCCTCAAAATCCATACCAGACCCTTTATCCGAGCACGCAACCTGGCAGGCCGCAGGAAAAGAGGGGGGGACAAGAGCGCCCCCCCTCCCGTACCAGGCCACATGCCCTCAACATTGGGAGGATGCTTGGGGGTCTGTGACCCCTCAAAGCACCTTGTCCCCATGTTGATGAGGACAAGGGCCTCGTCCCCACAACCCTGGCCATTGGTTGTGGGGGTCTGGGGGCGGGGGGCTTATCGGAATCTGGAAGCCCCCTTTAACAAGGGGATCCCCAGATCCCGCCCCCCCCCCCCTGTGTGAAATGGTAAGGGGGTACAAAAGTACCCCTACCATTTCACCAAAAAAGTGACAAAAATTGTAAAAAGGACAGGACAGGTCTTTGACAATTCCTTTATTAAAATCTTCTTTCTTCTGGTCTTCCTTCTTCCTTTCTTCATCCTTCGGTTTCTTCATCTTCTCCTTACGGCATCTTCTTCCATCTTCTTCTTCCTCCGATCCGCTTGGTAGGTTGGTACACTTTGTGCAGGGACAGTTCTCCATATTAGTTATACTGAATCTCAAATTCATTCATTATATCCGCTATAATAATTTCTTTCGTATTAGTTGAAATTCGATATTTGGTAGTTGGATTCAAATTGTTCTCTGTGTTACGGGAACCGGCAATTCATTAGCCGCGAGTGATTATTAACGATTCGTAACGATTCGAAACGATTCGAAACGATTCAAAATTTTTTAACGATTCGTACGAAATTCGTATTTCGTACGAATTCGAACGGAATTCCGTACACGAATTACACATTTTTTTTTTTACGAAACGGAACGAAACGAAACTAATTTTTTGACGGTTCCCATGTCTAGCAGCGGGAAGCATGGATAATTTTAAAAGACTCTTGAACGTGCATCTCAAAGAACACAACATACACGGATATGGGAAAAAATTATAGACACACGTACACCTACATAGGTTGAAGTGGATGGACTATTGTCTTTATTCAACCTTACCTACTATATAACTATGTATTCTAATTAATAACAAGTGTCCTTTTTCTCCTCTAGAGTCACGGTGTGTCCATGTGGCTCAAAGCTTAAATTTGAACAATAAACCCCGGCCCCCATAAAGTAGCTAAATAGATACTGAGAAATGTTAGATCTCTCTAGCAGGCATCCAATAAAATAATAAACCTTTATTAAGTTATAAGAAGCTATAAAACACATTATGTGTTTTAGTGGAAGACCTAATTGTAGCCATAAAACCAATGGGTGTAACTTAATTTTTATAACCAATGTTTATGTAAATGCTGCTGTATTTACTGCTTCATGAAAGAAATGCGCAGGCTGCCACTGTTGATCTCTTAGCATATTGCCTGGTACACACGGTGAGATTATCGGACATACGATCTTCCGTTTATTTTTTTATGCTCGTTTTGAATGCTAGTCTCATATCGAAAATGAAGAGTTTACTAAAGTCACGAAAATTCTTGTACGACAGAATTTTTTTTAATTAATGTATTTGTATTGTATTTTCAAACAACAGCTGTACTGGTTAACCACTTCAGCCCCAGAAGGTTTAACCCCCTTCATGACCAGGCCATTTTTTGCAATATGCGTTATTTTAATTGACAATTGCTCGATCGTGCAACGATGTACCTGAATAATATTTATGTTCTTTTTAAAGAGCTAAATAGAGCTTTATTTTGGTGGTATTTGATCGCCTCTGTGGTTTTTTATTTTTTGCGCTAGAAACAAAAAAGATCGACAATTTAAAAAAAAAAACAATATTTTTTACGTTCTGCTATAAAACACACCCAGTAAAAAAATTCAAAAAATCTAATTTCCTTATCAATTTAGGCCAGTATGTATTCTGCTACATATTTTTGGTAAAAGAAAATCCCAATAGTCATATATTGATTGGTTTGCGCAAAAGTTATAGCATCTACAAACGATGGAATATATTTATTGAATTTTTAATTATTTATTTTCTTTTACTAGTAATGGCGGTGATCAGTGATTTTTAGCGGGGCTGCGACATTGCGGCGGACAAATCTGACACTAAGTGACACTTTTTGGGGACCAGTGACACTAATATAGAGATCAGTGCTAAGAAAAAAATGCACATGCCACTGTACTAATGACACTGGCAGGGAAGGGGTTAAAATCAGGGGCGATCAAAGGGTTACATGTGTCCCTAAGGTGTGCTTTCTAACTGTGTGGGGGATGCTTTGACTGGGGGAAGACAGAGATCCGTGTTCCTGTTTAGCAGGAACACAATATCTCCACCAATGAAGCCTTCCTGACACCAAGGATGGTATTGTGTAACTAGAAAAGAGTTGTTTCACAACTTTCTGTTCATCGACAATACCACCAGCCATTCCATTGTGGATTAGGGAGACTTGCTACATGT
Source organism: Lithobates sylvaticus (assembly GCA_028564925.1). Lineage (NCBI taxonomy): Eukaryota > Metazoa > Chordata > Amphibia > Anura > Ranidae > Lithobates > Lithobates sylvaticus. The sequence continues at coordinate 61,316,636 of CM053031.1, read as the reverse complement.
GTAGGCACACATGCTGGGGTATTCAGAACTGATTGGATTTAGGCTAGGTTTCCACTATTGCGACCCCAAAGTTGCGTGATTTACAGTGTGACTTTGCAATGCAATTTTTGATGCAATGTCATGCAACTGGTAAGAACCATGCGAAAACAAGTCACCGAAGTCAGAGCAAAGTAGTGCAAAAAACTTTTTTGGAGTCACTGCGACTTGAGTCGCACCAATTAGAACAGGGACTTTAATTGGCGGGACTTTAATTGTAGGTAATATTTTTGTCATTGTAAGTAGGTCCATTAAATGGGTGAGTACCTATATTTAAATCCTCTATAGGTCCTGTTTAATACATACCTAAAGTGAATGCTGTGTATGACTGAGCAGGCTGATAAGTAACTATATGTTGTGTAATACGTTTGTGATGTATATGAGAAATAGAAATGTATGCATTGTGACTATTACCTATGTATGGGACCAACAAGGCTCAAGATGCAGATGGTTTGGGGGACTTTGATGGTCATTTATAAAAGATTTGGTTTAAAAATGGCTGCCGCATTTTCAAGTGGCCATGTGGCTGAGGGGGGAAGGGCGGCCATGCATTGCTGGGCTGGCCAATAGCATCAATGATATGGGGGAGTTCTTTTGTTTTGAGATAAAAATATCAAGCATGCAAGCAGCATTGTCTTGGTTCTGTGTATCTGTTGACCTTCCAACTTTCAGAGTGAAGTATTGTCTGTATTTGGGAACAAGAGTGTATGTTTGAGCTGTGTTATTTTGTGTTTTATGTAACTTTGTGGTTTTTGAATGTGTTGTTTGATTTGATAGCCTGTGTTTTAGGCCTCCTATGGGCCCTAGTTGATGTAACCTAAAGTGTTTGTCTACGGTTAAATGTTCATTTGGTCAATTGTGTAGTCAGCTTTTGTGGGAAGAAATTTCGTTTTTCTAGTGAAGAAATTTTGGTTTGTGCTGGTTTTGGCGGGATCAGCGACTGCATTTCATGTGTTAATGGCACCATTTTGTCGTGGTCCGATTGTCGTCGGCCATTTAGTTGTAGTCCGGATTTCGTCACCATGTGGTCGTGGTGCGATTGTCTTTGGCCATTAGGTTGTAGTCCGTATTTCATCACCATGTGGTCGTGGTCCGATTTTCGATTGTTGCAACTGCCATTTAGTTTCTGCTGAGTTTTGGTTCTGGTGGAATTGCTCTGCTTTTGGCCCAGGTTTTCAGCGTTTATTGAGGTTCAGTCATCTTTTTGCAGGAGTTTCAGTGGCCTGACTGCCCCGGGGATATGGGGGTTGAGGGGGATTCCCTCCCATTTGCAATATGGGGGGTTTATTCCATCCTTTCCCGGACAAAAGGTTTTTAGACATGTTGAAGTTCCTATATGATGTTATAAAGTCCAGAGGGGGTAGCCATAGCTTCTCCAGGCTTCCCCTCCCCCTCACCCTTCCTTTCTATTGATATGTAAATAAACCAGTTAGATGGGTTTTTAGAGAATTAGCAGAGAACAGGAAGTTCTTTGCAGGATGTGATGTATGCAACAGGAAGTTCTTTGCAGGATGGGATGTATCAACTGGAAGTTGGTGGGAGGAGCTTGGGGTCTTTTGAAACAAGCATGTGGACAAAGGGACTTGTGTTTGCAAAGAAGATGGAAATCACTTAATTCCAGTTGTTTTACAAAGTTTTATACTGTAATACAGTTTTGGGTAGAGAGTAAATGGGAGGCATCCACGTTATTGTTGTAACATCTAGGTACAGAGAGAAGCCACATTGTTCTGTAGAGAAAGCGGACATAAGTGTGCTGTGCAGTTTCGTCTGCGACACAGTGTACGGTGTGCGGTCAAACAGCGAATACGCTCTCACTACACCCTCTCGTCTCTTGCAATGATTGACGCATGTCAAATAAGGAAGGTATATACAAGAATAAAGAGATAAAGCTGATGTTTATTCTGCTGATATTTTGTCTTCCCTGATTCCTTGTTGCCCTCTTCATGAACCTTCACATTACTTTTTTAATACAATTATTTTAGACCCAGTGATGTTTTTACTGGGTCTCTGTGTTTCTCTGTGCAATGCAGACAGATCATGGCTGGTGGCAGAGGCTGTATATAGCTTCTGAAAACAGTCCTGAACTCTTCTCAAAAGCCCACAGGCCTGATGTAAGCAGTGGGCTGGTTCATGGGCGTAGGTATGTAAGTTTCAGAATGCCTTGATGGATGGATGTCAGTCTAGAGCACATGTGTCTAACACAAGGCCCACAGGCTGAATCCAGCCCTCCAGGCCATTTCATGTGAATTGTCAATTCACATAGTCTGTAAAATTTAACCATCCATTTGAGGGAAACATAATGCTGATGCGGCCCTAAAAGAAATTGAGTTTGGTCTAGAAGAAGAATGGGCAAGCCTAGGCAGACTACACTATATTGTCAAAAGTATTAGGACACCTGCCTTTACACACACTTGAACTTTAATGGCATCCCAGTCTTAGTCCGTAGGGTTCAATATTGAGTTGGTCCACCCTTTGCAGCAATAACCACTTCAACTCTTCTGGGAAGGCTGTCCACAAAGTTTAAGAGTGTGTCTATGGGAATGTTTGACCATTCTTCCAGAAACGCATTTGTGAGGTCAGGCACTGATGTGGACAAGAAGGCCTGTCTCGCAGTCTCCACTCTAATTCATCCCAAAGGTGTTCTATTGGGTTAACCTCATGACTCTGTGCAGGCCAGTCAAGTTCATCCACCCCAAACGTGCTCATCCATGTCTTTATGGACCTTGCTGTGTCCTAATCATTTGTTGGAGGGGGGATTATGGTGTGGGGTTGTTTTTCGGGGGTTGGGCTTGGCCCTTTAGTTCCAGTGCAGTAACTCTTAACCACTTGCTGACCGCCTCACATAGATATACTGCGGCAGAAGGGCACATACAGGCAAACTAACATACCGGTATGTTGCCCTTTAAGAGGCGGCCTGCAGGCGCGGGCGTCGTAAGCTCCGTGAGTCGGGTCGCGGGGGCCCGTGGACTCGTATCGCCTTACGGAGAGGAAGAACGGGGAGATGCTAATGTAAACAGCATCTCCCCGTTCTGCCTAGTGACAGTGTCACTGATCTCTGCTCCCTGTGATCGGAAGCAGAGATCAGTGACGTGTCACACACAGCCACGCCCCCCCACAGTTAGAAACATGCCCCAGGACACACTTGACCTCTATACTGCCATCTAGTGGTTAACCCCTTCACTGCCAGTGTCATTTAAACAGGAATCAGTGCATTTGTATAGCACTGATTGCTGTATAAATGACAATGGTCCCAAAAATGTGTCAAAAATGTCCGATGTGTCTGCCATAATGTCACAGTCCCGATAAAAATAGCAGATCGCCGCCATTACTAGTAAAAAAAAAAAAATATTAATAAAAATGCCATAAAACTATCCCCTATTTTGTAAACGCTATAACTTTTGCGCAAACCAATCAATAATCGCTTATTGCAATTTTTTTTTACCAAAAATATGTAGAAGAATACGTATCGACCTAAACTGAGAAAAAAAATGTTTTTTATATCATTTTGGGGGATATTTATTATAGCAAAATGTAAAAAATAATGCGTTTTTTTAAAGGGCAAAAAATAAAAACCACCGGGGTGATCAAATACCACCAAAAGAAAGCTCTATTTGTGGGGGAAAAAAAGATGTCAATTTTGTTTGGGAGCCACGACCACGCAACTTTTAGTTAAAGCGACGTAGTGCCGAATCCCAAAAAGTGCTCTGGTCAGGAAGGGGGTAAATTCTTCCGGGGCTGAAGCGGTTAAGGTATCAGCATACCGAGACATTTTTGACAATTTCATGCTCCCAACTTTGAGGAAACAGTTTGGGGTGTCCCCCTTCCTGTTCCAACATGACTGCGCACCAGTGCGCAAAGCAAGGTCCATAAAGACGTGGATAAGTGATTTTGGGGTAGAGGAACCTGACTGGCCTGCATAGAGTCCTGACCTCAACCCAATAGAACACCTTTGGGATGAATTAGAGCAGAGACTGCGAGCCAGGCCTTCTTGTCCAACATAGGTGCCTGACCTCAGAAATGCGCTTCTGGAAGAATGGTCAAACATTCCCATAGACCAAGGGTTTCAAACTGGTGGCCCTCCAGCTGTTGCAAAACTACAAGTCCCATGAGACATTGCAAGGCTGACAGCTCATGAGACATTACAAGCATGACTCCCACAGGCAAAGGCATGCTGGGACTTGTAGTTTTGCAACAGCTGGAGGGCCGCCAGTTTGAGACCCCTGCCATAGACACACTCCTAAACCTTGTGGACAGCCTTCCTAGAAGGGTTGAAGCTGTTATAGCTGCAATTCAATATTGAACCCTACGGTCTAAGAATAGGATGCCATTAAAGTTCATGTGTGTGTAAAGGCAGGTGTCTCAATACTTTTGATAATATAGTGTATATCTGCATACAGACCACCATAGGTAATTCCCACATGTGATGCTGAGCCTCCATTTAATAAAATGTAAATCCAGCGATTGAAAGGGGCAGAACAGAGACATCAACACTGAGTTAGATGATGTTGGATGTCCTCCAGCCAGGAAATGAGGGCAAGGAAAGGCTGGAGTTTGGCTTTAACAGAGCTGTTAACCCTTTCCCACTCTAGTCAAACCTAAAAAAAAAAAAAATTTTAACTGTTGTCTACATTGGCCCTAGCATGAGTTTCCAGCCTGGAAGAAAACCATGAAAATCTGCTTCTCTAGCTTGCCAAAAAAAAAAAAAAACCCCAACAGATAGTCACCATGAGACAACTATCCAAAGGTTTGACAGCACTAGAGGAACAGAAATCACAAACAGTCAAAGCAAAAAAACCAAAAAAAAAACAAATGAATAAATATTATGGTAAGTTAGCAGCTCAGACAATATTTAGAATTATGTTGATACAATGGACAGCAACATTTTCAGACTTGTCTTGCTTATAAAGCTCACATAAGTAAACATCCCATTGTCAAACTGGCGCCACCTTTTGCCAAACACGCTAGCTAACACAGAGCCATACGGCGTACAGAAAGGTCACAAAAAATGATGTATATTTCATTTATTTATTACTATAACAATATTATATATTTAGTCTCGAATGCTGCGGCATGCCGGGAATGCTAACTGCACATTGGCTGTGCTCTCAACCAAACAGTCAAACCATCCAATGGCTGGTGTCATAACGGATCACATGTGCAGCACTGTGGCAGTTGAAGATTAAACAGAGGCAAAGATGGCAGCTTCCTTGGCTGAAAACGATAGGAGGGTTTACTTCCACTTAAAAGTGGGAGTAAACTCTCATGCATGAATTGTAGCTATAGGTACATCTATAATAAGGCTTACCTATGTAGCGGTCACACTTTCACAAGTGTGTGCTATGTATGGAAATTTCGTTTTTTCCCTCAGAACAGTAACGGGGTTCTGAGGGTTAATTGTGCAGGTTAACTTTGGCATCAGTTTGGCTGGGCTGTACTAGGGTTCTGCCTGGTCATGGGTACAGTGAGGTACACATGACAGGAACCAGGGCCTGTCATGTATCAGTCTTCCCCGGAGCCAATTAGTGGGTGCTTCTTGCCCCGCTGTGCAATCTGGGGAAGGGTACTTAAAGTGCTGAAGTCACGTGTTCGGGGTTCGGCCGTAGCTGCCTGTTCCTGGATCTGGACCGGGGTAGCCCCACGAGGGGTCCCGGGCCCGAGAGCGTTTGCCGTCCTGCAACATGGTCAGTTTGACTAGCCCTACAGACCCGCATGGTCCGGGGCAAGGATCCATCTGTTCCCGAGTCTCGGAACCGGCTGGTCTGAGGCGCAGTAACTGAGGGAGAATTCAATGCGTCCGGGTGCGCTCTCAGTCTTGGAGGGGCACCGCAGCTCGTGTAAGCGACCGGGGGAGGACTCTTTAGAGGAGGGCCAACAAGCTGGCATCTCAAGAAGTGCCTGGTTGCTGGGTTGTCATGGACACTAACGAATCCACAGTTTCACAGTACTGCCAAGGTGACAGAGAAAGTTCCAGGTACTGAGAAAAGGTTCCTATTCACTTTCGGTTTAAAGTTTATGTTGTGCCAGAGACTTTACAAGTTTCTGGATCAAAGTGCTGACTGCCCTAATCTCTGGCTAGAGATTTGTTCAGCTTTGAAGTGCCCAGCTGCGAGTAGCTACTCTCTGGGTTTACACTAAAGAAATTTCAATTGTCAGCAGTTCAAGGTGCCTGAGTTTCTTCACCCTGCCCTCTGTTCCTATTCGAGACTATGTTTGTTGGATGTTACCCCTGCAAATAAAAACCTTTTAACCCCCCTGGCGGTATTCCCGAGTCTGGCTCGGGTTGAGATTTCTGTACCAAAAGCGGTAACCCCGAGCCAGACTCGGGCTCGCATTGCAGGATACAGGGGGAAGTTACTTACCTTGTCCCCTGGATCCTGCAATGTCTCCTCCCTGTGTGAGCGAGCCGTCTGCTCGCTCGATTCACACAGTGCCCGAGTGCCGCTGATCTCCGTTCCCTGCGACGTTGCGACGCACGGGAGCGGAGATCGGCGCCAAATAAAAAAAAGTTAAAAAACACACAACACATACAGTACTGTAATCTTACAGATTACAGTACTGTATACAACAAATACACATCCCCTTTGTCCCTAGTGGTCTGCCCAGTGCCCTGCATGTCATTTTATATAATAAATAGATTTTTTTCTGCCTGGAAACTGGAGATTGTCCATAGCAACCAAAAAGTGTCCCTTTATGTCAAAAGTGGTTTTAGACCAGCTAGAAAACACAGATAATAAATTAGAATCACAATTCATCATCAAACACTAAATTTAATGACAGCGACTATTTTGCAAATTTTAGTGTTTTTGATTTGATTACATTATTGAATAATTTTTAGATATATTTTTATTTTATTATAATTTATAATTTTGTGTTTAAAAACTTTATCATACCCGGGATGTCTACTAGACTCTGGTTTGGACCGATTTAAGTGAGTTATTCATAAGAATTGCACGCCTACAATATAAAAACGCCAAATTTCCATGCAAAATAATTGTACCGCTTTCAGCACAAAATTCCAGACATAATCATACCGCCAGGGAGGTTAAAGGACTTTTATGGTGTCAGCATCCGAAGTTGTTTGGGTACTAACCCTGGGAACCCCTGGACATGGATTAACAAGCCAAGCGAAGGTAACTGGTAAGCCCAAAATTCAAGGCCGCCCCTCAAGGGGTTATGGCCGCTACACCTATAAGTACTGTAAATATCTCCTAAACGTGCGCCGTTTAGGAGATATTTACTGTACATGCAACGTGTGACGTCACTGGCGCATGCGCTCTGCAGGAATGGTCCCCCAGGCTGTTCCTGCAGAGCCCTGTGCCATAAACAGCGGCTCCTGCACGGGAGTGACGTCATCACGGCTCAGGCCACTCACACAGCCAGAGTCTGTGAACCTGGAAGAAAGACCGGAAGAAGCTGTGTCAGCGGTGAAAGCTCGCCACTGGAGGGCTTCATTCTAAGGTAAGTTTCACATAGGGGGTTATTTACTAAAGGAAACTCCACTTTGCACTGCAAGTGCCCTTGGAAGTAAAGTCGCTGTAGATCTGAGGGGGACATGCAAGGAAAATAAAAAACAGCATTTTAGCTTGCACATGATTGGATGATAAAATCAGCAGAGCTTCCACTCATTTCAGATCTACCCCTTAGATTTAGAGCGACTGCACTTCCAAGTGCACTTGCAGTGCAAAGTGGATTTGCCTTTCGTAAATAACCCCCATAGTGTGCTAGTAAGCGATGTATACTAGCACATCATAACTTTGCTTTGCAGGTTAAAAATAAATAAATAAATAAAAAATTGCCAGTGGTTTACTACAACTTTAAAGCATATTATATAGCCCAAACAATTTTTCTTCTAGTTTTGGATAGAGTGAGGAAAAGTTAGAACCCTGTGTCTGGTTATTAACCTGTTGGCGTCCACATAATACATATGTGGAGGTGACAAAAGGATGGGCTTTAATGCCCACACACGCACATATGCTTCACCGGGCAGCCAATGTTTCTGTGCTGAGAGCATGCTCACTGTGCGCTCTGAGCATAGATACTGAGCAGTCATAGACAGCTCTTGATCCCAACTAAAGATCGATAGCCAGTGGGACCAGCTCCCGATCATGTGACCACTGTGACAGCCAATCACAGTGGTCACATGAACATGCATACAAAACCTTTTTAAATGGACGCCCGGATGGGCTAGAACAGATTAATGCTTTCTGTGTCCTCACTGGGGAGATTCACCCTCTCTAGTGACCAGGACATTATAAAGCTGATTTACTAAATGAGCCGAGGATCTTCCATTCTCTTCAATCATCGATTCATCGTAAATAGGGATGAGCGTTCGTCTCGAACATCGGGTGTTCGCCTGTTCACCGAATAGCGAACAATTTGGAGTGTTTGCGGCAAATTCGAAAGCCCAGCCCCCTCTGACACCACGGGGAAGCCATTGGGAAGTCCCTGTGTGTCAGAGGGGGGCAGGATCACCCGGGTACATCACCGTGTGGCCCCGCCCTCAGTTATAAAAGAACTGTCATCGGCGCTGAAGTGTCATATGGCGAGTGCCTCCTATGGAGGCGGATCCTTTTTATTTTATTTTTCGGTCCGTCGGCGGAGCCATAGAAGAAGATGAATGACTTTCTGGGACATTTTTATTTTTTAATAAAGGACTTGTCTCATGGTGTGTCTTGTTTTTTTTTTTTACATTTTGACTTTTTTTGTGAAACGGTACCATTTCAAACAGGGGGGGGCAGGATCTGGGGGTCCCCTTGTTAAAGGGGGCTTCCAGATTCCAATAAGCCTCCCAACCGCAGACCCCCACAACCACCGGGCAAGGCTTGTGGGGATGAGGCCCTTGTCCCCATCAACATTCACTTTAAGCATTATTAAAATCACTGCTCCCCAAAAAACTGCCACTTTACAAACTTTTTTTTGCATTGATACATGTCCCCTGGGGCAGGACCCTGGTCCCCAAGCACTTTTTATGACAATAACTTGCATATTAACCCTTAAAATTATCACTTTAGATTTTTCACATTAGTGTCCGATAGACTTTAACGGTGTTTGCGTGTTCGAACAAATTTTTTGCCTGTTCGCATGTTCTGCTGTGAACCAAACCGGGGGGTGTCCGGCTCATCCCTTATCTTAAACACAGTTCCTGTTTATAAATTACGTTTGCACAACTGGGTATATCTACAATATATTGAGTGAAGATTCTCAACTCCTTTAGCAATTACACATTAGGGTTCATACACATTGGCCATATCTGGATGCAGATGGGTTGATTTACTAACACTGGAGAGTGCAAAATCTGGTGCAGCTCTGCATAGTAACCAATCAGCTTCTAACTTATGCCCCTTTCACACGGGCGCCTCCGCTAAGCGGAATCAACTTGCTCAGCGGGGGATTTCTCTGCTGATCCCCACTGAGAAAGCGGATGACAGGTCCATCTCCGCTATGAAGAGGGGACACTATGGGGAAATCGGGTGTAAATGGAGCGCCTGTCTGTTTCCATCGGATGCCATCCGATCCGATCTGATCCTCCGGACTAATGGGGAATAGGGCCACCATCCGTCTGTTTCTGCTGGACAGGATCGGATCGTATGGCAGCGGGTGTCAGAGGACATGTGTCTGTTGACATCTACATCTTCATAGCAGAGACTGGAAGCTCCAATCAGGTCTGCCTGGTGAACCTGAACGGACAGCCAATGTGAAAGGGACCTTTGGCTTCTTCAATTAGGACACTCCCCAGGTACGAAACTGGAAGCTGATTGGTTTCTATGCAGAGCTGCTCCAGTTTTATTAAATCAACCCCATAGCATCAGTTCTGGTATATTTGCACACCAGAGAGCCCACAGATGTTGCATACAGTTGCCTATAGGATCCAATAGCTGGAAAAAGCCATATATGTTTATATGCAAGTACCTGCATAAATAAACGTATATGTACCTGCGTACCACTCTGGACACAGGCACTTCAATACAGAGTTGTATTCCTAAAAGCAAATGCGTGTTTATGCAAGGACTTGTGTATACACACGTATATATGCATACAGCCATTAACTTCTATAAGTGACTGTACACAGCACCTGTGGGCTCACTGTTGGGGAAATACACTATACACACAGGTATGGCCATGTGCTCGAGCATTTAAAATCCAAAGGTCCGGGGGAATGCCAAATTTTACAATTGTCACCAGTACTGGAAGTGAGGCAAACTCTTCCAATTGGGACCCCTGTTCTGGTGACAACAGTCTAAAGCCCCATACACACGGTCGGACAATCCGCGGACCAGGTCGGTCGGATCCTGTCCGTCATACTTTGTCTGATGTTGGTTTTGCGTACACACGGTCGGACAAAGTTGTCGGAAAATCCGATCATTCTGAACGTGGTGACGTTTGTTGCCTACGACGGGACTACGTAGAGGCTAGTAGCCAATAGCTTTGGTCTTGTAATGTGATGTGAGCATGCGTAGCACTTTGTCCGGTCGGACAACCGTACACACGATCGGATTTGGTGTGATCGGACCGTGTTGTCGGCAAATCTTTCCAGCAGGAGATAAGACTTTGTCTGTCGGACAATCCGACGTACACTGTCCGATGGTGCATACACACGGTCTGATTTTTCAACAACATTGTCCGATCGGACAGAATCCATGAAAAAGTCCGACCGTGTGTATGGGGCTTAAGGCTGGCCCCACATTATACAATTTCCTTGTACAATTTTCCTTTAGATTTACCAAAATCATATAATATGAGGTCAAACCTAAACACTTTCGAAAATTGTATAATGTATGGACAGCTTAAAGGGAAATAACTCCAATGGGGTGTTAACCCTTCTCTACCCTGTCCAAAACTAAATTAAAAATACTTGGAAACACATACACTTTGAATGTAAGTTCTGTGAATATATAAATGATATGCTTATCCAGTAATGAAAATCCTGTTTTGAATTATCTGACTACAATAAGGTGGAATCTGGTTGCCCGATAATCTTTTTTGCATTTTGCACACCACCAGTGCTCTTTATAGCGTGTTTAAACCCAAAAAACAAGAGTTAACAGTATTGCAACTCACCACCAGCCTTTTTTTTTTTTTTTTTAACATACTTTATTAGATTTTCCAACATACAAAGTATCAAGAACAACACTAACATAGATTCTGGGGGAAGTCCCCGAGGAGCATTAATAATAAACAAACATTACCAGTCTTTAGATGTGACGACTGCATGCATTTTCTTTTTTCACACGTTTTCTCTTTATGTTCACCTAGTTATCCTACAATTAATACCCTTCCTTCCTAGGGTGACAACCGTACTAAGCATCGTTGTCACCCTTGGACAGAGTGTGTTAGGACTCCATGACACTGTAGTGTCACGTAGCGTCATGTCTCTTATCTGTAACAGGGGAGGTGTTTTGTAGTCCAAAGCTAGCAGGGAACAAAGCTGTAGTCCAAAGCTAGCAGGTAACAAAGCTGTAGTCCAAAGCTAGCAGGGAACAAAGCTGTAGTCCAAAGCTAGCAGGTAACAAAGCTGTAGTCCAAAGCTAGCAGGGAACAAAGCTGCAGTCCAAAGCTAGCAGGGAACAAAGCTGTAGTCCAAAGCTAGCATGGAACAAAGCTGTAGTTTAAAGCTAGCAGGGAACAAAGCTGTAGTTCAAAGCTAGCAGGGAACAAAGCTGTAGTTCAAAGCTAGCAGGGAACAAAGCTGTAGTCCAAAGTTAGCAGGGAACAAAGCTGTAGTCCAAAGCTAGCAGGGAACAAAGCTGTAGTCCAAAGCTAGCAGGGAACAAAGCTGTAGTCCAAAGCTAGCAGGGAACAAAGCTGTAGTCCAAGGCTATCAGGGAAGTGATAACTGATAACAGTCCAGAGGCAGAACTCACAAGATATCTGGCTGGATTTTGCACTTGTCGACGAGATATAACAAAATGCTTCCAATGGTATATTTAACAGACAAAAGGAAGCAAATAAAATAAATATAAATTGTTGGCGTTTACATACACTTTAATGAACGTGTTTATTTTGTTTTTCTTCTTTTTGCGCATTTACAGCTATAATATTCAGCGACAAATATCACAGGCTGGCAATTTCAAATTAAGCGCAAAGCTTGCCATGCCACACCCTCCGTCACGAAGACATTAAAAATATAGTAGGGAGACTTCCCTTCTTGATTAGGTTACTTGCAATCACCCAACCTTTACCTTAGTTAAAGAATACCTCGCAATCTGCATACATTACCATCGCTTTGCATGATTTCCCTGCAATTAACCTTTTTCTGCCGAGATCCCTCAACAAAGAAACGTGCTGAACACAATTAGAACATTAACAGATGGCAACGCCCAACCAAACTGGACTCTAGACAACCCCAGTTTTAGTCGAGTGACCTCTTTTGCATTCATTGTTCTGGAAATCAGGATGGAAACAGCACGATACAAAGCCGTAAATCAAAAAGGAAATCCTGCTATATAATCAAATGATTGCCTTTAGAATAAATATTCAGAGCCGATCGTTCCAACTCAACTTGGATGATGGAGCGACGGGGAAATATTTCACATTTTTCTGTAGAAAACACATAACGTGTTGTCAGAAAAGGCCTTTTCTAAAGCCGGTAAAGAGGAAAAAAAATCCCTGAGGCCTATAGGATGTGTCTTTTTTTTTTTTTTTCCAGCAAAATAGCAACAGATCTAATAAACAGAGGCTTCCAATAAGAGGTCTGATGTGGATGTGTGATAAGCCTGTTGTATCGAGGGAAGCAGGCTTCTCTTCTCTCTTATGGGTGGCAGCAGATGAAGTATTAAATAAGGATGTGATGATTGCTACAAGCATAATAAAAAATATAAAAAAGAAAAAGGATGGAGAAAAAAAGAAAAAAACAAACAAACAAAAAAAACAAACAAGCAATGCATTTGCCTAACTTGCAACAGATAGCTGAGAAATACAAAAGCGGAATTTTGGGTGAGGAAGCTGTGCAAATCAGATCATTCAAAATGACAATTGCAATGATTTTCAGACCATGTGTTGGAGGAGGCGGCAGCAGCAGAAAAGCCACAGTGATCTTACCTGATGAGGGGGAACTGAGATATTCTAGCACAGGGTTAATGACAGCCAGGCGCTCAGCTCCCAGTGCTCTTCCCAAAGCCAAGCTGTCAGCTCAGAGGCACCAGGCTTGCTATATTCTTTTCCTGCTGCTTGACAAGCAGAACAGCCAGGTCTCCTTAATGTTCTCCATCCCCGGTACTGGTCCTCTCGCTCTCTTTTCTCTCTGTGCTCCGTAATGCATGAAACTGCAGAATAAATAAATATATAAAAACACATGCAACACCTTAATATGGCAGCTCCATCTGCTGGTAAAAGTATAATAAGGACACGAGGAGCAGACAGTACGCTGAGCGAAGTCTCGGAGGAATGGGTGTAGGAGATTTCGCTTAAAGGAGAACCTCGGGCGAAACGCAATTGAAGAATGGCGATGTTGTCTGGCTGACTCCGGACCTGTTGCACCGGTTCTGCTTCGGAATGCAAATTTTGGTGGAAACGGTTGAACATAGGCAGCAACTTTCAATAGGCTTCTATTTTTATTATTATTATTATTATTATTATACAGGATTTATATAGCGCCAACAGTTTGTGCAGCACTTTATAATATAGAGGTAGTACAATTACAATACAGTTCAATACAGAATGGACAAGACGGCCTTGCTCATTGAGCTTACAATCTAAAGGCGATCAAATTGCCCAGCATGCCAGTGAGGAAAAATGTGATGTCTTTTAACCACTTAAGGGGCACTTTCACCCTCTTCCTGCCCTGGCCAATTTTCATCTTTCAGCACTGTCACATTTTGAATGACAATTGCACGGTCATGCAACACTGTACCCAAATTACATTTTTATCATTTTCTTCACACAAATAAAGCTTTCTTTTGGTTGTATTTAATCACCACTGGGGTTTCTAATTTTTTGCTTAAAAAACTAAAAAAGGCAAAAAATTCAGGGGGAAAAAAAGTGTTTTTCTTTGTTTCTGTTATAAAATTTTGCAAATAAATCATCTTTATTTATACATTTAGACCAAAATGTCTGTAGGAACGTTAGAGAGTCCACAAAGTATGGTATATATTTGAAAATTGATTAAAGTGATATTAAAGTAATTTTTTTTTATTTTTTAAACATGTAAAGCGCACACGCGGTCAGATCTTCCGACGGGAAATGTTCGATATGAGCTTGTTGTCGGAAAGTCCGACCGTGTGTATGCTCCATCGAACATTTGCGTTCTCAAATGTTTGAGAGCAGGTTCTCAAATTTTCCGGCAGCAAAACTTGTTGTCGGAAAGTCCGATTGTGTGTACACAAGTCCGTCGCACAAAAGGAGCCACACTGGCTATTGAACTTCCTTTTTCTCGGCTTCTCACATTCAGAATTTTTGAGCAACATTTGTGTGACCGTGTGTATGTAAGACAAGTTTGAGCCAACATCCTTTGGCAAAAAATCCACGGTTTTGTTGTAAAGGTTTTGCACAGAGTAGACCAGATCCTCCTCTTTTTGGGTCCTTCAGTGGCGCTCCTGGCCCTTTCCTCCTGCCGAGTGCCTCCTCAGCAGGCAGCTTGCTATGGGGGCACCCGATCGGAGTCGCTGCTCTGTGTGTCCATTCAGACACGGAGCAGTGGATTGGCCCCGCCCCCTCTATCTCCTCATTGGCTCATTGACTTTGATTGTCTTAGCCAATGAGGAGGGAGATGGAGCTCAGGTAATTATTAGTGGGGCTGAGGGGGCGTGCTGCACACAGAAGGTTTTGCATAGAATGCATTAAGATAAAAACCTTCTGACTTTAGAACCACTTTAATCCTGATGTACTGAGAGCCTATCTTGTTTCTTGAAGTCTGAAAATGCTAGGACAGTACAGATACCCCCAAATCACCCCTTTTTGAAAAGTAGACAGTCCAAGGTATTTTGTAAGAGGCGTGGTGAGTTTTTTGATGTTTTCATTTTTTTGTCACAATTTTTGGGTAAATGTTTTCAGCACAGGGCCAATCAACACTGTCCAGACAGAGGGTCAGGGGTCATGCAGTCTCACAGGACAGTCAGAGTAGAATGAAAACGCCTCCTACAAGCTTTAACCAGTCCCTGATAGAAGTCACAAGACTGCTATATACTGCTGATGAGAAAAAATTTAAAAATAGAGAAAAAATTATTGCATTTTCATGTTCTGTGTACTGTGGGAGACCAGATATAGTGAATGAAGGGTCCCGAGTTTAGTAACGTAAAGTGGTTGTGAAGCCACTGTATCATAAACCTACCATCCCCTCTGAAGGTAGAAATGCTGATTTCTACCTTATATCAGAGTATCTCCTGGAGCTCATATGACTCCTCGGCTCTCTCTTCTCCCAGGCTGACAGCTATAGCAGGAGGGGCAGAGAACTCCTGCTGACGTCAGCTGGGGAGGAAGGGGAGGAGAGTAGGAGAGGAGGAGAGAGCCAAGGAGTCACATGAGTGCCATGAGACGCTCTGAAATAAGGTATAAATCAGCATTTTTTTTAGCACAGACACTAGGACACATAATGTTAGCTAACAGAGGGGATGGTAGGTTTATAATACAGATATTATAGCAGCAGGATGGGAAGGGGTGAGGATCAGAGTGGCACAGACTAGCTGACAGGCAGGGAGGGGAGGGGGGAGAGGACAGGGGAGAGCATAGGTGAGAGGAAAGCTGCAGATAGCAGCGGATGATGGAGGCACGTAGACTGACCATGGTGTCAGGGCTCAGCAGCCATGATAAACCATTGTCAGTTTACAGGGGGCAGGGCAGAAACTGGCAGGATCAGCCAGGTTGTTTAGGTTAAATATGGGGTCAAATTACACAGCACAAGCACTGTGCTGTTATACATGCTTTAGAACAGGGTACACTTCTTTTTTTACAAACACTTTAACTACTTCAGCCCTGGAAGGTTTTACCCCCTTCATGACCAGGCCATTTTTTTGCGATATGGCACTGTGGCACTGCGTTACTTTAACTGACATTTGCGTGGTCGTGCGACACCCAAATAGGATTGATGTCCTTTTTTTCCCACAAATAGAGCTTTCTTTTGATGGTATTTGATCACCTCTGCGTTTGTGGTGGACAAATTGGACACCTAACTGACACTTTTGATACTTTTTTGGGGACCAGTGACATTATTACAGTGATCAGCTAAAAATATGCACTATAACTGTACTAATGACACTGGCTGGGAAGGAGTTAACACCAGGAGTAGTCAAAGGATTAAGTGTGTCCATAGGGGTGCTTTCTAACTGTGTGGGGGATGGACTGACTGGGTGAAGACAGAGATCCGTGTTCTTGCTTAGCAGGAACATAAGATCTTCACCTTCTCCCCTGTCAGAACGGCGATCTGCCTTGTTTAAATAGGCAATCTGCCTTGTTTACATCTCTCAGGAAGGATCTTGGGTGACCGGTGGACTTTGGGTACGCCCGAACCGCTGATTGGCTCCCCCTCTGTCCAATCAGCACACAATCGCACCTCTGGTGGCCTCTGCCTGATCCCATCCATTTCACCACCATCCCTCTGCCTGATCCCATCCATCCCACCACCATCCCTCTGCCTGATCCCATCCCCCCATGCCTCTACCTGATCTCATTCATCCCACCACCATGCCTCAGCCTGATCCCATCCATCCCACCACCATATCTATGCCTGATCCCATCAATCCCACCATCATCCCTCTGCCTTATCCCATCCATCTCACCACCATGCCTCTGCATGATTGCACCCCCCCACCATGCCTCTACATGATCTCATTCATGATTCATCCAACCACCATGCCTCTGCCTGATCCCATCCATTCCACCACCATCCTTCTGCCTAATCCCATCCCCCCACCACCATGTCTCTGCCTGATCCCATCCATCCCACCACCTTGTCTCTGCCTCATCCGATCCATCCCACCACCATGCCTCTGCCTAAATCCTATCCATCCCACCACCATGCCTCTGCCTGATCCCATCCATCCCACCATCATCCCTCTGCCTGATCCCATTCATCCCCCCACCATGCCTCTGCGTGGTCCCATCCACCCCACCTCTATGCCTCCGCCTAATCTCATCCATCCCACCACCATGCCTCTGCCTGATCCCATCCATCCCACAACCATCCCTATGCCTGATCCTATCCATTTCACCATCCCTCTGCCCCTGATCCCACCATCCCTCTGCCTGATCATATCCATTCCACCATCCCACTGCCTGTTCCTATCCATTCCACAATCCCTCTGCCTGATCCTATCCATCCCACCATCCCTCTGCCCCTGATCCCACCATCCCTCTGCCTGATCCTATCCATCGCACCATCCCTCTGCCACTGATCCCATCTATCCCACCATCCCTCTGCCCCTGACCCTATCCATCCCAAAATCCCTCTGCTTGATCCTACCCCTTCCATTATCCCTCTGTCACTGATCCAAAATCCATCTCACCATCTCTCTGCACCTGATCCCAACATCCCTCTGCCACTGATCCCATCCATCCCACCATCCCTATGCCACTGATCCCACCATCCCTCTGCCACTAATCCCATCCCTCCCACCATCCCTCTGCCACTGATCCCACCCCCCCACCACCATCCCTTTGCCCTGATCCTATCCATCCCACCATCACTCTGCCCTGATCCCATCCATCCCACCACAATGCCTCTGCCTTATCCCATCCTTCCCACCACCATCCCTCTGCCTGATTCTATCTTTCCACCATCCCTCTGCCCCTGATCCCACCATCCCTCTGCCTGAACCTATCCATCCCACCATCCCTCTGCCTGATCCTATCCATCCCACCATCCCTCTGCCTGATCCTATCCATCCCACCATCCCTCTGCCCCTGATCCCACCATCCCTTTGCCACTGATCCCTTCCATCCCACCATCCCACCATCCCTCCGCCACTGGTCCCCCCCACCACCATCCCTCTGCCCTGATCTCATCCATCCCACCATCCCTCTGCCACTGATCCCATGCATCCCACCATCCCTCTGCCACTGATCCCACCCATTTCACCATCCCTCTGCCACGGATCTTATCCATTCCACCATCCCTCTACCACTGATCCCACCATCCCCCTGCCACCGATCCCTTCTATCCACCATCCCTCTGCCACTGATCCTATTCCCCCACCACCATCCCTCTGCCCTGATCCCATCTATCCCACCATCCCTCCTCCACTGATCCCATCCGTCCCGCCATCCCTCTGCCCCTATCTAATCCCATCAATCCCACCATCTCTCTGCCCCTGATCCCATCCATCCCACCATCCCTCTGCCCCTGATCCCATCCATCCCACCATCCCTGACTCTGCCTGATCCCCCCACCACCATCCTTCTGCCTGATCCCATCCCCCCACCACCATCCCTCTGTCACTATCACTTATATTTTGTGCATTTGGGACAGGAATGCATTAACTCTAAACATGTAACCTGTAAACATTTTTAAAGCGTTGCCTATGGCGACATTCCACAAGTGTGCGCAATTTTAAAGCGTGACATGTTAGGTATCTATTTACTCAGCGTAACATCATCTTTCACAGTATTCAAAAAAATCTGGCTAACTTTAGTGTTTTTTTTTTATATTCATGAACAGTTTTTTTTCCCAAAGAAATGCGTTTGAAAAATTGCTGCGGAAATACAGTGTAACATAAAAAGTTGCAATGACCACCATTTTATTTCCTAGGGTGTCTGCTAATTATATATATATATATATATATATATATATATATATATACAGTATCTCACAAAAGTCAGTACAGCCCTCACATTTTTGTCAATATATTATTATATCTTTTCATGTGACAACACTTTGAAATTACATTTTGCTACAATGTAGTACTGAGTGTACAGCTTGTATATCAGTGTAAATTTACTGTCCCCTCAAAATAACTCAACACACAGCCATTAATGTCTAAACCGCTGGCAACAAAAGTGAGTACACCCCTAAGTGAAAATGTCCAAATTGGGCCCAAAGTGTCAATATTTTGTGTGGCCACCATTATTTTCCAGCACTGCCTTAACCCTCCTGGGCATGGAGTTCACCAGAGCTAAACAGGTTGCCACTGGAGTCCTCTTCCACTTCTCCATGACGACATCACAGAGCTGGTGGATGTTAGAGACTTTGCACTCCTCCACCTTCCATTCCATTGAGAATGCCCCACAGATGCTTAATAGGGTTTAGGTCTGGAGACATGCTTGGCCAGTCCAACATCTTTACCCTTAGCTTTTTTAGCAAGGCAGTGGTCATCTTGGAGGTGTGTTTGGGGTCATTATCATGTTGGAATACTGCCCTGTGACCCAGTCTCTGAAGGGAGGGGTCCATGCTCTGCTTCAGTATGTCACAGTACATGTTGGCATTCATGGTTCCCTCAATTAACTGTAGCTCCCCAGTGCTGGCAGCACTTATACAGCTCCAGACCATGACACTCCCACCACCATGCTTGACTGTAGGCAAGATACACTTGTCTTTGTACTCCTCACCTGGTTGCTGCCACACACGCTTGACACACTCTGAACCAAAAAAGTTTATCTTGGTTTCATCAGACCACAGGACATGGTTCCAGTAATCCATGTCCTTAGTCTGCTTGTCTTCAGCAAACTGTTTGCAGGCTTCCTTGTACATCATTTTTAGAAGAGGCTTCCTTCTAGAAAGACAGCCATGCAGACCAATTTGATGCAGTGTGCAACGTATGGTCTGAGCAATGACAGGCTGACCCCCCACCCCTTCAACCTCTTCAGCAATGCTGGCAGCACTCATACATCTATTTCCCAAAGAAAACCTCTGGATATGATGCTGAGCATGTGCACTCAACTTTTTGGTCAACCATGGTGACTGTTCTGAGTGGAACCTGTCCTGATAAACCGCTGTATGGTCTTGGCCACCATGCTGCAGCTCAGTTTCAGGGTCTTGGAATCTTCTTATAGCCTAGGCAATCTTTATGTAGAGCAACAATTCTTTTTTTCAGATCCTCAGAGAGTTCTTTGCCATGAGGTGCCATGTTGAAACTCCAGTGACCAGTATGAGAGAGTGAGAGCGATAACACCAAATTAACACACCTGCTCCCCATTTATACCTGTGACCTTGTAACACTAACAAGTCACGTGATACTGGGGAGGGAAATGGCTAATTGGGCCCAATTTGGACATTTTAACTTAGAGGTGTACTCACTTTTGTTGCCAGCGGTTTAGACATTAATGACTGTGTGTTGAGTTATTTTGAGGGGACAGCAAATTTACACTGTTATACAAGCTGTACACTTACTACTTTACATTGTAGCAAAGTGTAATTTCTTCAGTGTTGTCACATGAAAAGATAGAATAACATATTTACAAAAATGTGAGGGGTGTACTCACTTTTGTGTATATATATATATATTCTGAGTAATTTTCTAGCAAAAAAAATATGATTTTTACATGTAGGAGAGAAGTGTCAGAATTGGCCTGGGTGACAAGTGGTTAATTACCATAAGTAAGTAATATACAAATAATTATTATATATTGTTTTTAAGGTAATTGACTATATTTTCATAAACTGCACTCAAGCAGGCAGCTTAATGGACAAATTACTGAAGTTTGAAGTTATAACTTCAAATCAGTAATTTCACAGTAAATACATACATAGATAAATAATAAATGATTATGTTCTAACATATAGCATAATAATATATTATTTAGTTTGATTAAAACAGTACCTTTTTAGCAGCAGAAGCTTCTCATTCTCCCTCTTAACAGTGTGAGAAAAACATGGGATTATCTGTGATCCTTATACCCACAAACCCATGTTTTTTCCTTGTAGGTAAAGTTATTGTAAACATTTTTTATACTTACCTCCACTGTGCAGTTGGTTTTGCACAGAGCGGCCCGGATCCTCCTCTTCAAGGGTCCCTCTTCGCTGCTCCTGGCCCCTCCCTCCTGTCAAGTGCCCCCACAGTTAGCAGCTTCCTATGGGGGCACTGTAGCCGAGTAACAGCTCCATGTGTCCATTCAGACCCAGAGCCATGATCCGGCCCCGCCCCCTCTCTTTCCTAATTGGCTGACTGACTTTTTTTTTTTTTTTTTTTTTAACAAAGGTGCTTTATTGTTGTCATATAGGGTAAATACAGAATACCAGTTGACATAGTACAGAACACTTCATGCTAAATAGACATATACATATACAGAAAATAGATGTATGGTCACCATGATATACAGTAACTAGTCAAATACCCATAATACTGTGCAGAGTGTAGGGTTACCAACAGGCACGTGTCAGTCCCATACCAACAGTAACCACGATGTGCTAATCACTGTTGGACACCTAGGCAGAGGTCCAAGGGCCCACACTTTATTATATTTCCACTGATAACACCTATTTATGTAAGTGATCCTGTACATAAGCAGGGCCGCATCAATCTGTGCTTCCCAAGAGGAGAGGGACGGAGGAGAAGGCGCAAACCATTTCACTAGAATCTCCTTCTTTGCATAGAATAAAAGGTAAGAAATTAACGATTTGGAATGATGAGAGCATTGTGCATCCTCGTGAACCCCCAGCCAGGCCAGCTCTGGTAGTAGTGGAAGGGATAATTGTAGCCTCAAATTTATTTCACTGAAAACCGCAGACCAATAGGTCGATATGATTGGGCATTCCCAAAACATATGGAAGAATGTACCCCTTGCATTTTACACCTAGGGCATATGGGATCTCTGTCCAGAAATATTCAATGGAGTTTTTGGGGCATGTAGGCATGTAGTAAATTCTATGTAAGGATTTCACCTGGATGGGCTTGTCATTGGAGGAGATAACTAGTTTGGGGCCGTGTTCAAGGCAGTCCACCCAATCCTCCCGGTCCAGTAAGGGTATGTCTCTATGCCATGTGTCCCACAGTCTTTCTATCTTGGGGGAGTCGGTGCCCATGAGTGCTCCATATAGAGTGGAGAGGGGTTTAGTAAGGTCTCCTGGTGCCAGAAGTTCTTCAATGAGGTCAGCCTGGAGGAGAGGCAAGTGAGGAAACTAGGCCCTAGCAGCGTGTCGTAGCTGCAGGTACCGAAACTGCATCCATTGGGGTAGATTGCATTTAATCAGTAAGTCTGAGAGTGATATCAACACACCCTGGGGCATAACCTGGCTCAGAGTTGTAATACCAGACCTGGCCCATATGTGGGGGTCTGGAATAGTATTAAAGTGTGGTAGGTTGGGGTTCCCCCACAGCGGATGTGCTGGTGACCATTGGTGGCTGACTGACTTTGATTGTCTGCCACTGCTATGTCTCAGCCATTCAGGAGGAGTGTCCCGGATGGCTTAGACATTTGTGGACATCGCTGGAGAGAGATGGGTCTCAGGTAAGTAATTAGGGGGGGCTGCTACAAACAGGCTGGCAAGAGGCTGTCAGAAGGCAAATATGGACCCATTGAGCAAGAGAGTCACAGGCAGGCGTTGACGAGGAAGCCTGTGAGATATCACAGCTGAAAAGGCATAACAAAGGGTCCTTTGGTAGAAGTAATTGTTGGGTCTTATCAATGTATTTCAACACAATTACCAAAAGGTGGAAATTGCTTGACAGGTCCATAGTCTGTGGGAAAGGGATGGTCTGGGAATAGTGCACCAAGGGCATGCGGAGAGAAAGGAGTCAATTTTGCTGTGGCAAAACAGGAGATATGACCGATGTGCAATTCTGAACTAGGTTTCTCGCCATGTTTCGCAGATCACCAGAGAGCAGACTTTTTGATACCCTGCAAAGATCTTTTCCAGTGCGCCTTGGTTGTCAAGGATAGATATCCTGGGTTTGAAAGGAACAATGTGGTAGCTGGTTAGCTGATGATAGTGAAACACCTGTGATGGCATGAGGGAGTACTGTTTAATCAGCTCCGAAAAGGGTCTAAAAGTACCTTGGGCAGGATTGAAGAATTTTGCGATGGTTGTTAGGCCTGAGGATGACCATTGAGCATAGACCTTGTGGTCCATAGAAGGGGGGAACATTGGGTTGCCAAGTATGTAAATGTGGCTTGAGATGGGGAAGGGTAGACCCAGGAGTATTTCTCTCCAGGCAATAACTGTTTCTCTAATCAAGAGGTTTAATCTCAGGGGCTGGGGAAGGGCGTGTAGCCTGGAATGAATGATAGCTTGGAGATTAAACAGGGACACAAGGGCGCCCCCCAGCATGTGGTTGAAGTAACGAGAATCTTTAGACAATCAATACCGTGTCTCAATAGGCAGGAAAGATTATAAAATCTAATATTGGGCAGGCCCGCTCCACCTTCACTCTTTGGGAGACAGAGTTTTTGAAGCCTAATACAAGGTTTTCTGCCGCGCCAAATGAACGCGAGAAGTGCAGTATGTATCTTTTGGACATCTGTATGTTTAAGTAATAGAGGTAAGGTCTGTAATGGATACAATAGTCTAGCGAACGAGACCATTTTGAAGAGGTGGCATCTCCCAAATAGTAAAAGGGGCACATCTGTCCATGCTTCCAACTCCTGTACAATCTTGGCTATCACTAGGGGATAATTCAAGCTATATAAAGAGGAGGGTTCCCTGCCAAAGCGAACACCTAGGTAGGTAATATGATGTTTTGCTACTACAAGCGGGGATGAAGCCATCCAGATTCGAGCCAGCTGTGGGTTGAGAGCCAAAATTTTGCTCTTGTCAAAATTAATCCGGAGCCCCGAACAAGCCCGGAAGATCGCAAACAGGTCTCGGAGGAGCGAAATATCCGAGAAAGGGTTGGTTGAAAATAAAAGAATGTTGTTGGCAAATAAAGCTGAACGCATGACTTGGTTGCCCACCGTGACACCACTGACCCCCTGATGATAAATTTAGAAGTCTGGAGAGTGGTTCAATGGCTATATTGAAGAGAAGAGGGTATAGGGGGCAGCCTTGGCGAGTGCCTTTAGTGAGTGGTATGTCGGGGACATGAAATTAGGAGTAACGAGGCAGGCTGTTGGTGAGGAGTACATCTTTTGGACAAATTGTAATATGGGGCCAGTCATTCTGACCACTCTCATGAACATGAAAAGTCAAGAAAAGCTGATGTTATCGAAAGCTTTCTGGGCATCCAGCAAGATAATAGCTGAGTCAAGGTAAGGATGTGTCTTAGCAAATTCAAGGGCCAGGAGGACCTTACGAATGTTAAGGGTAGCAGACCCCCCCCGGGGCAAAACCTGATTGGGCCGTATTGATGGAAGGCTATGCGCCAGGCGGGATGCAACGATTTTGGAGAGAATTTTTGCGTCAACATTGATTAGGGTTATAGGCCTACATGAACCCGAGAGAAGGGGATCTTTTCCCTTTTTGGCTATGAGTTTGATGTGTGCCTGAGCGAACGAGGGGAGGTATGGGCCTTCAGCCCACATTGCTTTGTAAACATGAGATAAGGTATCAGGAATAAACTCTGTAGTCAATTTGTAGAATTCTGCTGAGAAGCCATCTGGGCCAGGGTGATTTTATAGTAGAGCAGATGTCCTCAGGGGAAATGGGGGCATTTAAAGTCTCCAACTGGTCAGGCGATAGGGTAGGTAGTTTAATTGTCACAAGTAATTTATTTGCTGCTTCTACGTCGATAGGGTTTTCCGAGTAGAGGGTGGTGTAGTACTTAGTTGGGATTGCACTAATCTCAGAGGGCGCATTAGTAATATCTCCATCAGAGGAGCGTAGGGCTCCAATATGGGTCGGCTGGTGGCGCCCCGCACATAACTTCGCTAAGAGCCTTATTACCGTATCTATGAAAATTGAGAGCAGAGTAAGATTGCCTAGTAATCTCTTGCTGTGCAGACCAGTGGTCAAAAGCATGCTTAGCTGCTTGCCATGCAAGTGTGTTGGCTACAGTATGGTTTAATGTTAAGGCACGGTGCACCAGGCGTAGGGAGTCACTGGCCTTCAAATTTTCCAGGTCGTCCACTTTTTCCTGGAGTTCCTTTTGGATTGAGGAGAGCCTAGCTACAGCAGCAGATGTTGCAGCAGCTTTGTCTTCTATTATGGAGATCCGCTCCTCTGCCTGGTCAATTCTCAGGGTTTGCAGTTGCAGCTCCTTATGCAGGAAACAATTGGTTTTAAATCTTAACAATACACCACCTCCCTATAATCAATAGGAAATTCAATAAAAATAATCATACATTTCTACTTGTTAAACCAAGGACCCTGCATTCACAATATGTGGTCTTCCACAGTGCACAGAACATTGGAAATGCAATAATTTTAGTGAATATAAACTGCTAAATACCTTTTCTCATCAGCAGTATATAGCAGTCTTGTGACTTCTATCAGTGCCTGGTTAAAGCTTGCAGGAGGAGTTTTCATACTGAACTGACTGTCCTATCAGGATACAGGACCCCTGACACTCTGTCTGGACAGTGCTGATTGGCCCTGTGCTGATCACATGAACTCTCCCAAGAAAATAAAACTCTCTAGCATACACACCAAACTGAGCATGTGCAGCCTGACTCCACTAACTCTGAACATGTTTTGGAGACAATGCAAGAAGGGGAGGACCTGAGAAGAAAGGATCAAACCGCCTTTTTACATAATGCATAGCATTAACCTCTTAGGTTCCACAGTGAGTATAACAAGCATGCTTTACTGCATATACAGAATGATTTTACTGTTGTGGGTTTAGTAACATTTTAAAGATGAGAGCCCCTCATATTTAGGCAGCGTTTAAGGCCCAGCTTTACCAAAATGAATATCCTGCAAACATAATAAAGGGACTTTTATAGGCTGCCTTGGGATACACAAGAAAAGTTTATATAAAAATATATTTTTATTATACAAAAGTATAAAAATATATGCGGCTAGAGAATGAAACATAGCACATAGGTTTAGCATATAATCACATGCTAATGATAACACCAGGACATCTACATTATGTTTGGAGGGTATTCATTTTGGTAATTCTCGGGATGATGGCTCCAGTTTGACACCAAAAACTGTATCAGATTCAAAGCCCAGGTTTGTGATACTTTTTTTTTTAAGTATGTTGAGATAGGATGATGATGGTAAATCTATAAGCAGTGGTTACCTTCAGAAAACCACACGTCAAAAGAATCAGCAGATCCAAATATATAGTCAGCTAAATTTCAAAAGTAAAAGTTATGCTTTATCAAGCTTTCTCCAGTCTCTTGACTTATAACTTTGCCAAAATAAATATCACACATTGGAACACTTTTTTACAAATGCACAATAAAATTATATTGTGATATTTTCCACAGAATTCATTAATTAAGAAAAGACAAATTCCATTGCTTGAGGCCAGAGAACACTACAAAAATAATGTTCTTTGACATTTTCATCTACAGTACAATTCTTATCGTATATATCTGGTTTTCCCGCAGGGCCTGATTAAATGCAGAATGCCACCAAGGACACTTATTTTTTATTATTTATGGAGTTCTAAAAAGACATTAGCCAATATTAATACAGTATCTGCATGTTTTGTGCACCAATAGAGAGTTATTTATTAAAAGAGTGCACAGGGCAATGCTGATGTGAAAAGTGCAGTAATCTATAGAAACAAATCAGTCATTGTCCATTATACAACAAGATTTACCTACTTGCATATTTCTCATTGTTCCTTGTTCCTTGTTTTACTGGCTAACGCCGGCAACACAATCAGGATTTCAGCAGGAACCAGCCGAGATTCGAACCATTAATGGGCATGCTAAATGTACCAGGTTGATGGATCGATCAACTTGGGTACAACCAGCCTGCTGGATTTGCTTGAGATTATCGCAAGCGGCTGCTATAACCACTAGCAATAATCACCGTCTTCTCCTGGCGGGGACAAATTCCCCCTGACCGCTAGACATATCCTACGAATTTTCGTAAATTTGTACATTCATACGAATGCGAAATACGAAATTCATTCATACGAAATACGAATTTTTATGCATACAAATTTTGTACGAAATACGAAATTTCTTATACGAACTTCGGATCCAAATTCCGTTACAAGAGAATCGGACAGAATGTTTGTTAACTACGATTATTCGTTATGATAAAGTTATAAACCCCAGGAACTCAGCACAGCACAGGGATGGTGGGAGCCCCTGATAATGATATATTCATCATAACGAACATTCCTAATTGTTACGAAAAGTTTACGTATCTAACGAAAATTCGTATTTCGTATGAATCCGAATTAAATTTCGGACACGAATTACGAAATACAAATTCATTTTAATGAGAAACGGAACAAAACAAAACAAATTTATTGACCGTGCCAGGAGAAGACAATTTCTTGGCAGGAGAGATTCCCCTGTCAACACTGTCTGTGTTGATGGGGGAATTGTGCAAATTTATTTAATTTAGACCATCTATGGGCTGCCTAAGTTCAGTAATGCTGATCTAGTACTGTAGGACTTACTAGACATGTAATATCTCCATAATCCCCAAAAGTTGCCTCCACACCAGTCATTCCTCCAGTGCCTTGAGAATGCTCACACCACTAGGCCTGGCAACCCCAAATGTAAAAGTTTATGTTTATTTTATTCTTCTTACAAAAGGCAAAAAATGCAGACATTTCAAAAATGTTGTATTTCAGAGTCCAAAGCTCTGTTTTTTATCGACACCTGTCTCCTTTTTAAAAAGTTTTTCCTTACTTCCTTTGTAGTCAATGGGACAAAAACGGTGGGACTACAGACAACCATGACAACCTGGCAATCCCTTACTTAGGCCTAGATAGAGTGGAGAAGGGTTTGATCCTCTGATGAGTTATGACTAAAATTGGATACACATTATACAACTTTTGTTTTTCAGTTTCCATTAGATTTACCTTGTAGTGCAAGGGCCTGTCTGATTGCATAAACTTTGAAAGTGTTCAGGTTTGACTTCATATTATATGGTTTTGGTAAATCTAAAGGAAAGTTGTACAAGAAAATTGTATAAAAGTTGTATAGTGTGAAGCCAGCTTTACACACAAAGGGATGCTGGGTGGTATGATTACCCTACATCAGTGGTTCTCTACTCCTGTCCTCAGGATCCACTAACAGGACAGATTTTAAGTATTACCTTTGGGAGATGCAGACTAGAATACTGCAATCACTGAGCAGCAAATGATATTACCTGTGAAGTATTTCCGTTATCTAGCAAACCTGGCCTGTTAGTGGGTCCCGTGGACAGTAGTTGAGAACCACTACATCGAAGAACCCTCGTCTAGTTTTAGAGCCACCTCCTGTACCCTCACCTTAGCATCAATCTTCATGCTAGACCTAACTGGAGCAGGAGGTGGGTTGGTAAACAACAAAACCGCAAGACCTTTCCCATCCTTCTTTTGGTTGGATATTAAACCTGCACTGAGACGCACCTTTTTTGTTAGTGGATAAGGATTACTGCAGTTTATGTTTTATATTTCCTCTTTGCACTGTGTTATCAAATAAATATCAAATAAATTTAATTAAGTGAGGCTTATTATTTTAATTGTTTAATTAAAACCTCTTACATGTAACATATGGGGGCAGAAACATATGTCCATGAATACAGAAAATCAACTTTTAAATGGGAACAAAATTACATATTGTTATTCAGCACTCTGTTAAAGCAATGACAGACGGAACAATGAAAGCTAGAGCCAGGATTATCCCATGTATATTTATTTCATGCTGTTACTTTATGGCTTGTATTTTAATACCGAAAGGCTGAACATACTTAAGCTATCCATCCACAGATGTCCTAAACAGTAACAAAGACAATTCACAAGGATATTTGGGCACCCATATGAAGATAGATGGCCCACTAAACTAGATCCTTGAAACACATACAACTTAGTTTGCATTAAAGAAGAAGGGGAATAGAAGACTGCATTTCATACCAGTGGCGGTCAGGACAAGACCCTAGTAATGTCTTTTGCCCTCTGTAACGCCCCTCCTATCTTCCAGCACTTTGTCAACAAAATTGAGTTCTTTATGAATGTGTTGTCATCTCCATGTATGGTATACTAATCTTCTCATGAACCTGCCCACACAGAGATACCTTGCCATCGTGCAGTGCTTTGTGAAAATGGACTATATGCTAAATGTGCAAAATGCATCTTCAAACTTCCCATACAGTCACTAAAGTTGGTTCTATGTGGACCCTGAGATAGCTGTTATCTATCTTCAACTGGCCCCTGCCTATTGATCTCAAGGCTATTCAGCTCCTACTAGGATTGACAAACTATTACCCCCTAGTTCCTCAACAAATACTCCGTTCTTGTTACTCCCCATGCAATGACCTTCCAACACAGTGGAAGCCTTCCACGCCTTGGTGTGAGCCTTCCTTTCAGGTCCCTCCCTACTGAGGCTGGACATCACAAAACTCTTCTGCATAGAGGTTGAGGCTTCATCCCTGGGAATCTAAGCTATCCCTTTTTAATCCCCCATGCGCCTTCTTCTCTAAAAAAAAAATTCCCATAAAAAACTTACCACATTGACTCTTGTGACGTGGTAATATCTTCTAGAAGGATCCTCATTTTCCTCAATCAGCTTGGGAACACCAACCCCAGAACTGATGCACTCTCTCCTTTCAGTCCAAAGTTCCTGATGGGCCAGAATTTATTATTTTGAGCATTAGTATCCTGGTCCTGACTTCTATACAGGAATCTGCTATTCCCTGTGTCGATGGTGAGGTGTGACAAACCATAAACTGAGAGAATAGGGAATAATACTAAACAGTGTGCCACCCTCATTTCCCCCAGAATTTGCAAGTTGGTAACAAACCACTCACTTAGGACACATTTGACAGACAAAAATCAAAGTTAGAAAGAATGCAGAAGCATTGCAAACCTTACATAGCAGGGCCTTCAAATCACTGCTCATGAGACCCTGTTGAAAATACTTTGGTATATGGCCCAGTAACACACATCTGTAAGCCTGGGATTTTTTTATTTAAATTTGAACATTCTTACATCTTGAGCCCTCAACTTTAATTCATATTCCATAACTCCTACAGTTGAGAAGTTACCTTTATAAAATGTGGTTACACTAATCTATATTACAAGTTCCAGAAGGCTAAAAAGGCACATTACACCTTCTAAGAGAAATATACAGTACATAGCATTTAAATAATATTCTGTATCTAGTATAATGGCCCGAGCCGCCCCCCATCAAATCATTCCCTGCATCTATTACCTTTTGTACCACCACCCCCTCCCTTTAGAATGTAAGCTCTACGAGCAGGGCCCTCATGTCCCTTCTGCATTGAACTGTACTGTAATTGTGCTGCCCCCTCTACATTGTAAAGCGCTGCGTAAACTGTTGGCACTATATAAATCGTGAATAATAATATTCATATTTTAATTCTGCAAAATAATATGTTGATTTTCGGATTGTAAAACCTTGTCATATATGAATATATATATTTATGGTCTAGAGCCCTACGGACGACATGAGTAACGATGACACATAGGAACAACACAAAACTCACCAACATGAAATAGACCTGAAAGTGTGCCTTGGTCTACCGTATGGTACACCAAAATAAGGGGGCATACCCTAGATAAAGAATGATAAGAAGTAGTTATGGAATAATGTGGAATGAGTATTCAGTCTGGGGTAAGAATACTTGGAAGAGGCTTTTAAAAGGGGAGGGTGGGTGGGTATCACGCACAGGAAACCGACAAAGACCGGCGGCCTTTGGGCTGCTTAAATACCCTCCGGGCTCCTCCCATAACTTCAGGCCGGTACCCGGCCTTCCAATATATATATATATATATATATATATATATATATATATATATATATATATAGATTGCACAAAGGGTATATCTGCTAGAGCATTATAAAACACTCAATCACCCCTCCAACACACCTCTCAGACCTTTTAACCACTAGCCGGCCGCCCACTGTCAAATGACGGCGGGACGGTGCTGCTCTTGTGGCGGGACGCCGTCATATGACGTCGTCTACACTTTGGCCACTAGGGGGCGCGCGCGCCGCGTAGCTGGGGAGCCAATGCGCGTGCCCGGCGGCCGCGATGTCCGCTGGGCACCCGCGATTGGCCGGTAATCGAGCAGGACGTGGATCTGTGTATGTAAACACACAGATCCACGTCCTGTCACTGGAGAGGAGACCGATGGTGTGTCCCTTGTACATAGGGACACCGATCGGTCCCCTCCCCCAGTCAGTCCCCCTCCCCCCACAGTTAGAATCACTAATATAGGGAACACATTAACCCCTGCAGCGCCCCCTAGTGTTAACCCCTTCCTTGCCAATCACATTTATACAGTAATCAATGCATTTTTATAGCACGGATCGCTGTATATAAAACACACACATCACAGCCCATAACCCCTCCCCTCCCCCTAGTGGTTAACTCTTTTACTGCCACTGCCATTTATACAGCAATCAATGCATTTAAATAGCATTGATTGCTGTATAAATGACAATGGTCCCAAAAATGTGTCAAAAGTGTCCGATATGTCTGCCGCAATGTCGCAGTCATGATAAAAATCGCAGATCGCCGCCATTACTAGTAAAAAAAAAAAAAATAATAAAAATGCTATAAATCTATCCCCTATTTTGTAGACGCTATAACTTTTGCGCAAACCAATCAATATACGCTAATTGCGATTTTTTTTTTACCAAAAATATGTAGAAGAATACGTATCGGCCTAAACTGAGGAAAAAAATTTGTTTAAAAAAAAAAAAAAAAAATTGGATATTTATTATAATAAAAAGTAAATAATATTATGTTTTTTCAAACTTGTTGCTCTTATTTTGTTTATAGCGCAAGAAATAAAAAACGCAGAGGTGATCAAATACCACCAAAATAAAGCTCTATCTGTGGGGAAAAAATGATAAAAAATTTATTTGGGTACAGCGTTGCCTGACCGCGCAATTGTCATTCAAATTGCGACAGCGCTGAAAGCTGAAAAATGGCCCGGTCAGGAAGGAGGTGTTCGTGCCTGGTAGGCAAGTGGTTAATTGGGTGTGGGTTACCTCAGTGACACTCTCTGGAGAAGCCTTTCTCAACTTAAAAAAAAAAAAAATTACTATATCTACAACTCATAATACATTAGTAGTGTGATGAATGTTTCTTACACTTGTGGCCATTGGGAAGAATTACCCGCTTACAAGTGGCTAAAAATATCAATGGTGTCAGTGGGAACTCATCTTAAAGGTAGAAATTGCTCATTGCTCAAGGAACGCCTAGCAACCTCAGAAGGAACCCTAGGATTCCATGGAACCCTGGTAGAGAAACCCTGCTCTAGAGAGTCAAGAAAAAGCTGTACCCTTAGCAGCTCTGGGCTCATGCTTCTGGAAAGGCCTCTCTATCTCTTTAGACATCTGCAGTTTTCTTCGACTAATGAACAAACTGAGAAGATCAATCAAATCTGGAAACAACACCTTCCTTCATGCTCTAGTGTTTGCCTATAAAAATTATTGGGCTGCCATTGTGGTTTAGGCTCATAAATACCATCTTAAAGCTGGCACCAAGGAGTTTACATTCTTCATTGAATTTCTTCATTGAACTAATTTGGTCCAAAGTTCTAAAACAACTCCAGCACTCTGAACTCTAACTGCCTCTGGTGGCTCCCTATTTAGTAAAAAACAATTCTGTTTATGTTTTCATTAAAAGAAGGACTTTGATAGGCAGGGAGGGGGTCGTTTAGCAAAAATAATAGATCTGTCTTTTATCATTTAAAAACATTATTTGTTCTACAGGCAAGTGACTTGCATGGGCTTAGATGATGTCGTCAGTATGCTGCCAGCAAGAGGAAGCATTTCCACAGTCTCCTCACCTCCGGTAACCTGACTGCAAGACTGTAACTATAGTATGCAGAAAGTCACAAGGTGAGAGGCTGAGCAGGTGCAGTTCTGTGTTAAACATTTGTAAGCAGTGCACAGGCTGGATTTAGATGACTGTTGTGTTATTTCTAAGCCAACATCTCAAACCTGGAGGTAGATTCTATCCCTGGATGAACTTAACTGTCTGAATAAAGATGGTTCTATGCTTCTGAAGAGAAAAGAAGATAAAGGTATTGTTTAGACATGTGCACAACAAAAAAATTTGTTTATTTTCGTTTCGTTTTTTTTTTTTTTTTTTTTCGTTTCCGAAAAAAAAATCGTTTATTTTCGTTTCGTTTTTTTCGTTTCCGTTGATTCGTAACGATTCGTACATTCGTAAGTCGTCGGTGTTCGTATTCGTAACGACTCGTACATTCGTAAGTCGTCGGTGTTCGTATTCGTAACGATTCGTACATTCATAAGAGTTATTTTTCGTTGATTCGTTTTTTCGTTAGTTTAATTTTCGTTTATTTGAAATTCGGACGCATTCGTATTTATTCGTACATTCGTAACATTCGTAGATTCGTAATCGGAGCATAATTCATAATTTTATGTAATGTGTATGCTATTATTACATTTTAATAATTTACGAATCGAAAAAAAAAAGTTACGAATCGAAAAAAAAAATTTACGAATCGAAAAAAAATGTTACGAATGTATGAATTTTTTCGTTCAATCTATTCGAAGCACGTTAAGCAGCACCATTGTAAGGGACACAGAAAATTACCAATTCAACAAAAAAAAAAGTTACGAATGTACGAATTTTTTTGTTCATTTTCGTTGTTCCATTTTTAGTTTTTCGGATTTTCTTCATTCGTACATTCGTTGTTTCTAATTATTTTTTTTCGGATTTTCATTGTTTTTCGGATTCGTTCGATTCGGACGATTCGTTAATCGGATTCGTACGATTCGAACGATTCGTTATTCGGATTCGTTCGATTCGAACGATTCGTTCATTCGTACGAAAACGAACGAACGAAAAAAACGAAAAACGGAAAAAAAACGAAAACGAATTGCACATGTCTAGTATTGTTAGGGGGAGTATTGTGATCTCTGTTAGAAGGTAATAAATACCTAGGTCCACTATGTGAGTAATGCTAGCAACTTTTTGGGCCTAGTTATTTATCATGGCTATGCAATCGCATCAGTTGAAAGACAATGTCCAATCTCAGACAGGCCTTTGTACTGTTAGGTTTGTAGTTGGGTGATGTTCTAAAGACTCCGTGGTGGCTGAAGCCACTGCTGGCTGTTGGCCTTTGAGGGGAAACTGTTTTCAGACAGCTTAGGGACCCTGTTCTTTTGACATTATTTCCCACTGGAAGGTGCGTCTCTCTCCTCATCCCCGCAAAGGATATCACACACAACTGGCTGGGTGCACACAATTTTTTATCATTCTCATATTATTATTAAAAATTTAAAATTATTACCTATATAAGCTAGTCAGGTTTTCATTCTCATGTTTAACCACTTCAGCCCCAGATGGATTTGCTCCCTTAATGACCAGGCCATTTTTTACGCTACGTCACTGTGTCACTTTAACTGACAATTGCGCAGTCGTGCAACGTTGTACAAAAACAAAATTAAAGTACTTTTTTTTACTCACAAATAGAGATTTCTTTTGATGGTATTTGATCACCTCTGTGTTTTTTTTTTTTTTTTTTACTTTCTGCTATAGTACATTTTCGAAAAAAAAAATATAAAAAACGAATTTAGAAAAGAGGAAAAATTCAATAAAACTTGGTTCTAAATTCCGGTTCACTCAAGACTATAACACCCTTGTGACCCCCTCAGTAGAGAAATTGTAATTGTGCATGATTCCATAACCATCTGCGTTTACAACCAGCCATAACCATCGTCCTAATCTGCCTCTTCCTGTTCCGCGGAGTTGTTCGGTCTTCTGCTCCTAGCGTCGTCTTCTAGTGAATGGGGCGCGGTGTGTTATGGGAACTGTGTGTGTCCCACAACACAGCGCGTTCCCCATTCACAAAGTGCTACGTGACTCGCGCATGCGCAGTAGGAAAGGGGGAGTGAAGCCAGCAAGGCTCCACTGCCTGTTTCCCTTAGTTGGAATGGCGGCGCCGGGAACCGAGACCCGAGGGATGGTCGGTCTCGGGCGGCCGACATCGCAGGCACCCAGGACAGGTAAGTCTGCTTATTAAAAGTCAGCAGCTACAGTGTTTGTAGCTGCTGACTTTTAAAAAAAAAATTTCCCGGCTGGCCCTCCCCTTTAAGATATAAATTCTTCTACATATTTTTGGTAAAAAAAAATATGCAATAGGTGTATACTGATTGGTTTACGCAAAAGTTATCGCGTCTACAAACTACGGGATAGATTTAGGGACTTTTATTTTTTTCATTGTTTTTACTGGTATTGGTGGAGATCTGTGATTTTTAGCAGGGCTGCGACATTGCGTAAAACAAATCTGACCCCAAATGACACTTTTTTGGGGGACCAGTGACATTATTACATCGATCAGTACTATAAAAATGCACTGATCAATGTAAAAATGTCACTGGCAGGGAAGGGGTTAACACTAGGGGGAGCGATCCAGGGGTTAAGTGTGTTCCCTCATTGTGTTCTAACTGTAGGGGGGATGGGCTTACTGGAACATGACAGAGATCATTGTTCCCGATCACTGGGAACAGTAGATCTCTGTCATATCATCTGGCAGAACGGGGAATCGCCTTGTTTACATAGACAGTTCCCTGTTCTGCCTCTCCTCAACGCGATCGCGAGTCGCCGGCAGACATCGAGTCTGCGGGACCCGCGGGCACGCACCCATGCCACGCGTGCATGTGCTATACATCCCTCAATGTACAGGTACGTGGGTTCATGCAGGAGAGCTGACCTGCCACAGTATATCTGTGGGAGCTGGTCGGCTTGTGGTTAAAGCATATCTACACCCGAAAACAAAAATTTACTATATTGGATTTTACCAATCCATAGATAAAGTGCCTGCATTTGTTTTCTTTTTTTAATTATATCCCACCTTTATTTTAACTATGTAATCCCACGAATAACGCACTTCTTGTCCTAGGGTAGCTACGCTCACTCCTCCACTGTATCTATAGAGGGAGCCATAGTTCCCACCCAGGTTGGAATTTTAACATGTCTGCCTTTGTTCATATCTATTGTATGGGTGATTACTGGGACTGGTAGGGTTTTGTAAGGAAAGTATAATTAATTATGCTGTCTGTTGCATTCACAGAAGGTGACAAAGACACTGCATTCCTGGCAAGATCAACAGGTATTTTCTCTACTTGCTGGAAAATGTTTTCAGCCTGAAATATAAAATGCAGCTACCACATCTAAGGACTTGTAAGCTAAAAAAATAAATGTTTGGTCTGGAATCTAGTTATCTTTTAATATTTGTTAGTGTTACCATTGCTGTTAAAGCGGTTGTATACCCATTTGAAATTTTTTTTTTGGGTTAACTACCTGCAAGACAAAGTCATAATGAGCTAGTATGACTAGCATACTAGCTCATTATGCATCACTTACCTTAGATCGGGGCCCCCGACGCCGTGTTCTTCTCCCCCTCCGGCCGCATCCATATCTAAACAGATACCCTTCCGGGTATCGCCGCTCCGGCCAATCACAGCGCCGCTGCGGCGCTGTGATTGGCCAGAGCGACGAGGACGTCTCTCCGCGCATGCGCGCGTGACACTTCAACTGCGGTGAGCCGCAGTTGAAGATGGGGGTTAACCCTGTAAATGCACCGTTGTCTACGGCGCGCATGCGCGGTAAACAACGTTGTAAAACGTTTTTTTTTTTTTTTCAAATATCTCCTAAACCGTGCAGGTTTAGGAGATATTTCTTGTACCTACAGGTAAGCCTTAATCTAGGCTTACCTGTAGGTGCAAATTGAATTTTAGGGTATACAACCACTTTAAGTATATTACTTATACTGTTCCTCTAGAATTGCCTTTTATTTTATGCTGCTTTCTGGGTGAGTCTGAGTTACTGTTAACGATGTGTAAAGAGTAAAGACACGCAGATCCTTAAATGGTTATTTTTCAGCAGTTCCTACCACCCACATTGCAGAGTGTGGGAAGTGACAAACTGATATGCATTAACAAATATACATTGAGCGCGGCACAACTTTCTAAACTGCAGCCAGTATTTCTATTTTATAATAAAAAAAGAAATCGTAACATGTACCCGATACAAGATTTTAGAAGTCAGGAAGGATGAAAAATCATGAACTACAGACAAACAGCAAAATACAGCATTGGGATACATATATGGGGACTTAACGGATGGGTAATTCCATGCATATATGACAAAGGATTTGTAATTCTTTGCATCCACTCCTTAAATTTAGATAGTCTTACCAGTCTGAGCAGCTAGGGTGGTGACTTGGCTATTTCCTACTAAAGCAATACAACTTTGTTTCCTCCCTGCCACCATGATTGGACAGCTAAGGAGCAGAATTATGATTCATCTCTCCCCTCTCTTACTATCAGCGTCCTCCATTCAAGTACATGTGCAAAAATGGATTTGATTGGTTACTTGTGCTGTAACTCTCTCTCTTCTGGGTGAAGCTGTATAATGCCCCGTACACACGGTCGGAAATTCCAACTACAAAATCCGTCAGATTTTTTCCGACGGATTTTGTCCGACACTGGTGTTGCATACACACGGTCGGACAAAGTTGTCGGAAAATCCGATCATTCTGAACGTGGTGACGTTCGTTGCGTACGACGGAACTACGTAGAGGCTAGTAGCCAATAGCTTTGGTCTTGTAATGTGATCTGAGCATGCGTGGCACTTTGTCCATCGGAAATTCTGTACACATGATCCGAAAAAGTCTGATCGGACTTGTTGTCGGAAAATTTGAGAGCAGGATCCGGAAAAAGTCCGATGGAGCCCACACACGGTCGGATTTTCCGACAACATGGTCCGTCGGGGACCATCAGCACCAAATCCAAAGGCATATTTTTTTCTGGCTCAACTTTAGCATCTTGCAGGTTGGGAAGCAGGCAGTTTACATACATTCTCCTATAATATACTTATACTTATACCTATTTATTATGCAACGGTAATCCTTTGTTGGCCTTAGACTCTACTATTCCACCTTTTAATCAATTTACCTATCCAACACTATGGGGGTTATTTACGAAAGGAAAATCCACTTTGCACTACAAGTGCACTTGGAAGTGCCGTCACTGTAAATCTGAGGGGTAGATCTGAAATGAGGTGAAGCTCTGCTGATTTTATCATCCAATCATGTGCAAGCTAAAATGCTGTTTTTTATTTTCCTTGCATGTCCCCCTCGGATCTACAGCCACTGCACTTCCAAGTGCACGTGCAGTGCACTTGTAGTGCAAAGTGTATTTCCCTTTAGTAAATAAACCCCTATATCTGATATATAAGGTTTGACAGTCTACAGAAGAGCAGGGGGGTGCAGAGGTTGGGCAGATGTGCAGAGGAAAAAGGAGGTACACCGGTGGAACACATGAGCAGGGGGTTACAGTAGTGGGGCAGAAGAGCAGGGGGTACAGTGGTGGGACAGATGTGCAGATAAGTTCAGTGTTAGGACAGATGAGAAGATGGTTAAGTGGTGAGACAGAAGAGCATGGGGGTACAGCGGTGGAGCAGATATGCAGGGAGGTACAGTGGTGGGGCAGATGAGAAAGGGGGAACTTTGGTGGGGCAGATGAGACGGGTGATACACTGATGGGGCAGATGAGCAGGGGGTAAAGAGGTGGGGTAGATGTGCATGGGGTTACAGTGGTGGGGCAGATGAGAAAGGGGGTACATTGGTGGGGCAGATGAGCAGGGTGGTACAGTGGTTGGGCAGATATACAGGGGGTTACAGTGGTGGGGCAGATGAGCAGGGGTTACAGTGGTGTGGCAGATTGCAGGGTAGTACAGTGGTGGGGCAGATGTGCAGGGGGGTACAGTGGGGGGCAGATGTGCAGGGGGGTACAGTGGTGGGACAGATGAACAGGGGGTACAGTGGGGGGACAGATGAACAGGTGGGTACAGTGGTAAAACAGATTTGCAGGGGGGGGGGGGCAGTGATATGAGGTTTGAAGGTGTATGAATCAGGGCTGATCTGAGTGCAGGATGTTCATTTCTCACTACTAGTTTACAGCATTTATTTTATAAAAAATCCTTTTCGTGATTGAGAGTGTGAAGTTGACATTTCTTTGTTCTAACATTGGCACGCTCAATTTCTATGAAAACATTTTTCGGCACACTGTGCTCAAAAGGTTGCCTACCCCTGCGATGATGTATCAAAATGTATCATTGTTGATACTGCTCGGAATGGTGATTTGACCTTGGATTGAATGTTTTATAATTTTTGTTTTATTGGTTGTTTTTGTTGCTGCCTATTTGGTATAAAAATTTCAAAAATAAAAGCAAAAAATAAATAAATAAACAAATGCCTCTATTGTCAGTGGTGTCACTAGAATGAAAAATGCCATAAATGGGAACAAAATCACAGGTTCCTTGGTGTCAGTGGGAGAAACAAAAGTGGCTACCTCAGTGGTGTCAGTCTCAGCATCTAAAGCTTTGGCATCTGCATCAGTGGGATGAAGGAAAGTAAGGGAGATAGGTGGATGGGGAGGTGGGAGTTCTCTGTGGGGTGTATTGAACTGATGGGTCTTTAATGGATGTAGAGAACAGTTCAGAGCTGAAAGTTCTGAAGGAAGAAGGAATGTTGTGAGGCTCTTCGAGGCTTTGAGCGGGAAAGGGAAGTTCTTGGGCTGTGTTGCTCCTTCTGCTCTCCTTGTACTCATCAATTTCAGACAGCTTCTCCTACTACTTGCCTCTGGTCAGGCGAAATGTCAGTTGACAAGAGGAGACCGAAAAAAGGACAGACCACCCTCTCTAAGATTTTCCGGGACCTGTTGTGGTGTAATAAGCCAGAATAATTGCTAGAATTAAATATGAATTGCTACAATATCCAAATGATCAAGGGGGGCTATAAGCACCAAATCCCTCCAGCCCTGCAGTTCAGCAGGTGCCGGGGCCCCCCTTTTGAACAGATGCAGCCTGGGCCAAGTACAGGAGGACTGGCTGTACTGCCTTATCAGCAGCCCTGCATGCACCCAACATGACCCTGCTTCTAGTTATTTTCTAATGCTGGCAAGTGGCCACTATGGTTTATTTTTATGCCACTTGATGACTATTGAAGTAAGGCACAGTGCTACATACTGACCAACGCGCTCTGTATGTTTTAGTGTGCATTATTAACCACTTCAGCCCCGGACCAATTGGCAGCCAAAGGACCAGGCCCCTTTTTGCGATTCGGCACTGCGTCCCTTTAACTGACAATTGCGCGGTCGTGCGAGATTTACATTCAACACTCCCCTCCCTCCCGATTGACAATTCTGCTGTCCAAATGTGCCCCTGTGCTCATTCATCCATAATACAAGAGTTGTGTTATGGGCCAGATCACCAGGTCAAAACAGAGGGGAAAAGCCTAAAAAAGAAAACGAATGCAGCCACCACATCTAATGATTGGGAAGCAGCAATATACAATGCATCCGGAAAGTATTTACAGCGATTCACTTTTTACAAATATTGTTATATTACAGCTTTATTCTAAAATGGATTAAATTCATTATTTTCCTCAAAATTCTACAAACATACGCCATAATGACAACATGAAAGAAGTTTGTTTGAAACCTTTGCAATTTTATTAAAAATATAAAATCACGTGTACATACGTATTTACAGCCTTTGCCATGGCATTTAAAATTGAGCTCAGGTGCATCCTGTTTTCACCTATCATCCTTGAGATGTTTCTACAACTTGATTGGAGTCCACCTCCTGTGGTACATTCAGTTGATTGGACATGATTTGGAAAAAGCACACACCTGTCTATATGAGGTCCCACAGTTAACAGTGCATGTCAGAGCACAAACCAAGCAAAAAAGTCCAAGGAATTTTCATTAGACCTCCAAGGCAGGATTGTATTGCACAGATCTGGGGAAGGGTACAGAAAAATATCTGCAGCATTGATGGTCCCAATGAGCACAGTGGCATCCATCATCTGTAAATGGATGTAGTTTGGAACCACCAGGACTCTTCCTAGAGCGGGCTGCCCAGCCAAACTGAGCTATCAGGGGAGAAGGGCCTTTGTCAGGGAGATGACCAAGAACCTGATGGTTACTCTGATAAAGCTCCAGCATTTCTCTTTGGAGAGAGGAGAACCTTCCAGAAGAACAACCATCTCTTCAGCACTCCACCAATCAGCCCTGTATGGTAGATTGGCCATACGGAAGCCATTCCTTAGTAAAAGGGAGATGACAGCACGACTGGAGTTCGCCAAAAGGTACCTGAAGGACTCTCAGACCATAAGAAACTAAATTCTCTGGTCTGATGAAACAAAGATTGAACTCTTTAGCCTGAGTGGCAAGCGTCATGTCTGGAGGAAACCAGGCTCCGCTCATCACCTGGCCTATACTATCTCTACAGTGAAGCATGGTGGTGGCAGCATCATGCTGTGGGGATGTTTTTCAGTGGCAGGAACTGGGAGACTAGCCAGGATCGAGGGAAAGAAAAATGCAGCAATGTACAGAGACATCCTTGATGAAAACCTGCTCCAAAGTGCTCTGGACCACAGACTGGGGCGAAGGATTATCTTCCAACAGGACAACGACCCTAAGCACACAGCCAAGATAACAAAGGAGTGGCTACAGGACTGTAAATGTCCTTGAGCCCAGACTTGAACCCGATTGAACATCTCTAGAGAACTCTGAAAATGGCTGTGCACAGATGCTCCCCATCCAACCTAATGGAGCTTGAGAGGTCCTGCAAAGAAGAATGCGAGAAACTGCACAAAAATAGGTGTGCCAAGCTTGTAGCATCATCCTCAAAAAGACTGGAGGCTGTAATTGGTGCCAAAGATGCTTCAACAAAGTATTGAACAAAGGCTGGGACTACTTATGTATGTGTGATTTTTTTCATTTTATATTTTTAATAAATTTGCAAAGATTTCAAACAAACTTCTGTCATGTTGTCATGGGGTGTGTTTGTAGAATTTTGAGGATAATAATGAATTGAATCCATTTTGGAATAAAGCTGTATACCAAAAAGTGAAGCGCTGTGAATACTTTACAGATGCATCGTATTACAGTTTTGGTTTGGAGTTTATTACCGCTTTAAAAGGGGCTGCAGCCTGTTCTCCTATTACACTGTGAATGGTTTCTATATAACATTGCATCTTTCATTTTCATATTTCTCAATATGGTATATTTTCTCTAGTTATAACACATTATTCAGGGTCAGGGACATTGCCCACCCACTTAACAATGCTCCCAGCAGCAGCAAAAAATTACTGAAGCTACCCCTGGTAAACAGGAATCAAATAATTTAACAGTCCTAGAGATAGTAAAATCAGTGTTGTATAATGCCACGTACACACGACCGGACTTTCCGGCAAACTAGGTCCGACGGTCTTTCCGGCGGACTTTCGATGGAGTTCCGACGGACTTACGAACGAACAGACTTGCCCACACACGAACGGACTAAGTCCTTTTGAAAGTCCGTTTGTTTTGAACGCGATGACGTAAGACGGGACTAAAAAAGGAAGTTCAATAGCCAGTAGCCAATAGCTGCCCTTGCGTCGTATTTGGTCCGTCATACAGACAAACGGTTTTCCCGATAGGAATTGAGTCCGTCGGACAGATTTGAAACATGTTCTATTTCTAGGTCTGTTGGATTTTTGTATAACTTATTTTTTATTTACTGCATACACTATTCTTTCTGGTTTTATTATCTTCTGGTTAAACTATATGTATGTAGAAGTAATTTCACAAAGAAAAAAAAAGGCTCCAGGGTTTTCACTAGTGTCTAACTTGTGTTAATGTATAGGAGGTGTTAATGAGTGCAGAAAATGGAGCCATTCAAGGTTGAGATCTAAATGTTACATAAGAAGCAAAAAAGATTCATTAAATAAAAGTATGAGCTAAAATGGCATGCTAAGAATAACCATATGTAACCTACTTGTTTGCCAATGTACGTTTATAAACACCTTGGCATTGAAGGGGTTAAAGCAAGCTCACGGCTGCCAAGGCTGTTGCAAGCTTTTTGTCGATTGGTAACAGCATATTGTTCTCTGGTAAAAGTGATCCCTGAGCACTTTTATGGGGCTCTAAAGGTGCGTACCTTCCCTGCCAGTGGCGCCCGGGGTGGTTCTTGGACTTTTCTGTTCCGCCAAGGAATCTGGGACCATAGTAAACTGCTGGAGCATTCAATTCCCCAATCCCCTCTGCAACTAATGAACCCAGACGTGGCATGTGTTACAGTACGTCACTTCCGGGATCACAGCTGTCATTCCCCAAGTACTGTAGCCAAGGATGCAGCTAATCAAGCTCAATCATTTCTTGATTAGCTGCAATGAAGGGCATGGGAGTTTAATGGACTGTCACCTGCCCATGCTATCACATAAGGAACTTGTTAGCTCTCTTGAGAGAGAAATAAAGTTAAATAATAAAAAGTGTTAAAAAAAAAATTATAATAAAACAAATAAAAATAATTAAAAAAATATAGACGCATAGCTGTCACCCCCTTACACACTCCAATGCAAACGCGCAGTGTAGGGCATTCACATGTATAAAAAACATAAATTGTGCCATACAAGCGAGGTATCACTGCGACCATCATTCATGGTTAACTCTAAACTGATAATGTGTAAACCAGTGGTTGTCAACTTATGAGCTAAAGGGGGCCTTAAATGCAGCCCCTGACATAAACAAAGGGCCACACATAATGTTCAATTTATCCACTTGACCTCCGGAAGATTTACCCCCCCCCCCCCTGTCATGATGAGGCCATTTTTTTTGCTTTTTGGCACTGCGTTTGTTTAACTGACAATTGCCTGGTCAACGCTGTACACAATCAAAATGTATAGAATTGTTTTCCCACAAATAGAGCTTTCTTTTGGTGGTATTTAATCATCTCTGGGTTTTTAATTGTTGCGCCATAAAGGATAAAAGACGGAAAATGTTGAAAAACTAACAATATTTTTTACTTTCTGCTGTAAAACATCAAAATTCTTCATAAATTTAGGCTAATATGTATTCTGCTACATATTTTTGTTACAAAAAATCACAATAAGCGTATATTGATTGGTTTACGCGAACGTTATAGCGTCTACAAACTGTGGTATATATACTGAATTGTATGTACAGTATATATGAATTTGTATTTATTTATTTTTTTAATACTGGTAATGGTGGTGATCAGCAACAGCAACTTATAACAGGACTGTGATAGTAATGC
This sequence comes from Lithobates sylvaticus, assembly GCA_028564925.1. NCBI lineage: Eukaryota > Metazoa > Chordata > Amphibia > Anura > Ranidae > Lithobates > Lithobates sylvaticus. The sequence goes on along the minus strand of CM053031.1, from coordinate 61,272,634 downwards.
GGGCAGTCTGACACTAAATGACACTTTGTTGGAACCAAACCTACTCGCATTTTGTGAGTGGAAAATGAGGGCTTGCGAGCTGGGCTGCCTGTCTGGGAGAGGGGGGAGAGAGCACCATCGGCGGGTTGATCGGGAGCCGTTCTCACAGCGATCGCCCCGGGGAGGAATAGGAGAGCCGGCGGGATAGCACACTGTTACCGGTGCTTACATTATACTTGTCTCCACTCTGCTCGACACAGCCCTGCCTCCTGACCCTTGCCAGTGATAGACAGAATGCCAGTCCAATGCTGCGATTCGTTCTGTCTATCACTGGCAAGGGTCAGGAGGAGGCGGAGCTGTGTCGAGCAGAGCGTAGACAAGTATAATGTAAGCACTGGTAACAGCGTGCTATCCCGATTCCCGCGGCTCTCCTCTTTCTCCAGCTGTGCATTCCCCTGCCCAGGCGAGGCTGAAATGGGCACAGTGAGACTACAATGGTCACAGTAAGGCTGAAAAGGGGCACAGTATGGCTGCAAAGGGGCACAGTATGGCTGAAAAGGGGCACAGTATGGCTGCAAAGGGGCACAGTAAGACTGCAAAGGGGCACAGTATGGCTGCAAAGGGGCACAGTATGGCTACAATGGGCACAGTATGGCTACAATGGGCACAGTGGGGCTGCAACAGGCACAGTGGGGCTGCAACGGGCACAGTGGGGCTGCAACGGGCACAGTAAGGCTGCAACGGGCACATTAAGGCTGCAACGGTCACAGTGTGGCTGCAATGGTGGGTACAGTGTGGCTGCAATGGTGCGCACAGTGTGGCTGCAATGGTGGGCACAGGTGAGGCTGCATTGAGGGGCACATGTGAGGCTGCACTTATAAAGTTGTTTTTAATATTTATAATATTTTTGCATGAAATATTTAAGTGTAATTTCATGAGATAATTTATGAGGGCGTGTCTAGGGGTGGAATTAGGGGCGGGGCAGGGTAGGGATTGAGTGGGGCACTGGTGGCGAGTAACCTTTGAGGCCTGGCTAGTAGCTCAGGACTTGAAATGTTGAGCCCTGCACTAATATAGTGATCATTGCTAAAAATATGCACTGTCATTGTACTAATGACACTGGCTGGGAATGGGTTAACATGGGTTAACATAGAGGGCGATTAAAGGGTTAAATGTGTGCCTAACCAGTGTTTATGTGTGTACTGTGTTGTGTGTTGCTTTTACTTTGCAGAGAAACAAAAACCGCCATATCCCCAATGACAGGACAGAGCTCTGTATTGCTTACATTAGCAAAGCTCTGTCTTGTCTTCCTCCTTGCCGATCAGCGAGTGCCGGTGGTCATCCATTGGCCAGCACCCACTGATCGGCTTGTATAATCACGTGCCCTCTACCTGGAAGTACCGCATCACGTACTAGGTATGTAATCCGGCACAGGGGAGCCACTTTGCCACCGTATAGCGGCATTATGCAGTCGCCAAGTGGATTTGCAATGATGGAGAAACTGCAGACCTATTAGAGGAAATGAGGGTCAGGGAGTGTGGACAGGATACATTTTTGGATGACAACAGAAGACAATATGAAACTGGGAACATGTTACATGAGGCTAGTAAAGATCAATGCTAGTATCCTAATCAATGCCCCCACTACAAACTGCTAAGGTCTGAGGGCTGCAAATCAAATACCAAATGGCCGCAGGTTGGGCACCAGGGGTGTAAAGACTTTTGAAATGTTTCCTGTGGGGAATTTTGGCAACCATGATTTCATGGGAGCACGCAATTTTAAGGCTTGACATGTTTTGATATCCATTTACTCACTGCAACCCATTATAGTTTACAAAAAAATTGGGTATATTAATTTGTTTGTGTCCCATAAATTCACTTTAGCATATTTTTTTCCTGAAAATATGCATTTGATAAATAGCAGCTGTCGTGTGACATAAGAAGTTGCAGCTGCTACTATTTTATTCTCCTGGGTGCCTGCTTTCAAAAAAAGATATAATTGTTTAGGGGTTTAAAATAATTTCTACCAAAACAATGCAGATTTTAATGTATGTGAAAATATAAGAAATGTCCCCAGTAGATAAGTGGTTAAGTAGGTGAAAACGTGAAACATAGAATAACAAAAAAAAAAACATAATTAAAATAACACAAGCAGCTCAGTGAACTGATGCCATGGTCACACTTTACTTGGTAATTACAATTAATTTTATTGCTTTAAGTGTGTTTTATAAGATTCAGGTTACATGTCATTGTTCAGCACTGTCATAATATGAAGACTGGATAATAAGTTTATATACTGCCATCAAGTGGTCATATGCAGTAATAGCTTATTTATTAAAAGGACAGAATAATTTTTCTGCCAACTGGATTTTTAAATTTTTATTAATAATTTTTATTAAACGGACATTTAATCAATTTTCCTTTGTTAATTTCTATTTTTCTTTCTTTTTTTTCTTTTTCTCAGAAACGTTTTATTTCATCGTTTGAACAAACAGGTTGACATTTTTCATTGTACAGAATAATTGAACATACACAGTAAGTGAACTATCCGGAATAACAGGTTAAGGTACAGATAACCATGACGGTCTCTATAGACTTCGATTTACAATATCGAGACGTCAAAGTATTTCAAGTCACAAATAATGGTTCTATTCTTTAGTTCAAGTCTACCGCCTGTGGTAAATCTTAGTAACCATTGTGTCATCCCAATGTTGGGTCTGTGTTATTGGGTGTATCATCCGAAAGTAGAAACCATTTCTAATATTATGAAGGTTCAATTATTTGGTTTCTCTCTTGACTGTCCAAGTCGTCTCTTTGAATGCGTACGTGGTCTCAAAGTTTATAGCGGGGCTCGAGCAGGATAAGTGTGTAGTATGTGATTACTGGTAACCTGTGGTGGTATTAATTGTGGAGAGGGCTGGGAAGGAAGTGGAAGGAGGGTGGTGGAACATATGAGGGTAGAGGAAATGTAACCTAGTCTAGGAGATGGTGGGGGTGGGGGTGGGGGGTAAGTGTGCCTCTGCTTGGGTTAGCTTTTGGTAATGGGAGAGCGGAGTTGTCCAAGTGAGTGGAGGGGGGGGGGGGGCGATCGGAGAGGTTGAATGGTAAGGGGGACAGGGCTACTGTCTCTGGGAATAAGGTTGAACGTCTCTTGCTTCCCTCCTCGTGGGGTTATCCCCCGGATGTTTGCAGGTTTCTATGGAGTTGTGAGGAGAGGACGGTGCTATTAAAGTGGAAGTAAGCCCCCCTATCGTTTTCAGCCAAGGAAGCTGCCATCTTTGCCTCTGCTTAACCTTCAACTGCCACGGTGCTGCACACGTGATCCGTTATAACACCAGCCATTGGATGGTTTGACTGTTTGGTTGAGAGCACAGCCAATGTGCAGTTAGCATTCCCGGCATGCCTTTTTTTTTTAAAACTGTTAAATCGGTGGGTTTACTTCCGCTTCAGTATGTGTAAGAACCATTTTTGGTTGGTTGGGGAGTTTAAGAAGGCGTATTCTTTTTGGAAAGAACAGAATTGTGGTTTGTTTGTGGTTTGGAAATGTTTGTGGTTTGGAAATGTTTCCAACATGCCAATGTTATGCCACATTTGCTGGGGAAATCTCGTGCTATGTGGATTAGTTCTTCTAACTCTGCAATTCTATTAATTCTACCAAACCATTCCTTCAGTGAGGGGACGGTTTGGGATTTCCAATGTATCGGTATTCACTTGCCGTAGTTACCATGTGCATTGCCAGGGATTTGTGGTAGGTACGATTAGAAAGAGTTGAATAGTGTAGGAGAAATTGAGCAGGTGACCATTCCAGATCATATGTAGTGACAAGTGAGGTTATGCGATGTACTTCCTTCCAAAATGGTTGAATTTGTGGGCATTCCCACCAGATGTGCAGCAATGTGCCCGGTTGTGTTTTGCATCTCCAACAGGAGTCTGGTATTGTTGGGTTAAATTTATGTAGTAATTTCGGGGTACGATACCATCAGCATTGAATTTTGTAACCATTTTCCTGAATGGAGACGTTAACGGACCCTTTGTGGATGTTGAGGTAAATGTTACTCCAATCTACTTGCGTCAGAGAGAGTGATAGGTCTTTTTCCCAAACTTTGCATATCGCTGGGTTGTTGGAATGGCAGTCCATAAAAAGAAGAGAGTGTGTGGCTGAAATCAAGTGTGTTTGGGGGGACAACTGTGAACAGAGGGGTTCAAAAGGTGTGAGCTGTCTAGAACATGAGGATTTCTTGTCCATTGTTCTTAGGTATTTTAAACATAATTAGTGTGCCATACAGATCCATGCCGCAAATTGCAGAGACACCACATGTAATTCGTACAGGAATGTGCTGCGATACCTGTGCAAATTATATGCAGTGTCCCACACCGCAGGCGCGTTTTTTTATTGCATTCAATGGGAAGGTGCATTTTTTTTTTGCTCCCCAAACATGCTCCAAAGATGCTGCAAGCAGGATTTTTTCACTGCAACAGGAGCACACTGCCACAGTGTGAACACATTCATTGATTTCAACCACTTCAGTCCCGGAGGGTTTTACCCCCGTAATGACCAGGCCATTTTTTGTGATATGACACTGCGACGCTTTAACTGACAATTGCGCGGTCGTGTGACATTGTACCCAAACAAAATATCCTTTTTTCCCCACAAATAGAGCTTTCTTTTGGTGGTATTTGATCACCTCTGCGTTTTTTATTTTTTGCGCTATAAACAAAGACAATTAAAAAAAAAAAATTAACAATATTTTTTACTTTCTGCTATAATACATATCCAACATTTTTTCTTGTTCAATATTTTTTTATTGAGTTTAATAATATAACAGAACATGTCTCATAACATGGGTAATAAAAATAAGCAACATATTTATCATCAATTATTGAGTACACAAGATAGATATGTGAAAAATTTCAAATTAAGAAGCATAGAGATCAAATAGTATAATAAGGTAGGTATGAAATAAAAATAATATCATAGTTATATGAGAAAGGAACACCCGACCACCCCTAATGGGCTCAAACTGTGAGCGGGCAGAGGCCAGACTAGTCAAAAACGGAGATGTAATATCGCCTTATAATATTATATAACATAAGGCAAATAATATAAAGGTGTAACCATGTAACCCTTTCCCTAGTAGACAAAAGAATAACATGACCAAAACCGTAGGGAAAGTTATGAAGATCAAATCATCAAGATAAGAGGAAATCTCTATGCTAGGGAGAATTAAGTCAACGCTTGGAACAATATTGTAACCCAATATTATCCTTAACATAGCAATAAGTGGGGAGAAAGGAGACATGTGAGTAAAAATGAATGAGAAAGGAAGAAGAAAGGAAAAGGAAGAAAGGAAAGAGAGAGAAGAAAAGAAGCAGAGTCTCTCGAGGTGGTGACCCGGTACTTATCATATGAAAATGTTACAGAAAAAGAAATAAGACACAAGGATTTTAATATGGTAACAACAGTGACTGGTTAAAGTCAGAAGGAAAGAAATTAGTAACCCAGGGTTGCCAAATCATACGAAATTTGTTAATGGTATTGTCTATAATAGCTGTCATTTTAGCAAAAATGAGAGCTTTATTTAATCTGTGTTTGGCCTCTGCCACTATTAAAGTTTTTGTTTTCCAAGCTTTGGCTATGGTTTGTTTGGCCGCCGTGCAAATATGTATAAGCAATTTGAATTGTACACGGGTGAGTACGTCTGGTTTAAGATTTAAGAGCGCAATAGCTGGATCTGGCGCAACATAGGTATCTAATGCTTTGGAGGCTATTGCGAAAATATTATTCCAAAATTCTTGCACCACTGGACAATCCCACTATATGTGTAGATGAGTACCAGGGGAAGAGCATCCTCTAAAACAATTATTGGGATAGGAAGGAGAGAATTTTGCTATTCTCGCTGGTACTAAATACCAACGTGCCAGAACTTTGAAGTTGGTTTCTAAGGCGTAACAATTAGGAGATGATGATTTAGTAGCTAACCAAATGTTAGACCAGTCATTGTTGTCAAATGTACGACCCATATCTTGTGCCCATTTAACAGTATATGGTGGGAATATTTCAGTAGGAGTAGTGATAAGAGTTTGATACATATATGAAATTAAACCTTTAACATGTGCATTACTCAAACAGATGTGTTCGAAATGAGACAATTTACTAGATGTTACATCTGACCTAATGAAAGGCATATAGAAGTTCTTAATTTGCAGGTAACGGAATATCTCGTTATTCGGAAGTCCATAAGTAGTACATAAGCTAGGAAACGTTTGAATGCCATCCGTGGATAACAATTTACATATTTTTTTTATCCAACATTTTTTAAAACACAATTAATTTAATCATCCGTTTAGGCCAATATGTATTCTGCTACATGTTTTTGGTAAAAAAAAATCTCAATAATCTCACTGATTGGTTTGCGCGAAAGTTATCATGTCTACAAAATAGGGGATAGATTTATGGACTTTTATTTTCTTTTATGTTTTTACTGGTAAGCTCTACAAGCAGGGCCCTCATGTCCCTTCTGTGTTGAACTGTACTGTAATTGTGCTGTCCCCCCTCTACATTGTAAATCGCTGCATTAACTGTTGGCGCTATATAAATCGTGTATAATAATAATAATATTATAACCATATTCTGTAGGGTGTTGAGGACTTACGCTAATCTCTCTCTCATCCACGACATACTTTTATTACTATTTTTATTTGTGACCATATAAGCAAAAGAAAATATCTACAAAATCTGGAGTTTCATAAACGCTACTAAGGTCAAGGGTTGTCATCAACACTTACACCTCTTGGAAACAGATGATAAAAAGACACTCATTCCTCAGGTTTGATCTCCCAAATTCACCAAACCCACTTATCAATTGTTATATTCCTAATAGTTAAAAGGTTTCATGTTCTGTTTCAAATGCTGCTTTATGCATTGACATATGTCCTTAGACCCAGTCTGTCCAGAAAGTATGGTTACCTGCTGACAGGCAGCATAGCTCTTCAGTAAGACACAGAAGTTGAATCCAACACAGTTTTACTTTAGCTAATTGCAGAACAGAGGATGTTTTTCCGGTCTTTTGAAGTGTAAGGGCACAATGACTTTCCAAAGCCTTGTCTCTGTGAATAACTAACACTGAATGAGGAAACATAGAAGAAATTGGGGGGGGGGGTCTAACTAGGACTAAACCAACTAGTTAACTAAATCATATTAAAGCGGTTCGGCACTCATTTCATTTAGTAAATCTCTTTGCCTTCCAAATCAGGCAAAGAGTACTAAATGAAATGTTTTTTTTTTTTTTTTTTTTTTACTTACCTTGTAATTGAAGACTTCCGTTCTTCTCCCTCTGCGGCGGCGGGCGGGGTCTCTGCGTCGATCGTCGTCACGCCGCACTGTCTCCTGGGATCTGGTGTCATTGATCCCAGGAGTCAGTGCGGGCATCTTCCGAAATCTCGCGAGATTTCGGCCACATCTTCCGAAATCTCCCGAGATTTTGGCCGCATCTGCCGAAATCTCGTGAGATCTCGGCAGATTGCTGTTACTGCGCACGCGCGAGTAACGGCAGTGCATGCTGGGCCATCTAAAGTTCCTGTGGGTGTTTCACATGCCCACAGGCAAGATGGCCCCCAGCACTAAAGAAGAAGACGAGGAACTTCATCGGACGAAAACCGGCGGCGATCGAGATGGAAGATGGAACAGGTGAGTCCCCTAATAAAGGTAAGCACACTTTATATTACGTCCTAAAAAAAAAAAAAAATTTTCAGAGTGCAGAACCGCTTTAAGAACAAGTTGTAGTGGCCCAAAACCACCACTAGATGTCAGTATACTACAGAAAAATGCAGTTCAATATGGGACATAAAATATACATGAAGAGGGGCAGAACATTTCAGACTAACTAAAAAATACTGGCATATACTGTACATGGTCATCTCCAGCTCCAATGTCCATGAATATAGTTGTATTAGAAAATGATAACAAGATATTGTTCAGATGGTATAAGCAGCTAGGAGCACACAACCATGCTCAATGACTTAGGGTATGTTGGGTGTTAAACTGAACCAACTGGAGAGAACTGTGCTCTGCCATGGTTTGCACTCACACTGCAGCAAACCGTACCGGATCACAAGTGAACTACTTCCAGGACCACCTGTTCCAAGTGGTCCCAGGTGCCATTAGATTAACGGGTCTCAGGACCAGTTAAAAGTGCTAGTGTGAGTGCACCCTTCAATGACCCCACCCTTTTCGTTTTGCCCCTTCTAGACTTCCTCAGGTACACTCCTGCCTCGGAGGAGAAATGCTACAGGAAACTGAGACATGTCATTACAAGGTTCCGCTTCTGCAACATTTAGGATCTGCACACCACTGCTTTTTAAACAACAAAAGTGCATCAAAAAACTGATCAGCGTGAAAGGGCCCTTACTGTTCAAATTAAAAAGACAATAAAATATTTAGGGGCTGCTAAGTGATGTGGGCCACCTGTCACCCTGCCCGGACTGCCATTTACTTCCCAGACTGTCAGGGAAATACCAGGTCTCTCCGCCGGGTTCCAGGGCTGCGCACGCGCGGTAGAGCGGCGCAACGAGGTTTACAGGTACGCCGGGTAACAAGTGCGCATGCGCGGGTCCGCGGCTCTCGGGCATCTGTCACAACCCAGCCAGTACGCCTCACCACTGTGCGCAGCGCTGACGGAAGACGAGTGCGCATGCGCACTCGTCCGGGTATCCCACCTGACCAGTTACCTGGCCTATAAAAGGCCTTCCCTGTCCGCTTCCAAATTGCTGGTTTGTTGTCTCTTCTGAGTCCTGTCTCCAGTCCAGTATCCTGTATCCTGTATCCTGTATCCTGTACCCTGTACCCTGCATCTACCTGACTACCAGTGCCGACCCGGAATCCTCCTGACTACCGCTACCGCTACTACCTGTGTTTGACCTCTGGCTTGCTTCCTGGATACCTCTCTGCCTGATTACCTGTGTTTGACCCTCGGCCTGCCTACTGGACTTCCTCTGAGTTACTTACCTGTGTTTGACCCTCAGCTTGCCTTTTGGACACCTCTACTGCCTGATTACCTGTGCTTGACCCCCGGCTTGCCTACTGGACATTCTCTGAGTTACTTACCTGTGTTTGACCCCTGGCTTGCCTTCTGGACATCTCTACTGCTTGATTACCTGTGCTTGACCCCCGGCTTGCCTCCTGGACATTCTCTGAGTTACTTACCTGTGTTTGACCCCCGGCTTGCCTTTGGATACTTCTACTGCCTGGTTGCCTGTGTTTGACCCTCGGCCTGCTTGCTGGACTATCTCCCGCTCAGTGTTCAGGACTTGCAGTTCTCTTATGCTCCCGAGGGTTCTCCTTCAGTATACGTGTGGGTACCTCTGCAACCTCTACCTGATCACAACCCTGCCAGGTGTCTACTCCCAGTGCAGCTTCAGCCTCTCCTGGTCTACGACGCTACTGCACACCACCTGCTACACTCCTGCTGGCAACCCGTGCATCTTTGAGCCCGGTGTCCTCTGTACCCACTCCAGAGGCATCGTGCGCTTAGTCGCAAGGGGAGCAGCTCTCAGCATATCGGCCCGGGTGAGTACCTCTGACAGTACAAACCAGCCAATGTCCGAGGCCGACAGAGCTGGTTCACCCCTTGAGGCCTTATGCCAGCAGGTGACAACCCTTACCCAGGCTGTACAACGCCTCCAGGATGGATACTTTCAGATCGAGGGGCGTCTTCAGCATCTGACCTTATCCCCAAACCAAGCGGACCAGTCACCCCCGGTAGCCAGCACCTCCACTCTTCTATCAACACCTGGAGGTGCTCTCCCTGCCTATGATGTGTCCCATCCTGATCCCAGGGTCCCCACACCAGAACGTTTTTCCGGGGACCGAAGGAAATTTCGCTCTTTTAAAAACTCCTGTTTGCTTCACCTAGCCCTACAACCCAGGACCTTCCAGTTGGAATCCACTAAAGTAGGGTTCATCATCTCTCTCCTTTCTGATGACCCTCAATCCTGGGCGCACCATTTGATGGAACAGAAAAGCCCACAATTGAATTCTGTAGAGACTTTCTTTTCCGCTATGGCAGCACTCTACGAGGACTCCCAACGCACAGGTACAGCAGAAACCACCCTGCATACCCTATCCCAGGGGAGAAGACCTGTAGAGGACTATGTAGTAGATTTCCGCAAATGGGCAGCTGATACTGACTGGAACGAATCAGCCCTAAAATATCAATTCCGTTTAGGGCTATCCGAGGTATTAAAGGATGAACTGGCTCGAGGAGAGATCCCAAGTACCTTCACAGATCTCTGCCAACTTGTCATTAAACTTGACCGTCGACTACGAGAACGGCGAGCAGAGAGACTGCAGAGCCCTCGTCCCACCTGGACGATGCCCCGGGTCCCTCCAGCACCTTCTCCTTCTTGGAACTCTCGCTCCCCTCCTCATGGGGAACCCATGCAGCTGGGCCTGGCACGGTCCCCCCTATCTGCTGAAGAAAGGCTCCGTCGTCGTCAAGCCAACCTCTGCCTCTACTGTGGGGGCACGGGGCACTACCTACAGAAATGCCCCATAAGACCCAGTAAGTGTCCTTCTGGGTCCCTCTCAAGTTCACACTCTGTTAAAGTGCCGCATTTTCATCTGTCTGTTCCACTCTCCCTACAGGTAGCGGGAGAGTCTTTCCAGTTGGGAGCCATCCTTGACTCTGGAGCCTGCAGTTGCTTCATGGACCTGACCCTGGCACGACACCTGAACCTCCCTTTAGCTACCAAGAAACAACCTCTTCAGATCCAGCTAGCTGATGGCTCTCCACCCTGCTCGGGACCGGTTACCCAGGAAACCGCTCCCATCCTGACCTGCACCAAATCAGGTCATCAGGAACTCTTACGTTTTGACATTATCCATTCTCCCATGTTCCCCATCATCCTGGGGTACCCCTGGCTACTGGCTCACAACCCTCGGATTGACTGGGTCAACAAGGAAGTGGAGTTCTCCTCCTCTTACTGCTTGCAGCACTGCCTTCCGGATCAACCCGCAGTACCTCTCACCCATCTTGCCTTGCAACCCAGTGCCAAGGACCTGCAACACGTCCCAACACCCTACCAAGACTTTATGGACATCTTCGATGAAAAAAAGGCCGAAGTTCTTCCCCCTCATCGCTCATACGATTGTCCGATTGATCTCCTACCAGGGGCTGAGATCCCCTTCGGAAGGATTTTCCCTTTGTCTGAAACTGAGCTTGAAGCCCTACGGGTATATATCGACGAGAATCTTGCCAAAGGGTTCATCCAACCATCTTCTTCGCCAGCAGGGGCTGGGATCTTCTTTGTTGAAAAAAAAGACGGTTCCCTCAGACCCTGTGTAGATTACAGGGAACTCAATAAAATTACTATCAAGAACAGGTACCCACTTCCGCTCATTCCCGAACTTTTTCAACGGCTCAGGACTGCCAAAGTGTTTACCAAGCTGGATCTTCGTGGGGCCTACAATTTAGTTAGAATACGCTCTGGGGATGAATGGAAGACGGCTTTTAGGTCCAGATTCGGCCATTTTGAGTACCTGGTCATGCCGTTTGGACTTTGTAATGCCCCAGCTACCTTCCAGCACCTTGTCAATGACATTTTTCGTGAGTATTTGGATAACTTCCTCATTGTATATCTTGATGATATCTTGATTTTCTCCGATTCCCTAGAAGCCCATCGTCAACATGTCCGGAAAGTTCTTCTCATCCTCCGCAAACACGGGCTCTACGTCAAAGGAGAGAAATGCGAGTTCGAGACTGATACCATCCAGTTCCTGGGCTTCATCATAACCACCGGAGGAGTACTGATGGATCCCCAAAAAGTGAAGGCCATCCAGGATTGGCCTGCTCCCACGGACAAGAGGTCAGTCCAACGTTTTATCGGCTTTGCCAACTTTTATAGACGGTTCATTCAGGGATTTTCTGCCATTGTGTCCCCAATCACCCAACTGACTCGCCAGCAAGTTAAGTTCCAGTGGACTCCCCAAGCGCAGAGCGCTTTTGAGAAGCTCAAGGAACTCTTTTCCTCTGCACCCATCTTACAGCACCCTGACCCCGAACTCCCTTACGTCCTAGAGGTGGACGCTTCAGACTCTGCTTTAGGAGCAATCCTATCGCAGAGAAGTGGCCCAAAGGCCCTCCTTCACCCAGTCGCCTTTTCCTCCCGAAAACTAAGTCCCCCTGAAAAGAATTATGATGTAGGCGACCGGGAATTACTTGCGATTAAATTCGCTCTCGAGGAATGGAGATACCTGCTTGAAGGAGCTTCCCAACCCATCCTCATCTTCACTGACCACCGCAATTTGGAGTACCTCAGGGCTGCAAAACGCCTTAGACCCAGACAGGCCCGCTGGGCCTTGTTCTTCTCCCGATTTAATTTCCACATCACTTACCGTCCTGGCTCCAAGAATGGCAAGGCGGATGCCTTATCCCGTATGTTTCTGGACACTGAATCCTCGAAAGAACCTGCTACTATCCTGTCCGCCCACAATTTTCTCCATGCCATTCAGCCTGACTTAACCACAGCCCTCAAACAGGCTTCCAACCAGTTCTCTTCTCCCACATTACCTTTTCTTGAAAGGAAGCAGGATTTACTCTGGGCCCATGCCCGAATCTTTGTCCCTCCTCCTGTCAGACTCCAAGTTCTGCAGACCCTTCATGACCACAAGATGTCCGGCCATTTTGGAGTACAGAAAACAGTGGACTTGGTAGGTCGATCTTACTGGTGGCCGGGCTGGAGAAAAGACTGTCAGGAATACGTTCTCTCTTGCAACATTTGTCAAAGGAACAAGGGGTCCAACACTAAATCCTGGGGTCTGTTACGTCCATTATCTGTCCCGGAACGTCCATGGAAGGAGATTTCCATGGACTTCATCGTAGATTTACCCCCTTCAGATTCCTTCACCACGATTCTGGTTGTCATTGACCGTCTCTCAAAGATGGCTCACTTCCTACCCATGAAAGGTACTCCCTCGGCTTCCGCTACCACTGACATCTTCATCAGGGAAATTATAAGGTTACACGGAGTTCCAGCTAACATCACCTCGGACCGAGGGGTACAGTTCACCTCTAGGTTCTGGAGAGATCTATGCAAATCCCTTGAAATCAGGACTTCCATGTCTTCAGCATATCACCCCCAATCCAACGGTCAAACTGAACGCACGAATCAAACCCTCGAGCAATACCTGAGGTGTTTTTGCTCTTACTCCCAAGATGACTGGTCAGGCTTACTACCCTACGCGGAGTTTGCCTACAATAATTCTTTGCATTCTGCCATTAATCAGACGCCCTTCTGGGCAAACTACGGTTATCACCCTTCTTTTCTTCCAGATTCCATTCCAGACGTCCCTACTCCAGCTGCACAGGACCTAGTCAAAAGTATCCAAGACAACTTCACCCGGATCCAACAGGCCATGAAGGAAGCACAGAAGGGTTATGAGGTACAATACAACCGGGGCAGGAAGGAATGTCCGCCTTTCCAGATTGGTGAGAAAGTTTGGTTATCAACCGCTAATTTAAAACTCCCTTGTCCTTCTCGGAAATTGGGTCCCAGGTTCATCGGCCCCTTTGAGGTCAAGAGGGTGATCAACCCAGTGGCCTTTGAACTAGATCTCCCCAGTTCCTATAGGATTCACCCAGTTTTTCATGCCTCTTTGCTGAAACCCATAATTGCTAATTCTTTCCCTGATAGGCAAACGCCACTTCCTCCTCCCATCACCATCCAAGGAGAGGAAGAATTCGAGGTTGAGAAAATTCTGGATCTCCGAAGAAGAAGAGGGCAGGTCCAATATCTTGTTAAATGGAAGGGGTATCCCCCAGAAGACTGCTCCTGGGAGCCATCCGAAAACATTCATGCCCCCCGCTTAATCCGGGAATATCACCAAAGACATCCTGAAGTGGGCATCCGGAGGCTGCCCTTAGGAGGGGGGCACTGTCAGGGAAATACCAGGTCTCTCCGCCGGGTTCCAGGGCTGCGCACGCGCGGTAGAGCGGCGCAACGAGGTTTACAGGTACGCCGGGTAACAAGTGCGCATGCGCGGGTCCGCGGCTCTCGGGCATCTGTCACAACCCAGCCAGTACGCCTCACCACTGTGCGCGGCGCTGATGGAAGACGAGTGCGCATGCGCACTCGTCCGGGTATCCCACCTGACCAGTTACCTGGCCTATAAAAGGCCTTCCCTGTCCGCTTCCAAATTGCTGGTTTGTTGTCTCTTCTGAGTCCTGTCTCCAGTCCAGTATCCTGTATCCTGTATCCTGTATCCTGTACCCTGTACCCTGCATCTACCTGACTACCAGTGCCGACCCGGAATCCTCCTGACTACCGCTACCGCTACTACCTGTGTTTGACCTCTGGCTTGCTTCCTGGATACCTCTCTGCCTGATTACCTGTGTTTGACCCTCGGCCTGCCTACTGGACTTCCTCTGAGTTACTTACCTGTGTTTGACCCTCGGCTTGCCTTTTGGACACCTCTACTGCCTGATTACCTGTGCTTGACCCCCGGCTTGCCTACTGGACATTCTCTGAGTTACTTACCTGTGTTTGACCCCTGGCTTGCCTTCTGGACATCTCTACTGCTTGATTACCTGTGCTTGACCCCCGGCTTGCCTCCTGGACATTCTCTGAGTTACTTACCTGTGTTTGACCCCCGGCTTGCCTTTGGATACTTCTACTGCCTGGTTGCCTGTGTTTGACCCTCGGCCTGCTTGCTGGACTATCTCCCGCTCAGTGTTCAGGACTTGCAGTTCTCTTATGCTCCCGAGGGTTCTCCTTCAGTATACGTGTTGGTACCTCTGCAACCTCTACCTGATCACAACCCTGCCAGGTGTCTACTCCCAGTGCAGCTTCAGCCTCTCCTGGTCTACGACGCTACTGCACACCACCTGCTACACTCCTGCTGGCAACCCGTGCATCTTTGAGCCCGGTGTCCTCTGTACCCACTCCAGAGGCATCGTGCGCTTAGTCGCAAGGGGAGCAGCTCTCAGCATATCGGCCCGGGTGAGTACCTCTGACACAGACACTCCAAGACAATGAACACTCCAACCCTCCTGGCTTCAGCTGCCTGACTTCACTGCCCATGGCATTGCAATCCCCACTACTGGCTCCACACCCAGGTCTAACTGTTTCCTCTCAGTCCTCTCTGGCATGCCTTTCCAGTCCTCCCGACTACACATGTCACTCTCCAGCCCTCCTGGCTGCAACCGGTGGTTCCCTCCTGAAGACTTGCAATACTAGGTCCTGCTGTCCTCTCTGACTCCTGCTGTGCCTCCTGTCCAGATCCTTCATGCTTTCTTGAAGGGCTTCATCCTGCACCCGAGTCCCAGGCCCAAGCCCCCCCCCCAGATTGGGGAGTTCCCTCAAAGGCCCAGACAGACAGCCTAGTACTCCATCCTTAGTTCTTCCATCTCGCAACTCTTCCCCAGTTGGTCTGTCCCTGGGTATTTCAAGGAGGCCTGCCCCCTGACAATCCTAGTTCGGAATTGGTCAAGGCTCCCTGAGACACCCCAAACAGCTCCCCTTCTCTTCCCCTCCTCTTCTTCTAGAATCCTCCAGAAGAAAGAGGGAGGTGACAGTGGAGTGATGCTGTCTGTGAGTCACAGCTGCTGCTCTGAGCCACTCCAAGCCCACACAGATCAAAACAAACTAGCTTCCAGCTAGGCCTGCCTAAATTTGCCTGAAATACAAAAATCCTAACTTCTAGCACCTACCTAGGTAGAGAATGCTACATAAGATAAAATAGATATAAAATTACTGCACATTCCTTTTAATTAAAACCTTAGCATTTAGGGTTCTTTCATACAGGTGTTGAACATAGGCAGATGGGTCATATTTTTAACGCTTCCCGAACGTCTATCAAAGCCGCACAAAATTATTACAATGGGGAGCAGCAGGGCTGGTGCAAGGATTTTTGACACCCTAGGCGAAACCTAATTTTGCCGCCCCCCTTGACTCCACCCCTGCCCTGCCTTTTTCCCTGCCCATGTAATCCCCACCTTTTTAACGAAGCACCCATCAAATGCAGCCCCCCAGCGCCCATCAAATGCAGCCCACCAGCGCCCATCGAATGCAGCCTCACCAGCGCCCATCGAATGCAGCCTCACCAGCGCCCATCGAATGCAGCCTCACCAGCGCCCATCACATTTAGCCTCACCAGCGCCCATCACATTTAGCCTCACCAGCGCCCATCACATTTAGCCTCACCAGCGCCCATCACATTTAGCCTCACCAGCGCCCATCAAATGCAGCCCACCAGCGCCCATCAAATGCAGCCCACCAGCGCCCATCAAATGCAGCCTCACCAGCGCCCATCACATTTAGCCTCACCAGCGCCCATCACATTTAGCCTCACCAGCGCCCATCACATTTAGCCTCACCAGCGCCCATCAAATGCAGCCCACCAGCGCCCATCAAATGCAGCCCACCAGCGCCCATCAAATGCAGCCCACCAGCGCCCATCAAATGCAGCCTCACCAGCGCCCATCACATTTAGCCTCACCAGCGCCCATCACATTTAGCCTCACCAGCGCCCATCACATTTAGCCTCACCAGCGCCCATCAAATGCAGCCCACCAGCGCCCATCAAATGCAGCCTCACCAGCGCCCATCACATTAAGCCTCACCAGCGCCCATCACATTTAGCCTCACCAGCGCCCATCACATTTAGCCTCACCAGCGCCCATCAAATGCAGCCTACCAGTGCCCATCAATGAATGTTTGCTTGCTTCCATTCATTCAGGAGTCGGGACACAGACACAGTCCTTCACCGCCGCTGTGCCTCTGACACTATCTGTGAACAGAGGGGTGGCTGCCTGCTGATGCTGAGACTTAGTTGCTTGCTGCAGAGAGAAGAAAGTAGGAAAACCAGTGGCCGGGCGCCCCCTAGGCAGCATGGCGCCCTAGGCGGCTGCCTAGTTTGCCTAGTGGTAGCACCGGCCCTGGGGAGCAGATGGAGGTGTTCACACAGCAACGTTAGCATTTCTTCACATTGCGGCGAGGCAAAACTAATGCTGCCTGCAGAGCTTAGCAAATGTTGATGGTTTGCAACTGCCTCCACTCACTTCTAATGAAATGCACCACAACCGCACCTTAAACGCACTGTAAACGTGCCTAAGGCTGGGTTCACACTTGTACAACACGACAGTCATACGACTGTGGATCCGACTTTGTCCTGCGACTTGAAGTCCTTCATCAGTCTGACTTCAATGAATGGGGATCCGACTCTGATCCCTACAATGTAGGCACTTTGTGTCTTGTATGAATCTTAGGGGAACTCCACGCCAAATAAGAAAAAACGGTGTGGGGTCCCCCCCAAAGTCCATACCAGACCCTTACCCGAGCACGCAGCCTGGCAGGTCAGGAAAGGGGGTGGGGACAAGCGAGCGCCCCCCCCATCCTGAACCATACCAGGCCGCATGCCCTCAACATGGGGGGGTGGGTGCTTTGGAGCAATGGCCGCCTTGCCCCCCGCCTCAAAGCACCTTGTCCCCATGTTGATAGGGACAATGGCCTCTTACCGACAGCCCTGGCTGTTGGTTGTCGGGGTCTGCCGTTGGGGGGCTAATCAGAATATGGAAGCCCCCTCCCGACCCCCCCACCCTATGTGGATGAATATTGGATACATTGTACCCCTACCCATTCACCTAAAAAGAAAAAAGTGTCAAAAATAAAACACAGTACACAGGTTTTTAAAGTAATTTATTAAGGCAGTTCCTGCGTCTCTTCCGATTTCTTCTTCCCTCTGGCTCTTCTGCCTCCTCCGCTGACGTCTTTGGCCTCTGCCGGTTCTTCTCCCCTCTCCGGGTCTTCTCTGCTCTCCCCTGATGTCAGTTAGCCCTCTCCGGTTCTTCTCCCTCCACCAGCTGTCTTCTGCCTCTGCTAGGTCTTCTCTACTGTCTTCTTGCTATTTTTCTGGGTCTTCTCTGCTGTCTTCTCCCTCTGTTCTTCTTCCGATTTTGAATCAACACTCTCTCCCGCTGTAATGCTGGGTGCGCGGTGTGCCACTACTTATAATGCCATGGGGTGGGGTCACGGGTGATGTCATCCAGGGGCCCCATCCCTTATGATGTCAGCGCCCCCCTTAATGCCCTGGGCGGTGACGTCATCCAATTCCCACAAAAAGAAACCTCCTTCCCCGGCTGCTTTACTCGTACCTGCAATTTAAACATTTTCTTTTATCCAATCTTCTCTACTTTTTGTGGAGCATCCCACACCTTTTGAATAGGTTTGAAGTCAAGGCCCCACCAACTAAAACTAATCTCTTCTATCTATGAATTTACTCAAGCATCTGGAGTTCACCACCTTTTTATGGCAAAATGGGAGTCTGCTCTCCAACGTCCATTTCCCCTGTACACTTGGATAAAATATGGGCCACGAAAAAATTGTGTGTTACATAAAGAATCTGACTATAAAGTCATAATGTTTTGGTATAGAACTTCTACAGGTTCTACATGCACTCAATCGAACCATCCCAAAAACACATGGGTGGGAGATGGTTGATGACACCATATGTGAAGAGCCTTCATCCCAGATATACATCGAAGGAAAGAACATAGGTTGGGGGACCTTAAATGAGGCCAGTCATAATCAACAATAAATATACTCATATAATAGTAGTTTTATTCCATGATAATCAAATACTATATAGTATACAATATACAAAACATGATGAAATTGGGTAAGCACATTTCATTGATCTGAGTCATATTGACTAATTCATCATAGTACCATAAGACTATGCAAGTAATAAAACCAAGCACCAAACTTAATAACAGTAAGACAATCCAAAAAATATATTTTCTAAGCATCCTATAACTCTACATGTTTCGTGGATTGGTCTGCACTTCTTCAGGAGTAGATGCAGGAAGAGGGAGTCTAGAATTAAAAACAAACAAAAAAAGTTCATATATGTGGTGGGCATATTCCAGAAAGGATATTAGAGAGATAAATACCCCAATTCTTACATACCAGCTCAATAAAAAAGCAAGGGAAATTCCGTCTGCCCTATACATAAGGGGAGTGTCGGATAGCGTCCGCCACGGGGGGCTGAGGCGGCGAGACCCAGGAGGTTCCCAAAAGGGGGGCTTAACAGCGGACCAAGCATCCACATCCAAAAGTGTTCCTATGGAATGAGTGGGAGATAACATAATAACCATAAAATACTTCATAATATATGCCACAGGTATAACTGTGGCCGTGAGAAATAATCACAAAGGGGAAGTACAAAAGTATAACCCCAATCCCAGGAATAAAACCCATACGGACAAAAAGGGAGAAGAAAATAGGCATAATCCCACAGATCTTACATGTCCAAATCTATGGTTGAAGTGGTGATGAACCAAGCCCACCATTGAAAAGGAATGGGACGTGTGATTTTGAAAATACGCCACTCATATACCAGATAGGATGCACAAACCGGAGTCATGTGCGCACCACTCATGTTGGAGAGGGAAAGTATCAACGCCCGAGCTACCTCAGCATTGTACCAGAGCAGAGGGGGCGTGTCATCCACCCAGTCCCAAAAACATGCTGGCGGTGCAAGAGGGCCTCAGGTTCTTTGTATCATATATTTTGGCAATGTGATACCATACAACCTTTTTGGCAGCAAGTACTCCAGGTGCTTCAGCAAGTATTGGCTGTGTCTTTAGCTTTAGACTTATGATGCCTTAATGGGACTGCCTTTCCTGAGACTTCCCAAATACGCAAAAAAATTTGTTAATTAAATTTTGACGGTGGCTAAGCGATTAGTACCAATACATTGGAGGACTATGACAACCCCTTCCCTCAACCACCTTCTATGTGGAATATAGTAGTGTCACTGGTCCCCAAAAAGTCACTTAGGGCTAGTTTACACTTGATTGAAAGCATGGCTTCGGACACGCTTTTTTAAAGCTCTCTGAACGCCAGTCAAAGCTCCTGTCACTAAATAAAATTATTAGCTTACAGTCCTGTTTACTCTTTGCTTTTGCTTGGTGCTTCGGTGAGGCTTTGGTGGGGCTTCGATGAGGCTTTGGTGGGGCTTCGATGAGGCTTTGGTAGGGCTTCGATAAAGCTTTGGTAGGGCTTCAATGAGGCTTTGGTAGGGCTTCCGTGAGGCTTCGTGGGGCTTCGATGAGGCTTTAGGCGAGCTTTGCCATAGACTTCTATGGAGTTTTTGAAGATGCTTTGAAGCACCACTAAAGCTACATGGGGTATCATTTTTGAAGCAAAGTTGAAGCAAAGCAAAGCAAAAGCAAGGTGTAAACAGGACTGTAAGCTAAGCGGTCCGCTTTCAGATAAAAGTGGTCTCTGCGGCGGATTAGCCGCAAGATCACTTTTATCGGCGGCGGGAGAGGGGCCCCTCCCGCCGTGCTCCGGTATCCTCTGCCACTTACCAGAGCCACTGGCAATGGCAGAGGCAATCGGATCCTGTCCCCTCTGTGGTATGGAGTGAGGGGAAGATGGCCCCCACCCAGCTCCATACCATTGCAGGGCGGAAGCAACGTCAAAACGTCACTTCCCCCCATAGCTCTTAAAGGGACATTTTTTATTAATTTTTTTCAAACAACATTTTTTTTTCCTTTTTTTTTGTTATGCATTTTAGTGTAAATATGAGATCTGAGGTCTTCTTGACCCCAGGTCTCATATTTAAGAGGTCCTGTCATGCTTTTTTTCTATTACACGGGATGTTTACATAATAAAAGTAAAAGTCAATATATAGTATATATAAAATGGGGTGCTAGCAATAAAAAACTGAATAATAACGAATAATAATTAACAAAAAATAAAAATTTAAACCGAATTGAAAAATAAACATATTGTTACTATGAAAAATTGCTAATGCAAGCAATTTTTCATAGTAACAATATTTTTATTTTTCAATACGGTTTGAATTTTTCTTTTTCTATTGCACAGCAATCAATTTTTGCATGAAATATTTTTATGATCCTTGAATTACTGCTCACTATTTATGAAAAGTGACCTTTTTATACAAACAAAATTGGATCACACCACTGGACGCACTTTATCGTTTATTCTGCACAAGAATTATTTGCTTTTTGCACAGAAATTTATTTCATCACTGAATGCATTGTAGTATTGACTATTCATTGTTTGATTGGATGCACTTATTATTGATTTTTATTGATTGATTGTTATAGCATTTGTTGCTATACAATTTTGGTTTAAACCATTAACTTTTAGGCGCTTTTCCAGGAACCATCCTTTGGAGTCCCACCCCTAGGATTGGTATCCTTCCTTCTATTAAGCGCCACATTTTTTACTATTATTAACCTATTTTAAATTTATAATAATTTTTTATCAACTATTCATTATTAGTGGTCTGGAATAGGAACCACTTATTGTTAATTATTATTCGTTATTATTCAGTTTTTTATTGCTAGCGCCCCATTTTATATATACTATATATTGACTTTTACTGACTGTTGGTGTGTGAACACTCTGATGGTGGCTGCGGCAGCTGTTGTCTTTTATTGATTTGTGTTTTTACCCCTTATTGGTTTGCGCAGTTTGTTCCCCCTTTTACACATACATAATAAAAGTGACACAATTTTTTTCTTAAAGAACAGTGTAAAAATAAAAAATAAAAGTTAAAATAAATAAGAAAAAAAATGTTTTAACGCGCCTTGTCCCGCCAAGCTTGCGTGCAGAAGCAAACGCATATGTGAGTAGCGTCCGCATATGAAAACGGTGTTCAAACCACACATGTGAGGAATCACCGCGATCATTAGAGCAAGAGCAATAATTCTAGCCCTAGACCAGTGATGGCGAACCTTGGCACCTTAGATGTTTTGGAACTACATTTCCCATGATGCTCAAGTACTCTGCAGAGTGCATGAGCATCATGGGAAATGTAGTTCCAAAACATCTGGGGTGCCAAGGTTTGCCATCACGACCCTAGACCTTCTCTGTAACTCAAAACTTGCAACCTGTTGAATTTTTTTAAATGTTGCCTATGGAGATTTTTAAGGGGAAAGTTTGACGCTATTCCACGAGCGGGCACAATTTTGAAGTGTGACATGTTGGGTATCAGTTTACTCAGCGTAACATCATCTTTCACAATATAAAAAATTGGGCTAACTTTACTGTTGTCTTATTTTTTTATTAAAAAAAGTAAGACCGCTGTGCAAATACGGTGTGACAAAAAGTATTGCAACGACCGCCATTTTATTTTCTAGGGTGTTAGAAAAAAATATATATAATGTTTGGGGTTCTAAGTAATTTTCTAGCAAAAAAAAATGATTTTAACTTGTAAACAACAAGTTTGAAAAATAGGCCCGGTCCTTAAATGGTTAATGTGTGTTGAAGCTGAAGCAAGCGTAAATGAGCCATTAGTGTCCAATTTGTCCGCCGCAATCTCACAGTCCCGCTAAAAATCACTGATCACCACCATCACCAGTAAAAAATCTATAAATAAATAAAAACGCCATAAACCTATCCCTGAGCACAGCACAGGGATGGTGGGAGCCCCTCATAATGAGCACAGCAGGGGTACAGCCCCAGGAGGAAGTCAGCACAGGGATGGTGGGAGCCCCTCATAATCAGCACAGCAGGGGTACAAACCCAGGAAGTCAGCACAGCACAGGAATGGTGGGAGACCCTCATAATGAGCATAATGAATCGACGACTGCCATATTGAGAAAGGTATTTTTTGCTTTTTAAATTCATCATAACGAACGATCGTAATTGTTACGAAAAGTTAACGAAAATTCGTATTTCGTACGAATTAAAATATAAATTAACGGCTATTACGAAATGGAACGGAACGAAACGAAACAAATTTATTGACGGCGCACGTGTCTAATGGCCATAGCAGCCTTTTATGCTGCCATGACCTAACCTGCACATACTGCTCCTGCAGTTAAAGAAAACAAACACAGGGAGGGTGGATGGGTGGTAAACTGCCTACTGTCACCTGCCCCTCCACTGATGCCCAGGAGACTCCCCCAGCCCATATTTGCTTATCCTTCTCACCCCGTCATGCCAGCCCTTCACTATTTGTCATTTTATTTCTCTCGCTACAGGCCTCATTTGACCAGTGTAGATAAGATGTCCCCAAACCTTCCTGATGTCTACCCGACCACTCGTACTCACCCCACCCCTTAACGTTACCTAAATTAACAAGACCACACATGAAAATGGAGTACAAATGGCCATAGCAGCCTTTTATTACCAAAATTATTTAAATTAACATTCTTTAACACATCAAACATCTGAAAACAACCTAAACAGTTACTGTTGGTCTCTGACGGCAACCCAAATTCAAAACATGTTCCACTTCTATACTGCAGGACCTTTTCCATGATAGGCCTCCAGCCCCAACACAACAGACAACCCACTACCCGCAGTGCAACCATTACCATTTTCCAGCTAAACCGTGTTAACTGGAATACACCAGAGGGGCACATACCACCAATGAGTCCCCAACACTCCCATCTCGTAAGTATTTTCTTATACCATCAAAGACCAACCACCGCCCACTAGGATGACACCTTACCCTTGAGGGCCCCTCCACCCCAGCAATACACGCTGAATCCCGTCCTGCAGCCCCAGGGACCATAAATCTACACCCACCGCAGATAAGTGGACACCATCCCCCCTAAGGTACAACCTGGTATCAGACTCCAATTCCATATGGCGGATTACCATGCATGAGTCATCCGAGCCTCAATGTCGGACCTCAAGACCAGCATGTCAGGAAAGGCTGTGCGGATCCCAGATCGTTCCCACCCACATGGAGTACCAGAATGTCAGGTGGCCTATCAAGGCGTGCAAAACGATACACCTCAGGCAAGACCCTGCTCCATATCATCCCTGGTACCCCCAACCAACAAACACACTCCTCCCGCCTAGAGATACCCAACTGCCCGCCATCCGGCCTAATGTCAGCCCGCCTGGCCCCCCAAAACACATATTAATGGCCCATGATCCAGACGAGGCATGAAAAGAACAAAAACCCTGGATAACACAAGACAATCACTCATACGCACCCAACATGAAAAAAAAAAACATAAAAAACATGCACCAGAAGCTTACACATACACACCCCCCATCATCGGCTACACAGCCAACAAATGCGGGCGAATGTAGGAACAGAATCTCCTGGAGTCCCTTCTACCAATTCGCTTCACAGCTGCCTCGTCCAACCCACACCGTGCGGCCTCCCTGGCAGCCCCTATACGGAAGGAGTGCAAGGCATACTGTTTGTCTTCTAAACCCGCTGCTCGAAGACTCTTCCGGAAAACGGCCACGGATTGAAACTTAGACAATGGAGACTCATCCCCATGTAACAAAAATGTCTCTTCCGCAACAGGGCAAACCTCTAAAAACACCCATACCACCCCCACTGGGAACACCGGGAACCTGGCAGGGGAAACAGCTGCACCCATGTGCCCTTGCTGGCCTGGTCTGTCTTAAAATAAGGAGACCTCATACCTTGATGTAGATAATGAACCCAGTTGAATGAAACTGGGCTGCAAATTAGCAAAGGACACAGGCCGCCTAGCGCATCCTTGCGCTTATGCGACCTACGATACCCTTTAACAGCTTGGCGAACCCCAAAATCTTTTGTAAAATCCACCAGCCCTGTAATTTAAAGAAAAATGCCAAGCCAGCCAGTTTCTGCTCAATGGCAGACACCGACACACCCTCCAGGTTCCTGGAAACAAAGTAAAGGACCATCAGCCTTACCTCCGAACCATTTTGATCCACCCCAGCTTGCCGAACCATCCCTAACCATTCCTGCCATACCTTAGCGTAGGCCTCACTCCAAGGCAATCTCCCACAACCAACCGGGACAAGTTGCTCGGCCGCTGGTGCCAGCTCTCAGAACTTGTCCCACTGAAATCAAGACAAGGAGTCAGCCAAAGTATTGTCGACCCCAGGGAGGTGGGCAGCATACAGAAAAATATTAAACTGCAAACAACGTAGCACCATGTGGCGCAGCAGCCGAATGACAGGTTGTGACAATGCCGAGATGCGGTTAAAGACTTGTACCACTCCCATATTGTCACAATTCAACCGAATTTTCAAATTACGAAATGACTCAACCCAAATTTCCATAGCCAGCACTACCAGAAAAAGCTCCAGGAGCACCAGGTTACAGAGAAAGCCCACGGCTAACCAGGAACGTGGCCAAGGTTCCGCGCTCCAGTGACTCTGGTAGAAGGCCCCATAACCTGACGACCCTGCTGCGTCCGTAAACAGCTCCAAGTCAAAGTTGCTCACCGGTCCGGACATCCAAACTGATCTTCCAATATAGCTTTCCAGAAACGTGTGCCACACCCTCAAATCCTCAAGATGTTCCCTATTGAGGCGGATAAAATGGGTAAGAGACCTAACCCCCGCTGTAGCCACTGACAGCTGTCGGCAAAACACCCTTCCCATGGGAATAATGCGATATGCAAAGTTAAACTTACCCAACAGGGATTGTACCTTCCGAAGCTGGATCTTGTGTAGTCCCAATATCTCACGAATCTCCGTCTTGAGAGCCAACAATTTATCCTCCGGCAAGTGACATTACATGGCGCCCGAGTCGAGAACTATACCCAAGAAACTGAGCATAGTAGTCGGGCCCTCCGTCTTGTCCAACAGCACCCCAGCAGGTGGAAACTTTCCGGATGGACTGGGAGCAAAACGAAAAAAAGCAGATTCAATGTCGGGTTTTGCCATTAAAGCCCTTTTTCCGTATCGGGGAACCCAGCCAACTGCCGCATAAAAGGAAGTATAAGACATCTTACACGCTTCTGGATCTATGGCATCATTGATAGAACATCCTTTTGGGAAAGACAAGTGGTGGATAAGGCGAAACTTGTGTGGCTCCTTCTTAGGTACCACCCCTAGAGGCGAGATCACCAAATCTGGCAAAGGCTTAACCAAGTAAGGCCCGCCCATGCAACCCAGAGCCACCTCCTTAGCCAATTCGTCAGCTACCACCCCTGGATGTTGCAATGCAAAACGCAAATTCGGCGCCATAAGCGGCATGGCCGCCGAGGAACATATGGTCCGAAAACCCTCCAAGAATCCCGCCCCCAATAGCTGTCCTGGTCCCCCCCTCAACGGTGTCATCCCTCTTGTTTGCAAACTCTCCTGCATGGCCCTTACCTTTTTTAAAGCAGCGGGACACGGGATGAGAACCTCAGCAGCCGGAGCACTCATGTTTAAAAAGGCATGATCCCCCAAACTTACATGATGGCTTGTTGTACTGCCAACAGAAGCCCCATTTCTTAATAGCCGGTTGTCCAGGGGAAGCTGAACCACCGGCCCCTCCTGGAAAAAAATGGTTCGGGGCCTGCGCCAAGGACATAAGCCACATCCAGAGGCTAATGTGCTTGTGGTCCCAGCGGAGGGAGGGATGGACAGACAGCCCTACGCTGCCGAAACTGCTCATCGTACCGTAGCCAAGCCGATCCTCGTAGACTCTGTGAGCCTCGCCGATGGTGTCCATGTAACAAAAGAGCGCTGAACAGTGTTCTGTGTTCTTCTCTCCAATGACGCTCGCCATAATGGCAAACGTCTGAAGCCAGTTAGCAAAAGTCCATGGAATCAATCTGTACCGCCGCTTCTCCTCATCCTACCTTCTAATGCCCCGTACACACGAGCAGATTTTCCGTTGGAAAAATCTTGGATGGTTTTTCTGACGGAATTCCGCTCAAGCTTGGCTTGCATACACACAGTCACACAAAAGTTTGCTGAACTTTTGACCGTCAAGAACGCGGTGACGTACAACACTACGACGAGCCGAGAAAACGAAGTTCAATGCTTCCGAGCATGCGTCAAATTGTTTCTGAGCATGCATAGGAATTTTGCGCGTCGGAATTGCTACAGACAATCGGAATTTCCCATCCCATTTCCGACTGTAAAATTGCGAACCTTCTCTCTATCTTTTGCTGGCTGGAATTCGGCCAGCAAAAGTCCGACTGAAGAATACACATGGTCGCATTTTCCGACCAAAAGCTCATCCCTGGCTCATCTATCTTCATCTATCCTCATTCATGCTCCATCCCTGGCTCATCCATCCAAATTCATGGTCATCTATGCTCCATCCCTGGCCTTATCGATCCTTATTCATGCTCATCCATGCTCATCCATGCTCCATCCCTGGCTCATCCAACCTCATTCGTGCTCCATCCGTGGCTCATCCATCTACATTCATGCTCCATCCCTGGCTCATCCATCCACACTCATGCTCCATCCCTGGCTCATCCATCTTCATCCATACTCATCCATGCTCCATCCCTGGCTCATCCAACCTCATTCATGCTCATACATGCTCCATCCCTGGCTCATCCATCCTCATTCATGCTGCATCCCTGGCTCATCCATCCACATTCATGCTCCATCCCAATTCATCCTCATCCATGCTCCATCCCTTGCGCATCCATCCTCATTCATGCTCCATCCCTGGCATATCCATCCACAATAATGCTCATCCATGCGCCATCCCTGGCTCATCAATCCTTATCCATGCTCCATCCCTGGCTCATCCATCCTCATTCATGCGCCATCTCTGGCTCATTCATCCACATTAATGCTCCATCCGTGGCTCATCCATCTACATTCATGCTCCATCCCTGGTTCATCCATCCACATTCATGCTCTATCCCTGGCTCATCCATCCTCATCCATGTGCCATCCCTGGCTCTTCCATACACATTCATGCTCCATCCGTGGCTCATCCATCCTCATCCATGCTCTATCCCTGGTTCATCCATCCACATTCATGCTCATTCCCTGGCTTATCCATCCACATCCATGCTTCATCCCTGGCTCATCCATCCTTATTCATGCTCCATCCCTGGCTCATCCATCCCTGGCTCATCCATCCACATTGATGCTCATACATGCTCCATCCCTGGCTCATCCATCCTCATCCATGTTCCATCCCTGACTCATCCTCATTCATGCTCCATCCCTGTCTCATCCATCCTCATTCATGCTCCATCCCTGGCTCATCCATCCACATTCATGCTCATACATGTTCCATCCCTGGCTCATCCATCCTCATCCATGTTCCATCCCTGACTCATCCTCATTCATGCTCCATCCCTGTCTCATCCATCCTCATTCATGCTCCATCCCTGGCTCATCCATCCACATTCATGCTTCATCCCTGGTTCATCCATCCACATTCATGCTCCATCCCTGGCTCATCCATCCTCATTCATGCTCGTCCATGCTCCATCCATGGTTCATCCATGCTTCATCCCTGGTTCATCCATCCTTATTCATGTTTATCCATGCTCCATCCCCCTGGCTCATCCATCCACATTCATGCCCCATCCCTGGCTCATCCATCCACATTCATGCCCATCCATGCGCCATCCCAGGCTCATCCATCCTTATTCATCCTCATCCATGCTCCATCCCTGGTTCATCCATCCACATTCATGCTCCATCCCTGGCTCATCCATCCACATTCATGCTCATCCATGCTTCATCCCTGGCTCATCCATCCTTATTCATCCTCATCCATGCTCCATCCCTGGTTCACCCATCTACATTCATGCTCCATCCCCGGCTCATCCATCTACATTCATGCTCCATCCCTGGCTCATCCATCCTCATTCATGCTCCATCCCTGGTTCATCCATCCACATTCATGCTCCATCCCTGGCTCCTCCATCCACATTCATGCTCATCCATGCTTCATCCCTGGCTCATCCATCCTTATTCATAATCATCCATGCTCCATCCTAGGTTCATCCATCCTCATTCATGTTCCATCCCTGGCTCATCCATCCATCCATCCCTGGCTCATTCATCCACATTCATGTTCATCCATGCTCCATCCCTGGCTCATCCATCCTCATCCATGTTCCGTCCCTGACTCATCCATCCTCATTAATGCCCCATCCCTGGCTCATCCATCCTCATTCATGCTCCATCCCTGGCTCATCATCCCCATTTATGCTCCATCCCTGGCTCATCCATCCACATTCATGCGCAATCCCTGGCTCATCTATCCACATTCATGCTCCATCCCTGGCTTATCCATCCACATTCATGCTCTATCCCTGGCTCATCCATCCACATTCATGCTCGTCCATGCTCCATCCATGGCTCATCCATGCGCCATCCCTGGCTCATTCATCCTGCCTGAAGCCAGTTAGCAAAAGTCCAAGGAATAAATCTGTACCTTTGCTTCTCCTCATCCTCCTTCTAATGCCCCGTACACACGAGCAGATTTTCTTTCGGAAAAATCCTGGATGTTTTTTTTGACGGAATTCCGCTCAAGCTTGGCTTGCATACACACGGTCACACAAGAACGTGGGGACGTACAACACTACGACGAGCCGAGAAAATTAAGTTTAACCGCTTCCCGACCGCCTCATGTAGATATACGTCAACAGAATGGCACGGGCAGGCAAAAGCACGTACCTGTACGTCCCCTTTAATTTGCCAGCCCGGGGGGCGCGCGCGCGCCGCCAGCGACGCGCGCGCGACCCGGTCGGGAGCTCCGTGACCATGGCCGCGGGACCAGCGGACCCGATCACCGCTGGTATCCCGCGATCGGGTTACGGAGCTGAAGAACGGGGAGAGGTTTGTGTAAACAAACCTCTCCCCGCGCTTCCTACACTGACTGTCAGTGATCGGCGGTTCCCTGTCATCGGGAACGCCGATCAATGACGTCAGACGTACAGCCACGCCCCCCTACTGTAAAAAAAAACACAACACGTCACACTGACTCCTCCCCGCCCCCTAGTGGTTAACCCCTTCACTACAACTGTCATTTACATAGGAATCAGTGCTATTTAAATAGCATTGATTTCTGTATAAATGACAAATGTCCCAAAAATGTGTCAAAAATGTCCGATGTGTCCGCCATAATGTCGCAGTCACAAAAAAAATCGCTGATCGCCGCCATTACTAATAAAAAAAAAAATATTAATAAAAATGCTATAAAACTATCCCCTATTTTGTAAACGCTATAACTTTTGCGCAAACTAATCAATAATCGCTAATTGCGATTTTTTTTTACCAAAAATATGTAGAAGAATACGTATCGGCCGAAACTGAGGAAAAAAAATTTTTTTTATATATTTTTTGGGGATATTTATTATAGCAAAAAGTAAAAAATATTGCATTTTTTTCAAAATTGTCGCTCTATTATTGTTTATAGCGCAAAAAATAAAAACCGCAGGGGCGATCAAATACCACCGAAAGAAAGCTCTATTTGTGGGGAAAAAAGGACGCCAATTTTGTTTGGGAGCCACGTCGCACGACCGCGCAATTGTCAGTTAAAGCGACGCAGTGCCGAATCGCAAAAAGGGGCCTGGTCCTTTGGCTGCAAATTGGTCCGGGGCTGAAGTGGTTAATGCTTCCGAGCATGCGTCAAAATGTTTCTGATCATTTGTAGGAATTTTCCGCTTCGGAATCAGACGATCTGAATTTCCCATCAGAACTTTTTCCGACTGGCTTATCCTTGGCTCATCCATCCAAATTCATGCTCATCCATGCTCCATCCCTGGCTCATCCATCCACATTCATGCGCCATCTCTGGCTCATCCATCCTCATTCATGCTGCATCCCTGGCTCATCCATCAACATTCATGCTCCATCCGTGGCTCATCCATCTACATTCATGCTCCATCCCTGGCTCATCCATCCTCATCCATGCGCCATCCATGGCTCATCCATCCACATTCATGCTCTATCCCTGGCTCATCCATGTGCCATCCCTGGCTCATCCATCCACATTCATGCTACATCCGTGGCTCATCCATCTGCATTCATGCTCCATCCCTGGCTCATCCATCCTCATTCATGCTCCATCCCTGGTTCATCCGTCCAAATTCATGCTCAATCCCTGGCTCATCCATCCACATTCATGCTCATCCATGCTTCATCCCTGGCTCATCCA
Organism: Lithobates sylvaticus; assembly: GCA_028564925.1. Lineage (NCBI taxonomy): Eukaryota > Metazoa > Chordata > Amphibia > Anura > Ranidae > Lithobates > Lithobates sylvaticus. The sequence continues at coordinate 61,241,803 of CM053031.1, read as the reverse complement.
TCCTCATTCATGCTCCATCCCTGGCTCATCCATCCATCCCTGGCTCATCCATCCACATTCATGCTTATCCATGCTCCATCCCTGGCTCATCCATCTACATTCATGCTCCATCCCTGGCTCATCCATCCTCATTCATACTCCATCCCTGGCTCATCCATCCACATTCATGCTCCATCCCTGGCTCATCCATCCACATTCATGCTCCACCCCTGGCTCATCTATCCACATTCATGCTCCATCTCTGGCTCATCCATCCACATTCATGCTCATCCTTGGCGCCATCCCTGGCTCATCCATCCACATTCATGCGCCATCTCTGGCTCATCCATCCTCATTCATGCTGCATCCCTGGCTCATCCATCAACATTCATGCTCCATCCGTGGCTCATCCATCAACATTCATGCTCCATCCGTGGCTCATCCATTAACATTCATGCTCCATCCCTGGCTCATCCATCCTCATCCATGCGCCATCCATGGCTCATCCATCCACATTCATGCTCTATCCCTGGCTCATCCATGTGCCATCCCTGGCTCATCCATCCACATTCATGCTCCATCCGTGGCTCATCCATCTACATTCATGCTCCATCCCTGGCTCATCCATCCTCATTCATGCTCCATCCCTGGTTCATCCGTCCAAATTCATGCTCAATCCCTGGCTCATCCATCCACATTCATGCTTATCCATGCTTCATCCCTGGCTCATCCATCCTCATTCATGCTCCATCCCTGGCTCATCCATCCATCCCTGGCTCATCCATCCACATTCATGCTTATCCATGCTCCATCCCTGGCTCATCCATCTACATTCATGCTCCATCCCTGGCTCATCCATCCTCATTCATGCTCCATCCCTGGCTCATCCATCCTCATTCATACTCCATCCCTGGCTCATCCATCCACATTCATGCTCCATCCCTGGCTCATCCATCCACATTCATGCTCCACCCCTGGCTCATCTATCCACATTCATGCTCCATCTCTGGCTCATCCATCCCCATTCATGCTCATCCTTGGCGCCATCCCTGGCTCATCCATCCACATTCACGCTCCATCCCTGGCTCATCCATCCTCATTCATTATCCATCCCTGGCCCATCCATCCTCATTCATGCTCCATCCCTGGCTCATCCATCCTCATTCATGCTCCATCCCTGGCTCATCCATCCTCATTCATGCTCGTCCATGCTCCATCCATGGCTCATCCATGCTCCACCCCTGGCTCATCCATCCTTATTCATGCTCGTCCATGCTCCATCCCCTGGCTCATCCATCCACATTCATGCTCCATCCCTGGCTCATCCATCCACATTCATGCACATCCATGTGCAACCCCAGGCTCATCCATCCTAATTCATCCTCATCCATGCTCCATCCCTAGTTCATCCATGCACATTCATGCTCCATCCCTGGCTCATCCATCCACATCCATGCTTCATCCCTGGCTCATCCATCCTTATTCATCATCATCCATGCTCCATCCCTGGTTCATCCATCCTCATCCATGGCTCATCCATCCACATTCATGCTCTATCCCTGGCTCATCCATGTGCCATCCGTGGCTCATCCATCCACATTCATGCTCCATCCGTGGCTCATCCATCTGCATTCATGCTCCATCCCTGGCTCATCCATCCTCATTCATGCTCCATCCCTGGTTCATCCGTCCAAATTCATGCTCAATCCCTGGCTCATCCATCCACATTCATGCTCATCCATGCTTCATCCCTGGCTCATCCATCCTCATTCATGCTCCATCCCTGGCTCATCCATCCATCCCTGGCTCATCCATCCACATTCATGCTTATCCATGCTCCATCCCTGGCTCATCCATCTACATTCATGCTCCATCCCTGGCTCATCCATCCTCATTCATGCTCCATCCCTGGCTCATCCATCCTCATTCATACTCCATCCCTGGCTCATCCATCCACATTCATGCTCCATCCCTGGCTCATCCATCCACATTCATGCTCCACCCCTGGCTCATCTATCCACTTTCATGCTCCATCTCTGGCTCATCCATCCACATTCATGCTCATCCTTGGCGCCATCCCTGGCTCATCCATCCACATTCATGCTCCATCCCTGGCTCATCCATTCACATTCACGTTCCATCCCTGGCTCATCCATCCTCATTCATGCTCCATCCCTGGCTCATCCATCCTCATTCATGCTCCATCCCTGGCTCATCCATCCTCATTCATACTCCATTGCTGGCTCATCTATCCTCATTCATGCTCCATCGCTGGCTTATCCATCCACATTCATGCTCTATCCCTGGCTCATCCATCCACATTCATGCTTGTCCATGCTCCATCCATGGCTCATCCATGCTCCATCCCTGGCTCATCCATCCTTATTCATCCTCATCCATGCTTCATCCCTGGTTTAATGCTTCCGAGCATGCGTCAAATTGTTTCTGATCATTCGTAGGAATTTTGTGCGTCAGAATTGCTACAGACGATCTGAATTTCCCATCAGAACTTTTTCCGACTGGCTTATCCTTGGCTCATCCATCCAAATTCATTCTCATCCATGCTCCATCCCTGGCTCATCCATCCACATTCATGCGCCATCTCTGGCTCATCCTTCCTCATTCATGCTGCATCCCTGGCTCATCCATCAACATTCATGCTCCATCCGTGGCTCATCCATCTACATTCATGCTCCATCCCTGGCTCATCCATCCTCATCCATGCGCCATCCATGGCTCATCCATCCACATTCATGCTCTATCCCTGGCTCATCCATGTGCCATCCCTGGCTCATCCATCCACATTCATGCTCCATCCGTGGCTCATCCATCTACATTCATGCTCCATCCCTGGCTCTTCCATCCTCATTCATGCTCCATCCCTGGTTCATCCGTCCAAATTCATGCTCAATCCCTGGCTCATCCATCCACATTCATGCTCATCCATGCTTCATCCCTGGCTCATCCATCCTCATTCATGCTCCATCCCTGGCTCATCCATCCATCCCTGGCTCATCCATCCACATTCATGCTTATCCATGCTCCATCCCTGGCTCATTCATCTACATTCATGCTCCATCCCTGGCTCATCCATCCTCATTCATGCTCCATCCCTGGCTCATCCATCCACATTCATACTCCATCCCTGGCTCATCCATCCACATTCATGCTCCATCCCTGGCTCATCCATCCTCATTCATGCTCCATCCCTGGCTCATCCATCCTCATTCATGCTCCATCCCTGGCTCGTCCATCCTCATTCATGCTCCATCCCTGGCTCATCCATCCTCATTCATGCTCGTCCATGCTCCATCCATGGCTCATCCATGCTCCATCCCTGGCTCATCCATCCTTATTCATGCTCATCCATGCTCCATCCTCCTGGCTAATCCATCCACATTCATGCTCCATCCCTGGCTCATCCATCCACATTCATGCACATCCATGTGCAACCCCAGGCTCATCCATCCTTATTCATCCTCACCCATGCTCCATCCCTAGTTCATCCATCCACATTCATGCTCCATCATTGGCTCATCCATCCACATCCATGCTTCATCGCTGGCTTATCCATCCTTATTCATCCTCATTCATGCTCCATCCCTGGCTCATCCATCCATTCCTGGCTCATCCACTCATGCTCATGCATGCTCCATCCCTGGCTCATCCATCCATGTTCCATCCCTGACTCATCCATCCTCATTCATGCTCCATCCCTGGCTCATCCATTCTCATTCATGCTCCATCCCTGGCTCATCCATCCACATTCATGCTCCATCCCTGGCTCATTTATCCACATTCATGCTCCATCCCTGGCTTATCCATCCCTGGCTCATCCATCCACAGTCATGCTCCATCCCTGGCTCATCTATCCACATTCATGCTCCATCCCTGGCTTATCCATCCACATTCATGCTCCATCCCTGGCTTATCTATCTACATCCATGCTCCATCCCTGGCTCATCTATCCACATTCATGCTCATCCATGCTCCATCCCTGGCTCATCCATCCACATTCACGCTCCATCCCTGGCTCATCCATCCTCATTCATTATCCATCCCTGGCCCATCCATCCTCATTCATGCTCCATCCCTGGCTCATCCATCTACATCCATGCTCCATCCCTGGCTCATCTATCCACATTCATGCTCATCCATGCTCCATCCCTGGCTCATCCATCCATATTCATGCTCCATCCCTGGCTCATCCATCCACATTCATGCTCCATCCCTGGCTCATCCATCCACATTCACGCTCATCCATGGGCCATCCCAGGCTCATCCATCCTTATTCATCCTCATCCATGCTTCATCCCTGGTTCATCCATCCACATTCATGCTCATCCATGCTTCATCCCTGGCTCATCCATCCTTATTCATCCTCATCCATGCTCCATCCCTGGTTCATCCATCCTCATTCATGCTTCATCCCTGGCTCGTCCATCCATCCATCCCTGGCTCATCCATCCACATTCATGCTCATCCATGCTCTATCCCTGGCTCATCCATCCTCATCCATGTTCCATCCCTGACTCATCCATCCTCATTCATGCTCCATCCCTGGCTCATCCATCCTCATTCATGCTCCATCCCTGGCTCATCTATCTACATTCATGCTCCATCCCTGGCTTATCCATCCACATTCATGCTCCATCCCTGGCTCATCCATCCACATCCATGCTCATCCATGCTCCATCCCTGGCTCACCTATCCACATTCATGCTCCATCCCTGGCTCATCCATCCACATTCATGCTCCATCCCTGGCTCATCCATCCACATTCATGCGCAATCCCTGGCTCATCTATCCTCATTCATGCTCCATCCCTGGCTTATCCATCCACAGTCATGCTCCATCCCTGGCTCATCTATCCACATTCATGCTCCATCCCTGGCTTATCCATCCCTGGCTCATCCATCCACAGTCATGCTCCATCCCTGGCTCATCTATCCACATTCATGCTCCATCCCTGGCTTATCCATCCACATTCATGCTCCATCCCTGGCTTATCTATCTACATCCATGCTCCATCCCTGGCTCATCTATCCACATTCATGCTCATCCATGCTCCATCCCTGGCTCATCCATCCATATTCATGCTCCATCCCTGGCTCATCCATCCACATTCATGCTCCATCCCTGGCTCATCCATCCACATTCACGCTCATCCATGGGCCATCCCAGGCTCATCCATCCTTATTCATCCTCATCCATGCTTCATTCCTGGTTTAATGCTTCCGAGCATGCGTCGAATTGTTTCTGATCATTCGTAGGAATTTTGTGCGTCAGAATTGCTACAGACGATCTGAATTTCCCATCAGAACTTTTTCCGACTGGCTTATCCTTGGCTCATCCATCCAAATTAATTCTCATCCATGCTCCATCCCTGGCCCATCCATCCACATTCATGCGCCATCTCTGGCTCATCCTTCCTCATTCATGCTGCATCCCTGGCTCATCCATCAACATTCATGCTCCATCCGTGGCTCATCCATCTACATTCATGCTCCATCCCTGGCTCATCCATCCTCATCCATGCGCCATCCATGGCTCATCCATCCACATTCATGCTCTATCCCTGGCTCATCCATGTGCCATCCCTGGCTCATCCATCCACATTCATGCTCCATCCGTGGCTCATCCATCTACATTCATGCTCCATCCCTGGCTCTTCCATCCTCATTCATGCTCCATCCCTGGTTCATCCGTCCAAATTCATGCTCAATCCCTGGCTCATCCATCCACATTCATGCTCATCCATGCTTCATCCCTGGCTCATCCATCCTCATTCATGCTCCATCCCTGGCTCATCCATCCATCCCTGGCTCATCCATCCACATTCATGCTTATCCATGCTCCATCCCTGGCTCATTCATCTACATTCATGCTCCATCCCTGGCTCATCCATCCTCATTCATGCTCCATCCCTGGCTCATCCATCCACATTCATACTCCATCCCTGGCTCATCCATCCACATTCATGCTCCATCCCTGGCTCATCCATCCTCATTCATGCTCCATCCCTGGCTCATCCATCCTCATTCATGCTCCATCCCTGGCTCGTCCATCCTCATTCATGCTTCATCCCTGGCTCATCCATCCTCATTCATGCTCGTCCATGCTCCATCCATGGCTCATCCATGCTCCATCCCTGGCTCATCCATCCTTATTCATGCTCATCCATGCTCCATCCTCCTGGCTAATCCATCCACATTCATGCTCCATCCCTGGCTCATCCATCCACATTCATGCACATCCATGTGCAACCCCAGGCTCATCCATCCTTATTCATCCTCACCCATGCTCCATCCCTAGTTCATCCATCCACATTCATGCTCCATCATTGGCTCATCCATCCACATCCATGCTTCATCGCTGGCTTATCCATCCTTATTCATCCTCATTCATGCTCCATCCCTGGCTCATCCAACCATTCCTGGCTCATCCACTCATGCTCATGCATGCTCCATCCCTGGCTCATCCATCCATGTTCCATCCCTGACTCATCCATCCTCATTCATGCTCCATCCCTGGCTCATCCATTCTCATTCATGCTCCATCCCTGGCTCATCCATCCACATTCATGCTCCATCCCTGGCTCATTTATCCACATTCATGCTCCATCCCTGGCTTATCCATCCACATTCATGCTCCATCCCTGGCTCATCTATCCACATCCATGCTCCATCCCTGGCTCATCTATCCACATTCATGCTCATCCATGCTCCATCCCTGGCTCATCCATCCACATTCATGCTCCATCCCTGGCTCATCCATCCACAGTCATGCTCCATCCCTGGCTCATCTATCCACATTCATGCTCCATCCCTGGCTTATCCACCCCTGGCTCATCCATCCACAGTCATGCTCCATCCCTGGCTCATCTATCCACATTCATGCTCCATCCCTGGCTTATCCATCCACATTCATGCTCCATCCCTGGCTTATCTATCTACATCCATGCTCCATCCCTGGCTCATCTATCCACATTCATGCTCATCCATGCTCCATCCCTAGCTCATCCATCCATATTCATGCTCCATCCCTGGCTCATCCATCCACATTCATGCTCCATCCCTGGCTCATCCATCCACATTCACGCTCATCCATGGGCCATCCCAGGCTCATCCATCCTTATTCATCCTCATCCATGCTTCATCCCTGGTTCATCCATCCACATTCATGCTCATCCATGCTTCATCCCTGGCTCATCCATCCTTATTCATCCTCATCCATGCTCCATCCCTGGTTCATCCATCCTCATTCATGCTTCATCCCTGGCTCGTCCATCCATCCATCCCTGGCTCATCCATCCACATTCATGCTCATCCATGCTCTATCCCTGGCTCATCCATCCTCATCCATGTTCCATCCCTGACTCATCCATCCTCATTCATGCTCCATCCCTGGCTCATCCATCCTCATTCATGCTCCATCCCTGGCTCATCTATCTACATTCATGCTCCATCCCTGGCTTATCCATCCACATTCATGCTCCATCCCTGGCTCATCCATCCACATCCATGCTCATCCATGCTCCATCCCTGGCTCACCTATCCACATTCATGCTCCATCCCTGGCTCATCCATCCACATTCATGCTCCATCCCTGGCTCATCCATCCACATTCATGCGCAATCCCTGGCTCATCTATCCTCATTCATGCTCCATCCCTGGCTTATCCATCCACATTCATGCTCTATCCCTGGCTCATCCATCCACATTCATGCTTGTCCATGCTCCATCCATGGCTCATCCATGCTCCATCCCTGGCTCATCCATCCACATTCATGCTCATCCATGCTCTATCCCTGGCTCATCCATCCTCATCCATGTTCCATCCCTGACTCATCCATCTTCATTCATGCTCCATCCCTGGCTCATCCATCCTCATTCATGCTCCATCCCTGGCTCATCTATCTACATTCATGCTCCATCCCTGGCTCATCCATCCACATTCATGCTCATCCATGCTCCATCCCTGGCTCATCCATCCACATTCATGCTCCATCCCTGGCTCATCCATCCACATTCATGCTCCATCCCTGGCTCATCTATCCACATTCATGCTCCATCCCTGGCTCATCCATCCACATTCATGCTCCATCCCTGGCTTATCCATCCACATTCATGCTCTATCCCTGGCTCATCCATCCACATTCATGCTTGTCCATGCTCCATCCATGGCTCATCCATGCTCCATCCCTGGCTCATCCATCCACATTCATGCTCATTCATGCTCTATCCCTGGCTCATCCATCCTCATCCATGTTCCATCCCTGACTCATCCATCTTCATTCATGCTCCATCCCTGGCTCATCCATCCTCATTCATGCTCCATCCCTGGCTCATCTATCTACATTCATGCTCCATCCCTGGCTCATCCATCCACATTCATGCTCATCCATGCTCCATCCCTGGCTCATCCATCCACATTCATGCTCCATCCCTGGCTCATCCATCCACATTCATGCTCCATCCCTGGCTCATCCATCCTCATTCATGCTCATCCATGTTCCATCCCTGGCTCATCCATCCTCATCAATGGCTCATCTGTGCCACATCAGTGATCATCCATGCCATATCCATGCCACATAAGTGCTCATCCGTGCCACATCAGTGCTCATACGAGCCACAATCAGTGATCATCGGTGCCACATGAGTGATCATCCGTACCACATCACTTCTCATCCGTGCCACATCAGTGTTCATCCTTGCCACATCCATGCCATTTTAGGGCTCATTCGTACCACATCCATGCCACATCAGTGCTCATCTGTGCCACATCCATGCCACATCAGTGCCCATCCGTGCCACATCAGTTCTCATCAGTGCCACATCAGTTCTCATCAGTGCCACATCCATGTCACACCAGTTCTCATCTGTGCCACATCCATGCCACTACAATGCCTATCAGTGTCTCACAAAAGTGTAATAGGTAGTCAAATTAAATTTGAGATTTACGTCCCTAGAACTCCTGCATTTCCATTGTTCTGGTGCTCCAGGACATTCAAAAGTGTAAGAGGTAGTCTAGAAATGATGATGTAATTTATGTCCCTAGAACACCTGATGGTGCTCCTTGCATGTTGGACCTCTGTATGTGTCCAGGCTGTGTAAAAGTCTCACACATATAGTATTGCCATACTCGGGAGGAGTAGCAGAATGTATTTTGGGGTGTTATTGCACATATGCATATGCTGTGCTGTATGTGAGAAATAACCTGTTAATATGACAATTTTTGGGGAAAAAAATATATATATTTTTTTAATTTTGCAAAGAATTGTGGGAAAAAAATTACAACTTCAAAAAACTCACCATGCCTCTTACTAAATACCTTGGCCTGTCTGCTTTCTAAAAAGGTGTAGTTTCAGAGGTATTTGTACTGTCCTGGCTTGTTAGGGTATCAAGAAATGAGATAAGCCTTCAGTACATCAGGTGTGATCAATTTTCAATGATTGGCACCATAGCTTGTAGACGCTCTAACTTTCACACTGACCAAATAATATGCACTGATTTGGGTTGTTTTTAGCAAAGATATGTAGCAGTATAAATTTTGGCCAAGATTTATGAAGAAAAATTACTAATTTGCAAAATTTTATAACAGAAACAAAGAAAAATGTTTTTTTTTACACATTTTTGGTCTTTTTTCATTTATAGCGCAAAAAATAAAAAAAAAACAGAGGTGATCAAATTCCACCAAAGAAAGCTCTATTTCTATGGGGGGGAAAATGACAAAATGTCATATGGGTACAGTGTTGCAAGACATGTGGGAGCAATGAAAGCTGAAAATTGGTCTGGTTAGGAAGGGGGTTTAAGTGCTCATTGGGCAAGTGGTTAAAAAAAGAGGCACGGGATTCCCTCCAAAAATATACACCAGACTCTTATCTTTGATGAGGGTCTGGTCAAGGATGTGAAGAGCGATCCTACGCAAAAAAAAAAAATGTCAAAGACCAAATGGATTTTAAGGGGGGAATTACGCAGAAAAAAAAAGCATGGGGTCCCCCAAAAATCCACATCAGACCCTTATACAAGAATGAAGCCTAGGGGCCAGGAAAGGTTGGTGGTGAGAGTGCGCTATCCTCTCCTGAATCATATTAGGCCACTTGCCTTATTTCCCTGGCAAACCGCCCTTTGACAAGGAGCCCTTCCAACAATCCTTGTGAGAATCTGCAGGTGGAATCTGAAACTCCCAGATACCACCACCCCCCTAAGTGAATAGGTAAGAGATACATAGTAACCTTTTCAACCTTCTACAGGACCTGGGCAATTGGGGTGCCTTGGGTAATTTCAGAAGGGCTGGATATGCAAAATATAATTGTAGCGCCGGGCTCCTGAAAAGCACACATATTTTTTTTTTTTTTCAATTTAAATGTTTCTAAAACCACAGTTGGGTTTTAGGCAAATTGTTTTAAATTAGGGTCTCAGTACCAGTTTGGCTGGACTGTATTGTGTTCTGCTTGGCCATAGGTGTCAGTGTCACCTATGGCAGGCATTGGAACGCAGTCCGGTTGGACGCATTGGGTGCCAATCTTTCTCGGAACCAATCAGTGAGTGTGTTGTCTCGCTGTGCATCTGGGAGTGGGTACTTAAGGTACTGAGGTCACGTGATTCTGGGTTCCGGTCCAGAAGATCTTTCTGACTGCTTGATCCTGGTCCTCCTGACCAGCCCCCAGGGGCCCTCATGGCCTGGGGTGCGGATCCATCCATTTCCGAGTCTCGGGACTGGCTAGCCCGAGGCGCAGTAACTGGAAGGAGGGTTCCAAGGTGGTCCGGTGCCGTCTCGGTTTTGGAGAGGCCCAGCAACTGAGAATGCAACCATGGGAGGACTTATCAGAAGAGGGCCACGCACAAGGCTGGCTGCTCAGCAAGAGCCTGGAAGCTAAGTTTAGAGGACATCAAGTGAATCCACGCTCATACGGTATCGTGGGAGCAAGTGCAGAATACTGGTGCCATGTGAGGGTTCTCTAAGTTCATTTATCCTTCAGTTACAACCAAGTCTGTGGCAGAGACTTTACATTCTAAGGTTCTACAACCAAGTCTGTGGCAGAGACTTTGCTTTTTCTGAATCACCTGTCGGTTGCTAAATTCACCAAAAGGGGATTTATCTGATAGCTGTAATATCCAGCTGCGAATGGCTATTCCCTGGATTGTATAGTGAAAGACATTCAAGTGTCAGCAGTTCCAAGAGTACCTGAACTTCCTACCCATGCCCTCTATTCCTTCCTTGAGAGACTGTGTTTTGTTCAACATTTTTCAAATAAAAATCCCTAACATGGATCCAGTGTCAGTTTCTACCGTTCTTTGGGCCATCTACCTCGGGAAACCCCTAGACGCACACGAGGTCAAGAAGGTAACGGTAAGCCCAAATCAAACCAGCGGCTCCTTTGGGGGTTAGTGCTACATAATGCTAAGTCAGTTTCCAGCTAATAATCAGTGTCAGACCTCCTATTCTCTTGCAGCCACCCCTGATGCCCACCCCTTGTCCCGGCCCTGCATAAAGGCATGGTAAATGTTTGAGTGGCAGTAAAAAAAACTAAAAAAACTTTAGGTGACACTAGACTACATTCTCCTTTTCATGAACTAATACAGCAATGAAAACCAGAAAACTGAATTATATATTCCTTTAGAATGCAATCAACAGTGTAATAACTAACTGTGAAAACATTATGGAATGATCTTTAGGCTGACTGGTCCTAAAGAATGGTGGCCAAGATGTACAGACATACTTAGGAGGAAATTAGGAGAGTAAAAAGCTTGTCCTGGGACTGGACTGTTTTAACAAGCAAGGATAATGTGTGCATTATACATCATTAGCAAGACGAGTGCTTTCAATCACCTGGGAGAGCTAAGTCCAATTGCCATAGCTAAAGTAGGTGCATTACTTATTATCAGATGTATTGTCTGCTTTTCCGTCTTCTTGACACTATAGGCATCCATCCCTTCGTGTCCGGTCCTTAAAGCAAATAAACAGTATATGTTAGTTATGTTATTACCAGAATGGTAAGTAATCCAGTGATGACATCTGAATGATATTTTACAACTTCATAAATCAAGTCCTTCTGAACTTGGGATTTAAGAATAGAACACAAGAAGACTTTAAAGTATATTGCTCATATCTATAATCCTGCCATACCAGTCCTAAATTTAGGAATGCACATAAGGTACCTTTTGCAAACCCTGAACCCCAAACAGCTCTTACATATACAAATGCCTGAACTTCCTAGCAGTGTGGGAAAACGAGTCCATCCCCACCTAACCCTCAAATCTCCTGCCTTCCGTAGCTTCCTAGTGGGGCCAGACTTTGACAGGAGGCCTGGATGACCGAGGCTAGGGAGATTAGAGTGAGGAGGCTAGCTTACAGTTCCTGGGTGCTGGAAAAAATATCCATCTGTGAGGTTTTTTATGCAGCCAACAGATGAAGCTTTTGGTTATTTTTCCTTTTTTTCCCTCTTCCTGAATGTTTCCATACAAGGTTTCAGTCAGACACAGCAAGCCAGAAGGCCAGTAGTTTCTGCTATGCTATCTTTGCAGTGCTCTGGGGATCCTTTGTATTGTACCAGCTGTTTATTTGTAAAATAAAGATTGTAAACATATAATAAAAATATATCAAACATCAACTGAAAAACTTTTAAAGGTAAATAAAATTGAGTCCAAACCACTATAGATTGTCTTTAAAAAGTCTGCTTCCATTTTATTATTAAACCGGAAATGCAGAAGAATCTACTTTATAAAGTTGTTAATTATTGTTTAAACGTCATTGCCTGATTACTTCCTATACAATAACAGAACTGGTGTGTACTGTTTATTTGCATTAAGGACCGGACACTTAGGCTATGGAAATGCAGACAATACATCTGATAATAAGTAATGCACCTACAGAACTTTAGCTATGGCACTTGGGCTGAGCTCTCCCTGGTGACCAAAAGCACTCGTCTTGCTAATGATGCATAATGCACACATTACCCCTGCTTGTTAAAACAATCCAATCTCAGGACAGGCTTTTTATTTTTTATTTGCATATCAGATCATCTAAAGGTTCAAGGCCCCTGGGACTCTGAAGGAGGCATCTAAAGGTATGTGTAGGTACTGTTTGGTATTTTAGTCCTGGGGCCAGTTATTGAGGATTATAGTACTAAGAAGCGTACTCTAATATGAGTGCAATGTGTAGTAACATAGCATCAGTTAGATTTCACATACAGTACAGTTCTTGCTACAGTAAACTGAAATCTGAATGAATTAGCATTGCCATAAAAGGGAATCGTTTGTGACATTAAAAGATAAGTTCAGTATTTAAAAAACACCTCCAACGCCCCTCCCTAGCCCCCTAAATAAACTAAGTTTAAGCAACAGTTTAAGCACCTGTCAGCACCGAGAAGACCCTCCATACTAAAGGAGAGCTGGGAACGTACCCAGCAGGTGCCGGCAGGGGCCAGCACGGAGGCGGGTGGAGACAAAGAGGGGCAGGCACTAGAAAAGAGTAGATGGGTGACAGTCAGGAAGGGTAGAGAGGAAAGTGCCAGGAGGCCATTCCTGGGCTGGAAAATCCCAATAAGTACGCCCATTGAGTGACATTGGTGAAACCAGTCAGGGACCAGCACTGCTGGAGCTGAGGGTCTCCCCTAGCTGCCAGGAAAAGAACTTGAAAAATGTAACATTAATAAGTCATCGGGACCAGATGACTTGCACTTGAGGGTCCTTAGGGAACTTAGTCAAGTAATTGCTAGACCATTGTTCCTAATTTTTACTGACGGTCTACTGACTCGAATGGTACCAGCTGATTGGAGAAAAGCCAATGTAGCATCAATATAAAAAAAAAAGAAACAAAATACATACCTGGGAATTACAGATCAGTTAGCCTAACATCAATAGTATGCAAGCTCTTGGATGGGATTTTAAGGGACTAAATACAAGATTTTAGTAATGAAAACGGTATCATTAGCAGTAATCAGCATGGATTTATGAAGAATCGTTCTTGCCAAACCAATCTATTAACCTTCTATGAGGAGGTGAGTTGCCATCTAGATAAAGGAAGTCCCATAGATGTGGTGTATCAGGATTTTGCAAAAGCATTTGATACAGTTCCCCATAAACTTTTACTGTACAAAGTAAGCTCCGTTGGCATGGACCATAGGGTGAGTACATGGATTGAAAACTGGCTACAGGGGCGAGTTCAGAGGGTAATGATAAATGGGGAGTACTCGGAATAGTCAGGGGTGGAAAGTGGGGTCCCCCAGGGTTCTGTCCTGGACCAATCCTATTCAATTTGTTCATAAACGACCTGGAGGATGGGAAAAACAGACCAATCTCTGTATTTGCGGACGGTACTAAGCTTAGCAGGGCAATAACTTCTCCGCAGGATGTGGAAACCTTGCAAGTAGATTTATCACTTCCCCAGAGTAGTACAGCGTTACTATGGTAACACTGTATTGCTCTGGTCACAGTGTGTTAAAAAAGTCATAAAAAAAGGAGAAAAGGAAATACATACTGTTGCCATTCAGTGTCCCTGATCACTGCCACACCAGTTATATCATGATGCTGTACTGCACTGGTGACAGTATGTAAAAAAACAATTTGTAAACAAAAACAATTTGTGACAGAAAATTAAAATTTCAAAAAACTTGCCATGCCTCTTACTAACTACCTTGGACTGTTTACTTTCCAAAAATCCTTTGGAGGATGTTTGTACATTCCTGGCGTGAAAGGGGCCTTATGGAAGCCTGATGTCTCAATAAAGAAAAAAATATTATTATTAATATTACAGTGTGCTATCAGGTAGGGGGTTATTAGCCCCCTATGTGATAGCAATAAAGATAGGTGAAAAAAAGTGTAAAAAAAAAATACAAAAAAAATAACAAAAACAAAGTAAATATAATAAATAAAAAAATTGCAAAAATGTTTTAAAGTTCCTCACCCCCACCTACTTGCACATAAGAACAAAAAGGCATGTTGTGGGTGTGCCTATGTATAAAAACAAGGATTTTGCCACACATGTGAGGTATTGTCAGAGTAAGAGCAATAATTCAAGGCCATTATTAATGGATAACTCTAAACTCTAAAAAGGCTTTTAAAAAATTGATTATGTGTACTGACGTTTAGCGCCATTTTGCTGATGCACGCAGTTTTAAGTCTTGATATATTTTGGTTTCAGTTTACTCGTCACAATCTTATCTTTTATATTTTACCAAAATGTGGGTAATATATTGTGTTTGAGTGCATTAAAGTTAACTTTAGTGTATTTTTATTGAAAATTAGCATTTTATAAACAGGTATGCTAATATCACCATAAAACATAAAAATCTGCAACTAGCACCATTTTATTCTTCACGGTCTTTGCTTTCAGGAAAATGTAATATTTGGAGGGGGGTTTAAATAATATTCAGGGCTAGAATGTGCATTTTAAAATGTGTGCGAAAATCGTAAAAAAAAAAAAAAAATGTGCATAAGCCCAGCCACTGTCTCTGTCCTCAGTGGATAGAGTGATAGCAGCGGGAGCCATTAGTTTCCGCTGCTGTCAATCAAATCCAGTGATACGGGAGTGTGGGGGCGGGGCCGAGTCACGTTTTCTGTGTCAATGGGTCCAGCAGCGGGACTCGGGAGAATGCCTGCACGGGTACCCCCATTGAAAGTGGCTCTTCGTGGGGGCACCCGGTGAAGGGAAGGAGCTAGGAGCGCCAGCGGGGCACCCCAGAAGAGGATAGGGGCTTCTCTGTGCAAAACACAGGGCAGGTAAGCATAACATGTTGTTATTTTTATAACTTGCAGCTGCAGTTGGACTGCGGCAGATTGGCACGGCTGCATGAATCGTCGTCATTGTACGTTAGCCACTTTACGCTTTAAGAAGCTATAGGGGATGCACGCCCGTGGCACGACACCAGAGTCGATGCGCGTGGCCGGCGGCGGCGATGTCCACCAGCCACCCATGATCGCTCCACAGAGAGTCAGAACGGGGATCTGTGTATGTAAACATTTTGACAGGGGAGTAGAGAGAGATTTGCTGTTCCTAGTGATCAGGAACAGCGATCTCTCTCCTTCTCCAGTCAGTACACCCCTCCAGTTAGAAACACCTCCCTAGGGAACACAGTTAACCCCTTGATCGCCCCTTACTGTTAACCTCTTCCTGCCAGTGACATTTATACAGTAATCAGTGGCTATTTTTAGCTCTGATTGCTGTATAAATGTCAATGGTCCCAAAAGTGTCAAAAGTGTCCGATCTATCCGCCGCAATGTCCCGCTAAAAATTGCAGATCACCGCCATTACTAGTTAAAAAAAAAAATAATAATAAAAATGCCATAAATATATCCCATATTTGGTAGACGCTATAACTTTTGTGCAAACCAATCAATATTTGCTTATTGTGATTTTTTGTAGAAGAGTACATATTGGTCTAAACTAATGAAGACATTTTTTTTTTTATTTTTTTTTTTTTGGGGGGGGGGGGGGGATATTTATAATAGCAAAAAGTTAAAAATATAGTTTTTTTTTCAAAATTGTTGGTCTTTTTTTTGTTTAAAGCGCAAAAAATAAAAAACACAGAGGTGAGCAAATACCACCAAAAGAAAGCTCTAAAAAAGGACATAAATTGTGTTTGTGTACAACGTCACATGACCGCACAATTGTCAGTTAAAGTGACCCAGTGCAGTATCGCATAAAATGGCCTGGTCAAGAAGTGAGTAAAACCTTTTGGTCTATAAGGCCCCTTTCACACTGGGGCGGGAGCCGCGGCGACGGTAAAGCAGCGATATATTTAGCGGTGCTTTACCATCGTTTTAGCCGCGGTATGCGCCCGCTCGCGGTGCGGTTTTACCCCCCGCGAGCGGCCGAAAAAGGGTTAAAATCCCCCGCAAAGCGCCGCCGTAGCGGCGATTTGCGGCGGTATTGCCGCGGTATTACCGCGGTATTGCCGCGGTATTACCACGGTGTCCCATTGAAATCAATGGGTAGGAGCGGTATAGGAGCGGTGAATACACCGCTCCTATACCGCTCCAAAGATGCTGCTAGCAGGACTTTTTTGACCGTCCTGCTAGCGCACCGCTCCAGTGTGAAAGCCCGCCGGCTTTCACACTGGAGTGAATGGGGCCGGTATTTTCAGGCTGTGTACAGGCGCTATTTTTAGCGCTGTACCGCCTGAAAACGACCCCCAGTGTGAAAAGGGCCTAAGTGGTTAATATGTTGATTTCTTATGCCCATCAGCTCTATCTAGTGGCCATAACATGGTATTTTCCTGATTGAGGTATTTTGGGGAAAAAAAGGCATTCAGCCACTAGATGGATATGACGATCATAGAGAATCAACATGGTCAGAATTTGTGATGGAGGGGCGGGAGGACTGCTCATTTTATAAAAAGAACCCTATGTAAGGTTTATGATTAGCATATAGGTCCTACTTATGAATAAAATAACAGGTCCTAGACATCGCAAAGACAGGATACTACTAGAACACTCTATGGTTACATAACACATATTATTTTGATATCACTAGAGGGCATACACGGAACATATTGTTTTTTGTGTATAATTTACGGGGTCACTTAAGGATACAGCCTGTGTGCTTAGCAGGTCATATAAAACAAGCACATAAAGTCCAATAATAATCAGATATGCAGTCAAACCAATACACATTTTTAAGTTACAACAGTGCAATAAATTAAATATTAAATGTAACACTAATATTTTGTATATTAACTACATAAGAGCTTGAAGAAAGTGCAATGGATACATCCTATGCATATATTGGCTGCAAAACCCAATATGCATAGATTGCTGGCAAATCACTGCAGGGACCACTTGGTGGAGTTAGCAGTATACAGTATACAGTATACAGCTCACCAGGGTCAGGGAGATTTCCTCTCTTTTCCTGTCTCAGTGACGGCTGCCACTAGACCATTAAGTGAGAAAAACCTTTAATGATTCTTGCATTAAATCTATTGTCAGTTTCTAATTGACGTCACACTTGATGTTTCCTGGTCTTATTATGTTCACATACAACATACATCTACAGACCAGAGCCTGTGCATTAGAAGACCCCCCAATATATCCCTTGTGCAGGGTCTACAAGTGTCCATTGTTTGGAGAAAGAAATGTTTTGTACATAAAGTAATATCATAAATGAAAATGAAATTTGTCAATAGTGACAAGCAGAAATAATTAAGATCGGGCATGCAAAGAACGCACTCGGTTTCCAGTACAAACATCTGCTGTTTGTAGTTTCTATCTATCTACACCCTAGTCAAGCTGTCTTCCTAGTCAAGCAACATATTGTACTGAAATAGCTTACTCTGATTTCAATGCACACTGTGAGCTTCTCAGAGTGTGCATTAGAAGATTCAGCAACTCAAATAGAGACCACCTCATTTCCTAGCTGAAGAACATCCAGCTCTTACCTTCCCAGCCTGTTTGTTCCTAGTAGTGTTGCCACCTGTCAGGGATTCACCCGTGTAGTCCGGGTTTTGAATCATGTGTCCGGGTTTCAGTCCACCTGCAATCCAAACACATTATTCAGACAGGAATGTGGCTTGGAACAGGGCCTGACAGGAGGGTGAGGGGGCACTATGTTCGCCGCATTACTATTCTCTTTGGAGTGCCCAAAGGTGTCCCAGGTCTGTTACAATTATATAGTGTATACTAAAAAAAAGCGTGTTTGGCTTGAAGAAAAAGTGGCAACCCTAGTCCCTAGCCTGCCCCTTTCATTCAATGGATTTCAGTTCTTCCTATAATGGAGGATCAGCTTTATATGCAGGTGTTACCTAGGGCAGTCTGCAGAGGCATAACTAGAACCTTCAGGGTCTCGGTGAAAGAAACCATAAAGGGCCCCCCTGACCGATAGGGCCCTTTCCATTGGTCCCAGCTCCCTTCCTTCCTGTTGCAGGGCCCTTTATAAGCCCTGGTTCACACTGCTGCAACTTATCATGTGACTTGCAGCGGGGCTTTGCGGGCGATTTTAACCCTTTTTTGGCCACTAGCGGGGGTTAAAAAGCGCCTCGCTAGTGGCCGAAAAGCGCTGCTATTTTTAGTGGCGCTTTACTGCCGACGCCCCCATCGCCCCAGCGTGAAAGTAGCCTGATATCTGCAGCAAAGCTCCCGTAGGAGCTGTTTGTTCAGTCCGTAATGCCGCGTACACACAAGATCTTGGATGGATTTTCCGACGGAATTCCGCTCAAGCTTGGCTTGCATACACACGGTCACACAAAAGTTTGCTCAAGAACGCGGTGACGTACAACACTACGACGAGCCGAGTAAATTAAGTACAATGCTTCTGAGCATGCGTCAAATTGTTTTCGAGCATGCATAGGAATTTTGCGTGAATTTTGCTAATTTCCGATCAGAACTTTTTCTGACCGAAAAAAAATTGAGAACATGCTCTCAATCTTTTGCTGGCGGAAATTCGGAGGTTAAGTGTGTCCTAGGGAGTGATTCTAACTGTGTGTGGGATGGGCTATCACTGACATGACAGTGATCACTGCTCCTGATGACAGGGAGCAGTAGATCCCCTGTCATGTCACTAGGCAGAACGGGGAAATGCCTTGTTTACATAGGCATCTCCCTGTTCTGTGGCTCCATGACACGATCGCAAAACACCGTCGGACATCGAGTCCCGGGACCCGTGGGTACGGTCATGTTGTATGCGGAGGGTGCACCCGCTAGCCCCGCCAATTAAAGGGGACATACAGGTACGTCCATTTGCCCACCGCTGCCATTGTGATGACCTATATTAGCGCTGCAGCTGTTGGCAAGTGGTTAAATGATAAATAAAGCACAATATGACACTTTAAATTGAATTGGTCAAGCCTCACTCTTCTGTCCCCTGACACCACAGGCCCAACTTTGAACACTTTATTTAAATCAACATGCAATGGCTTAACCTCCTAGATAAGCTGCCCCACACACACCCACTGCATATTCAGAGCCCTGAATATGTGTGTGCGGATCCGTATGGCATTAGTAGCTTCAGTCCTTTTGAAGAAAAGATAAAACTTTGTGTCTTCAGCTAGCCACTTTCGTTGGTGCACCTAAACTCCCGGATAGCAGAGCCAAACAACACAACTGGCCCAGATTATCAAGTGAAGCAGACAGGATCTTTCTCAGCAAGGTGAAAGGACAATGATGTCTGTATACAGTGTCCCCAGAAATGGATGGCCTTATCCTTTACCCCTGTGGCACTACAAGTGTCAGCAAGATGACTACCAGCAATGATGTTTGTATGCAGTGTTCAATTGCCTCCTTCTGTGGTGCAGTGTCCCTGTTTCCTGCAAATGGACAAAAGCCCTCTCACCAAATTCTGAGTTCAAGGAACAGGCAGGCTCTCCTGGGATGTGCACCTGGGATCCCCCTCTCTCGGGGGGCAGGTTGTCCCAACTGGTGGCAGAGGCCTAAATTGCGCAGGGGAGATCACCTGAGAGACAGCATCTCTCCCTCAGGTCTGATCTCTTCCTCCGCCTCTTGCTGACTGAATTCTCCTCCAGGAATCAAAATGGAGTCTCTGCTTTCCTGCCAGCAGAGCATGCTGGGATTTGTAGTCCTGCCTCTTTAAAAGTCAGTGAGGCCGCTCTGTGCTGGGACTTCATATTCCAGAGTCCTTTTCAGCTGCTTCCTACAGCTTAGTACAGTCCCTCTGATTGGCTGCTGTAACTGTGTCTTTAATTGGCTACTATCCTGACAATAGGAACACATGGGAAGCTGCAGAGTGAACAGCTCTGTGTGAGTCAGTGAGGAGAGGGAGGGGAGTGAAAAACCCATGCAGTCACTGACAGGCAGTCTATAATATAGAATAGAAGTCTATGGCTAAGTGCAAGGAGAACCCGCAGGAAAGCTGAAGATACACTGCGGTGTGGGCAAACCGCAGCGCATAGTGTGAAAGCAGCCCTATACTATATTGCCCAGTGTATTGACCTAAAGATCTCTTCTTTCCTGCTGCTGGCACCACTCTGTAGACCACTAGTAGGGATAAGAGATGGAGTGCAGTTGGTATCACTCCCCATGGGCCAGGAGCCGGCACTACAGAGGAGACACCGGCTTATGCAGCTCTTGCTTCCTACTACAGCCCCAACTTTATATAAGTAGTCCCTCTGCATTGCACTCTGATGCTCTGGAATGGCGGATCAGCAAGCCCTGACCCAGGGGCGGATCCGGGGGGGGGGGGGGGCAACGGGGGAATTGCTCCCCACAAGAAAATATTACAGACTCTGAGGCTGAAGGCGCCCCGGGTAACCAGAGCTGTGGTCGGGACAACTCACAGCCACTCTAAGCATGAATTACTAAGGAAACCTCGGGACTGCACTCTCCGCCCCCTGTACCTCCCCCAGCAGTTTTTCAGCCTCTTTCCTGAAGGCTGCTGCTTGAGTGGGAGGGATGGGGATGTGCCTTTTCCCCAAGAGGGAGGTGTGAGCAGCTGAGCAGAGGGAGCCTAGGGACTGTTCCTGGAGGTGAGCTCTGCTAGCACTACATTGTGGATTAGTTTACAGGCACCTCTATGCTGAGTTACTGCAGCTTAGCATAGAGGTGCTGTTAGCTGACAAGTGAGATCCTCTTCATCTTCTTTTCATGTAGACCATAGAGAAGTTGAACTCATTAAAGGATTATGACTGCCCCCTGGTGTATGCCCTCCTGATCCCCCCCCCAGTGTATGCCGTCCTGATCCCCCCCAGTGTATGCCGTCCTGATCCCCCCCAGTGTATGCCGTCCTGATCCCCCCCAGTGTATGCCGTCCTGATCCCCCCCAGTGTATGCCGTCCTGATCCCCCCAATGTATGCCGTCCTGATCCCCCCCAGTGTATGCCGTCCTGATCCCCCCCAATGTATGCCC
Source organism: Lithobates sylvaticus (assembly GCA_028564925.1). NCBI lineage: Eukaryota > Metazoa > Chordata > Amphibia > Anura > Ranidae > Lithobates > Lithobates sylvaticus. Next base: position 61,220,026 of record CM053031.1, on the reverse strand, counting down.
TCCTGATCTACCCAGTGTATGCCCTCCTGATCTACCCAGTGTATGCCCTTTCGATCCCCCCCAGTGTATGCCCTTCCTATCCCCCCCCAGTGTATGCCCTTCCTATCCCCCCCCAGTGTATGCCCTCCCGATCCCCCCCCAGTGTATGCCCTTCTGATCCCCCCCCAGTGTATGCCCTTCCGACCCCCCCAGTGTATGCCCTTCCAAACCCCCCCCCAGTGTATGCCCTCCTGATCACCCACACGTATGCCCTCCCGATCCCACCCAGTGTATGCCCTTCCAATCCCCCCCAGTGTATGCCCTTCCGATCCCCCCCCCCCAGTGTATGCCCTTCTGATCCCCCCCCAATGTATGCCCTTCCGATCCCCCCCATTGTATGCCCTCCTGATTACCCCCCCAGTGTATGCCCTCCTGATCCCTCCCCCCATTGTGTGCCGTTTTGACCCCCCCTGGTGACCCATAATCCTTTGCTCTTCTGATCCCTGTACACTGTCCTATATTCTAATGACCTCTGTACACTGCTCTTCATCCCACTGACCCCCTGTTCTCTGCCCTACTGTTCCCTGCACACTGCCCTACATCCTACTGACCTCTGTACACTACCCTACCTACTACTGACCTCTGTACACTTCCCTACCTACTACTGACCTCTGTACACTGCCCTACATACTACTGACCTCTGTACACTGTACACTGTATTATACATTAAATTCAGCTCCCTATTTTCTGGCAGTGCCCCTCCCGAGACTAGACTCTGGATCCACTCCCTGCCCTGACCACGATCTACCAGTCACCTGGCCCACGATCTACTGGTTGCTGACCGCCAATGTAGACCTATTTGTTTTGTTTGATTATTTCCATTCTGGCCTTTATTATTTACTATGGATATCATTAGTGGTAAGAACATCATCCCATTCTTTAAAGTGTTACTACACCCTGGACTCTGCATTCACTATATCTGGTCTCTCACAGTACAAAGAACATTGGAATGCAATAGTTTTAGTAAATATACAGTAAAGTGCTAAATACCTTTTCTCATCAGCAGTGTCTGGTTAAAGGATGTAAGAGGAGTTTTCATTCTACTCTGACTGTCCAATGAGGCTGCAGGACCCCTGACCCTCTGTCTGAACAGTGCGAATTGGCACTGTGCTGATCACATGCACTCTCCTAAGAAAAAAAAAAAAGCTCTCTAGCAATACACACCAAACTGAGCATGTGCAGTCTGTCCCCTAGACTCTGTTCTATCATGAGGATCAAACATCCTTTTTACACAATGCAGAGGATTAACCCCTTAGGTTCCACAGTGAGTATACACTACATTACGCTGTGGTAACCTAATTGTGTGTTGCGGTTCACTGCGATAAAGCAGCCCTTTTATTTTGAATGGTCCAGCATAGTAGAAATCGCTCTCATATTTTTTACCACAATGCATGATGTGCATCGCGGTGAGAAAATAGTGAGTTGTAGTTGGCTGTACTGCCAGTGTGTTGTGTATGTCAAGGGGAGTGCAACGCACATACACAACACACATACATTCTGCAACGCACATACACAACATGTTGCAGGGAGCTGCTATAAAGTGTGTGGCACAGTATGGATTACTGCAGTGCACCATGTGTGAACCAGTCCTGAAAAAAGCAAATCAGTACATAGGCATAGTGCTCCTACTCTTGCTTCTATATATTGAATTACATTGATGGCGTGTCATTGGGGGATGGGGTCTGGGATCAGAGAAGCGAATTCAAACAGACACTGCAATGGATGTGAACAGTCCATATTTCCTTATAATTTTTTTGTATGAAACCATTGAATTAAAAAGTTATATTGCCAAATATTTATATTGTAGAATGAATTTTTATTTCAATGTTGTTAAACTATTAGGGCTTGTTCACACCAGAAAACTTGCGTTTTGTGTACGTTTCCCTGCACCGTGTTCAAAACACACTTGATATGCATTCTGGTGCGGGAGTCATTGTAATCCTAACAACACCCAAACTGCAAATTGCAAACACAGTGTGTTTGACTGCACCAGATCACATAGTACCACAATAAAATGCGATCCAGATGCAGCGCATCTGGTGCAACACAGTGCGATTTCAACCTATGGCATTAGACTGCATCACACAGGTATCGTTGCACTTAAAGCGAAAAGGGGAAGCTCCGCTTGTCTGCCACCCCCCCTCCGCACCTTTTGGAGGGGAGGGGGGAGCAGGTATCTGGTTTTGCTAGGTACCCGCTCCCACTTCTGGCTCAGTTTGCCACAGTGAACTGAGCCAGAAGTTCGCCCCCTCCTTCCCCCCACAACCTTCTGGGACACTTTGCAGGTCCGAGAAGACTGCGGCCCATTCACAAAGCGCAGAGAGCTTTGCGCATGTGCCTTGCCAGTTTCCCCTAGTCAGGATAGCTGACTGAATAATCGTCTCAGGTGCTTGATGCCCGGACTAGAAATGTCCATGACGAAAAAATGTGTGTTAGTTTTGTTTAGATTCATTAATCTAGTTATTTTGTTTAGTTAAATTTGGTTGCTTTGTTGAATTCGTATTTGAAATTCATTTTATGTCTTTTTCGAATTTTCTTTGAATTTACCGTTTTTTTTTTTTTTCAATTTGATACTTTCAAATCAATACATTTTGAATCGGCCGAATCGAAAACTTTCAATTTTTTTTTTTCGATTTGAATGTGGCAAAGTGAACAAACAAGAGAAAAATCTTCATCAAATGATTACAATGACTCTTTAAATCACCTTTGGCTTAACTAAAACAGCATTATTTCAAAATGGTACTGTAGCACCCTGGTGTTTAGGCAGGGTTTCTCACAAATTTAGTTTACCAGATAGTAAATGTTCTGGTTACTTGTTAGAAGAGCCACTGATCCCTCTCTAATTCTGGAGTTGCTGCACCTTTTCTCTTCTGCCACTGGGTGGCACTGTTGCTGGTGACATTAGATCGACAAGGGCAAAGCAAGGTCAGTGAATGGATGGGGTGTCTCAGCCAATTGACAGGGGTTTCTTTAGTCTCTTGGCCTGCTGGGAGAGTCAGGTGCTCGGTGTTCTGTGCCACCTGGATGGCTGTCTAGGTGGACGTGTGTTATGTCGTCCCTGGTTGCTAGGCCAGAAGCCTACAACCTGTCCCGGGGACACCTGGCTGCTAGGCTGCCTGAGGGCTATCCAGGAGCAGGAGAAGTAGCGTAGGGTTGGGACTGCAGGATTGGGGTCCAACCGAGTTACAGAGGTTCAGCCGGATGGGGGAACCAATCATGGTCGGAGGTAAAGGGGAGGCAGTCGCCACTAAAGGACCATCCACCTTATTACCAGGGACCACTGTGAGTAAGCTTGAAGAAGTACCAGAGCAGTCTTCTCACCAGCCAGGGACAGGGAAGAAATGGGAAATCTTCAGCAAGTGCCAAGTCAGAGACCCAGTGGGTTAGCCGGGGGTGACGCTTGAGGAGTATACAGCAGGTCAGCTGTGGAAGAGCTCAGGGGATCCAGCGGGCGGCTGGAATCTAGTGAGAGACTGGGAGCTCAGTGAGTGAACACCTATGGTGATATAAGAGAAGAACCATACTGTGCTGCCAAGTTCTATGTGTAAAGATCTTTGGAAACTGTTAAAAGCTTAGTTGCCATAGGAGACAGCGGTCCTGCCAATACAGAAACTGCATCTGGCTGGAGGCTTTTGAACTGTATAGCTGTCTGCCTGACATTGCATCTAAGGGTGTCCTGCCCCTAACCCTGTCTCCCACAGTTCTTGTTAAGAGACAATAAATCTTTTTATTCGCATTCAAAAAGTGACTGGTGCCCATCATTTTATCTTGCATTACACCTACCATGCCTGGTAACCCACTCTACGAAGACGGATGTCAGCTCTCCCTGACTCTGGAGGTCACCATCAGGCCTCTAGAGGCCTGGAAAGTCGCTACAGTTCTCTAATAACACACACAGTCTTTGATTTCAGACACATGTTTACAGTTCGAATTCGACTGGAATTCGATGTAAAGTTTGATTCAAATTTCAATTAGAATTTTGGAAATTCGGACGTATTTGGTTTTGTTATTCAGAAAATTCTGTAAACTTTGTTTATACTGTTTTCTTGTTAAAAAAAAACATTGTTTATACTGTAATTTGGGTATTTGGATATATCCGAATAACGAAAAATGTGTCTGAATATTTATTCAAAACAAGCCGCTCATGACAGGTAAGCGCCATAATACTAAGATTCAGCAGCTACAGTATTTGTAGCTGCTAACTTTTTTTTTTTGGGGGGGGGGGGCTGGAGCTCCTATTTAACCACCCCAATACAGGGCACTTACAGCCCCTTCCTGCCCAAGCCATTTTTCAGCGTTCAGTGCTGTCATATTTTGAATGACAATGGCGCGGTCATGCTACACTGCACTTATGTGAAATTTTTTAAATTTTATTTACACAAATAGAGCTTTTTATTGGTGGTATTTAATCAGTCCTGGGTTTTTTATTTTTTCCTAAAAAAAAAAAAAGACCAAAAATATTGAAAAAAAAAAAAGTTTTTATTAGTTTCTGTCAGTAAATTTTGTAAATAAGTAATTTTTCTCCTTTACTGAGGGGCGCTGATGAGGCAGCACTGATGGGCACTGATAGGCTGCACTGATGGGCACTTATAGGCGGCACTGATGAGGCAGCACTTATGGGCACTGATGAGGCAGCACTTAAGAGGAGGCACGAATATGCCGCACTTTTGAGCACTGATAGGTGGCACTCATATGTGGCACTGATGAGAACTGATAGGCCGCACTGGTGGGCACAGATAGGGCGGCATGGATAGCGGGAGAGAGCGTTGTGTCAACATCGGAAGAAGAGAAAAGAGGGAAGAAGGACGGAGGAGACCGGGCTCCTCCACTAGTAAAAGAGCTGGAAGAAGATAGCGGAGGAGCCCGGAAGAAAAACCGGAGAGCGGGAGAAGAGGCCGGAGAAGAACCGGAAAGAGCGGAGAAGAACTGGAGAGCGTGAAGGAGTCGAAAGAGACCCCCTAAGTCGGAAGAAGACCACCGGAGCTACCTAATAAATTACTTTAAAAACCCGTCTAGTGTGTTTTTTTATTTACTCTTTTCCCCAGGTGAATGGGTAGGGGTACAATGTACCCCATAATCATTGACATAGGGTGGGGGCCGGGATCTGGGGGCCCCTTTATTAAGAGGCCCTTGTCCCCATGTTGATGAGGCCCTTGTCCTCATCAACATGGGGACAAAGTGCTTTGGGGTGGGGGGCCGCAGAGCTCCCCTTCCCCAAAGCACCCACCCCCCCATGTTGAGGGCATGCGGCCTGGTAGGGTTCAGGAGGGGGGCGCTCGCTCGTCCCCACCCCCTTTCCTGACTGGCCGGGCTGCATGGTCGGATAAGGGTCTGGTATGGATTTTGGGGGGACCCTAACACAGTTTTTTTGGGGTAGGGGGTTCCCCTCAGAATCCATTCCAGACCTAAGGGCCTAGTATGCTCTTGGAGGGGAACCCATGCCAGTTTTGTATTTAAAATTTGGCATGGAGTTCCCCCTCGAGAGCTGATTATTCTGTGATTGGCCACGCCCAAAGTCGCCTGGCCTGGGGGCGACTTAAAGTCGTGTTCTAAGTCGCCCCAAGTTGTGTTGAAGTCGCCCCAAGTTGCGCTGGTATTCATACTCAAGTCGTGTCCAAGTTGCCTCCAAAATTCGCGCTGGAAGTCATGTTGCCCCTGTGCCCTCTAATCCCAGCACTCTTACCTATAAGTAAGCTACAGTATTCAACAACATGGGTAGTATTGGTAGCTGGAGACACTATGGGAACATCATCCCCAGAAACTGAGGTGGCGATAACTTTGGCTACACAGCAGTGAACAGAGAACAAGAAGTGAGCATCAATAGTGATTTTGTCACCAATAAGTAACTGTGGTTGTAATAAGTGCTGAGTAAAGGCCCATAGGGCTTCTGTGGAAAAATTGTAAATAAAGTATATCAGCAAAGTGATTACACAATAAATAATTGGAGAAGAAATGAAAACCATTACCAAAGGGAAGGAAGACAAAGAACAGATCTTGAGTGTAAAGTGAAAACAGGTGAGTGCCTCACCATAGAATGGGTGGTAAGGTCAAAGATAACACCTAAGAACCATAGATGGATAGAAAACCAAATATTACCCTTAGTATGAAGTAGAAAGCATAGTCCAGAGATGTGCATAGTGTCATCAATGTACAAGGAGCAGACTGAGCATGTGCTCCATAGGGGTGTAGAATATATACCCGCCCCATCGCCACAGGACCCCACCAATGTCACGCTGCGCGCTAATGGTAAGGCAGAGCCAGTATTCGAGCGACCATTGACACCCAGCACTGGACACCACAACTTCCCTCATAACGCATACAGATGGATAAAGAACGTCGGCCCGCGGTACAGTGTGTGGGCGTGGTGTCGGCGCGCAGTGAGCACCCTCCCGTCCCCCCACGTCCAAGGAACGAGAGAGGAGGAGAGGGCCCCAGTGTGCGTCACAGTTTTATGGGAATGACCCAAACAAGATGCACAATCGCAACCCTGGGTAGATGCATCCTTCTGTAGTTAATATAAATAATATTGGCAGATGTATGTCACAGATTAACAAATCTGAAAAATGACAAAGGTGTGTGCTTCCATCCCTTAATTAGCGTTCATTAAATAGTTCCCATAGTGCCTCCAGCTACCAATACTACCCATGTTGTTGAATACTGTAGCTTACTTATAGGTAAGAGTGCTGGGATTAAGATGTTGCACTCTTCCGATCATTCTGAACGTGGTGATGTTCGTTGCATATGACGGAACTACGTAGAGGCTAGTAGCCAATAGCTTTGGTCTCGTAATTTGATCTGAGCATGCGTGGCACTTTGTCCGTCGGAATTCTCTACACACGATCGGAAAAAGTCAGATCGGATTTTGTTGTCGGAAAATTTGAGAGCAGGATCTCAAAGTCCGATAGAGCCCACACACGGTCGGATTTTCCGACAACATGGTCCGATCGGACATTTTCCGTCAGAACTTCTGTGTGTACGGGCATAACAGTGATAATGACATTGGTGTGTAGCAGCACAGATGATGATGACATGACACGTCCCCTCCTGAGTCTCATTGACAGTCTCTCTCCACGCCAGGTGGTTTCTTCAGCCCACTCTAGTCCAAATAGCACTGACAGTCCCACTCCCGCCTTGCCTTGCTCTCGTCGTGCAGACCTGCACTCGAGGCTCCGGCCACTCTGCTCGGCTCACTTGCACTATGACATCACACAAAATGCTCAGGCACCGCTTCTGCCACACCCACCCCCACACCGGCACCACCTGAACACACTGTAGCAGGCACTGGGATGATCTTGAATGGCACAGCTATATTTTTTACTGGCAACCTTTTCATGTCACTGGTATTTACTGGCAGGAGAAAAGTGCCCATTTTTTACTAAAAATACTGATGGTTGGCGAAACTGATACCATGTACTATGTAGGAACACTTATATGTGTGTATATACAGTATATGTATTTATTTTATGTTATATATTGTATTTATTGTCCCAAATGCATCCATGTGCACCATTAAATAATACATACTAATTGATTCATTTGGTTCTGGTGGTGTGCTTCACACAAAGTCCCAACATTCCCCCATTCCCCTTCCCCCCTCTTTCTTCTTCAGAAGTGAAATTCAAATTAGATTTTAAATATCAAATAACTGATTACAGCTCCCAATAAATCTTTATAGAACATCAAATGTGTATTTTTTGTGAATTTTTATGGTGAAGGCGGAGTCAAAAATGATTGACACCAGCTTTAATTTTGTTAAAACGGCATCTGCATCCAAGGCTCTTTTTTTTACTTTACAGGTATTGGCAATTACAGCTGATTACATTTAATACTGAGTTATATTAAAACTAAGCATTTTTGTGAGTTTCTTAGTGAATGTAATCCATCAGTTCATTATATCCCACCCCCGATAGTGTTTAACAAAAGGAGGACATAGAGGAAGAGGGAGGGATCATTTACCACTGTGTATACGCCCACATGGGTGACTCTAAAGTCATGTGGGTTGCACAGATATGAAAAAGGAGGAAATTAAGACCTTAGAAGGCAACTGAAATTGAGCATGCTCTGTAAAGGACACAAAATGGTCTACATAATCTAAGGCTGCAATGGTGGCACAGAATATATGGGAGGGGCAGCTGAAGGTAGAATCAACCAGATACTGTATATTTCACTCTACACAAAATGAATGTTTTAGGGGCTTTGTGAGTATGAACACTCTGTTATATAGCATGTAATGAGAGTTTTTCATAGTCAGAGCTTAAAGCGGAGTTCCACCCTAAAGTGGAACTTCCGCTCATCGGAACCCTCCCCCCCTCCGGTGCCACAAGTGGCACCTTTCAGGGGAGAGGGGGGTACAGATACCTGTATAATACAGGTATCTGCACCCACTTTCGGGCATAGATATCCGTAGAATCTGCGGGTAATTACGCCACTTCCTGCGGGGCCCCCGCTGTCTGCTGGGAAACACATGGGTCCCAGAGACAGCAGGGAGCTTCCTTATTGCGCAGCGCGACTCGCGCATGCGCAGTAGGGAACCGGGAAGTGAAGCCGCAGCACCCAAGAGCCGATCGACAAATCGGCTTTCGGAGCAGACATCGCGGGCGCCCTGGACAGATAAGTGTCCATATTTTAAAAGCCAGCAGCTTCAGTATTTGTAGCTGCTGACTTTTTAAAAAAAAAATTTGCCGGACTCCCTCTTTAAAGTGATACTAAAGGTTCCTTTTTTTTTTAAATAACAAACATGTCATACTTACCTGCACTGTGCAGCTCGTTTTGCACAGAGTGGCCCCAAACCTGCTCTTCTGGGGTCCCTCGGCAGCTCTCTCAGCTTCTCCCCGCACTAGATAACCCCCTGGGAGAAGCGCTCTCCCGGGGGGTTACCTTGTGGGCGCGCTCCCGAGTCCAGCATTCAGTGTCTATAGACGCCGAATGCAGGACTCGGCCCTGCCCCCCCGGTGGCTGCGTCATTGGATTTCATAGGATGCATTAAGGTGAAAAAACACAAACCTTTACAACCCCTTTAACATACAATGCAGAAGCCAAGCTTCTAGATCTTTAACCCTTTGTTACGACAGGCAGTTTAAAATCTAGTTTACCTCTGATAATTAGATTTGCCAGTATACTAAAAATGGGGTTCATTATGGCAAGCATTAACTGCACAGCCTCCTCTTTAAAGTGGTACTCAGGTCAAAAATATTTTTTCCTAAATCAAATAAAAATTATTTAACTCACATGCATTTGATTCATTTTTATTTTTTTCTTCTGTTTTTTTTTTTTTTTTCAATTGTCCCCTGGCCACGCCTCTTTACTCCCATTCTCTCTGTGCCTTCTGTGTCACTGAGACCTATGGAGTCCCAACAAGGTGCGTGCTCCTACTCTGTACTACAACTTTACATGCAAGTGTTCAGAGCGGGACACTGTCAATCATTGCTGTGGAGGAGGCGAAGGAGAGGCGTGGCTTCTGTTCTGTGTCCCTCATTGGTGGCACACAACCTTCAACTCCTGAAGAAGGAATTTAGCAAATAACTCCGAAACATGTTGGGTCTTCTGAAAACCATATGATTTATTTGGGGCCCTTACTTGGAGACCTTCTCTAATGCTTCAGAATATAGCTGCATATCGTATTGTATATATGACCAGCATCATTGTTTTTATAATAATGTTCTTTATGTATATTTTTGTATCAATACATTTTAAATACCTTTCTATATACTTGTTTTTTCACCACCTTACTCTCAACTAAACCTTTACCCATACAATCCCTGGTGCATCCCTCCCAATCTTTCTCGTTGGTGGCACAGGGTGTTTATACCCATACGATCTGATTCTAGCAAACGCACTGCGTTCTGCAACCTGCTTTTGAGGTGCCGTTAACTTTTAATTGACACCCGCAGCGGATCGCGTCAACACAGTGTGATTGCTATGTAGTGCGACAAGGGGAAACAGTGATTCCTGTGCATTTCCCACATTGCATCAGTGTGAACCAAGCCTTAAAGTGGAGGTCCACCCTAAAAAAAATATATATATATATAAATAAAAATAGAATTTTTTTTTTTTTTATTTAACTTACCAGAAATGGCTGTTGCTAGGCAGATCGTCCTAATCTGCCACTTCCTACACCGCGGTGATCTTCAGTCTTCTCCTCCTCGCGTTGTCTTCTGGGGAATGGGACACACTGTGTTCTGGGAACTGTGTGTGTCCCATTCACAAAGTGCCGCACGACTCGCGCATGCGCAGTAGGAAACGGGCAGTGAAGCCGCAAGGCTCCACTGCCTGTTTCCCTTCGTTAAGATGGCAACGCCTGCACCCGATCCGGTGGACAGATCGGCCTCGGGCAGCCGACATCGCTGGCCACCTGAACAGGTAAGTGTCCTTATTAAAAGTCAGGAGCGACAGTGTTTTTTCTTTCACCGGACCTCCCCTTTAAAGTGGTTCTAAAGGCAAAAGTTTTTTTTTTTACATTAATTCATTCTCTGCATTAAAGTAAAAAACCTTTCAATGTCAGCTCCCCCCCCCCCTTAAATACTTACCTGAGCCCTCTCCCGATCCAGCACTGTGCCCGTCTCCCCTCTTCTCACAGGGGGCTCCGCAGCAGTGGGAGCCATCAAACCTGTGAGCAGAGATCAGGGGCGGGGCGAGCTGCACTGTGTGTATGTCAATGGAGTCACACAGCCCAGGTGGGAGCAAGCCCGCAGATGTGCCCCAATTGTGAGCTATGGGGGCAAACTCAGAAGAGGAGGAGCCTGGAGTACCGCTGGGACAACAGAAGAGGAGGATCTGGGCTGCTCTGTGCAATACCATCCCACAGAGCAGGTAAGTATAACATGTTTGTTATTTTCATTTTAAAAAGTAGCTTTACAATCAGTTTAATACCACTTTAACACTGCATAGAAGAATGTGGGTTATGCTATGTGAATGAAAACATGTCACAAATATAAAGAAGGTGTTATCCCAATATGACAGCAAATGTGAAAATACACTTGTTCTTTAACCAGAGAGGGCACATTAAAGAAAATCTGTCACTTAAAAAAAATCTATTAAAAAAGCAGCCTGCAAAAGGAGCTTCTTAACCACTTGCCGACCGCTGCATGTACATTTATGTCGGAAGAATGGCACGGCTGGGCAAATGGGCGTACAGGTAAGTGCCTTTGAATTTGCTGCCGCATGGTCACCAGCAGAGCTCCGTGAGTCGGATCGCGGGTCCCGCAGACTCGATCGCCGCGGGTAACCCGAGATCGTCTCGCGGAGCTGAAGAACGGGGAGATGGTAATGTAAACAAGCATCTCCCCATTCTGCCTAGTGACACTGTCACTGATCATAGCTCCCTGTGATCGAGAGCTATGATCAGTGATGTGTCACACATAGCCACGCCCCCTATCAGTTAGAATCACTCCCCAGGACACACTTAACCCCTCCCTAGCCCCCTAGAGGTTAACCCCTTCACTGCCAGTGTCATTTTTACAGTAATCAGTGCAATTTTATAGCACGATTGCTGTAAAAATGACAATGGTCCCAAAAATGGGTAAAAATTGTCCAATGTGTCCACCATAATGTTGTAGTCACGATAAAAATTGCAGATCGCTGCCATTACTAGTTAAAAAAAAAAAGAATTCATAAAAATGCCCTAAAACTAACCCCTTTTTTGTAGACTCTATAACTTTTGCGCAAACCAATCAATAAACACTTATTGCGATTTTTTTTTGGGAGCCACGTAGCACGACTGCGCAATTGTCAGTAAAAATCGACGCAGTGCCGAATTGCAAAAAGTGCTCTGGTCTTTGGCCAGCAAAATGGTCCGTGGCTTAAGTGGTTAAAGTGTATGTACACATTTCTGAGTCTGAATTCATGTTGACATTTAGCAGCTCTTCTTTGAACATGCCATGAAAATGTAATTACCAAAAAAGGTATTTTAAATACCTTTTTGCCTTTGTTTTTTTTTGGTGGTCATTTGACAGCTCTATCCCCTCTTCCTCCCTGAGCTCTGAGGGGTGGCAGAGTTTCCTACTAACGATCATCCGGGATGCCAGCCAGGAGCCAGTGTCAGGTTCAGCGGGTCTCTACAGGCACTACAGGATGTGTGTTGGCAAAGCGTCCTGTAGGTCCATTGTGATAAAGGAATGGGTGGCATAGTGGCAAAGCTGACTATTGGACATACAGGCACACTGTGTCTTGGCAGGGCATCCCATAACCCCAAGCAGCAAGTCCACATATACAAACTGACCATGCCAGCACAAATCTGTATCCATGCTTGGCATTGATCAGATTGAAAGAGGAAACAAGGGGGACTGGCAGGATTACCAGGTGCTTTCAGAAAATGAACAATGAAAAACATAATAGGCTACATTTTGCTAAAACTATATTAATCCACAAATACACACACTATATTATCAAAAGTATTGGGACACCTGCCTCTACACACACATGCATAGCTCTCAACTGTCCCTGATTTTGAGGGACTGTCCCTCATTTTAAACAAAGTCCCTCTTTCCTCCTCATCTGTCCCTCATTTTGGTCTGATTTATATACTTGTGTATAAAATGCACTTTTTATCTTTCAAAAAGTGTTTCCCAGTGCTAAACCTTTCATCCATATTCTAAATTGCTGCATTTGTAAAATTGAAAAGCCAATATAAAGGAATAGTAGTGGTAAAAAAAAAGCCCTTATGGATTTAATTAACCTTTTTTTTTGGTTAATTCTCAATTAAGCGTGTGTGGAAGGGAGCGTGTCCTATGCCTACATTTGCTAGTAGATGTCCCTCATTCCCATCTCAAAATGTTGGGAGGTATGCAATAGCATTCCAGTCTTATGCCGCATACGCACGCCGATGGAAACAGTCCGATGGGAGCCTTTCATCGGATTTTCCGACCATGTGTATGCCCATCGGTCTTTTTCTGTTGGAATTTCCGACGGACTTTGGATTGAGAACCTGTTTTAATTTTTCTGATGGAAAACCTTTCTATCGGATTTTCCGAACGTGTGTATGCAATTCCGACACGCAAAATTCTGACGCATGCTCGGAAACAATTTGACACATGCTCGGAAGCATTAAACTTCCCTTTTATAGTGCCGTCGAATGTGTTGTATGCCGTGGTGTTATTGTCGGAATTTGGTGTGACCATGTGTAGGCAAGACAGTTTGAGCGAAATTCTGTCGGAATTCCGACTGGAAAACCATCAGAGCTTTTTCCGACGAGAATTTCAACCGCGTGTACGCGGCATTAGTCCGTAGGGTTCAGTATTGAGTTGGCCCACTCTTTGCAGCTATAACAGCTTCAGCTCTTCTGGGAAGGCTGTCCACAAGCCACCCTGGAACAGGAAACCCAAAACAGCAGCCATGGCACCAGCTTAAATTGGAAGATAGGCCACAGGTCTATTCTGACACTTTTTGTTTGCAGCAACCCTAGAGAATAAAATCATGATTGTTGCAATTTTGTATGCCACATAGTATTTGCAAAAAAACACAATATATAACCCAACTTTGTGATAAAATATAAAAGATGATGTTATGCCAAGTAAATAGATACCTAACATTTCACTCTTTAAAATTGCGCACACTCCTGGAATGGCAACAAACTACGATACTTAAAAATCTCCATAGGTGACGCTTTTTTTACAGGTCACCAGTTTAGAGTTACAAAGGCGGTCTAGCACAAGAATTATTGTTCTTGCTATAATGTTTGTGGTGAAAACTCAACTCTTCTGGGAAGGCTGTACACAAGGTTTAGGAGTGTCTATGGGAATGTTTGACCATTCTTCCAGAAGCACATTTATAAAGTCAGGCACTGATGTTGGACGTGAAAGCCTGGCTCGCAGTCTGCACTCTAATTCATCTCAAAGGTGTTCTGTCGGATTGAGGGCAGGATGCTGTGCAGGCCAGTCAAGTTCCTCCACCCCAAACTTGCTCATCCATGTCTTTATGAACCTATTAATCGTGACCAATTATGTCATATGCCTTTGCTGCGGGAGCTCCAGATGATTTTCGGAATTATCTCCGGATGACGGACCCCTACTTTCACCAACTCTTGGCATTGTTGACTCCCTATATTAACCACATCAATACTGGGCACTTTCACCCCCTTCCTTCCCAGACCAATTTTCAGCTTTCAGCGCTCTGGCACTTTCAATGACAATTGTGCGGTCATGCAATGCTGTACCCAAATGAAATTTTTATCATTTTCTTCACACAAATAGAGCTTTCTTTTGGTGGTATTTATTCACGACTCCGTTTTTTTTTTTTTTTTCGATATAAGGGAAAAAAGAGTGGAAATTTGGAAAAAAATAACTATATTTTCTTCTTTCTATTCTAAAGGAAATCAAATAAAATTGAATTTTGTCATAAATTTAAGCCAAAATGTATTCTGCTACATGTTTTTGGTAAAAAAAATCCCGTTAAGTGTATAATAATTGGTTTGTGTGATCACGGACATATGTACGCAAATAATCATTGGGACATGGGATTTTACTGTTACATATGTGGGGGACAGGTGTTTTTACTATGTGGGGACATGTGTTTTGGGGACGTGTTTTGGGGACATGTGTGTTAACTTTGTGTTTTTTACATTGTGGGGACACTAGACTGGTGATCAGTGAGTAAAAAGCTGTAAAAAGCAGCTCATACTCACTGATCACCAGCCGGCTGCAGCGGTCCGCTCTCCTCTCCTCACTGACAACTTCCGTGTGAGGAGAGCTGATTTCCTAGCAACCGGCTCTGTATTTACATCACATGACGGCTGGACACGGCCGTCATGTGATCAGGAGGGCCAATTACAGAGCCCTCTTGCCGATCGGATATGCGCCGCGTCCGGGTGAATCGAGCGCATCGGGACGCGTGATCCCGCTCCTTCTGAGTGGACGTTCCTGAACGTCCACTCAGAAGGAGAGAGCGTCCACCCGGCCGTTTATGTACAGTGGCTGGGTGGGAAGTAGTTAAGAAGCAGGACACATACATGAGGCTTTTATTTTATTTTTTGGTTGAATAATGATTTGATTTGTTATATTTTCTATATTTGTGGATGCATAGAATGCACTTTTTGGTTAAGTTCTATTGGCAGATAGCATGTCTAATTTTATTTGTTTTCTTTTTTTAATGCACAATAAAAAAAATTGTGTAGAATAATACTTGGCTATGTGTTTTACTTCAAATGACAGTTTGGGAGTAGGCAGTTAAATTTTAAAAAATACAATGTAACATTGACAAGGGACACCAACATAGTTGTATCTTTGATCTTAAAAACTACGGGATAATGGTGTTGTGGTAACTTGCACCAAAAAAATATAAAAAAAAGCATAATAATATTATTCTTGATATCATTAGAAAAAAATTGCCTTTGAAAATTTGTTTGCAATAATTCCATCAGTATCACCAGCAAAATTCGATCGTGTGTGCGCGGCTTTAGAGTTCGTTTTAGGCTGAATTTCTAAGTGATCACTTAAAGCAGAGGTTCACACACAAATTGAACCTCCGCTTTTCAGAAGCCTCCCCACCTCCGGTGCCACATTTGGCACCTTTCAGGGGGGAGGGGGGTGCAGATACCTGTCTAAGACAGGTATTTGCACCACTTCCGGGCATAGACTCCCACGAGAATCTATGCCTCTTCCTGTCCCGCCGCGCTGTCTGCTGGGAGACAAACGGGTCCCAGAGACAGCACGGACCTGATTGTGAAGCCACAAGGCTTAATTTCCTGACTCCCATACTGAAGATGGCGGCGACAGCATCCGAGGACCGAGGGACGGTTCGGTCTCGGGTGCCGACATTGCTGGACCCCGGGACAGGTGAGTGTCCTTATTTTAAAAGTCAGCAGCTGCAGTATTTGTAGCTGCTGACTTTAAAAAAAATAAAAATTTTGCGGGACTCCCTCTTTAAGCTACGTACACACGATTGGATTTTCCGACAGGAAATCTCGAAATGCAGCGCACAATTCTCTTCTTCTTTAATGGGATAATAATGAAGCTGCTTTGCTGGTGATACTGATGGAGTTATTGCAAACTAATTGTAAAAGGCTTTTATTTTCTAGTGATATCAAGAATAATATTATTATGCTTTTTTTTTTTTTTTTGGGCAAGTTACCAAAACACCATTATCCCGTAGTTTTAAGATCAAAGATACAACTATGTTGGTATCCCTTGTTAATTTTACAGAGCTGATAATTGTAGGAACTAAATACTTATTTACTGTGATCATCAATTCCATCTAGTGGCCATAAGGGGCTATTTTCCTGATTCACATAGAATGAATGGCCATGCAGTCCATAGGATGAATAGCTCTGTGATTTTTTTTTGTTTTTTAATAAATACACCTCCAAGTGTTAAGTCTTAGGCCCCTTCCACACGAGGCGGATCCACTCAGCGGAGTCCGCCAGCTCAGCGGGAGATCTTAGGGGTGTACTCACTTTTGTTGCCAGCGGTTTAGACATTAATGGCTGTGTGTTGAGTTATTTTGAGTATTTGGACAGCAAATGTGCACTGTTATACAAGCTGTACACTCACTACTGTACTCACTGTACTCACTACTACTACTATATTGTAGCAAAGTGTAATTTCTTCAGTGTTGTCCCATGAAAAGATATAAATAAAATATTTACAAAAATGTGAGGGGTGTACTCACTTTTGTGAGATACTGTATATATGTGTATGTATATATATATATATATATATATATATATATATATATATATATATATATATATATATATATATATAGCTATACCATATAGCTCTGAACAAACATATTGCCCTAGGTGTGGCCAGCATTATTAGACTATACGGGGTCTATTTAATGTATAAAGAACCTCAGCACCTGCACCACCATCGCAAATAATCCCTGTAAGGCATGGGTGCTCAACCTGTGGCCCTCCAACTGCTGCAGAACTACAAGTCCCATCAAGCCTCTGCCTTTGGGAGTCATGCTTGTAACTGTCAGCCTTGCAAGCCCTCATGGGACTTGTAGTTCGCAACAGCTGGAGACCACAGGTTGAGCACCCATGCTGTAAGGTGTCTAATATGTTTATTTCCTATGATCGTCAGCTTCATTTGGTGGTCATAGTGTGGTATTTTCCTGATTGAGTTATTTCAGAAAAATACTGCATTATGGCCACCAGATGGAGCTGATGATCATAACAAATAAGCATATAAGACAGAGTGTGCAGTTTGTCTATTTGGTGGAGGAGATTCACAGCACCTTTGGTGTAATATACTTTATTACCACGTGGCCACGGAAGACTCATTGATGTTTTTGTTGGACATTGATATACATAATCTTTGAACACTGCTGTCATTTCTAAGTTTATTTGAGACTTTATTATTTGTGCACTTTGTTTCATGTTCTAGCACTTGGTTTTCATGATTTTTTTAATATATTAAGCGCTGCAATTTATGTTTGATTTTCTTATGAGGGCAGAAGTGTATTGACCCTTATTGCAAGCAGCTGAAGTTTTTATCATTTGTTATTTTAGCACTGCCAAAATATGTTTGGATGAAGGAGCACAGCAGCATTGTCAGTCTGGGGGGGGGGGGGGGGGGTTGTTACATGTATTAGCAGATTTAAATACACTAAAAAACTGAAGCCAACCCCCAGCTAATACTTTATAAGGCCCCATGCACACTAGCGTTTTTTTTTTTTTACCTCCTAGAAGCTGTTATTAGCATTTTTGTACTGCTCCTAGAAGCTAAATTGTGTTGTCCTATGTGTCCATCCACACTACTTTAGGCTTTTTTAAGCTTTTTTTTAGCTTTTTGAGCTTTTTTTTGTAGAATTTTTGGAGGGTTTTTCCCAGCAGACAAAAATGATAAATGCTCCTAACTGCTTCTAAATGTTACTAAAATGCTCCTAACAGCTTTTTTTTAGCTTTCTTTTTTTTTGTTTGTTTCTTCATGTACTGCTAAAACTCTAATAGAATGGTAATGCTCCTAAAAGCTTCTAAGGCTCCATGTACCCTAGCATTTTATTAAGCTCCTAGAAGCTATTAGCATTTTTTTATGCTCATAGAAGATAAATAGTGTTGCCATATGTGTCCATGCACTCTACTTTAAGCTATTAGTGTTTTTGGAGCTTCAGCATCTAGAAGCAATAAAAAAAAAAAAAAATTGGAGTGTTTTTCCAGCGGAAAAAAAAAACGCTGAATGCTCCTAAACGCTCCTAAATGTTCCTAATGCCTTATACACACACGGTCGGATTTTCCGACGGAAAATGTCCTATCGGACCATGTTGTCGGAAATTCCGACCGTGTGTAGGCTCCATAGGACTTTTTCCGTTGGATTTTCCGACGGACAAAGTTTTTTATCTCCTGCTCTCAAATTTTCTGACCACAAAGTCCTATCGGACTTTTTCAGATCGTGTGTAGCGAATTCCGACGGACAAAGTGCCACGCATGCTCAGATCACATTACAAGACCAAAGCTATTGGCTACTAGCCTCTACGTAGTCCCGTCTTAGGCAACAAACGTCACCACGTTCAGAATGATCGGATTTTCCGACAACTTTGTCCGACCGTGTGTATGCAACACCAGTGTCGGACTAAATCCGTCGGAAAAAATTTTGTGTTTACGGGGCATAACTGTTTTTTTCTTCTTCATGTACTGCAAAAACACTAATAAAATGCAAATGCTTCTAAAAGCTACTAAAATGCTACTAGAAGCTGGCACAAAAACACTATTATCAGCAATTTTCATCTAGCGTTTTTTTTTAGCTTTTTTGAGCTTATGAAAAATGCTAGTGTGCATGGCACCGAATAAATAAAATCTGACCCTTGTAAGAACCCCAGTCAGTGGTAAATGGTTTGTCTCATCCATGTAAACTGATACATTTTGCTGGAGAGCTTGTGCATTTGAAAAACTTACTGACTTGATCACCAGATGAAAATAGAAGAAAGGAAGCCTAAAAAAAAAGAAATTGAATGCAGCCACCACATCTAAAAATTGGTAAACTGATGGGAAAAGATAAACTGAACCCACTTGGAGGATGTAGCCATAGATTGATGATTGACAGTGGCAGAGTTTAACTACTTCCCACCTGGCCAATGTACATAAACGGCCAGGTGGGTGCTCTCTCCTTCTGAGTGGACGTTCAGGAACGTCCCTCAGAAGGAGGGGGATCACGCACGCGCGTGTCCGGGTGACACGCGCATATCTTAGATCGGTAGGAGGGCTCTGTGATTGGCCCTCCTGATCACATGGCGGCCGTGTCCAATCACAGCCGTCATGTGATGTAAACACAGAGCCGGTTGCTAGACAATAGGCTCTCCTCTCCTCACACAGTAGTTGTCAGTGAGGAGAGGAGAGGGGATTGCTGCAGCCGGCTGGTGATCAGTGAGTTTGAGCTGTTTTTAACAGATTTTTACTCACTGATCACCAGTCTAGTGTCACCACACAATGTAAAACACACATGTCTCCACACCATGTCCCCAAAACACATGTCCTCAAACAATAAAAACACATGTCCCCACACCATGTCCCCAAAACATGTCCCCAAAACACATGTCCCCAAACAATAAAAACACCTGTGCCCCACATATGTCCCACTAAAATCACATGCCCCAATGATTATCTGCACACATATGTCCGTGATCACCTGCGCACATCTGTACATGATCATTTTGTACATCTGTCCGTGATCACACAAACCAATTATTATTCACTTAACGGAATTTTTTTTACCAAAAACATGTAGCAAAATAATTTTTGGCTTAAATTTATGACAAAATTTGATTTTATTGGATTTCTTTTAAAATAGAAAGAAGAATATAAAAAAAATATATATTTTTTTTCCAAATTTCCTCTCTTTTTTCGCTTATATCGCAAAAAAAAAAAAAAAAACTCTATTTGTGCGAACAAAATGATGAAAAATTGAATTTGGCTAGCATGACCGCGCAATTGTCATTGAAAGTGCCAGAGCGCTGAAAGCTTAAAATTGGTCTGGGAAGGAAGGGGGCGAAAGTTTGAGGTATTGATGTGGTTAAGATGTTGTACAGAATGTATCTATGTTGCTACTAGGTTTCCCTTATCATATGTTATGTTATTATAGTCAGAGAGGTGCAAGGTTTGTTTGTTTTGT
The DNA here is from genome assembly GCA_028564925.1 of Lithobates sylvaticus. Lineage (NCBI taxonomy): Eukaryota > Metazoa > Chordata > Amphibia > Anura > Ranidae > Lithobates > Lithobates sylvaticus. The sequence continues at coordinate 61,199,945 of CM053031.1, read as the reverse complement.
GTGTTTTGCTACTTCATGATACTTCATGGATTAACTTGATATACTATTTGTTTATATGTATCACAATAAGAATATATTATGGACTAATTTGATATATTATTTGTTTATATATATATATATATTACAACAAAAATATCTTATAGATTAATCTGATATATTTTTATTATCTGTATTACAAAAAAAAAAAAAAATATTTGATGTATAAAAAAATATTGGTAAACTGCAAGATAATAAATATTTGCTTTTGGGTTTAATACCACTTTAAACCTTGCAAAGTCCTGGGACCACTGGGATGGATGGCAATCATGGGTCTGTGCTGCCTAAAAGTATTTGCTAAGGCAAACACAAAAGACTTCTTACACTCATTCAAAGTCTGTACCTACTACCAGAAGAGTACAGCCCATTGTGACATCATCATCCATTCAAAAACCCAAATGCCCACACCCTGTTGGGTGCCATCCCATTCCTGGCACAATGTTTATAAACAGTATAGCAGTGTGCCAGTTACCAATACTTTCACCTCTGCAATATCTCCCTGTAAAGATTTATCATTGCAAAGGCAAATCGAACTAAGTCCCATGCTTGACTGCATCACAAAATGCATCCTTAGCAAAAAATGGAAGCAGTCCCTTTAAATCAGTAGATAAGGCAGATCTTCAAAGAGCACCCATCTGCTGTCTGTGTACCCCTTTCCCCTCCCATTTCCCAACATTAAATGTTCTGTCACAAATGAATGCATATACAGTAAAGTATTCAACATCACGATCTTGTCAGTCATGCGGCAAAGCCTTTGCAGGAATTTAAAAAAAAAAAAAAGAAAGAAACATTGTAACTGTATGGTGATAACTGCATGCTGCACTTAGCCGTTTGTCCAGCAGATGGGGCTGGTGTCCACGTTTGCTTTGCAGCCTGTGTATGCCTCTGTAAGCCTTTTCCTGGTATATATTAGCCACTGTAGAGTGATGCTCAGAGCAGGAAGCAAGGGGAAGAAATGAAGAGGGGTTGTGAAGGAGCTTCACGGTCTTTTTCAGTCATAATGGATTAAGGGCAAATGCTTTGTCAGCTTTTGTGGCTTAGGGATCTCAGCATCTTGTACAAGGAGCTCCATTCCATTCTGATTATTCTTGGTGCAGGTTCCCTCTGCTGACATGGTTTGCAGACTTTCTCCTACATCAGGTAAGCCTGCAGCATTCTCTATCCTCCCTGGTAAGCCTAGCTGATTTATTAATAATGATTGCCCATTGCAGCATTCTCCGCATTGGGTGCAGCACATTGCACTTGCTGTAGATGTGACAAGGCAGAATTTGCAATATTGCATGAATAGCTTTTTCTTTTTTTCTCCTCTGTCTGATCAGTAGCTGACACAGTAAAAAAAAAAAAAAAAAAATGTTGCCTGGTATTGCTATATTTTCACTCTACATTGACTTACTGGCCTAAGGTGGCACATTTAGAGGGTGCTGTGAAGGCATCTGCATGAAGGATGAAAGCAAACTGGAGATTCTCTTTAATCTGGAGCCTCTTAGGAAGTTTTTTTTGCATATGTGGAGGTCATATGTTTTTGCAATAGCAGGGCAGTGTTTGTTGGAGAAAGCCCCAGGACAGGGCTGGAGACAACAATGCAGAGGTTAACACAGCTCCAACCAGATATGGACAGTCAATGGGGCTCACCTTGTAGGATCTCAAGATTCCTTATACCTGAATCCAGTATTATCTACTGGAATTTTAGCTGATTGCATCAAGCACCTTGAAATACCGCAAATGCCAAAGAAGGCAGGTAGACTCCAAATAGCCATCTGCTCTGCCTGACTACTTTATATTATACATTCATTTTTTTAGTTATTTCTTTTATTTTAGGGGGGCATTTCAATCTGAAAAGGCAATAGGAACTTGATGAAGTTGTCATCTGATTTAAATGGGTAATGATATTTTGAAGTCAAAAGGGTTATTGATAGGTCAGTGAGGCCTTTATTAAGAAAATACAACTCTATACAGTTTATTTTGTTATTTTATTGATTTCTTTATCTTTTATCTGTTTGCAAATAAATAAATAAACAAATATGAATACATTGGGGCAAAGTTTACAAATGAAAGAATGTGGCTTTTGTAAAGAGAATTTAAGAAAATAAAGGTTAATGTAAGCTGGATATTTTATTTACAGCTTGTGATTTAATGTTAATTGCTAAAATTATTGTGCAAAAAAAAAAAAAAAAAAAAATCTATAATGAAAATTGTTAAAGATACATAGGAAAAAAAAATGATAGTGGATATATTCAAGAAGTATTTTTGCTGATGTAGACTAGATCTGATTATGATTTATGCAGGAAATGCAGGTAAATTAATACGCTTCTGTGCCCAGCTGGAACACCTTAGCTCAGGAAAATTCAAAGGGCTCTCGGGATGCGGTCCATTAACATGTCTTGTTAATGCCTGTCGTGTCAACATGTTTTTATACCATTAGATGGCACTGTGTCGTCTCACCAACTCGCAGAATATGCTGCATATTGTAACTAGCGTGACACCATTGATCTCCTTTGCGCATTTTCCAAAATGTATGGGCTAGTGTACCATCTGAATACAGACATCAGGTCCCATCAGATTTACATTCCTCCCTGAAATGTGCAGCCTAGATCATCCTCAGAGTGGGCCTGCAATGGAGCGAACCTCTGTGACCACAGAATCTGTCTGCTTAAAAATATTCCTAATCAAAGACTTCTATTTCCTTTGAAATCACAAAGCTTCTTTTTTTTTTTTTTTTTTGTGCCATTGAAATTACATTTGGCTTTGGATTTTATTCCAATGTGCACGGTATTATGTTTATTTTAAGATTAAGCGATCGCAGCGTTCCTCCCTCGAATCTCTGATGTGTTGCACCGTATCTTGGGTTTTGCTGTAGATTAAGGGCCCTGCTGTTTTGTTTCCGCAACATCAAAGGGCACATTAGTTTGTTTGTTGTGTCTTTATATGGGATCTTTTCATTATCTCGCAGAACAAAGGGAAGATTTGTGTTGGCTGTAGAAAAGGATTTTTTTTTTTTTTTGCTGCAGTTGTCTACATTATCCAATTTACCTGACTCATCATAACATGGTCACTTCCTTTGAAAAGGTCATTAATTATACAGTAGTTCCTGTCAGAATCCTTTAGCATGATATGAGGTCTCAACTAGGGCTGTGTTGTGTGGCTTTTATGGAGCCGGCGTATGGAAGACGATTTGTATAATGACCTTGTCGTATTGACGTTGTTTATAGACGGAAAGCCAAAACTGCTGACTTTCACTTATATTTGGTGCAATTTGTCTAGAAAGCCTGACAAGACTTGCAATCATTTTTTTTTTTTTTTTTGGGAGATTTAGACAAAATTGTTGCAGGTTGAATGATATTACGTGATATGGTCTACCTATGTCTGGTTGTGTCTGTGTTATTGTATATGGTTAGAGGAACCATCTTGAAAAAGAAGGAACTTGAGCAAAGAGCCCTCTAAAAAATAAAGTATTAAGTATAGCTAACCAAGATAAAAGAAAACATATGTAGTTATTTATAGCAAAATTACATATATGTGACATCCATTGGTAATCATGACCATGGAGGCTTGTAGGCCTCAAAAAAAATGAATTCATAATTACCAACATTTTTACATTTCCAAATACAGTTTGTTGTTGGGCTGATAATTCAGCCCATAAAAGTGCTTAGATTGTAACATATTGAAAAAATCCAACACCATCATTTGACAATCTGACCATGTTTTGTAGCACACAGGTGCCGGCCAGCAGGCCCCTGACTGAACAGGTTAAGACTATAGCCATCTGTTATTTAAGCAGACATAAGGTGTTATAATCAGTGGGGTCATATAGTTAGCAGTAGATGTATTTGTTGGAAGAAAACATTGATCATTTGAAGATATCATGCATCTTAGAGGAACGGTCTAAAGCCCTTGTGTATGGGGTTTATTGTGCATTGTACTATTTCCAATACCAACCCCCCCCCCCCCCACTCCACAATCAGCTTACTCTCGGTGCTTCCCCGCATGATCAATATAGTGAAATGGCACACTTGACCCAATAAGATGTGTCCAGCTAAAATACTGTCTGATTGGTCAATAATGCATACCAGTGTGTTGCATCAGAAGAGGCCAAAAAAAAACCTTTCAGAATGTAACCACTATATTATATCCATCTGTGTGTATGTGTGTGTGTGTGTATATATATATACTTGTGTCTATAGATACTCTTGGGTACACACACATTATATTGTTAAAAGTATTGGGATGCCTGCATTTAACTTTAATGGCATCCCAGTCTTAGTCCATAGGGTTCAGTATTGAGTTGGTCCGCCCTTTGCAGCTATAACAGCTTCAACTCATCTGGACTGTGCAGGCCAATCAAGTTCCTCCACCCCAAACTCGCTCATCCATGTCTTTATGGACCTTGCTTTGTGCACTGGTCCAAATTATTTTGGTGGGGGGGGGGGGGGGGGGGGGGGGCGGGGGTTATGGTGTGGGGTTGTTTTTCAGGGGTTGGGCTTGGCCCCTTAGTTCCAGTGAAGGGAACTCTTAAGGCGTCAGCATACCAAGACATTTTGGACAATTTCATGCTCCCAACTTTGTGGGAACAGTGTGGGATGCCCCTACCTGTTCCAACATGACTGCACACCAGTGCACAAATTAGGTTCATAAAGACATGGATGAGTGAGTTTGGGGTGGAGGAACTTGACTGGCATGCACTAAGTCCTGACCTCAACCCAATAGAACACCTTTGGGATGAATTAGAGTGAGACTGCGAGCCAGGCCTTCTTATACACATCAATGCCTGAGCTCACAAATGTGCTTCTGGAAGAATGGTCAAACATTCCCATAGACAACACTCCTAAACCTTGTGGACAGCCTTCCCAGAAGAGTTGAAGCTATTATAGCTGCATAGGGTGGGCCAACTCAATATTGAACCCTATGGACGAAGACTGGGATGCCATTAAAGTTCATGTGCGTGTAAAGGCATGTGTCCCAATACTTTTGGTAAAATAGTGTGTGTGTGTGTGTGTGTGTGTGTGTGTGTGTGTGTGTGTGTGTGTGTGTGTGTGTGTGTGTGTGTATATATATATATATATATATATATATATTGTCTAGACTTTCTGAGATGCACATTCTACTTCCAGTACCTATTCAGTACCATAGAAGTGGACAGCTACCGTAATATATAAATAGCCCATTATGTGTTATATGTTTTACAGCCAGATATATGTCCACTTACTTAACTTTTTGCGTTCAAAGATTGATTGAGATATTATTACATTGAATGGGTGAGGATAATTTAAAGGACAGCTCTACCTTTATCTTATCTAACATTACCTAAATCTACTCTACCACTTCCTCCTAAGCTACACTGCATTAATTACCCCTCCATTTCTTATCTACCACTATTCCAGTACTGTGGCATTTTCCGGTGTTTACACATCCCTTCAGAAAAAATCTGTTCAGGGATGGCCACGCCTGTGAACTGTGTCCCCATAGGCTTGAATGGACCAGATACTGAGACTCATCAGTCTGGCAGCAGGACTAGCAGAGGAACCTTTACTGGGCTCATGATCCTGAGAGTCTGTGGCTCAGAAATTGACACAGGACTAGATGTTCTTTATGGAAATTGAATTTATCATTCATTATGTATTTGTTCCACAAAACATTTTTGTATATGTTATGTATTACAGTAAATCCTTGTTTTAGAGTAACTTGGTTTAAGAGCGTTTTGCAAGACTAGCAAAATTTTAAAATAAATTTTGACTTGATATGCAAGCGATGTTTTGATATACAAGTAGCGTCATGTCACAACTGAATATAAAAGAGAAGAGAGCCGTATCTAACTGTAGCAATATGGTTACATTTAATGATGGTACAACCAGGGGCGGACTGACCATTCGGCCACTCGGGCACTGCCCGAGGGCCCCAGGCCACTAGGGGGCCCCATCAGGGTTGCCAGCCTCAGTAAAACCAGGGACAGTATGTAAAAATCTGTGTTTTTTTTTACATCTGTCTCTGAAATGTCCCTTACCGACATCCTTTTGGTCTAAAAATCCAGAGATTATAGCTGCCCCACCTCTCCAGTACCTTCTCAGCCAATAAAAACATGTCTGTGTATACTGTGTGTACATGTATGTGTATACTGTGTGATTGTATACTGTGTGTGTGTATACTGTGTGGCCCCATAATCTCTAATTGCCTGGGGGCCCCATAATCTCCTATTGCCCGGGGGCCCCATGAGTTGTCAGTCCGCCCCTGGGTACAACACACTAATGCCGCGTACACACGAAGGGACTTTTCCCGGCGGACCTAAGTCCAGCGGACAATCCGCTGGACTTTCCAGCTGGGTCCGCTGGACTAAAAAGCGAACGGACTTGACCACACACGATCACGCAAAAAGTCCGACGGTTCACGCGATGACGTACAGCACGTACGACGGGACTAGAAAACGAAAAATACTAGAAAAATACTTGCTACTGAGCATGCGTCCTTTTTGGTCCGCCGGACCATACTACACACGGCCGGATTGTCCGCTGGACTGCCAAGTCCAGCGGATAATTTTAAAACAAAACTTAAAACTTTAGTCCGCCGTACTTTGGCCAAAAAAAGTCCGCCGGCGCCCACACACGAGGGGATTATCCGCTCGACTTCGGTCCAGCGGATAATCCCGCGGGATAGTCCCTTCGTGTGTACGCGGCATTAGAGGCGCTTCTCTTCTCTTTTATATATGTAGCACCTGCTGGATTTTGCTTCTAATCCCCTTGTAGAGGCTTCCATTTGTGGATGGACATTTTATGGTTACACAACCTGGCCACATTGCTATAATCTTTTTATACGGACTATAAACTGAAGGAGCTATGAATAAATGGTTGTGGAACAAATCATTTGAGTTTCCATTATTTCTTATGGGGAAATTTGCTTTGATATACAAGTGCTTTGGATTACAAGCATGTTTCTGGAATGATTAATGCTCGCAATCCAAGGTTTTACTGTATATGTAATAAGCAGATGTCACGGAACTCTAGTTTTCATTTTACTTTTGTGCTCACTGGAGAAATCTGTGCCACCAATGAGTGCAGCTTGTATTTAATCTTTAGGGAAATTTGTAATTTGCAAGCCAAGTAATGCAGCTTTTATACAGCAGACACCAACCTTTCCCACCTCTCCAATATACTATTGGACTTCCCTGCAAAATCCAAACTTTTGATTATGATCATTCATGCAGAGTCACCCCTTCCCCTGCTGCTCATAGTACTGTCGGTAGAGTATGAGCAACCTACCGTATATTCAGGCCCCAGCACTGTCAGACAAGGAGCAAGGGGCATGTCTAGTTCTATGTAAATTCTTAGGCTCAGAAGGCAATGAGAAAACCTTCAGGGGTTTATTGGGAATGTGGGGAGCATAGATGACAGGAGCAAACACCTGCTGAACCGTAGATGTGTTGCTTGGCTTTGACTCAGTAGATAAGAAGACTTAGGTTAGGTATATTTATAAGCGAAAACCCAAGTAAGAAAAAAATATAATGTCAAGTTTGTATTTCTGTTATTGTTATTGCCTGGTAGGGTGACCAAAAATGGCCCAATAATAGGAAGTTACATTTGCCCTATTACAGAGAAGAGTGAGGAGCAAAATGTCACGTATACAATGCTGTCACCTCCAGCTAGGAAATCCTGTGCTTTCCGGTATTTCGATGACTAGTCCGAGGTTTGAAAAATCCTCCCATCATAGACACAGATACCTAAAAAAAAAAAAAAAGATGACCTTGGAGGAACATAGACCTGAGAACAAGCTCAAACTACATCATATTGTCAAATATATTTGGGCACACTTCCAAATTATGGTATTCAGGTTCAGAAAGCCAGTTACCATATATACTTGAGTATAAGCCGACCCGAATAAAAGCCGAGGCACCTAATTTTACCACAAAAAACTGGGAAAACGTATTGACTCGAGTATAAGCCTAGGGTGAGAAATGCGCAGCTACTGTAAGTGGAAAAGAGGGTCAACAATGCCCATTTGCAGCCTCACTGTGCCCATTTGCAGCCTCACTGTACCCATTTGCAGCCATAGGTCCCCTGAACTTCAAACTTTGTAGTTAAGGGTTCATAGATGCCCCCTAGCTGCAGCCAAATTTGGGGTCTCTGGACCCAAAGGGTCCCGAAATGACATGCTGCAGATGGACACAGTTGACCGAATTTGGGGCCCTGTATCTCTGGGCCACTTGGTGCTAGGAACCCCAAATTTGGATATGTTGTAGTGTTGGTTCCACTGGGTTTGCACACCAAAGTCGGGTCAGAAAAATTAAATTTTTTGCTGCAGATAAGTGCTTGACTCGAGTATAAGCCGAGGGGGGCACTTTCAGCACAAAAAAATGTGCTGAAAAACTCAGCTTATACTCGAGTATATACGGTAAATAAAGATCTGGTTTGACAAGTTTGGTACAGATAAACTTGAGTGGCTCTGATCTGAACCCTACTAAACACTGTACTGTATATATACTGTAAATACTCTTTACACGCCAGATCTCCTCTGCCAACATCAATACCTGACCTTACAAATACATTATTGGCTGAATAGGTATAAATTCCCTCCCCGAAATCTTGCGGAAAGCCTCGCCAGAAAAGTTGAGACTGTTATACCAGGAAGATGGTCAACTCCATATTAATGCCTATGATTTTTAAATGGGATGTCAGAATATCATATAGGTGTGAGTCAAGTGTTCACAAACTTTTGGCTAGGTAGTGTAGTTTGCATAAATGGAAGAAGTTTTTAGAAGTTCTGTATAGCAAGGTTAACTTTCTACCCATTACACCAACAGTTACTGATATTGGTAGGTTTGTGCTGACTGGGGCAAATTAAAATAGAATAAAACACTGACAGTATATACATTATGCTAATAACTGTTATTGGGGACACCTGTTCCTCTGACAACCATAAAAAGGTGTAGTTCCCCTGGTTTTGCAGGGATTTCCTCTCATTTTCTGATAGGTCTCTAGAACAGGAAGTGAAGGGCAATCTCCTGAACATGACAGCGACTGCAACAAAATAACCTGCAGGGGTTTTAAACCTTTTCTATTCTATCCAAAGTGAATAAGCAATGTTATTAACATGTGCAATGAACATTTTGTTTTTAATGTTCAATTTAATTGACTGAATACATTTTTGGATATTTTTATCCACTCACCGACCACTTTATTAGGTACACCTGTTCAATTGCTTGGTAACACAAATTGTTAATCAGCCAATCACATGGCAGCAACTCAATTCATTTAGGCATCTAGACATGGTGAAGACAACTTTCAAATTGAACATCAGAATGGGGAAGAAAGGGGATTTTAGTGACTTTGAACGTGGCATGGTTGTTGGTGCCAGACAGACTGGTCTGAGTATTTCAAAAACTGCTGATCTACTGGGATTTTCACACACAATCACCAGGGTTTACAGAGAATGGTCCGAAAAAGAGAACATATCCAGTGAGCGGCAGCTGTAAGGATGAAAATGCCTTGTTGAGGTCAGAGGTCAGAGGAGAATGGGTAGACTGGTTCAAGATGATAGAAAAGCAACAGTAACTCAAATAACCAGTCGTTACAACCAAGGTATGCAAAATATCATCTCTGAATGCACAACACATCGAACCTTGAAGCAGATAGGCTACAGCATCAGAAGACCACATCGTGTGCCACTCCTGTCAGCTAAGAACAGAAAACCGAGGCTGCAATTCGCACGGGTTAACCAAAATTGGACAGTAGAAGATTGGAATAACGTTGCCCGGTCTGACGAGTCTTGATTTCAGCTGCGACATTCAGATGGTAGGGTCGGAATTTGGCGTAAACAACATAAAAGCATGGATCCATCCTACCGTGTATCGATTCAGGCTAGTGGTGGTGTAATGGTGTGGGCGATATATTTTCTTGGCACCCTTTGGGCCCCTTAGTACCAACTGAGCATCGTTTAAATGCCACGGCCTGCCTGAGTATTGTTGCTGACCATGTCCATCCCTTAATGACTACAGTGTACCCATCTTCTGATGGCTCCTTCCAGCAGGATAATTCACCATGTCACAAAGCTCAGATCACCTCACCACTGGTTTCTTGAACAGGACAATGAGGTCACTGTACTCCAATGGCCTCCGCAGTTACCAGATCTCAATCCAACCTTTGGGATGTGGTCGAACAGGAGATTTGCATCATGGATGTGCAGCCGACAAATATGCAGCAACTGCGCCATGCTATCATGTCACTATGGACCAAAATCTCTGAGGAATGTTTCCAACACCTTGTTGAATCTATGCCACGAAGAAGGCAGTTCTGAAGGCAAAAGGGGTCCCACCCAGTACTAGCAAGGTGTACCTAATAAAGTGGCCGGTGAGTGTATACAAGAGGAATTAGTGTGGTTAAACCATTAAAGTTCTGTTAAAAAAAAAAAAAGTCTGATTTACCTGGAGAGATTTTACTGCAAAGTGAATGGTGTACTTTAAAATGGTTGTAAACCATTTACAACCACTTTTTACTACAGGTAAGCCTATAATAAGGCTTACCTGTAGCTACCCCCGGATATCTCCTAAACCCTGATCAGCTGAGGCTCTAATTGGCTTAAAAAAAAGTGTGGGCTTGGGGCACAGAGCACTGCGCCTGAGTCCACCCAGTTGTGTGATAATAGCAAATTAATATTCACTATTGTCTTCCTGCTTCTCCTCCCAACCAATCAGAAAGCGGATCTTAAGACCTGATTGGCTGAGAGGAGAAGTGATCGTATTGACCGGTACCGGGGGGCGGGGAGGTTGTACGGGGAGATCCAGGAGATGGCCGTCCTCATCGGAGCATTGCCGATAAGAGCCTGACTGTATGAGTACCTCCCACCGTGGGGTGTTCAGGTGGTCTGTTTGCCAACCCGGACCTCAGTCATTTTTTCATGAATGAATGAATGAATGAATAATTTGTATAGCGCTACAATGCGAACCGAATCGCCTCAAGGCGCTGTAATTAGTGCTTTGTTGTCAAGCTTCTTAGAAGAGGTGGGTCTTGAGTTTTTTCCTGAAGACCTGATGGTTTTCTTCCATGCGGATGTAGGTTGGTAGTGCATTCCATAGCCTTGGTCCTTGGACAGCGAATCTTCGTTCCCCTTTTGATTTGTAGCGGGATTTGGGGATGAGGAGGAGGTTTTGGTCGGACGATCGAAGACTGCGATTGGGTGTGTAGCGTTTTATTTTCTCGAGAAGGTATTGAGGCGCGTCTCCATGGGTGCATTTGTGGGTGAGGCAGAGGGTCTTGAAAATGATCCGATTCTTTACGGTTAGCCAGTGTAGTCTCCTCAGGGAAGGGGAGATGGATTCCCAGGGTTTTTTTCCTGTTATCAGCCTTGCCGCCGTGTTTTGGATAAGTTGTAAGCGTGCAAGTTGATATTGGGGTAACCCTATGTAGAGGGAGTTTGCGTAGTCCAGTCGTGAATTAATGACTGTTCCAACTACCACTGCTTTGTCCTCCTTTGGAATGAAGGGGATGAGTCTGCGTAGAAGGCGAAGGAGATGGTGAGATCCGCTAACTACCGATCCTATTTGTGCCTCCATTGACATTTCTGAGTCAAAAATGACTCCGAGACTCTTGGCCTTGGTCCTAGGGGCGATGGTCTGTCCAAAGATGGTGGGTGGTGTCCAAGGGATCTTGGTTCGGGAGTTTTGGTTTGCATGTAGAATAAGAAGTTCCGTTTTTGATTCGTTGAGTTTAAGAGAGCTGGCGGTCATCCAGTCGTCTATTCGAGTGAGGCAGTTTTCTAATTGCCGATGATGGTCTTTTTGTCCAGTGATCCGAAAGTATAATTGGGTGTCATCAGCGTATGAGTGGAAGCAGAGATCCGATCTTCTGATGATTTTGAGGAGTGGGCGGATGTATATGTTGAAGAGCACTGGCGACAAGGGTGATCCTTGAGGGACTCCACAAGAGATTGCCCGTGTTTCAGAGGTAAAAGCTCCTAGTTTCACTGTCTGAGAGCGATTTCCTAAGAAGGATGCGAACCATTGTAGGTCTGCGTCTGCGACTCCTGCTACTTCTGTAAGGCGGATGAGTAGAGTGTTGTGGTCCACAGTATCAAACGCTGCGCTGAGGTCCAACAGCACCAGGAGACATGATTCTCCGTCATCTGCTGCTTCGAGGGCGTCGTCCCAAATCTTCAGGAGTGCCGTTTCTGTGCCATGGCCTGGGCGGAAGCCTGATTGTAGAGGATCCAGGAGTTTGTGTGTGTCTAGGTGGCGGTGTAGCTGTTGTACTACCGCTTTCTCCATAATCTTGGAGATGGTGTTGAGGCTTGTTATCGGTCTGCGGTGGTTGGGGTCCCGGGGGTCGAGGTTGGGCTTCTTTAGCAGGGGTTTGATGATGCCTTGTTTGAGGGCGCCTGGAACAATCCCTTCTTTGAAAGATTGATTTATGAGGTGAGTTAGCGTAGGCGCCAAAATGTCAGAGCATTCTTTCAGCAGTTTTGTGGGGATGATGTCAATCGGAGATGTGCTGTCTCTGAGGTTTTTGATGATGTTTTTGGTGGTGTCCGTGGAGATTGGGATCAAAGAAAACTTTGGTGGAAGAGGGATATTTGTGACCATATCTTCTTTTTGCTCTGGATGGCTGAGGTTGGAAGTTTTTTTCATATGGATTATTTTCCGGATGTTGTCGATTTTGTCAATGAAAAAATCTGACAACTCATTACAGAAATCTTGGGTTTCGTTTGCTGGGGGCTCTAAGCATGTCGGGTTCCTCGACTGAGCGACTATTTTAAAAAGTTCCCGAGGGCGGTTTAGTGCCGATGAAATGGTATTTGCAAAAAAATCTTTTTTAGCTTTAAAGATTGCTTTGTGATAATTCTCAGTGAGTCCTTTGTAGTTTGTCTGATTTTCTTTGGTAGGATTTCTTCTCCATGCTCTTTCGGCTCTTCTGCGTTCCCGCTTGAGTAGCATGAGAGAGCTGTTAAACCATCCTGAGTTTTTCCTCCGGATAGGTGTTCTGCGTTTTGGAGCTACTGCGTCTGCTGATTGTAGTAATACATTGTTTAGGGAGCGGAGTGTATGTTCCGTTGAGTGGGTTAAATTCAGCGTTGCTATTTTGTTTGCCAACGTGTTTTTGAAGGTTTCGGAGTGTAGTTTCTTATGCGATCTGGTCCAATGAGTTGTTGTTGCCGGTTTCTGTTTTTGCTGGGTGGTATTAGTGGTGATTTTAAATTTGATGGCGTGGTGGTCCGTCCATGGTAGTGGTAGGTTGTCGAGTATGTTGATGTTCAAATTTTGTTTGAAGATAAGGTCCAGGGTGTGTCCTGAGCCATGTGTTGGAGTCTTTATCAGTTGCTGGAGACCCAGTTCTTCCAGTTGGTTGATGCAGGCGGTGGCGATAGGGTCTTGGGTAGAATTTGCCCAGAGATTAAAGTCTCCAAGTACCAGGAGGTTTTTGGATTTCAGGGTGTGTGTTGCAATGAATTCCGAGAGGGGAGTAAGAAGATTGGTCTTTGGTCCTGGTGGTCTATAGCAAAGTAGAATGTGAGTGGTGTCATGGGGTGTTGATTGAAGATGTAGCGTCAGTGTCTCCATAAAAGGCACTGAGTTCTGCAGAATCGGTTTGGTGAGCACCAGGTGCGATTTAAAAATCGCTGCTAGGCCTCCCCCTTTTTTTCCTATCCGATGCTCAGTTAGGATCCTGTAGTTCTCCGGCACCAATTCGGTAAGGATGGTGTTGCAGTCGGGGGTTAGCCAGCTTTCCGTGATGAAGAGGCAATCTATGTTGTTTTGGGTGATGAAGTCGTGTACTTCCAGTCTGTGTTTGACTGAAGATCTGGTGTTGATCATGGCGCATGCTAATTGCTGAGGTTGAGTTGGTATCTTCCTGTGTTTGGTAGATCGTCGGTCGGTCTTTAGTAGTTGTTCTTTCCTTAGAATTTTTTGAATGGTGGCTGGCAAAGTAGAGGTGGCATTCCTTAGCTTGTGAAGAACTTCTGCTGAATATTTGAAGTAGCACATGGCGGGAGGGGGACGTTGATGGCACTTGGATGACCGTGCTGATGATCCTGATCCGGGTTTTTCCTGTTCCTGTTTGTATCAGTCTAGGTATCAGACTTGCCGCCGTGTTACAGCTATTTGTAAGCGTGCAAGTTGATCGTGTAGTGCCCTATATGGAAGGATGTAGTTGGCGAGTCGCTAATTTCTGGCTGTTCCAGCTGGCTCTGCTTGTAGTACCGATCCTGGACCAGAAGGATACTGATGGTGACCACTGAGGTATCTTGTGCTGGTGCGAATCGTCCCGGAAGGTGTGATGGGGGCCTGTTGAACCTACCGCCCTCCCGTTTGATCCAGAGGAAGGCGAAAAACCCCTAACTGTGCCGGCCAATCGCTCAGTAGGGGAAAAAATTCCTTCCTGACCCCCGAGGGCGATCGGACCAGAGGGCCCTGGATCAACGACTAATGGGGGGGGGGGGGGGTAACCGGGAACTTACCTGATTGGAGATAATCCCAGCGGCGCTTGCTGTGCGACCTGGTGCCTCTGCGGTGAAGTCTGGTTGCTGCGGTAGTGGTGTTCTGAGAGGGAAGGGCACACCGGCTTCCAGAAAGGCAATAAGGGTAGGTGAGAGGTGGGATGGCGTGGGCTGGGTCTCAGCCGCAGCCGCCCTCTTCCTCGTCTAGCCAGCTAGAGCAGAGGTGACAGCGGCTGTGGATGGTGCCCACCCAGGTGACTGACCTGAATTGGAGCAGTTCCTGTTGACACCTGCTGGGGGGTCCTGGGGGTCCTGGTGATGTCCTGGCTGAATCTGGGTGGACTGGGTGGACCAAGATGGCCGCCGACTAGGCCGGAGCCACGGGTTAGCCTGGTCTTGGCTGCCCAGTGGGAGAGGAGGCGGTCGTGGATGAGGGGGGGGGGGGTCCGATGGACGTGGGTACCCGGTGTGGGTGCTGGCTGCGGGGCAGCTTCGGCCGACGGAGCGGTGATCCGGCGCCGGCCGGACTAGGCCGGAGCCGCGGTGTTTCCTGCCTGCCTACCCGGCGAGGCTGGCGGGCCGGGAGAAGCGGCGGGAGGAGCGGCGGTGACGGCGGCGGCGCTGAGGAAGGTAGGGTGATTGAGAGGGGCCGGGGGGTCGCGTACCCGGTCCCCGTGCCTGGGGGGGGGGGGACACGGATGCCGCCTCAAGGCCTGCAAGGATCAGGTAATGCTGGCCTGCAAAAGGCCGGAGCTATTGACGAGGCTGCGGAGCTACTGACAGCACGTCAGCACGTCACAATGATGGTTGGGGTTAGATGGTTGGGGTTCATCTTTCCATCTATTAAATCCTCTGCCCTTGTTGTTTTAACTTTGGATAGTAAAACATTTTTTGCTGACAGTAAATACCTTATACAGCCCACTTCCTGTTTCTTGTACCGATTTCGGTAAAGAGTCTCTGGCGGAGACTCTTTACCACGTGATCAGCTGTGTCTAATCAGCTGATCACTATGTAAACAGGAGGAGATATTTATTGGCTTTTCCTCACTCGCGTCTGACAAACGCTAGTAGAGGAGAGCCGATTAGCTGCTCTCCTGACGGGGGGGGGGGTCTGCGCTGATTGATTATCCGCACAGCCCCCCATCAGTAATGCCTGCCAGTGATGCCTTTACAGTGATGCCCATCACTGCCATCTATCACTGTTCAGTCAGGATAATGACCACCGCCTGGCTGTCATTTTGCTATAGGCTGGGCGGGAAGTGGTTAAACAAGTACAAAAATCAAGGTGAGATGTACAAATTCACAATTACACAGTACGAAATCTCCAAATGCTGTAAGTCTTTGACGTAGCCCCAAACAACCAACTTGTTACATAACAATTAACACTAAACCTGCACTTACCTTACAAGGATCTGAAGTTATTAGCAACGACCTTCCTCTTGTCTAATGGAGATCTCAAGGCCAAAAAATAACTGCTTCCAATTAAAATGGCCACCAGGTCAAATTACAACCGCCTAGATCTGGCCCATAGTATAATGTGGACTATGCCAACATTTAAGTGTGGTCATGGGAAATACTTTAGTGCAAATGAGAATTTATCAGATACTATTAGGAGTCAGTTTACTAACATAGTAGAGTGTTGACAAAATGTTCACTTTTCACTTCAATCATCCAAACATGCATGGAAACATGGAAAATCCTGTTTCGTTTTGATTTTATTTTTCCCCTTGAACATGTATATGTCTGGGTCCTTGAGTAAACATCCCTTCACCCTAATTACTAAGTGTAAAATGAACATACATTTTACTGCTTGATCAGTTTCTACTGCTTTAGTAAACCAATCCCTGGGGCATATTTATATAGTAGCAAATGTACCTTTCACCAAACACTCACTGGTGGTGGATCAATCACTGTCATTTAAAACACACATACCTGGAAGATTCACCTGCAATGAATGCTTGGTGAATCTCAGATTCACAGCCTTACAAAGCTGTGAACCTTAGTCCTGGTTCACACTGGTGCGATGCGGGAAACCCTGCAATTTAGTGCCGGTTCCCGCATCACACCCGAATCACATACTGGTTTACACTGACTTCTGCAAACCGCTGGGGGTGTCAATGTAAAGTTAACGATCCTCCAGATCAGTTTGCAGATTGCAGTGCGAACTGTCAAATGTTACAGGAATTGGATCGCATAGATGTGAACACCCATGCGATCCGGTTCCAGTGCGGACCAAAAAGAGGGTCCGCACCATTTTTTGTGTGAATGCATCGCACAGACATCGCATGTGATGTTTACAGCAATGCGGTGTGAATCACATGCGATGACTGTGATCGCACAAGTGTGAACCCAGCCTTAGTGTCTGATCAAGAGAAATTTAAATGAATGTTTTCTTTAACCGCTTAAGGACCGCCTCCTGTAGATTTACGTCTACAGAATGGCACGGCTGGGCAAAACCACGTACCTGTACGTGGTCCTTTAAGAGCCCAGCCGTGGGTCGCGCGCGTGACCCGGTCCTGAGCTCCGTGACCGCGGCCGCGGGACCAGCGGACCCGATCGACGCTGGTGTCCCGCGATCGGGTCACAGAGCTGAAGAACGGGGAGAGGTCTGTGTAAACAAACCTCTCCCTGTGCTTCCTACACTGCCTGTCACTGATCGGCTGTTCCCTGTCATCGGGAAAGCCGATCAGTGATGTCAGACATAAAGCCACACCCCCCTACTGTAAAAAACACACACACATACTGACGTGACCCCTCCCCGCCCCCTAGTGGTTAACTCCTTCACTGCCAGTGTCATTTACATCAGAATCAGTACATTTATACATTTGATTTCTGTATAAATGACAATGGTCCCAAAAATCTGTCAAAAATGTCCGATGTGTCCGCCATAATGTCGCAGTCACAATAAAAATCGCTGATTGCCTAGATTACTAGAAAAAAAAAAATATTAATAAAAATGATATAAAACTATCCCCTATTTTGTAAACGCTATAACTTTTGCGCAAACCAATCAATAATCGCTAATTGCGATTTTTTTTTTACCAAAAATATGTAGAAGAATACGTATCGGCCTAAACTGAGGAAAAACATTTTTTTATATATATTTTTTGGGAATATTTATTATAGCAAAAAGTAAAAAATATTGCATTTTTTTCAAAATTGTCGCTCTATTTTTGTTTATAGCGCAAAAAATAAAAACCGCATAGGCGATCAAATGCCACCAAAAGAAAGCTCTATTTGTGGGAAAAAAAGGACGCCAATTTTGTTAAATTGTTAATTTGTTAAAGCAACGCAGTGCCGAATCGCAAAAAGGGGCCTGGTCCTTTGGCTGCAAATTGGTCCGGGGCTTAAGTGGTTAAAGTGGATGTAAACCCTCACATATACCCAGTGAAGTGAACAGCCTCCGATGATACACAAAGATGAAACAAATCTCCCTACATAAGTTTTACAAGCATATCTACTGTCTTCAGCTTGCTATATTTTTTAGAATGTGCACATTCCATGTTAGAGATCTTTTCTTCCTGTTCAGCACTGGGAGTGGATTCTTGGCATACACTGTGTGACAGCTGATTGGAGGAAAGGCACACACCCCCTCTCCTCATAGACAAAGGAAGGAAGGAATGTGCAGAGCTGTGCTGTGAATAGACCAGCTGTCTGCTAATCTATTGATAGCACCCACCCGACACAAATATCAGTCTGGTTTTATCTCAGTTGTCGGAGGACTTGTCAGAAGTTTTCATGCTGATAACAGAAGAACGGTGCAGCTGAAGTACACAGGACTTAATGCTTTGGAGAAAGATAAGAAAACACTGCAGATATATGTGCTTAGGTCAAATTTAATTAATCAGGTTTACATCCACTTTAACCACTTCCTGCCTGCCATATAACAGAATGACGTGCGCAAAGTGGTTAAATTATCCTGACTGGACGTCATATGACATCCAGCATGATAAGCTGCGATTGCGTGCCCGCGGGGGGCACGCAGTGCAGGGACGGGTGGTGTGTCAGTCTGACACACTGCAACTCCGATTGTGGTAAAGAGCCTATGATGTAGGCTCTTTACCACAAGATCAGCTGTGACCAATCACAGCTGATCACAGCATGTAACCAGGAAGTGCCAGTAACGGCTTTCTCGGTTCGCACTGACAGGAGAGCCAATCGACGGCTTTCCTGTCAGAGGGGTGGGGGGTCTGCGCTAATAATCAGTGCATTGATTATCAGCTCAGCCCCCATCAGAGGTGCCCACCACATCTGGCAATCACTGACCATCAGCTGCCAGTCAGTGCCCATCAAAGTGCCAGTCAGTGCCCATCAAAGTGCCAATCAGTGCCCATCAAAGTGCCAATCAGCGCCCATCAATAACACCTGTCAGTGCCCTTCACAGATGCCAATCAGTGCCCATCAGTAATGACTGTCAGTACCTCATCACCAGTGCCATCTATTAGTGCCCATCAGTGCCGCCTATCAGTGGCCATCAGTGCCACCTATCAGTGCCCATCAGTGCTTCCCATCAGTGCCATCTATTAGTGCCCATCAGTGTCGCCTACTAGTGCCCATCAGTGCTTCCTATCAGTGGCCATCACTGCCACCTATCAGTGCCCATCAGTGCTTCATATCAGTGCCGCCTATCTGTGCCCATCGATTCTACATATTAGTGCCTGCCCATCAGTGCCTCCTTATCAGTGCCAACTCATCAGTGCCCATCAGTGCATCCTCATCAGTGCTTGTCAGTGAAGGAGAAAACTAAATTTTATATCAGAAACAAAGAAAAACTTTAATTTTTTTCAACAATTTCGGTCTTTTTTAGTTTGTTTAGCAAAAAATAAAAACCCCAGAGGTGATAAAATACCACCAAAAGAAAGCTCTATTTGTGAGAAGAAAATTATAAAAACGTTGTTTTAGTACAGTGTTGTATGACCGCGCAATTGTCATTCAAAGTGCGACAGAGCTGAAAGCTGAAAATTGTCTTGGGCAGGAAGGGTGCCTGGTATTAAAGTGGTTAAAGAGTAACAATATAAAGTAAACAAACACAGTGGATATTTGCCTAACCAATGTCTTCTGATAAAAAAGGAAGGTCATTGTTGAACTGATAATGGGTATCTTATTGGATTTTAATATTAGACAATTAGAAATCTTAAAATAGCGACATAAATAATTGTCGGAGCTCACTCTTAGAATGTCATTTCCATTTGTGAGATGAAAGTGGTTTTATTTTCATAACGGTGGTAACAATGAGACAAGCTGTCTCCAAAGCAGCATTGAGTCACAGCAAGTTGCGTCATGAGAGAGACGAGATTCGAGTGAATGTCAGCGGAAAAAGAGAAGCCAAACTCACATCACCCTCACCAGTCCCATTGTGATTGTACACTGCTGAGAGGACAAGGGCAAAGCAAAGAGATATCCGTTTACTGAGAAGGCATGGTGATATCAAGATCCATTACTGGGAATCCTCATGTACAAGAAAATGTGTGTGATAGTGAAGGAGTGACATTATTATGGATAGGATTGGTCAGACATGAAGATGAGACATTTAAACAAATTCAGAGACACATCTCTATATCAGATCACAGACTCAGAATACAGAGTACACTACCAACACAACAATCAATATAAATACAAACACAACAATCAATATAAATACAAACACAACATTCAATATAAATACAAACACAACACTCAATATAAATACAAACACAACACTCAATATAAATACAAATACAACACTCAATATAAATACAAATACAACACTCAATATAAATACAAACACAACACTCAATATAAATACAAACACAACAATCAATATAAATACAAACACAACAATCAAACACAACAATCAATATAAATACAAACACAACAATCAATATAAATACAAACACAACACTCAATATAAATACAAACACAACAATCAATATAAATACAACACTCAATATAAATACAAACACAACACTCAATATAAATACAAACACAATAGTCAATATAAAAACAAACACAACTCTCTATATAAATTTTGCAGGGCCAACATTGTTTTTACAAAAGTTGAACTCCATGCAGATATAAAGAATTCAAATGAATGCATTCATTAATACATCCTTATTTATTTTTTAATGCAAGATGTGTATTTATGCACCTGAATCAGTTATCAGCTGCTTACAATACCTGTACAGTTGAGCTCAGACTGGGGAAGAGAGAAGCAGCGCATATCAGTTGTGCTGCAGTGCAAAGAGCATGTTGATAGGAGGAGAATACAGAGCAACAGAGAGATTAACCAATCACAGAGTCTCAGTAATGTTCTACTTCTCCTTCACTGGCCAGTCAAAGGCTTGTGGGCGGGGCCACTTTTACCATACACCCAGGGTACCTTTGGCTCTCATCAATGCCTCGGACCAGGCGGAGACTGCGGTCATGTGAAGAATCTAACATTAGAGTGGAGTTCCGCCATTTTTTTTTTTTTTAAGTCAGCAGCTACAAATACTGCAGCTGCTGACTTTTAAAATATGGACACTTACCTGTCCAGGGCGCCCACGATGTCGGCACCCAAAGCCAAATAATTCCTCGGCCGTCGGGTTCTGCTGCCGCCATCCTTGGTAAGGGAATCAAGAAGTGAACTTCCTGGTTCTCTACTGCGCATGTGCGACTCGCGCTGCGCTATCCCACTGGTCCCTGCTGTTTTATGGGACCTGTATGTCTCCCAGAATACAGCGGGGGGGGGGAGGAGTGGTGTAGATACCTGCGGGTGGTTCAGGTATCTATGCCCGGAAGTGGGTGCAAATACCTGTATTAGACAGGTATCTGCTTCCCCGTCCCCCCTGAAAGATGCCAAATGTGACACCGAAGGGGGGGAGGAACCGGAAAAGTGGAAGTTCCATTTTTGAGTGGAACTCCGCTTTAACCACTTCAGCTCCAGAAGGTTTTACCCCCTGACCAGGCCATTTTTTGCGATACGGCACTGCATTACTTTAACTGACAATTGCGCGGTCGTGCAACATTAAACATTTTTCCGTCTTTTCCCCACAAATAGAGCTTTCTTTTGCTGGTATTTGATCACCTCTGTGGTTTTTATTTTTTTCGCTATAAACAAAAACAAGATCCACAATTTTGAAAAAAAAAAAACAATATTTTTTACTTTCTGCTATTAAACATACCCAATAATTTTGTTTTAAAAATCGAATTTCTTCATGAATTTAGGCCAATGTGTACTCTGCTACATGTTTCTGGTAAAAAAACAAAAAAAAACCAATAAGCGTATATTGATTGGTTTGTGCAAAAGTTATAGCGTGGAAAGATTAATGGCATTTTTTTTTTTGCTAGTAATGGAGCTGATTTTTAGCGGGACTGCGACATTGCAGCAGACAGATTGGACACCTAGCTGACATTTTTGACACTTTTTTGGGGAACCAGCAACATTATTTCAGTTATCAGTGCTAAAAATATGCACTGACATTGTACTAATGGCACTGGCGGGGAAGGGGTTAACATCGGGGGTGATCAAGGGCTTAAATGTGTTCCCTCACTGTGTTTCTAACTGTGTGGGGGATGGGCTGTCTATCTCTGCGGGGAACGATCGCAGGCGGGTGGCAGTCCGCCAGACCCGCTGATTGGCTCCCCCGCTGGCCAATGGGCGCGGCCACAGAACCTCATGCACGAACCGACGTACACCTAAGGGCGATTTGCGCAGCCGAGCAGTATAACTGCAGCGGTTGGTTGGCAAGAGGCTACCCCCTTCCTGACCAGGCCATTTTTTGCGATACGGCACTGTGTTGCTTTAACTGACAATTGTGCGGTCGTGCGACGTTGTACCAAAATAAAATTGATGTCCTTTTTTTCCCCACAAATAGAGCTTTCTTTTGGTGGTATTTGATCACCTCTGCTGTTTTTTTTCCCGCTAGAAACAAAAAAAGTCTGACAATTTTGAAAAAATACATATCCTATAAAAAAAAAATTTAAATCTAATTTCTTCATCAGTTTAGGCCAATATGTATTCTGCTACATATTTTTGATATGTGACATTGCGGCGGACAAATCTGATACGTGATTTTGCGCTTTGCCTGCCGCAGTATATGTACGTGAGGTGGTTCTTAACCACTTGCCAGCTGGCTCACGCAGATATACTTTGGCAAAGTGGCACAGGTGCGCAAAACGACATACCCGTACATCACTCCGTCATCGGAGGCTAGCAGACACACGCGCCTACGGACTCGATGTCCACTGGTGGCCCACGATCGTGGCATAGAGAGGCACAGAGAGGCAGAACGGGGAGATGCCCATGTAAACAAGGCATTTCCCTGCTCTGCCTAGCAACATGACAGGGGTCTACTGCTCCCAGTGATCGAAAGAAGTGATGTCATGTTCTAGTGAGCCCATCCCTCCTTCAGTTAGAACACACTGAGGGGACACACTTAACTCCTTGATCGCCCCCTAGTGTTTAACCCCTTCCTATTTTTCTAGCACTGATCGCTGTATAAATGCCAATGGTCCCAAAATAGTGTCAGAAGTGTCCGATCTGTCTGTCGCAATGTTGCAGTCACGATACGAGTCAATACTAATAAAATAAAATATATACCAAAAAATGCTATAAATCTATCCCTTCTTTTGTAGACGTGATAACTTTGATGCAAACAAAATCAATATACGCTTATTGCGATTTTTTTTTTTTACCAAAAATATGTAGAAGAATACATATTGGCCTAAACTGAGGAAGAAATTCATTTTTTTATATATTTTTTGGGGGATATTTATTATAGCAAAAAGTTAAAAATATTGCTTTTTTTCAAAATTGTCGCTCTTTTTTTGTTTATAACACAAAAAATTAAAAACGCAGAGGTGATCAAATGCCACCAAAAGAAAGCTCTATTTGTGGGAAAAAAAGAACGTCAATTTTGTTTGGGTACAACGTTGCACGACCGTGCAATTGTCAGTTAAAGCGACGCAGTGCTGTATCGCAAGAAAAGGGCCTGGTCATGAAGGGGGTAAATCCTTGCAGGGCTTAAGTGGTTAAATGGTTAAGGCAGCTTCCTGACTTAGAGATACGCCTTTACTGTTTGCAGTAATACATTATTTATTAATTATTTATTTTTACTCTGTATTCCAATTTTTTTTTTATTGTGAACATGTGACCAGCAGCAGAGGACTAGAAGCTCCTCCTGCTTATGTTTCCCTGCAGACAGGCTGGGAAAGAGCTGGATCATGTGACAGCTGTATATTGATTAGGAATAAAAGGTACTTAGATTTTTTTAAATGAAAATAATTAAAGTGCCATCATCCATATACAGAAATAGAAGGGACAATGTAAATTAAACAGTGTGTGTTTAGTATCACTTTACCGCTTGACGACCATATACTGTATATATACGGTGGAAAGGCTCTCTCCTGCGCAGGATCATGTACCTAGTTCATGATCCTGCACTTCCGGGCATTGGGCACGCACCCAAGCCGCCCGCGACCCGCTGCCGCTGTGATAAGACACAGCAAGAGCTGATTGGCGGGTACGGCGGTATCAATGTCCGCTGACTCCCACTGATGCTTCGGTACACTGACAGAACAGTGGTCTGCCTATGTAAACAAGGCAGATTGCCATTCTGTCCTATGTCTCTGCTAAGCAGGGTCACCAATCCATGCCTTTTTCTAGTGCAAACACCCCCCCACCACAGTAGTAAAGCACTGGTCAGGCACACATTTAACCCTTTGATTGCCCCTGATGTTAACCCCTTCCTTGCCAGTGTCATTAGTACAGTGGCAGTACATATTTTTTTAGCAATGATCACTGTATTAGTGTCACTGGTTCCCAAAAAGTGTCAGTTAGTCTGCTGACTGTCCACCGCAATATCGCACTCCCGCTATAAGTCGCTGATCACCGCCATTAAATAAAAAAAATCCCATAGTTTGTAGATGCTATAACTTTTGCACAAACCAATCAATATATGCTTATTGGGATTTTGTTTCTCCTTTTTTTTATTGGATGTTTTATAGCAAAAAGTAAAAAATATTGTTATTTTTTTCAAAATTCAATCACTGGCGGTGTGCTTTAGGGCCCCCTCCCTGCCCCACTTCATCCCTTAGTATCAGCATTAGCTGTCAGAAATGACTCATGCAGATAGCAGAGAAACCAGGCAGCAGACAGAAATCACACTCAGTGCTTTGGACTGAGGCTAGTACACACTATGGAAAGATATGCTTTGCTCATGTTTCATGTCACGGGTTTACAACCACTTTAAAGTGCACCTGTGCCTAGACTATGCACATTAAAGTATTTACATATTCAACAAGCAATGAAAGCATGTTGCAAGCACCAATTGACCTCTGTAGCTGTAGACATTGTCGAGAAATTCATCTCAAGACCTTGTTTACAAAGGCACTGAGGCCTTATATATGGTGAACAAGCCATTTGTGTATGCATACCTCATGGCCACATTCTATGTGCAGGCAGCATATTCAAGCCTATGAGAACTGCTTGCTGGACAAGGCAGCTCGTCCTTATGTGATGGACGTGCAGGTGAACATCAGTGTGCACAGAATGCAAACAGTGTGCATTTGGGAGTGCTGACAAACACCTGCAAATCTGTCACACTGGAATGAGTGGTTGTGTCTGTGCTGTGGCTGCTTCCTCATATGCTTGAATGGGCTTCCTGCATGCAGCCCCTGTCGGTTAGGGACACATACAGTGGTGTGAAAAAGTGTTTGCCCCCTTCCTCATTTCCTGTTCCTTTGCATGTTTGTCACACTTAAGTGTTTTTCGGAACATCAAACCAATTTAAACAATAGTCAAGGACAACACAAGTAAACACAAAATGCAATTTGTAAATGAAGGTGTTTATTATTAAAGGTGAAAAAAAATCCAAACCATCATGGCCCTGTGTGAAAAAAGTGATTGCCCCCTAAACCTAATAACTGGTTGGGCCACCCTTAGCAGCAACAACTGCAACCAAGCGTTTGCGATAACGTGCAATGAGGCTTTTACAGCGTCCTGGAGGAATTTTGGCCCACTCATCTTTGCAGAATTGTCCTAATTCAGTTACATTAGAGGGTTTTCGAGCATGAACGGCCTTTTTAAGGTCATACCACAACATCTCAATAGGATTCAGGTCAGGACTTTGGCTAGGCCACTCCAAAGTCTTCATTTTGTTTTTCTTCAGCCATTCGGTGGTGGACTTGCTGGTGTGTTTAGGATCATTGTCCTGCTGCAGAACCCAAGTTCGTTTCAGCTTGAGTACACGAACAGATGGTCGGACATTCTCCTTCAGGATCTCTTGGTAGACAGCAGAATTCATAGTTCCTTTTATCACGGCAAGTCTTCCAGGTCCTGAAGCAGCAAAACAGCCCCAGACCATCACACTACCACCACCATATTTTACTGTTGGTATAATGTTCTTTTTCTGAAATGCAGTGTTCCTTCTACGCCAGATATACTTGGACACACACCTTCCAAAGAGTTCCACTTTTGTCTCATCGGTCCACAGAATGTTGTCCCAAAAGTCTTGGGGATCATCAAGATGTGTTGTGGAGAAATTGAGACGAGCTTTGATGTTCTTTTTGCTCAGCAGTGGTTTTCTCCTTGGAACTCTGCCATGCAGGCCATTTTTGCCCAGTCTTTTCCTGATGGTGGAGACATGAACGCTGACCTTAACTGAGGCAAGTGAGGCCTGCAGTTCCTTGGACGTTGTTGTGGGGTCTTTTGTGACCTCTTGGATGAGTCGTCGCTGCGCTCTTGGGGTAATTTTGGGCGGCCGGCCACTCCTGGGAAGGTTCACCACTGTTCCATGTCTTCGCCATTTGTGGATAATGGCTCTTACTGTGGTTCGCTGGATTCCCAAAGCTTTGGAAATGGCTTTATAACCCTTTCCAGACTGATAGATCTCAATTACTTTCTTTCTCAATTGTTCCTGAATTTCTTTGGGTCTCGGCATGATGTGTAGCTTTTAAGGATCTTCTGGTGGACCTTACTGTGTCAAGCAGCTCCTATTTAAGTGATGCCTTGATTGTGAACAGGTGTGGCAATAATCAGGCCTGGGTGTGGCTAGAGAAATTGAACTCAGGTGTGGACAACCACAGTTATAGTATGTTTTAACAAGGGGGGCAATCACTTTTTCACGCAGGGCCATGATGGTTTGTATTTTTTTTCACCTTTAATAATAAACACCTTCATTTACAAATTGCATTTTGTGTTTACTTGAGTTGTCCTTGACTATTGTTTAAATTGGTTTGATGTTCCGAAACACTTAAGTGTGACAAACATGCAAAGGAACAGGAAATGAGGAAGGGGGCAAACACTTTTTCACACCACTGTAGACAAATGGCTGCTAGCTAGGGACACATAGACAAATGGCTGCTAGCTAGGGACACATAGACAAATGGCTCATACAGGTGCTGTAAGCTGTTGGAAATTTACTAAAACGCAACTTCAGGTTCTCTGTCTTTAGTTTTAAGGATGAATTTCTCCACAGTGCAAGCAGCTTTGAGGTCAATGAGGGCATGTTTTAAAGGTCTTCTACTGCTTGTTAACCTCTTGGTGCCGGCCACACGCAAATATGTGGCCTCTCAGAAGGTGGGCCTTGGTGCTGAGGAGCTGCATATTTGCATGCATTAGTGCAAATACAGCTGTGGTTCTGCGCACTCCCGGCACAGTTACCGGCGGCTAACGTAAAGATCATGTGACCGCAATGAAAGCCTGTCACGGTGGTCACATTATTATAAACCCCGCTCCACCTTCCGGCATCCTAAGCCTTTTAAATGCCCCGGAGGCGCCAGCACCAGGGGGTTATAAACACATACAGTGAGGAAAATAACTAATTGATCCTGTGCAGATTTTGTAAGTTTGTCCACTTACAAAGAAATGAAGGGTCTATAATTTTTTTATAATAGGTGATCCCTATTGATACCAAAGCAAAACATGAATTAGTGATTGGTGGAAAAACCCTTGTTGGCAAGCACAGAGGTCAGACATTTCTTGTAGTTGGTGACCAGGGTTAGGGTTAGGGATTAGGGTTAGATCGATAGATAGAGAGATAGATAGGGTTAGGGGGTTAGGGTTAGGGGTAGATATGGTTAGAGATAGATAGATAGATAGATAGATAGATAGATAGATAGATAGATAGATAGATAGATAGATAGATAGAGTTAGATTTAGATAGATAGGGTTAGGGTTAGGGTTTCCCCTTGAAGAATAAGGTTAGGACAGAGGGATTGGAATAGGGACCTCCTCCAAAGGTTAAAGGTCAGTAGGCGTGTCCCCCAGAGGTCAGGGTTTGAGAGGTGTGGCTGACTCACCCCACCAAAGTGTTCCGCCTACCCCAACTAAGTCGGGGAATGAACAAGTCGGGGTAAGCGCCTTGTGCACGCTTCGCAAAGCAGGAAATAAAAACTAGCACATCCCTTAGTAAAAGCACCACACAGTAAAAACTTTGCACTTATTAGGCACACAGTTAACCCTTTGATTGTCCCAGATGTTAACCCCTTCCCAGCCAGTGTCATTAGTACAGTGTCAGTGTATATTATTAGCACTGATCACTGTATTAGTGTCACTGGAGATGTCAGTGTCAGTTAGCCAGTGTCAGTTTCCCACAAAGTGCCAGTTAGTGTCAGAGTGCATGCCACACAATCACAGTCCCGCTATAAGTCACTGATAACCGGCATTACTAGTAAAAAAAAAAACTTAAAAATTCCAATATATATTCCATCATTTGTAGACTCTATAACTTCCACACAAACATTATTGTACAGTTATTGGGATTTCTTTTACCAAAAATATGTAGCAGAATACATTTTGGCCTAAATTTCATGAAGAAATTAGATTTTTTTTTAAATTTCTTTGGATGTGTTTTATAGCAGAAAGTAAAAAATAATGTTTTTTTTTCTAAATCTTCGGTCTTTTTTCGTTTATATAATAACAAATAAAAAACCCAGTGGTGATCAAATACCACCAAAGAAAGCTCTATTTGTGGAAAAAAAAATGATATCAATGTCGTTTGAGTACAGTGTTGCATGACTGCGCAATTTCCAGTTAAAATAGCGCTGTGCCAAATAGCAGAAAATGGCCTGGTCATGAAGGGGATACAATCTTCTGGAGGTCAAGTGGTTAATATTAAGACTTTGATGATCCTACAACTTTCTACACACAGTTGTAACATTCTTAGTAACAACCCAGCAGTATGCTTTGTTAAACAACAGCAGATGGCATCATAGAATGCCACAGAATTAAATAATATCAGGTTTGGTTTTCACAGAGCAAATAGCTCTAATGTTGTGCTAAACAGTAGTAATAATGAAATGCAATTTTTCACAACCTGTTAAATAATTAAGTAACAGAAGCTTAAGTGACTGAAGCCTTTATTTGGCAGGGTAATTCTTAAAAATAGCTTAACGTATCCAAAACCCCCCCTAAAAATTGCCCAAACGAGGAAAATTAGCTGAAATAGAGATCACATGATCAGGAATCACTCTAATTGATTCCCGATCGTTATAGAGGACCACAACTGTCATTGATAGCCAGGATTGAAAGCCATTAGACACGCATCTGGTGGCTCTTTAACCACTTCAGCCCTGGAAGGTTTTACCTCCTTCCTGACCAGGCCATTTTTTGCAATACGGCACTGCGTTGCTTTAACTGACAATTGGGCGGTCGTGCGACGCTGTACCAAAATAAACTTGATGTTTTTTTTTCCCCCACAAATAGAGCTTTCTTTTGGTGGTATTTGATCACCTCTGCGTTTTTTATTTTTTGCGCTATAAACAAAAAAAGAGCAGCAATTTTGAATAAAAACAATAATCCAAACTTTTTGCTATAAAACGTTCCCAATAAAAAAAAAAAAAAAAAAAAATCACATTTCTTCATCAGTTTAGGTCAATATGTATTCTGCTACATTATTTTGGTAAAAAAAAATCCCAATAAGCGTTTATTGATTGCTTTGCGCAAAAGTTATCGCGTCTATAAACTATGTGTTCAAATAATGTCTTTTTTTTTTACTAGTAATGACAGCGATCAGTGATTTTTAGTGGGACTGCGACATTGTGGCGGACAAGTCTGACCCTAAGTGACACTTTTTGGACTGCCCACCGTACATATACTGTGCCAGGGAGGCCCGGCTGTGCAAAATCACGTACTTGTACGTGATTTTGTGCACTTGGTGTAGGCCTGAGTGCTGCTCCCACTGTGATTGGACACAGTGGGAGCCAATCAACGGGTCCGGCGGCCCCGATGGCCGACACGACCTGCCGATCGTTCACAGGAGACACGTGTGCAAACAAGGCACACCGCTGATCTGTCAGCGTGCATTTTTTGGGGACCAGTGCATTGGTGTCACTGGTCCCCAAAAAATGCACGCTATATAAATGACACTGGCAGGGAATGGGTTAACACTAGGGGGCGTCCTAAGTGTGTCCTAAAGAGGTGCTTTCTAACTGGGGAACTGGGGGGGGGGTGTTACACTGGAGGAAAACAGAGATCGTGTATGGCTGAAACAGAAGATCTATCTTTAATCACTGACAGATCAGCGGTGTGCCTTGTTTGCACACGTGTCTCCTGTGAACGATCGGCAGGTCGTGTCGGCCATCGGGGCCGCCGGACCCGTTGATTGGCTCCCACTCTGTCCAATCACAGTGGGAGCAGCACTCAGGCCTACACCAACTGCACAAAATCACGTACAAGTACCTGATTTTGCGCAGCCGGGCCTCCCTGGCGCAGTATATGTACGGTGAGCAGTCCAGAAGCAGTTAAAGTGGAAGTACAGGGGGTCCCCGGGTTACAAACAAGATCGGGTCTGTAGGTTTGTTCTTAAGTTGAATCTGTTTGTAAGTCGGAACAGGTACATTTTTTAAGTGTAGCTCCAGACAAAAAATCTATTTTTAAGTTTTTTAGATAACATAGAGAAGGGTTATCACCCCCGTAAACTGCAACTGAGCATTACAAACTGAAAACACTATTTAATTCATTTTTAATATTCAAAGCAAACTCACACATCCATCCATGTGTCCATGCTTTATTTTTGAGAAATCACTTTGAAAAACACTCCTCCTAGCCATAGTCATCTTGAATAATGGCAGATGATTCATGTAGCATTTTTGAAATGAATTTACCCTTAGCTCAGGCATTCAGGCAGGGAAAGACCATTTGCCCCTCCTTCAGATGACAGGAAAAAAATGCCCAAGAAGACTCCTGGGATGTACAACATTATTTTGACCAAGGCCAGAAACCAGGAAGTAACTGATGAAATAATAAAAAAAAAAATATATAAAATAATATACTTTCCTATCTATTTACTAAACCTAGTAGCATAAAAAAAGTTAAATAGTTAGTGCTGATTGAGAGAGTTTATTTATTTATTACAGGTACTAAAATGTATGCAGTGCTTTACAAATATATTGTACATTCACATCCCCTACCCTCAAGGAGCTTACAGTCGAAGGTCCTTAACTCACATGTGTACATACACATACTGGGGCCCATTTGGATAGGAGCCAATTAACCTACCAACATGTCTTTGAAGTGTGGGAAGAAACCCACACAGGCACAGGGAGAACATGTAAAACTCCATGCAGTAGTGCTGTGGTAATGATTTGAACCGATGACCCTAGTGCTGCCAGGTGTAAGCGCTAACCACTTAGCCACTGCGCTGCTGCTTTAACCACTTGCCGACCGCATAACCTAGTTAGCCAAGCCGCTTTGCCACTGTATATCTAGAACGTGATCTAACACCCATGCATGCCACCATGATGCAGACCCTGCTGTGTTGTGATTAACCAAAGCAGATGTCAATCACCAGGTGCCGGCTATTGGATTACCTCCAGCACCCGTCGATCATCATGAATTTACACAGGACACAGCCCTGCCTATGTAAACAAGGCAGGGCCCTATCCTGTCTCCGAGGAAGTAATAGATTGCATAGCTCCCAACTGTCCCTGATTTCGAGGGACTGTCCCTGATTTGGAGCAATGTCCCTCTGTCCCTCATTCCTCCTCATTTGTCCCTCATTTTGGTCTGATCTATATAGATGTATATAAAATGCACTTTTTATCTATCAAAAAGTGTTTTCGAGCGCTAAACCTTTCATCTGATTTCTAAATTTCTGCATTTGTAAATTCCAAAAGCCAATATAAAGGAATAGTAGTGGTAAAAAAAGCACTTGTGTGTTTAACCAATCTTGTTTTTTTGTACAATTCTCCTTTAAGGGGGCGTGGCCAGGGGTGTGTCCTATGCCTGCATACTTTTGCTGATAGGTGTCCCTTATTCCCATCTCAAAAAGTTGGGAGGTATGAGATTGTCTTTCCCCGCAAAACAGGGAATAAAATTCATTACTTCCCCTAATGAAAGCAAAATACAAAGTACACATAAACACTGGCTAGGCACACAGTTAACCCTTTGTTTGCCCTTGATGTTTATCCCATTTCCAGCCAGTGTCATTAGTACAGTGACACAGCATATTTTTAGCACTAATGACTGTAATAACTTCACTGATTCCCAAAAAGTGTCAGTTGGTGTCAAAATGTTCGTCACAATATAGCAGTCCAGTTGTAAGTCGCTGATCGCCGCCATTACTAGTAAAAAAATAAATAACAATTCCAGAATAGATCCCATAGTTTGTAGATGCTATAACTTTAGCACAAACCAATCGATATTCGCTTATTGGGATATTTTTTTTTACCAAAAATATGTAGCAGAATAAATTTTGGCCTAAATTTATCAAGAAATTCGATTTTTTAAATTTTTTATTGGATATGTTTTATAGCAGAAAGTAAAAAAAATGTCTTTTGAAAATTTACAGGTTTTTTTTTTTGTTTATAGTACAAAAAATAAAAAAACGCAGTGGGGATCAAATACCACCAAAAGAAATCTCTATTTGTGGGTAAAAAGGAAATGCATTTTATTTGGGTACAGCATTGCACGACAATTGTCAGTTAAAGTACCCTAGTAAAACATGGCCTGGTCGCGAAGAGGGGTTAATCTTTCGGAGGTCAAGTGGTTAAGAGGGGATGCACTCAGGCTACACCCCCAGCAGCATGCAACTGCCATACAGAGGAAGGATTCTCAATTCTTACTGAATGAGGGGAAAAATACAATATTTGTATTCATAAATTCCCAGTAAATAATGGGCAGTTAGTGACCCTAGACATAATAGCCAATTATAATTTACCGTTAATTCCCAGTGTTGTATGTAGAATGGGGCAATAAAAGGGAGAATCTAGGGGGAAATGGGAGGGAGTTAGTAGGTCAGCAGTGCCATTGAGCCTTAAAGGGGTTGTAAACCTTCGTGTTTTTTCACCTTAATGCATCCTATGCATTAAGGTGAAAAAACACCTGGTAGTGACCGGCCCCCCAGCCCCCCCGTTTTACTTGCCTGAGCCCTGGAACTTGACCCGGTGGGGACGTGCTGTCTCTCTGCCCGGGGTTCTCGGTTCTTGATTGGATGAATTGATAGCAGCGCAGCCATTGGCTCCCGCTGCTGTCAATCAGTTTCCAATGACGCGGGCGCTGGTGGGAGGGGCCAGGTCATACATTCGGCGGCTATGGACGCCGAATACTGGACTCGGGAGCAAGCCCACAAGGTAACCCCCTCAGGAGGCTGCTTCTCCTAGGGGGTTATCTGATGTGGGGAGGAGCCGCAAGAGCTGTTGGGGGACCCCATAAGAGCAGGTTTGGGGCCAAAACGAGCTGCACAGTGGAGGTAAGTATGACATGTTTGTTATTTAAAAAAAAAAAATGAACCCTTACAATCATTACAAACTTAAACTGGCCTCATCCCAGCTAAGGGTGCGTGATTCCCCATATTAACTCTTTGCTGTTTTTCTCTCTTAAAGTATAATAGGTAGAGCCCGGTGTTCAGATTTAATGTTATCTCTACTGAGGGTTTAAAGTTTATGTACAGCCACAACCTGTCTTTTTAGTCCTGAATACAGTAGGTAAGGGCTAAGACTGTTGATTTTTTGCTACCTGTGACCCACTGGGGAGGTTTACCTTAAAGTGATTGTAAAGTCTTAGTTATTTTTCCTATAAGAATAACAAACATGTTATACTTACCTCCTCTGTGTAGTGGATTTGCACCGAGCAGCCCAGATTCTCCTCTTCTCAGGTCTCTTTTCGGCACTCCTGGTCCCTCCCTCCTGTTGGGTGCCCCCACAGCAAGCAGCTTGCTATGGGGGCCTCCGAGCTGAGTCACAACTCCTTTTGACCATTCAGACATGGAGCCCCGGCCCAGCCCTGCCCCCTCTCTGCCCTGATTGGCTATGTGACTTTGATTGACAGCAGTAGCAGCCAATGGCGCCACTGCTGTGTCTCAGCCAATCAGGAGGGAGAATCTTGGATGGCTGAGACACTTATGGACATCGCTGGACAGAGAGGGACCTCAGGTAAATGTTAGGGGGGCTGGGGGGCTTCTGTACACAGAAGGCATTTTATCTTAATGCATAGAATGCATTAAGATAAAAAAAACTTCTGACTTTACAACTCCTTTAACTTCCTGCTCTAGAGATACAACAAGATGTGAGAGGAAATCTTTCTAAAGTGGGGGGAATTCCCCTCTTAGATGGTTGTCACCGCAGAACAAAGTCCTCATTCCAGTCCTTGTGTGTTCTGGTGATTATTGTAACATTTTGGATTTCCCTTTCTGTCTCAAAGACAATGGTCACTGGGACAAACAGAGTGACAAACGCACTTCTAGAAGAATGGCCAAACATTCCCATAGACACACTCCTAAACCTTGTGGACAGCCTTCCCAGAAGAGTTGAAGCTGTTATAGCTGCAAAGGGTGGGCCAACTCAATATTGAACCCTACGGACGAAGACTGGGATGCCATTAAAGTTCACGTGCGTGTAAAGGCAGGTGTCCCAATACTTTTGGTAATATAGTGTAGGTGCAACGCATTTTGAGTTTCTTCTTCTTGTCAGCCTATCCAAGTCTAAAAACAGCCCAGCCTTTGCACTCCAGGAACGGTCAGACCCAAGAGGGATGGGCAAGGAAGCACACAGGAATCCAAGGGTCAACAGGGAAAAATGTTCCATGATATGGCGGGTCACAGGGATCCACAAACATAAAATTCGTTTTTTACTATAATTGTGTTGGTGCCTTAAAATTTCCATACACCCACTACAGATTTTTTTGTTTGATATCCATTACTACTGGAATGTTGACACCATTTTCAGCCTCAAGTCACAATTAGATGGTTCCTAAATACTTTATACAGTGATTCTTGACTTGACTGTGTCTGTGAAAAGCCAATGTTCAGTGCTGAATATACCATTTTTGTTTAAAAACGTTCCAAAATATTATCCAAAAAATTCACACTCTGTATTTCTTTTTCCTGCCAAATTCTTTTTACAACTGACTGCAAATTTAGATGTGAAAATGTATTAAATTGTTATCCTATCTGACAATTTGAACCTGGCTTATCTGTGCGGTCGGAGGGGCTGGGTTGCTATAAGTTACAGTAACTATTCTCTATTACTGTGCATAATAGTTGGAAATCATTTCTCATTATCTTGGCTCAAAGCTATAATGGGCGGAATCATGTTTCATAACTGGCAGAGAATGAAAAATGCTTTTGATATGTCAAGGTCATTTCCAATTGTAACAAAACATTAGTAGTGAAAGATAATGTTCCAAGGCTTTTTTCACATAATGTTTTCATAAGTGCATGTCTGTCATCAGTTTTCAAATGTCTCTGGATGAAGATACGTACCTACGCATATCACGGCTGTCAATCTGATCCCTTTCAGCTTTTAAATATTTTCCCGAAATCCAAACTTAGAACCAACTTTTCAGAACATTGAATGTGGAACTTGCCTCAAGGCAGTTTTTATAATTCATATATTAATGAGCCATTAATATATTAATAGAAATATATATACTGGGCTTGTTAACATAAAAATTGGTTGCTTCTAAAGATAATCGATGAGATGGGTAGCACAGTGGTGTAGTGGGTAGCACTTTCACCTAGCAACAACAAGGGTCACCAGTTCAAATCCCAACCATGGCACTACCTGCCTGGAGTTTGTATGTTCTCCCTTTGCCTGTGTGGGTTTCCTCTGGGTACTCCGGTTTCCTCCCACACTCCAAAGACATGCTGGTAGGTTTATTGTCTTCTGTCTATACTGGCCCTAGTATATGAATGTGAGTTAGGGACCTTAGATTGTAAGCTCCTTGAGGGTAGGGACTGATTTGAATGTATATGTAAGTTGACAGCACTATATAAGTATCTGAAATAATAATAATTTCACTGGCCTGATTTTTGTAATGTAAAATAAGATTGGTTGTACAGTACCATATATACTCGAGTATAAGCTGAGTTTTTCAGCACATTTTTTTGTGCTGAAAGTGCCCCCCCTCGGCTTATACTCGAGTCAAGCACTTTTCTGCAGCAGAGAATGACATTTTCCGACCCGGCCCTGGGGCCTCGTATCTTGGGGCCACTTGGTGCTAGGAACCCAGTGGAACTAGCACTACAACATATCCAAATTTGGGGTTCCTAGCACCAAGTGGCCCTGAGATACAGGGCCCCAAAGTCTGTCAACTGTGTGCATCTGCAGCAATGTCATTTCAGGACCTTTTGGGTCCAGAGACCCCAAATTTTGGCTGCAGATAGGGGGCATCTAGGAACTCTTAACTACCAAAAATTCGGGAGACCTATGGCTGCAAATGGGCACAGTGAGGCATGGAAATGGGCACAGTGAGCCTGCAAATGGGCATTGTTGACCCTCTTTTACACTTACAGTAGCTGCGCATTTCTCACCCTAGGCTTATACTCGAGTCAATAAGTTTTCCTAGTTTTTTGTGGTAAAATTAGGTGCCTCGGCATATATTCGGGTCGGCTTATACAGTCAGTCAGAGTCAGTCCAATATAGAGAAGCATATACTGGACTGACTCCAATGTGTGCCTGTGGAGAGTTGCAAACATAAAACTTGGTGATCAGCTATTATAGCAGTGGTGGCCGGTGGGTTTTTTTTTAAGGGGGGGTGGCAAACAATGCACCCACAGCCCCCCCGGTCGATCAGCCCCCCACTTACCCCATCAATGGCGCGGGGAGCGCGTCCCTCTGGGCAACGGACGGCGGCTTCTCCTGCATCTCCTCACAGCGGCAGTGCATCCTCCTCCTAGGCCAATAGGATCGCTTCTCTTTTCAGCCAACTGGGAAATGGGTCCCAAGACCCACTTCCTGATTAGCCACGAGAAGAATCAGTGTGACAATAGCGAATATTCATTCGCTATTGTCACACAAATGGGTGGGCTCTGCGCCCTGAGCCCACCCTTTTTTTGAAGCCTATTAGAGCCTCTAATTACGTTCTTAAAAAAAAAAAAATTTGAAATCCATGCGTCCAGCGCCCCGCATGTAGATTAGGGGGCTGGACGCATGAATAAGGGGGTGGCGACCCTGTGCCCTGCATTATGGGCCGTCACTGCTTTATAGTAAGCATTTAGCCAACCTGATTGGTTAAACCAAATGTTCACAATGAATAACAAAATTGTCCAAGACTATTCCAAATGAATGTTACTATAGCTGTTATGGCTGGCAGATGTAATTGCCCCATCTCATGATGGAGTCCTAAATACTGTATAATAAAAGCACATGAGAGGAGGAGTTCAAGGGAGAATATGATAATGGTGTATAATTACATAAATGATCCATATAGTGAACTTAGTGCAAAGTTATTAACTTTAAGATCATTACAAATGACAAGGGGACACTCTGCATACTTAAAGGTTTTTTTTTTTACAGTGAGAGCTGTGAACATGTGGAATAGACTCCCATTAAATGAGTTCTAGCCAGCTTAGTTGATTGATAAAATGAAAAAGCTTGGTGCATTCATAAATGCACAGAATTTAACTGGTTGTTACCATTCATAAATTAAGAACACCAGAAATTGTTAATCCAATGAATATTCGATTGCATTGGGGGATTAGGAAGGATTTTTTTCCCTGGTTGGAACACATTGGAATATGCTTTATAAGAGTGTGTTTGTCTTTCTCTGGATCAGATCTAGGCATAGGGTTCTGTTCATGGAGGTTTACAATGTATTTATGCGTTTTTTCAATTGGTTGACCAAGATGGTTTTTTTTTTTTTTGCAACCGGACTAAATGCATACATAACCATATAATTGTTTAAGGTTCAATGTACTGATAGTAATATATCTGTACAAGTCCATTGGCTTCCACATGGCTATAGTCCATGTTTTTGTTACACAATAATAACCTATCTGCCGTTCACAAAGATGCTGCTGGCTAGTAACTCTCCTGGTCCAGCAATAAACATCCTTACATATATTTGCAAAGGAAATCACTATCCTGAGTCCATTCAAGTATCTGATTTTAACCAAATCCCTGATGAATGGGGAGGGTTTTCTCTGCCCCAAAATGTGTTGACTGGGTTTTACTGCAAACCAATAAATCAATTTGGACTCTACTATCATTTGGTCTGGCACTCCTTCTGTTGGTACATGTTTTTTATAGTACCAATCAATTATCAGTCATGTGATAACAAAAAACTTGCCACCACCCTCATCTATAGCTGGCCATTGCAGTAAGCAGCATTGGAAGGCTAAAACAGGTAACAACAAAGCCTGGGGAATTCCCAGGAAAAAAAACAAGCCTACTTACCAACCAGCTCACAAACCACCAAATTAACCTGCCCAGTCAGCCCACTGGGTAATTTTTCTGTAGAAGTCCTTTGGTTTTCACCTTATTATCATCTCTGGCTTAAAGAGGCTGTAACCCTAAAAAAAAAAAAGAAAGAAAGAGATCCCGTTACCTTATAGCAGGTTAAAAAGCAGAGTACCTGTGCTGTCTAATCTGTCCCTTTCTTTGCTGTAAAAAACCTGGTTAATCCTGCATGTTCCTGTGTCCCCCCTAGTGTGCTGACCACAGTAATCAAGGCTGCTGATCCATGACTACACAGGTCAGGTTACCTGCCTCCGTCATCCTGCTGCTGGCTGCCCCTTCTCCCCCTCTCTGCCTGTTAGCTCCTGTGTTTGTGAGCCATCTCCTCCGCCCCCTCCTCCCTCCTGCCGCTATTAGTAGCTGGCAGTAAAGTTAAGGAAATATTACTGCCAGACCCTCTGTTCTATAAAGCCATACTACACTGTATACATGTTTGTATAAAATGATGCTTCTAAATACCTTCTTTCAGTTTGTTTCTGGCCAGTCACATCACTGCTCTCCTCCCCCATCTAAGGGTTACATCGGGAGAGGCTGAGCAGACAGCACAGCAGTCAGGTGACCTCTCTGGCTAACATCAGAGGGGGGTTATTGGCCCCTTCCCTGTAGCCCTTAGATCAGGGGAGGAGAGTGGCTGGAGGTCATGTGACTGGCCAGAAACAAACTGAAATAAGATATTTAGAGGCCCAATTTTATACAAACATGTACACAGTGTAGTATGGCTTAATAGAACAGAGGGGCTGGCAATAATATTTATTTGAGTTTACAACCACTTTAATCCTTACCGAATGTGCAATGTGTTGAGTGTTTCTGTTCCTTCTGCTGCATTCTCAATAGTATAAAATAAATACAAATCCAAAGACTTAGTAGACTCTATAGCTGCAGCTGATGTGTAAGCCCAGGACCTTAAGGACAGGAATTGTTACTGGATTTTGTTACTGGATTTTGTACCAAAATCTCAAATATTAGTTTTGAATATAGTGACCCTATGCAAGTAACAACTGCATTCACTCTAACTACCAACCAGAATACAGCTATCAAGTGTCCACTACAACTCAACAAATGCCAACTAATAGCTAAATGGTTGCTATAAGTTAAATACCATGGCAGATATACTTATTTTGTAAGCCATATTGCCTGCAGCTTTGCAGAAATAAATATTTCCCTTTTTTTAAATCCAGTCACTGTTGCTCTACTTCTGTCCTTAACCTATTTTCTTAACAGTAGTCAGAATGGTATGAATGTTCATCTACACCACAGCTTCACCAGGGACCTTTGTTGTTCTGGAAAGCTCTGCCTATCAACTCAATCATCAGTCAGCCCACTGGGTAATTTTTCTAAAGAAGTCCTTTGGTTTTCACCTTATTATCGTCTCTGGCTTAAAGAAGTTGTAACCCTAAAAAAAAAAAAAAAAAGAGAGATCCCATTACCTTATAGCAGGTTAAAAAGCAGAGTACCTGTGCTGTCTAATCTGTCCCTTTCTTTGCTGTAAAAAACCTGGTTAATCCTGCATGTGTCCCCCCTAGTGTGCTGACCACGGTAATCAAGGCTGCTGATCCATGACTACAAATCACCATCTTGTTTCCAGTCATCTATCATATCCTACCATGCATTAGTCCTAGTAGACAAGCTTCACTGTCACCACCAACTACATCTTGTCTGGCAATGTCCCTCATGGCAGCTGTCTTTGTAGTATTGTCAGGGTCGTACTTGTAAATTCTGGGGCACCATGGGAAATTTATATAGTTCTCCCTCACCAGCTCAAAAGACTTTTAGGGCTTGTTCACACCAGGTGGGTTGGGATACACTGGGTAGCCTTGCCCAGCACTTTCCCAAAGCAAGAAACAGCAAGGCAAACGGCCTTGTTTCCCATAATGCCAGTTCATACCACACCCTGCGGTAGTGTGCACTAAAAAAAGTATGGCATGCCAATAGAACTTAATGAAAGGCCACTTTATGATGTGTCAAGAAAATTTGCACAATAAAAGTACAATAGGTCCATATTGACGCATTGGCACTGTTCCTCCTAGCGCACGCCAATGGCCATGTGTTTAGCACAGCTGCTGGTGTGAATTAGCACTTAGTTCTGTTATGTAGCAGCATGAATGAAATGTACAGTGAATGCATGGTTGACAGTATCAACACCATGTCTTATTTTTACATTTTTCCTTATAAATCCGTAACCACGTGCTGTACTAAAGCCTACTGCAGCTAGCCTTTGTTCGGATGCTTTGATTTAAGCAGCTAACAAAGATTTTATCTCCCAGTTACATTCATTAAACTGTTACAAAAATCCATTGGATGCTGTATCTGTGCTCTCTGTTCTATAACAAGATATAAAGTCTCCTGCTGTTATGCAGTTAGAGAAGCTAGCAGACACCTTTCTATGTGTGCTCATTTTAGAATCTTCAGATCATTCTTCAGAATGTGTTCTAGAATGTATTGTATTTCCTGTGCCCTTTGTCCTATCAGTTGGAAGATGAATGTTCAGAGAAAAGTTAGAGTATCAAAAAACTCCTCAAATGTCTTCAGGCATTGGGTTCTTAAGGAATTTGGATTCACTTTGCTACATTATAGGGTCAGTGTCTCCAGTGTCTCTATTTCTGTTCTAAGTGGTCACCACAGGTTTAAATTCCCTTTTATACTTTTAACTAAGGATTCTTATGGGTATATCTCTAAATGAAAAGTTCCTAAGTCCTCCCATTTGCTGCGACCATTGTACAGGACTTATTTTACTTATTGGATTGTTAATGCTTAGTTTACATCACGTACACTTCAGCAAGAAAAGTAAGTCTCCAGAGTGGTAAAAGGCAGAGACTGTAATTTAGACATGTGCACAACAAAAAAATTTGTTTATTTTCGTTTCGTTTTTTTCGTTTCCGAAAAAAAATCGTTTTTTTTCGTTTCGTTTTTTTCGTTTCCGTCGATTCGTAACGATTCGTACATTCGTAAGTCGTCGTTGTTCGGATTCGTAACGATTCGTACATTCGTAAGTCGTCGTTGTTCGGATTCGTAACGATTCGTACATTCGTAATTATTTTTTCGTTGATTCGTTTTTTCATTAGTTTAATTTTAGGACACATTCGTATTTATTCATACATTCGTAACATTCGTAACATTCGTAGATTCGTAATCGGAGCATAATTCATAATTTGATGTAATGTGTATGCTATTATTACATTTTAATAATTTACGAATCGAAAAAAAAAGTTACGAATCGGAAAAAAAAAAGTTACGAATCGAAAAAAAAGTTACGAATGTACGAATTTTTTGGTTCAATAGAGACACGGAAAATTACAAATCGAAAAAAAAAAAAAAAAAAAAGTTACGAATTGAAAAAAAAGTTGTGAATCGAAAAAAAAAAAGTTACGAATCGAAAAAAGTTACGAATGTACGAATTTTTTGGTTCAATAGAGACACGGAAAATTACAAATCGAAAAAAAAAAAAAAAGTTACGAATTGAAAAAAGAGTTACGAATCGAAAAAAGAGTTACGAATCGAAAAAAAAAGTTACGAATCGAAATAAAAGTTACGAATGTACGAATTTTTGGGTTCAATAGAGACACGGAAAATTACGAATCGAAAAAAAAAAAAAAAAAGTTACGAATCGAAAAAAAAAGTTACGAATCGAAAAAAAAGTTATGAATGTACGAATTTTTTGGTTCAATCCATTCGAAGCACGTTTAGCAGCACCATTGTAAGAGACACGGAAAATTACCAATTCAACAAAAAAAAAGTTACGAATGTACGAATTTTTTCGTTCGTTTTCGTTTTTCGGATTTTCTTCATTAGTACATTACTTGTTTCTAATTAGTTATTTTCGGATTTTCGTTGTTTTTCGGATTCGTTCGATTCGAATGATTCGTTAATCGGATTCGTACGATTCGAACAATTCGTTACGATTCGTTATTCGGATTCGTACGATTCGAACGATTCGTTCATTCGTACAAAAACGAACGAACGAAAATAACGAAAAAAACGAAAAACGAAAAAAAACGAAACAAATTGCACATGTCTACTGTAATTCATCTGGGAAGATCTTGCCATTGTAGACCCCAAGAGATATAACAATTTATCTGGTGCCATCCTGTGAGCACCTGTAATAGAATTTTTGGGAAACTTGTCACAAACCTAGACAATTCAAACTGAGCATTAAGTTATATTTTTATAAATTCAGATGTCTCTATCCAAATCCAAATTTTAGTGTTATTTTTGGCAGATGGTAATCCCATGCTTCTGCTATTGCCTAGACACTAGACATATATGCTTCTGCTATTGCTTAGACAACCTTAGCTTGACTG
Source organism: Lithobates sylvaticus (assembly GCA_028564925.1). Taxonomy (NCBI): domain Eukaryota; kingdom Metazoa; phylum Chordata; class Amphibia; order Anura; family Ranidae; genus Lithobates; species Lithobates sylvaticus. The sequence continues at coordinate 61,157,566 of CM053031.1, read as the reverse complement.
CCAGTGTCACCATTCCCTGCCATTCTATCTTACTATCCCTGGTAGAATATTTACAGACAGGTACCTCAAGCTGTTTTTGGCCCCCGTCTTCTCATCAGGCAGGGCTTCCAGGGGCTTCCTAAACCATTCTGCACAATTTTGCATCAATGGTTGTTGCTCTGTAATACGCATGCTGTTGGAGATTGGCTTGGATCCCTGTTGACCTCAACAGGACCTTTTGGTTCCTGAATTTCATAGTCAAAGGGTCACAAATAATAAAACTTTCAGACAGACTACAACTGTTCAATCCTTTCAGAAGTTCACTCACCTCTGTTGAGAACATGATGAAAATATCCATAATCCGACGTTTACCGTCAGCAATAAACACATGTCAAAATGTGTACATTTTACCTTTTTAAATCTACCTTGGTTTGAACTCACTGCTGCTTGGCTCCAAGACCCCCCTGTTGCTCAATAAAGAACTCATCACATATAAAGAATCATAGGGAGGCTCATGAAGTTAAAGGGATCAGAGCAATCTCAACTTCTGCAGAAAAAGTAATTATATTTATTCAGATGCCTCTATCTTTAGATCTACTAATTGAGTTGGCAAGTGTAGATAATTTTCCTTTTTTCATCACACCATTATACCCTGTGTATATATACACAGTTAGCACCTAATATATTTCAGGAGCTCCTATTGTTTGAAGGCAAACAATATGACCAAAGTTTGTGTACACCTGACCATAACACCAATATGAACTTGATATCGACATTTCATTCCAAATCCATAGACATCAATATCGAGTTGTTCCCCACTTTTCAGCTATTAGTCTTCACTCTACTTGGAAAGTTTTCCAGAAGATTGTGTCTTTGGGAATGTGTGCCAATTGAGACAAATAGGTATTTATTTTGAATGGGAAAACCTGGCTCGCAATTCAACCCAAAGATGTTCAGTAGGCTTGATGTCATGCCTCTGTGAAGTCCACCCCAGTTCTCTCTCTTTACGGTTCTAGCTTTGTGCACAGTGGCACATTCACAATGGAACAGAAAAAGGCTTTATCTAAATGGTTGCCACAAGTCAAAGGCTCTCAATTGTCTAATTGCATGCTGCAGCTTTAATAGTACTCATAACTGGAAACACCTAGTCAATAACATGGACGGGTGTTCACTTTTGACCATATAGTATATTTACAATAAAATTATACTGTGCACAGATTAAGTTTTCTATTGCAAAGCCAACTTCCCGTCATCCCATTGGATATTGCTAAGTGCGTTATCTTAATATGATAGATAAATATGCTGCAGTTTGAAATAACATGCAGTGCCAAATATCTGATTTCTATATGGAAATGAGCATTGTACATTTGTATGAATGTTTGATATGTGAATGCTATTCTTTCATTCCAGGTCATATGGTAGACAAAAAATAGACACAACAGAAAGAAATTTGATTGTATCAGTGCTAACTTGAGCACTGCAGCATTTTACAAATGCCTGCTTTTTGTTTTTAATGTTCTGACTACCAGAAAAAGCAGTGTTTTACTCCAATTTTCAAGCTGCGATAGCCTTTGTGAATTTAGTATCAACTATTCATTGCAGAAATCCCAAGGAAATCCAAAATTGGACCTTCAATGCTGTGGTATACTGATTTAAACAGCTGCAGGGCACTATTATTATTCAGTAGAGGGACAACATTTAAAAAAAAAAGAAAGAAACAGACACATAGGGGTTGATTTACTAAAAATGGAGCGTGCAAAGTTCTAGTGCAGTTCTGCAGAGAAACCAATCCGCTTCCAAGTTTTATTGTCAAAGCTTAATTGAACAAGCTTAATTTAGAACAAAAGAAACAATAAGGTAAAGGACTTCACTCATTCTTTTAATAAGTTGATTGGGCCACCCGATACAGGTTTATTCTGCACACAGAGTGCTATACTTAGCCATTTGGGAAATGTAGGCAGGATAACCCTATGCAATTTGTAAATGTTTTTATGGTTTTTATTTTGATATGAAATAAACTTTTGTATAAATTTATACAGTTGTAGTCTTTCTCTATTGGAGTTATTCATGGCAACCTTTAAAGTCCTTTACCTTATTGTTTATTTTATTTAAATCTTGATATGGATGTGGTACCACTTCAGCTCCGGAAGGCTTACCCCCCCTTCATAGCCAGAACATTTTTTGCGCACTGCGTTAATTTAAAATAAAATGTGTGTCCTTTTCCCCCCACAAATAGAGCTTTCTTTTGGTGGTTCTTGATCTTGATTGGTTCTTTGCACTATAAACAAAAAAAAAATTTTGAAAAAAAAAAACAATAGTTTTTCTTTCTGCTATAAAACACATCCAATAAAAAAATAAATAAATAAAATGTCTTCAAAAATTTAGGCCAATATGTATTCTACTACATATTTTTGGTAAACAAAATCCCAATAAGCGTATATTGATTGGTTTGCGCAAAAGTTATAGCGTCTACAATGATGGGATAGATTTTTGGAATTTTGATTTACTTTTTTTTTACTAGTAATGGTGGAGATATTACAACGACTTATAGTGGGACTGTGATATAGCGGCGGAAAAATCAGACACTAACTGACACTTTTGGAGGACCAGTGACACTAATACAGCGATCAGTGCTAAAACATATGCACTGTCACTGTACTAATGACATTGGCAGGGAAGGGGTTAACATCAGGGGCGATCAAAGTGTTAAATGTGTTCCTAGGGAGTGCTTTGTAACTGTGTGGTGGGGGGGGGGGGGGGGGTACTTGTACTATGGGAAGGCAGAGATCCATGTTTCTGCTTAGCAGGAACACAAGATCACTGCCTTCCCTTGTCACAGAATGGCGATCTGCCTTGTTTACATAGGCAGATCGCCGTTCTGCCTGTGCCTTGAATGATCGGCGGGTTCCAGCAGACATCGTGTCCGCCAGACCCGCTGATTGGCTCCCACTGTGTCCAATCACAGCAAAAGCAGGTTGCTGGCGGCCTGCGTGCCCCACACCTGGAAGAGCAGAATCGCGTACCTGTAAGTGATTCTATGCAAAGGAGCCGCCGCCCTGCAGCAAATGTACATGGGGCGGTCGGCCAGCATTTAATCAAGACCTGTCTATATTAAGCTGAAGTTAGAAGCTAATTGGCAACCATGCACTGCTGCACCAGATTCTGAGGGCACCAGTTTTAGCAAATTTCCTGCATAATTTACTGTGATTTGGGTTTACATCTTTTTTTTTTCTTTTTAAGCTGAACTCCATAAATGCAAGTCTGACCATTTTTAATTTCACATCCTAAATATGGGTGTAACATAAAACATATATATTGAGAGAGAGAGAGGAAGAGAATAAAAATTCACTTGGCAATGCAGATATCTTGGAAATTAGGTGTCAGAATAGGTGCAGATATACGCTATTAGAATGTTGGTGTGTCACCAAACTATACCTAAATTAAAATACCAATTAAATTTTGCGTGCTTGCTTCTATCTTTGAACTATTTTCCCGGCCTTGTATCTCTTCGGACCTCCATTGGCTCCGCTGAAGAAAAATGTTGCCACTGGCATCTCCAAGAGACATAAAAGGATACTTGCACTAGCAAAGTAACAGCTGGTATCTGATTAACTACTAATGGCAATATCTCTCCTAACTCCCATTTGTTGAGTAAGAAAGTGCTAGTACAATAACCACTATTTGACTGAAGAAAAAAAGGTCTAACAAAAACAAATTGCGGAAGTAAACATAAAACCCTTAAAATAATGTATGAACTATAAATCTATTCATATTGATAAATGGATATATCTCAATTGTTTCTACAGCACCTTCATGTGTGAGAGGCTGAATGGGAATTACTGCAGGATGAGAAGATGGAACAGCCACTTTTACCCCCACCAGGACCTGACAGCCTTCGCCTCCTCACCAGAGAATCTGTCGTTGCTATCGAGAAGCGCTTTGCAGACGAAAAAGCTAAAAAACCAGCAAAGGACCGCAGAGATGACGATGACGAAAATGGGCCCAAGCCGAACTCGGACTTGGAAGCAGGCAAAGGCTTGCCTTTTATATATGGAGACCTACCATCCGAAATGGTCACAGAACCAATGGAGGACCTCGACCCCTATTACAGCAACAAAAGGGTATGTGACTTGATGGTCATTACTAGTTTTTTTTAGCCTTTTATAACAGTGGTAATATAACCCTACATGGGTGGTAAAATGTTTTGTAGTCACTTAAAATTTTTATATAATTCTTTATACTTTATGCTACTTTAATGTTTCCTTGGAGGTTTTTGTATCTTTCTTTAGAGCTGTGGCATAAGCTATTATCTGGTTTTATTGGTTTAGGAAGCAGGATGTATGTAAAGATACGTTTTCCATTTAGAACTGTTTTACCTGCCAAAAGATTTGTATATCTGTTCGGAGAATTATTTAATTCACACGCAACTGCCAAACAGCACTACCGGTAGCTTCCTGTGTCCAATTTTCACCACAATTCTGGCCACTGGCTGTGAATTAGCATTGCAGCATTAATGATGTATGGTCTGCTGACAAGGTCATTTTCCTGCTTATATAGAGGTGTGCAAATCACAAAACTAAGGGTATTTACTAATGCCTTATAGTAGTTCACATATACAGTATGTACTTCAACAGTGTATTTAGAGAATTTCCCAGAATTCCAGTTTTAATGTGTTCAGAAAATAACTAAATTCTTTACTGTAGGCATAGTGAAGGACACCTAGTGAAGGACACCACTGACAGTGGCAGTTCTGGTGAGCAGAGAACGTGTAGTCCTATTTAGGCCCCTTTCACACTTGTTCGACTTCAAAGTGGCGCAATTTTACTGCGATTTTGCTACGATTTTTGCCGCGATTTTTGCCGCGATTTCAAGGAATGCCTGTGTAAGTGGCATCAAAATTGGACCAAAGTAGTGCAGGGACTACTTTGAAGTCGGAACGAATTGAAGTCGTACTAATATGAATGGCTGTCATTGGAAATCATGGGGAACGACTTGTCATGCTACTTTGCAGTCCCAAATCGTGGGACAAGACGTATAAGTGTGAAAGGGGACTTAAGCATGGTACATTCCTGCATCAAGAAATGCACCTGTGGCTGTGCTGCTTTTGCACAAAGCAGCAGTAGAGCATGGAACTGATAGGATATGCAGGGCACAATACTTTTCGAAAATTTAAAAAGTATGTTTAAAATTATTATAAAGCTAATAAACAACTCTGTAATACAATTTGCATGCATTATTTTATTCCATACTCTTTCTATACTTTAAAGTGGTATTAAACCCCAAATCAAACATTTATTATAGATTTATTATAGATTTATTTATAGATTGCAGCTTACCAATCCTTGGTTGTGATGCCTGCATTCATTTTCTTTTTTTTTTTTACGCTTTCTTTCTTCTATTTTCATCTGGTGATCCAGTCAGTAAATATGTTGTTTTTCAAAAGAACACGCTCCCCAGCAGAATGTATCCATTACATAGATGAGACAAACCATTTAATACTTACAGGGATGCTTACGATGATCAGCTTTTATTTATTTATATAAAACCTTTATCTTAAAAGGAAAAAAATGTTTCCTGTGACTGCTTATAAAGTATTAGCTAGAGTTTGGCTTCAATTTGGTAGTGTATTTAAATCTGCCAGTCAATCTAATACTCCCCCCCAGACTGACAATGCAGCTGTCTAAAGGTGCCCCCTTCACTCCTTGATGCAGAGTGGGGGCACTCTAATACAGGTGATGTGCTACTGGCTAGATCACCAGGTGAAAACAAAGGGAAAAGGCCTAGGAAAAGAAAACTGATGTAGCCATCTAAGCACTGGCAAGATCACATTTTTGGTTTTGGGTTTAATACTGCATTAATGTCAATTAAAATATACACAGTGTATACATGTTATTGCTCCAATGGATTTGGCATAATTCATATCATTTGCATAGATGTGGACTGGTTTATTGTAGAGATGCCAGGGCTGTGTACTCCCAATTACCAACCCCCCGATATTAGAGAGATTTTTAGAGACATGTCCATCTTTTTTGGCTGCCATCCATCCCCAGGCTGTGCAACTTGGGGTAACTGTGTCATTATACTTTCAAACAGTTGCCCGTTTTGAGACTATGAGTGTGTACCAAACTGTCCGCTCCGGTAGCACCTGCTGTACTAACAATCCAGCATTATTACAGTGATCTCCCCTGTTGAGCTGTTGTGTTCTGAGGAGGCCCCCCCCCCCCCCTGCCAGAACACTCCGATCAGCGCCCTCAGCCATTGGTGGAGCGCTGGTTGGGAGCTGAACATGTTCGTCCGACAGAAGCCGACCAAACGACCGGCTTCTGTCGGACCAGTTGCCATGCACATAGGCCGAATGTCGGACGTCTTTTATTGAACCGGCCAATGTCACCCGGCATTCGGTCCGTGTTTACAGGGCTTTAGGCTTCATGTACACATAGCCTACTTTGACTACTGGCCAGCGATCAAAACGTTCCAATCCTGATTTTGATTATTTCGCATTCAAGAGAGGGAGGTTGAAGCTCCCCTAACTGCAGCAGCTCCTAAACAGGGACACATAGGCTTTTATGGAGTTGCTTTGGCAAAAAAACACCAAAAGCTCCTAAACTTAAGTTTAGAAGCTGTAGCGTACATGAAACCTTAAAGTTCTTTAGTGAAAACATTTTTCTTAGTCAGGAAGACTTGAGACCCTTGTCAGGTTTTTATTGCTGTCTATGGTTCCGCCTAGGGCATGCACCATCTCTGCTTGTCCTGGTGACCATTGTGTGAGAATAAAGTGAGCGGAAATCCACGATTTTACAGTTGTCACCAAAATTGGTAATAGGGATACCTGTTCTGGCGACTTTCCCTTTTCCATAAATCCCAACCGTCCCTGATTTCGAGGGACTGTCCCTGACTTGGAACAAAGTCCCTCTGTCCCTCTTTCCTCCATTTTTCCCCCCTAATTTTTGTCTGATGTTTATAGTAGTATATTAAATGCACTATTTATCATTCAAAAGGTGTTTCCCAGTGCTAAACCTCTCATCCACTTTCTACTTTTCTGCCTTTATAAGTGTGGAAAAACAATATAAAGGAATAGTAGTGCTAAAAAAGAAAAAAGCTCTTGTGGGTTTAACAATTATTTTTTTTTTTTTTACATATACATATATGATTTACAATTTTAGTTTTGCTAATAGGTGTCCCTTGCTACCTGAGCCCCATCTCGATCCAGCGATGTGCATGAGAGCAGCAGCTCTCCCAGGTCTGTCTTTCTCCTCATTGGCTTACACAGCAGGGGGAGTCAAACACAGCCAGTAAGCCAATGAGAAGAGAGCAGGGGGTAGAGTGAGCTTGCTCGTGTGCCCCCATAGCAAGAAGGTTGCTATTGGGAGCACTCAGCAGGGGGAAAGAGCCAGAACCACCGGCTGGGGACCCGAGAAGAGGAGGATCTTCGCTGCTTTGTGCAAAACCATTGCACATAGCAAGTAAGTATAACATGTTTGTTATTTAAATTTTTTTTTCTTTATTATTTCCTTTATAATCACTTAAATCAGTTTAACGTACCGGTATGTTGCTAGATTTCAACTGGTTGTTTTTTAGGGTGACGATCAGCTCTCACAGCAATCCTAGAGTCTAACAAGCCACTGGATTGCTTTTACACCACCGCCTTTCGTGGCTTTCCCAGGATCTCCCGTCCCACCAGCAGCCCCGACCAACTAGCGGGCACTTCCGCTGGCTAATCATAGAGGCAAACAATGACCGGAACAGCTCTGTTTTCCTCTATGATATAGGAAGCCGGAACTAATGAGCATACTTCACTTTCCGGTTTCCCTGGATGTAAACAGCGCAATTTTTTAAAATGAAAAGCATTTGATCACACCGATCTTGGTGTGCAGAGGGGCTAATAGACCCTAGATCTCTCCATAAAGAGTACCTGTCACTGCCTATTGCTATCACAGGGGATATTTATATACCCCTAGGATAACAATAAAAGTGAGAAAAAAATAAAAATAAATGAAAGTGACAGTATACAAATAAAAATTAAATAAATAAATAAATAATAACAATTAAACATGTTTTAAAGCGTCAATGTGCCTGCGTGCAAAGGTGAACGCACGTGTTGCTCCCACACACTCAAACAGCGATTGGCCCACACATCATCATCATGAACATCAGATCAGTTGCAGTAATTCAAGCACCAGACCTCCTATGTAAATCTAAAGTAGAAACCTGTAAAGGCTTTAAAGCGTCACCTATGGATAGTAAAATGTACGTCATTTGTCGCTGTTGCGCAGGTGTGTGCAATTTTAAAGTGTGACATGTTTGGTATCTATTAACTCTGCATAACATCATCCTTTACTTTTTATCAAACAATTGGGTATAATATTGTGATTTTGGGCATCAAAATTTAAAAAAGTGTTTTTTTTCCCCAAAATTGTAGCACCCACCAATTTATTCTCCAGGGCCTCTGCTTTAAATAAATATATAATGTTTGGGGTTCTAAAAAATTTCTATCAAAAAACACTGATTGTTACAAAAAGTGCCGGAAAAGCCCTGCTCTTAGGCTTCATGTTCACTGCTGCTGGTAAACGGACATTTAGGAGCAGTTGGGTATTTTTTTCAGCTGCCCCTGAACTCTCCTCTATGTTATCTTATCAGCACATGTACACAGGGTCATTTATAGTAATTTCCAGGTAGTTGAGTTTAGTAGCATTTTTTGGAAAGCAAAAATAAATGCGTTCAAGACGGATGTTCAGAGGCATTGGAAACGCCAAATGCCTGTAACAGCTTGTAAACGCGTGTAAACGCGGTAGCGCACGCCTAGCCGCATTTCTTTTACAGGCGATTTTTATGGAGATACATTTTTAACTATTTGAAAAAAATCGCTTCTAAATGCAAACACGGCTAAACGTTAAAAACGCTAAAACACGGACGTTTTGTAAACGTTGGTTACTATCTGTCAAGTTAAATTGTTCAGGAGAGGTTTTGAAACGTCCCGTGTACATTAAGCCTTAAAGTGGTTAAGTTAGAACAGCTTGCAGCCCTGAGTCACACCCTAGCATATGTAAATTGAAGCGCAAAGCTACAAAATGCCCAACAACCAAAATCTCACGCTTTTAAATTGTGCCTGTTCACATACAGTACAGTGGTGTGAAAAAGTGTTTGCCCCCTTCCTCATTTCCTGTTCCTTTGCATGTTTGTCACACTTAAGTGTTTCGGAACATCAAACCAATTTAAACAATAGTCAAGGACAACACAAGTAAACACAAAATGCAATTTGTAAATGAAGGTGTTTATTATTTAAGGTGAAAAAAAAATCCAAACCATCATGGCCCTGTGTGAAAAAGTGATTGCCCCCTAAACCTAATAACTGGTTGGGCCACCCTTAGCAGCAACAACTGCAACCAAGCGTTTGCGATAACGTGCAATGAGGCTTTTACAGCGTCCTGGAGGATTTTGGCCCACTCATCTTTGCAGAATTGTCCTAATTCAGTTACATTAGAGGGTTTTCGAGCACGAACGGCCTTTTTAAGGTCATACCACAACATCTCAATAGGATTCAGGTCTGGACTTTGGCTAGGCCACTCCAAAGTCTTCATTTTGTTTTTCTTCAGCCATTCGGTGGTGGACTTGCTGGTGTGTTTAGGATCATTGTCCTGCTGCAGAACCCAAGTACATTCTCCTTCAGGATCTCTTGGTAGACAGCAGAATTCATAGTTCCTTTTATCACGGCAAGTCTTCCAGGTCCTGAAGCAGCAAAACAGCCCCAGACCATCACACTACCACCACCATATTTTACTGTTGGTATAATGTTCTTTTTCTGAAATGCAGTGTTCCTTCTACGCCAGATATACTTGGACACACACACCTTCCAAAGAGTTCCACTTTTGTCTCATCGGTCCACAGAATGTTGTCCCAAAAGTCTTGGGGATCATCAAGATGTGTTGTGGAGAAATTGAGACAAGCTTTGATGTTCTTTTTGCTCAGCAGTGGTTTTCTCCTTGGAACTCTGCCATGCAGGCCATTTTTGCCCAGTCTTTTCCTGATGGTGGAGGCATGAACGCTGACCTTAACTGAGGCAAGTGAGGCCTGCAGTTCCTTGGACGTTGTTGTGGGGTCTTTTGTGACCTCTTGGATGAGTCGTCGCTGCACTCTTGGGGTAATTTTGGGCGGCCGGCCACTCCTGGGAAGGTTCACCACTGTTCCATGTCTTCGCCATTTGTGGATAATGGCTCTCACTGTGGTTCGCTGGATTCCCAAAGCTTTGGAAATGGCTTTATAACCCTTTCCAGACTGATAGATCTCAATTATTTTCTTTCTCAATTGTTCCTGAATTTCTTTGGGTCTCGGCATGATGTGTAGCTTTTAAGGATCTTCTGGTGGACCTTACTGTGTCAAGCAGCTCCTATTTAAGTGATGCCTTGATTGTGAACAGGTGTGGCAATAATCAGGCCTGGGTGTGGCTAGAGAAATTGAACTCAGGTGTGGACAACCACAGTTATAGTATGTTTTAACAAGGGGGGCAATCACTTTTTCACACAGGGCCATGATGGTTTGGATTTTTTTCACCTTAAATAATAAACACCTTCATTTACAAATTGCATTTTGTGTTTACTTGTGTTGTCCTTGACTATTGTTTAAATTGGTTTGATGTTCCGAAACACTTAAGTGTGACAAACATGCAAAGGAACAGGAAATGAGGAAGGGGGCAAACACTTTTTCACACCACTGTATGTTCCCTTTCACACGGGGCGGACTGTGACCCTCTTGCTCAGCAGGGGATCTGTCGGCTGATCCCCGCTGAGCAGATGGATGACAGCTATGTGTCTGCTCCGCTTATGCAGATTGGACACAGACTGCTCTTCTCTATGGGCGGCCAATCCGTTTATACCCAACTGCCATCCTATCCGCTGGATGGAAGGGATCAGATTGGGAGTTGGCAGGTGCATCCGTTTTCATCCACTGCTCTATATATAAGAAGAATGAAACATCTGTGTAAAAGGGGTCATAGTATGAGTGCTCAGGAGGAACCTGTAGCTCAGTGTCTGAAAAAGGTAAATGAGCTACTTTCAAAGCAGAAGGAAGCATTTGTGGCCTCATAAAAAAGTGTGTTTTTCCAGCCTAAACAATCATCTCTTCCTCCTAGTCACTAGATTTCCACTGGCCAAAACAAAAACACTCAAGCCTGAATACACCTGAAAAAATGAGAAAAAACAGAAACAGAAAAAAATGACTAATGCCCCGTACACACCGTCGGAAATTCCGACAGAAAATGTCCGATCGGACCATCTCAAATTTTCCGACAACAAAATCCGATTGGACTTTTTCCGACCATGTGTTCATGTGTTGCATACACCAGTGTCGGACAAAATCTGTCAGAAAAAATCCGACAGATTTTGTGGTCGGAATTTCCGACCGTGTGTACGGTGGCTTAGGCTGGGTTCACACCTATGCGATTTGGATGCGGGTTTCTCTATGGAGTCGTTCACATATGTCCGTTTCGGCTTTGGAGCGGCTTGCACAGGAACGTGCGTCTTTGGCTCCGTTTCATGGCCGAATTCAGGCAAAAATTCAACTCTGATATGTCCCTGAAACGGAGAACAGGGACATACCGGACCCCTGCTGAGAGCCGCATCTGTCGGAGGTGTGGTGGTAATGTAGCCTTAACAATATTACCTTTTCATTGAAATGTTTAAGGGTACCTTCCCCATTTTTATTCCTATTGTATTTAATTGTCTAATATAACTAACAGTAAAATATGAATAAAACCCACGGTCTAACATTTGTCTAAAGCCCCACACGACATAATAACTGGCCAAAATTCAGCCCGTGAGTATGGCAGCTGGTTCAAACAGCTTAAGTCAGACGAGCATGCTGGAAAACCAGCAGCCGACCGGCTCCCGATCAGCACTCTCAGCCAATGGCTAAGAGTGCTGGTCGGAGTGTTCTGGTGGGGGGGCATCCCCCTGTCAGAACACAACAGCTCAGCAGCGGAGACTGGAGCTGTCAGGCTACTGGCTTGAAGGGAAAAAAAACTCATAAGCCCTGCACACACGGTCGGACTTTCGGACGGAAAATTTTCGATCGGAGCGTGTTGTGGAAATTCCGACCGTGTGTACGCTCCATCAGACTTTTTCCATCGGAATTTCCGACACACAAAGTTTGAGATCTGGATCTAAAATTTTCCGACAACAAAATCCGATCAAAATCCAATCGCGTCAATTCCGATCTGTGTAGACAATTCCGACGCACAAAGTGCCACGCATGCTCAGAATAAATTACGAGACGGAAGCTATTGGCTACTGGATATTGAACTTCCTCTTTTTAGTCCCATCGTACGTGTTGTACGTCACCACGTTCTTGATGTTCGGAATTTCCGACAACTTTGTGCGACCGTGTGTATGCAAGACAAGTTTGAGCCAACATCCGTCGGAAAAAATCTGATGGATTTTGTTGTCGGCATGTCCGATCGTGTGTACAGGGCATTAGTCTGTATGAGGCTTTAATATCTAGGAATTAAATACAGCCGCCATCGTAAGACCTTAACCACTTCCCGCCCAAGGACGTCATATGACGTCCTTGACTTTCAATGGGAATATCTGAATGATGCCTGAAGCTACAGACATTATTCAGATATTCTCGTTATTAGCCGGCGATTCTGTGCACCATAAGAACAATCATAGCGGCAATTCCGCCACTTGATCGTTCTTATAGGCAATGGGAGGGGACGCCCCCCCCTCCTGCCGCCATCCGGTGCTTCTCCGGGCTCTCCCGTGCCATCAGGGGCCCGGAGAAAGAATCGCCTGACGCCAGATGACGAGCATAGAGATTTCCGGTGACCAGATGGTCACCAGTCGTCTCTATGACCGTCGGAGGCCCGGCACGTTATGAAGTCACGCTCGCTACCCGGAAGTAAACAAAGCCGCGATTGCGGCTGTCAGCTTGAGATCGTGATTTTTTTTTTACTGATCTCATGCTTTCCAGCCTGGAGGAGAGATGTGGGGTCTTATTGACCTCACATCTCTCCATAAAGAGGACCTGTCACATAGATTCCTATTACAAGGGATGTTTACATTCCTTGTAATAGGAATAAAAGTGATCAAAAAAAAAAAAATGTAAAAAAGTGTAAAAATTAAAAAATTTAGTAAAATAAAAAAATAAAATAAACAAAAAAAAATGTAAAACGCCCCTGTCCCCGGTAGCTCGCGCTCAGAAGCCAACGCACACGTAAGTCCCGCCCACATATGTAAACGCCGCTCAAACCACACATGTGAGGTATCGCCGCTTGCGCTTGAGCACATGCAACAATTCTAGCACTAGACCTCCTCTGTAACTCTGGTAAACTTCTAACCTGTAAAAAAAATTAAAGCGTCGCCTATGGAGATTTTTAAGTACCGAAGTTTGGCGCCATTCCATGATTGTGCGCAATTTTAAAGCGTGACATGTTAGGTATCTATTTACTTGGTGTAACATCTTCTTTCACATTACAGTGGTGTGAAAAAGTGTTTGCCCCCTTCCTCATTTCCTGTTCCTTTGCATGTTTGTCACACTTAAGTGTTTCGGAACATCAAACCAATTTAAACAATAGTCAAGGACAACACAAGTAAACACAAAATGCAATTTGTAAATGAAGGTGTTTATTATTAAAGGTGAAAAAAAATCCAAACCATCATGGCCCTGTGTGAAAAAGTGATTGCCCCCTAAACCTAATAACTGGTTGGGCCACCCTTAGCAGCAACAACTGCAACCAAGCGTTTGCGATAACGTGCAATGAGGCTTTTACAGCGTCCTGGAGGAATTTTGGCCCACTCATCTTTGCAGAATTGTCCTAATTCAGTTACATTAGACTGTTTTCGAGCATGAACGGCCTTTTTAAGGTCATACCACAACATCTCAATAGGATTCAGGTCAGGACTTTGGCTAGGCCACTCCAAAGTCTTCATTTTGTTTTTCTTCAGCCATTCGGTGGTGGACTTGCTGGTGTGTTTAGGATCATTGTCCTGCTGCAGAACCCAAGTTCGTTTCAGCTTGAGTACACGAACAGATGGTCGGACATTCTCCTTCAGGATCTCTTGGTAGACAGCAGAATTCATAGTTCCTTTTATCACGGCAAGTCTTCCAGGTCCTGAAGCAGCAAAACAGCCCCAGACCATCACACTACCACCACCATATTTTACTGTTGGTATAATGTTCTTTTTCTGAAATGCAGTGTTCCTTCTACGCCAGATATACTTGGACACACACCTTCCAAAGAGTTCCACTTTTGTCTCATCGGTCCACAGAATGTTGTCCCAAAAGTCTTGGGGATCATCAAGATGTGTTGTGGAGAAATTGAGACAAGCTTTGATGTTCTTTTTGCTCAGCAGTGGTTTTCTCCTTGGAACTCTGCCATGCAGGCCATTTTTGCCCAGTCTTTTCCTGATGGTGGAGGCATGAACGCTGACTTTAACTGAGGCAAGTGAGGCCTGCAGTTCCTTGGATGTTGTTGTGGGGTCTTTTGTGACCTCTTGGATGAGTCGTCGCTGCGCTCTTGGGGTCATTTTGGGCGGCCGGCCACTCCTGGGAAGGTTCACCACTGTTCCATGTCTTCGCCATTTGTGGATAATGGCTCTCACTGTGGTTCGCTGGATTCCCAAAGCTTTGGAAATGGCTTTATAACCCTTTCCAGACTGATAGACCTCAATTACTTTCTTTCTCAATTGTTCCTGAATTTCTTTGGGTCTCGGCATGATGTGTAGCTTTTAAGGATCTTCTGGTGGACCTTACTGTGTCAAGCAGCTCCTATTTAAGTGATGCCTTGATTGTGAACAGGTGTGGCAATAATCAGGCCTGGGTGTGGCTAGAGAAATTGAACTCAGGTGTGGACAACCACAGTTATAGTATGTTTTAACAAGGGGGGCAATCACTTTTTCACACAGGGCCATGATGGTTTGGATTTTTTTTCACCTTTAATAATAAACACCTTCATTTACAAATTGCATTTTGTGTTTACTTGTGTTGTCCTTGACTATTGTTTAAATTGGTTTGATGTTCCGAAACACTTAAGTGTGACAAACATGCAAAGGAACAGGAAATGAGGAAGGGGGCAAACACTTTTTCACACCACTGTATATAAAAAAATTACTGTTTTGTTATTTTTTAATTCACGAAACGTTTTTTTTTCCAAAAAAAAGGCGTTTGAAAAATTATTGCGCAAATACCGTGTGAGATAAAAAGCAATGACCGTCATTTTATTCCCCATGGTGTCTGCAAAAAAAACATATATAATGTTTGGGGGTTCTGAGTAATTTTCTAGCAAAAAAATTATGACTTTTACATGAAGGAGAGAAGTGCCAGAATAGGCCCGGTAGGGAAATGGTTAATTATTGCCAACATCCCTATGGCATGGAACACAGAAACAAGAGTACCGCCTGTACATTGGGACTTTATGGGCAAATACACAAGAATTAGAACAAATAAATTATACAAATATAACGTTTATTAATATACAAATAGAGATAAAAACATTGGTGCATACATCACCATAGAGTTTAATATGACAAAACGTAGTACAAATATGACCCAAAAAGGATTGCGCAATGTTGTGCACAATTCTCTTTTTATATTCAGAACTTTAAAAGAAACATCCTAAAAATCATTCCTATTTTTTAGCCAGGTGAAAAACTGCTAATATTCTATATTTTCCATTTTTTTGCACGCAATTGGAGCGCTAGGCTCCTTTTAACATTTTACATTTAACATCCATTTACCATGTTAATTGATCAAGCATGTTTACAAAGCTCAGTAGCCTTTAAATGATAAATATATAGCTAAAAGAAGAGAGCCACTCAGACAAATGTAGCCATTCAGACCTCACCCATAATGATATCTCCCTCCTAATGGGTCAGCTATACCCACTAAGTCTGGTTCCCTATAGACTTGGAGGCACCATCTGAAAGCAAACAGCATCTGATGTTCTCTGTCTCTTTAGAAAAATCTCATAAGATTTTGTGACATCAGTGGCATGGTTTGTAAACAAATCTTTTATAAAACATACATTTTAAAAACAATAATGTAATGTAATTAAGTATAAAAAAAAAAAAAAAACGAATTTACTCTAAAAGATTGCTTTTTCACTTTAAATATGGCTGTTTTCAATAAATCAATTTACATAACCTGACATTTTAAACCTTAGTACCAGAGAGTAAACAGATACATATCTGTAGTTAGTGGTTATAGTATTGCACTTTGTCACAGTGAGAAGTACAGTTTATATTAGAAAAGAGTTTGGAAATTACAAGAATGGACTTTGTAGGCACATATGTTTAGAATAAAACAGGTTATATTTTACTACAATGATCAAACCACATTTGAAGTGTTATCTGAGTCCCCAGGGTCAAGCATTTTATGTCATCTGCTATATGACTTGTGTTTCTTTTATATTTTGCACATAGCTTTTTAACCTTATCCAATTAAATACATTTTCATACTTTTATTGTAAACATATGTGCCTACAAAGTCCATTCTTTTAATTTCCAAACTCTTTTCTAATGTTATTGGGACGTTGGCACATCTCCATTAGTGTATCCACAGTGTCACCCTGTGAGGATACACAGTAAATTTCCAAAAAATGTCATACAGTTTATATTAGTAATTTGGCTGTAGAGAAATTATTATTTGTAATATTTTTTTTGTACAATAATAATGATAACTGTAGTACAATTACAGTTATACTAAGGACATGATCATTCTTAAACAGTTTGGTGTTGGAGTTTTCACTCGTTAATATAGATTTTCTATTCTGTTGGTTGCAGGGTTCATAAAGCATAAAAGCAATTTGTTCTAACTTTGAATAGAGTATGTAAGAGCTATAAACCCTGTCTAGTTGTTATTGCTATCTGTATCCCCGCTAGGTAGAGTCAATGTGCTATTTATCTTTCTGACCATTGTCACTGTCTTAAAGTAAGGTGAAATTCAAAGCTGAGAAAGGTTAAGCACCCGCTGGTTGAGCAAAAAAATCACTTGATTCCCCCGATCCACACATTTGGCATGCATGGGGGAAACCTTGACACTAAGCTATTGTATTCTGACAGTGGGGAGACTTCCTGTTCATGAGAATACACTGAATAGCACTGCCAGCTATTGCCTATAGCTGGTCGAGAATTTGACAGGCTGGTTTACATTTGATCGGTAGGTCAACTTCTGTAAACCCAGTGTGCCCATACATGGTTCAAAACTTGTCAGGTCCCTGCTGAACTGGCCAAATTTTGATCAATGTATGACCAGCTTTAAACTAACCTTTGTCAACCTTTTTTACCCCAGATTAAAGTGGTTGTAAACCCTTACATAGCAACTAGCATCAAGAGGTGCACAGAGATGAAACAAATTCTCCCACTTAAGTCATACCTGTTTATCTGCAGCCCTCTCTCCTCTGCATCTGTTCAATGTGCAGGATTTACATAGTGTTTTTGAGCTTCAGAAGGCAGGGGGTGGAGATCAGATGTCACACCCTGCACAGCTCAAAGAGTAGAGCTGAGTGTAATCTGAGACCTGAGTGGATTGAATAGGCATACCACCCTCTACACAGATCGTAAGGAAACATGCACAGTTAAGACGCAGGCATGAGGTGTGCATGAGGCCCTCTCGATTTCTTCAAGTCGACACAACCTGTTAAAATTTCTCATGCAGAATGCAGTGGTGTTAAGCAGACAGAAATCACATTAAGCTTTGGATTGAGTTTATTTTTCATGTCAGAGGTTTACAACCACTTTAATTTTCAAGTGTAAGGCAACCCCTGCTACGGTTAATTAATCAGAAGCAGTAGGAAGAATGACACTTATGTTGCTGGTTAGTAGAAGGAATGGCCCAGAGGTGGTCACAGATCAATGGTGTGAAGCCACTGGCTCAGCCAAGTGCATTTTGACATGGATCTATCCAGGCACCCTCATGACAGAAGGTCAATCAGCCACAGCTAAAGAAACCTCTAGCAACCTCTGTAGGAACCTTAGGGTTCCATGGAACCTTGGTTGAGAATTGCTGGGTTAGAACCTTTGTCAAGTTTGAATTGCTGTCTGTGACCCCATTGCAGAGATTTACCCTTTTTTTTAGCCCTAATGAACAGGACAGAAAGTGATAGAAAATCTAAAACTTTGAGTTTTCACCAGGACACCTGTTCCTGTGACAAGTGTCTACAATGGCAATTGAATTGATTTTGGAGAGATTTATTCTCATTTCCTGTTTGATCTTCAAGGTAGTTCTCCCCAGCAGGACACAGGCAGCAAAACATTTAAAAAAATGATTTAAATTAATAAATGATATTCAACATTTAAGGACGATTCAGACTGTTTAGTTACATTACCAGAGTAAGTTAACATTTCCTGTGTTAAAGTGCATTCATTTTGAACTGCAACACAGCTTTCAAAAGAATTGTCACATTTTTGGCTAACATTGTGCACCACAATGTACAGATGGTTTGTATCTGTGTGTTGTAGTATGCTAAAATGCATGGCATTGTGGTGTGGTGAGTACAAAAGTACAGATGATCCCACAACTCTTTGCCTTTAATTTCAATTGCTCATGGTTACTTTGTATCACAAGAAGGAGGATTTCCTTTATTTTTTAAGACCCTGCTCACACTTGAGTGATGCTACCACATTGTGTTTTTTGGCGATTTTTTTAGTGCATTTTTGGAGCAGCACAATTCATTTGAACAGGCCTGCCTCCATTCCAAAAACACGCTAAAAAGTCGCCAAAAAAAACACAACGCGTTACCAAATTTTGGCACTAAGCCAAGCGTGTTTTGTATCAAGCATTTTTGCACTTTTTTGTGCTTTTTGTCACACGGAAAACGCATTGAAAAATGGGCAACTGCTACTTGCATTTTGGGCGCCATTAAGAACCAATGGCACTGCAAGCGCTTTTTAGCACATTTTGTCATGGGCAAAAACCTAGTTTCTGAACGCGTTTCTGCTACGCCCAGGTGTTAATGGGGCCCTAATAAGACATGATACATTGGTTTAAAAATATGTAAATGGAAATTGACCCGACATTCATTTTTTCCCCTAAATATTTGAGTGAATTTCAGTACATTCACTGCATCTTGTCTGCAGTCATCTTGGCCTTAGATAAACCATAGATAAATACAGCAAAATAGCCTGGGGGGGTAATGGGGTTGCATAGTTTATTGAGAGAAGTCATTAGGTTCTGTGGGTCAAACAACATGCCACCAGCCCCCATTTTGGTTTACTGTTAAATAGAAGTCTAGCTCTGCCATACATCATTTTTTTAGTTTTTTAAAAATCATAATATGACTCAAATGGCTGGATCTTTTACAAAAGGATATCATCAATTACATGTGCCTACAGTGGCAAGATGTGTAAGTAATGCTTGATAAAATCATGGTAAAAGGAATGGAACTAAGGGACGTGCGTGTGTTTGCCTATGACACATGAAGCTTTATTTAGATGTTGTTCTTCAGGGACTCCAGTTGTTGCATCCTCCTAACTAGTGTAGATTGCAGTGGCGGCTGCTGCTAAAGAATTTTGGGGGGGCGCGAACAAACTGAAAAATTCTGAAAAGAAAACATCAATTGCATCCTCACTGTGCCCATCAAACGCAGCCACTGTGCCATCAAAAGCAGCCACCCTCTCCATCAAATGCCACCACTGTTCCCATCAAACACAACCACTGTGCCCATCAAGCTTTGCCACTGTGCCCATCAAGCTTTGCCACTGTGCCCATCAAGCTTTGCCACTGTGCCCATCAAATGCTGCCACTGTGCCTATCAAATGCTCCCACTGTGCCCATCAAATAATCCCACTGTTCCCATCAAATGTTGCCACTGTGTCATTAAATGCTCCCACTGTGCCCATCAAATGCTCCCACTGTGCCCATCAAATGCTACCACTGTGCCCTCAAATGCTCCCACTGTGCCCATCGAATGCTCCCACTGTGCCCATCGAATACTGCCACTGTGTCCATCGAATGCTCCCACTGTGACCCCCCCCCGCCCACTCGCCTGCCGTCTGCCCGGCACTTACCATGTTTTGGTGGGGCAGCGGGTGACGGCAGCGAGCGGTGTCCTCCATGCTCCTCCATGTCCTCCTTGTCTTCTCCCGTCCTCTCCTCCCATCCTCTCCTATAGGCAATACGCCTGATAGGCATCTAATAACAGTGCCTGTCACTTCAGCCAATCAGGTGGCGGTTAACAGACCCGTGCACCTGATTGACGGAGAGGCGGTTCAGGGTTAGGATAGCGAATATTCATTCGCTTTTCTAACATACCTGGGTGAACTGCGAGCGTCAAGCATGGCGGTCGCAGTGCACATTTTTTGACGCCTATTAGAGCCTATGGCTCTAATCAGGTGCTTCAAAAACACCCCCCGCAGCTGTAATTCAGGTGCCTGGGGGCGGCAGCGGCGTGCATGGATAGATTTATGCAATGCATGAATCTATCCATTGGTCATAGAGGGGGTGGCTGGAAAGAGGAGGCGGCACCAGTGCACCCTTACGGATGCTGGTATATTGCCAGGTTAATTTAGCTCCTCTGTAGTGCAGAGATAGATAGCAGAGATAAATAGCTTTAGTCTGCTCAATGTCTCAGTGTCTCACAGGTTGATGATCTGATTTTTTTTGCTGCATTCTAGATTCAGAATCATAGTGGGGGAAGAATAGAGAGGCAGTCTGAATATTCATGGGGATACAGCCAATCCTTGGGAAGATGTGTCCAGTAGGTGGCTGGAGAGCCCATAAATAGGGGCCTGGAGCAGAAGGAGAGATAGCTTTGATCCAATCCTGCAAGGAGGAGAACCCCTGCCTGGTGGGCTCTGCCCCTGAGGGCAGGCTTCTGGAGTTGCTGTTCAGAAGTCATCAAGAACCCAGGTGGAGCTTAGCTGGGGGGGTGGCTATTCACAAATTCTGGTCTAGGTTTTCTTTGGGTCTGGAGAGCTCACTGGAGAGTACCTGGTAGAGGTTTTAGGGAAGAGTGTCCAACTGTCCTGTGGTGTGAGTATATGGGGTTGATATACTAAAACTAAAATCTGATGCAGCTCTGCATAGAAACCAATCATCTTCCATGTTTTTTTTTTGTCAGAGCCTAATTGAACAAGCTGAAGTTAGAAGCTGATTGGATACCATGCACAGCTGCACCAGATTTTGCAGTTTTAGTAACCCCTGTGTTTCCCTCACTAAAGAGTACCCAGTGGATATCGGAAGGAGGCAGCCAATGATCCTGAGGCACTGTTAGTAAATTACCTAATTGCTGTGCCTTAGTGATTGTGTGCCGTTCTCAGATCTTTAAAGGGAGTCATAGGCACCTTTTAGGCAGCAGAGAGTTGTGTGGGACTTTTTGTGTGAAGAGAAGAGTCCTTATGTTCAGCGAATTCTGGGGTATCCCATGCTCTTTTCACCCTATCTAAGTGGATTTCTGCAAACAATTTAATAAAAAGACACCCCTAGACTGATCTGTTCAAGCCAATGGAATGAAGATAATGCGGTATGAGCACTCATTTTGGGGAAAGGAATCATTTAACACCAGTGGCTCCTTCAGGGGTGCACTGCATAGCCACAAGAAAAACATGGTGGTCATTTAATTGGCTTTTACACATACTGATCCTAATTTGAGGGCCTATCTGGGTCCACCTAACTTTTGTAGAAACATTAGACTATAAGCTCCACAGCCTGACTATAGTGAGTGTCCCTGTGTTTGGTAAACCACTGCGGAATATGTTGGTGCTATATTTCAGTCTAGGACGTAATCACTTGATCTTCATTGGTCTCTGCATTTAATGAAAAATAATTAGCAGTTAATTATTCTTAAACAATACACTTTATTAACTGCAGAGCAGAAAGCAATTAACCCACTTTGAAAAAATATGTTAGTGCTTGCCATTGTAAGAAAGTATTTTAAATAAATGGGAAGCAAAGGTTTTCAAGGCAGTAATCTGGTGATGGTTTTCAACTCAGAATCAATAAAGACCCATCACCGGCTTCCTGTTTGCTGCTGCTTACCACTGGCTTTTTGCTAACAATAATTACAAACAGGGGTCAGCGGGATTTTGTTTGCTTCAAACAGAAGTATATGAGAACCGGGGGGGGGGGGGGAGAATTCCGACGAGAATTTCGACCGTGTGTACGCGGCATAAGAGTATTTTGCCAATACAACAGATTATGTTTGTGGTCGTAAATGCAACTGTTACATTGGAGACCAGTGTAAATTCTTCCAATACATGTGTGGTCAGTGCAAATCCCCCTGTTACACTGAGGTCATTGTAAATTAAACAATTACATTGGAGGTCAGTGTAAATTCCCATGTTACATTGATGGTCAGTGTCAATTTCCCCATTACATTGATAGTGTAAATTCCTTTGTTACATCGGTGATTAGTGCAAATTCCCCCATGGTATCTGTAGTCAATGTAAATTCCTCATTACATTAGTAGTCAGTATAAATTCCTCTGTTACATTAGTGGTCAGTGTACATTCCCTCTGTTATATTAGTTGTCAGCTTAACCACTTAAGGACCTGAAGAATTTCCCCCTTAATGACCAGGCCATTTTTTGCAATACGGCACTGCGTCACTTTAACTGACAATTACGCGGTCGTGCAACGTTGTACCCAAACAAAATTGATGTCCTTTTTTTCCCACAAATAGAGCTTTCCTTTTGGATGGTGATTGATCACCTCTGCGTTTTTTTTTTTTTGCTCAATAAAACAAAAAAGAGTAATGCCCCGCACACACGGTCGGAAATTCCGACCACAAAATCCGTCAGATTTTTTCCGACAGATTTTGTCCGACACTGGTGTTGCATACACACGGTCGGACAAAGTTGTCAGAAAATACGATCATTCTGAACGTGGTGACGTTCGTTGCGTATGACGGAACTACGTAGAGGCTAGTAGCCAATAGCTTTGGTCTCGTAATTTGATCTGAGCATGCGTGGCACTTTGTCCGTCGGAATTCTCTACACACGATCAGAGAAAGTCCGATCGGACTTTGTTTTCGGAAAATTTGAGAGCAGGATCTCAAAATTTTTTCCGTCGGAAATTCCGACAGAAAAAGTCTGATGGAGCTCACACACGGCCGGATTTTCAGACAACATGGTCCGATCGGACATTTTCCATCGGAATTTCCGACCGTGTGTATGGGGCATAACAATTTTGAAAAAAACAAACAATATTTTAAACTTTTTGTTATGATAAATATCCCCAAAAATATAAAGAAATTTCTTCCTCAGTTTTGGCCGATATGTATTCTTCGACATATTTTTGGTAAAAAAATCGCAATAAGCGTTTATTGATTGGTTTGCGCAAAAGTTACAGTTATTTTTTTTTACTAGTAATGGTGGCGATCTGCGATTTTTACTGTGACTGCGACATATGCGGCAGACAGATCAGACACTTTTGACACTATTTCGGGACCATTGACACATATACAGCGATCAGTGCTATAAATAGCCACTGATTACTGCGTAAATGTCACTGGCAGGGTAGGGGTTAACACTAGGGGGCGATCAAGGGGTTAAATGTGTGTCCTAGGGAGTGTTTCTAACTGTATGGGGAGGTGACTGGGGGAGGAGACATATCATTGTTCCTACTTAGTAGGAACACACAAACTGTCTTCTCTCCCCTGACAGAACAGGGATTTGTGTGTGCGCGTGTGCCTGCTGTAGTTGTTTAAAGGGCCAACGTACAGCTACGATGGCTCGTGGGAACATGCCGACCTGCCACAGTATAATGACGGCGGCTGGTCGTCAAGCGGTTAAATTGCCCTGTTACATTGATGGTCAGTGTAAATTCCTCTGTTACATTGGTAGTAATTTTGAATCCCCCCATTATATTGGTAGTCAGTTTAAATTTACTCATTGGTAGTAAGTATATATTCCACTGTTAAACTGGTGATCAGTGAAAAAAAGTCCCCATGGGTGGTCAATGCAAATTCCTTTGTTATGTTGGTTGTCAGAGTACATTCCCCCTTTACATTGCTGGTCAGTGTGAATTCCTTTGTTACATTGGTGGTCAGTGTAAACTGCCCTGTTACACTGCTGGTCAGTGTAAATTGCCCTGTTACATTGGTGATCAGTGTAAATTTCCATGTTACTATTTGTGGTCAGTGTAAATTCCCCTGTTACATTGGTGGCCAGTATAAATTCCCCTGTTACATTGGTGGCCAGTGTAAATGATCCTGTTAAATTGGTGGTCAGTGTCAATTCTTCTGTTTATATTGGTATCCAATGTAAATGACAAATCACTAACATGAAGAATGAACACAAAGAGGGAAAGCTCCCTTTACTCATGTTGAGATTTATTATGACACCAGCAATCCTTTTATTAGAAATCCGCAGTGGTCAGCTGAGCGAAGAGAGTGAGAGACACAACGCACAGAGATTATATTCTTATTCGTTTCTTCCTGTTGGAGACTTGTGTCTGTAGGACTGATGTTTTCTGCTAGGAAAAAAGTATTCATGAAGCTTCTGCTCTGTCCCTCCCTCTCTCTGTTCACCAGTTTGGCAGCTGCGGATGATTAACAAAAGGATTCCTGGTGTCACAATGCATTTTACACAAGTAAAGAGTAAATGGATCTTTCCCTCTAGTTCAGTTCTTTCTCATTCTATAAATGTCACTTTTATTTATGCCTGGCTTCTCCCTCTGCATTGCAGGAAACACCCCAGCATGCAGTGTACTGCTGACAAGTGCCATCTGCCAAGCACTGCTGGGACAGGGATCTTTAGCACCCAACCCAGAGTGTTCCCTCCCCGTGAGCTATTAATTTCTGCCGCAGAAAAGGGTGCAGGTCCTGTCCTATTTACACCAACCTCCTTCTGAAGAGCCCTAAGTGGCCACCTCTTCAGCCTGCCCCCACAGTTTTTGCGCAGCGGTATTTCAAATGCAATTTGTTTGGGGAAAAAATACATTTTTGAATAATGCACAAAAATATAATATCCAACTATTTGGTAAAATTTGAAAGATGATGTTATGCAGAGTAAATAGTTACCTAACATGTCATGCTTTAAAACTTAGTATGCTTGTGGAACGGCGCCAAACCATGGTACTTAAAATTTTCCATAGGCGGCGTTATATAAGCCTTTACAGGTTACCAATTTAGGGTTACACAGGAAGTTTGGTGCTAGAATTATTGTTCTCACTATAACGTTCACAGCAATACCTTACATGTGTGGTGTTAACACTGTTTACATATGCGTGCGTGACCTATGCATGCGTTCACCTTTGCGCACGAGCACAAGGGGGCCCTTTTTAAATGTTTTGAATTTTATTATTTATTTTATTTACCATTTTTTATTTTTTACATTGTCTCTTTAATTAAAATTTTAATTTTTTATCAACTTTTTTGCCATCACAAGGAATTAACCGAGATGAACCAAGATCGGTTTGATCAGATGCTTGTTCAAGACGGTAATGGCTTGTTTGCATGTGAGCGAAACCAGAAGTGATGATATCCTCATTGCTTCCAGTTTCTGACATCACACAGTGGTTGGAACAACATCAGCTCCTCTCACTGTGTCCCAGGAACTGGATGCTGCTGGTCACATCTTTACTAGGCTCTCCGATCGCAAGGGAGTACCTGGGGAAGGCGGCGGTGAGAAGAGGGTGGGATCCCCTTCCACTGCCTGTAAACGTAACCTAGCGGCTTCTTAGCTGCTAGGATTGCTTTTACATTGAGGTGAATCGCCGGCACTAAACAATGATATTTCGATCATTGCTGCAGCGTTGACCGAGATATTAGCCTTCCAATCCAGCGACATATCGGTACATCGCTGGTCGGCAAGTGGTTAAAGCTTTGAAGTTGAGTATTTTTACTAGCAGGCAAAAATACACACAGACTTTTGCTGAAGTCTTTATACAACATACAAACAGCCCGAATGTCGGATGTTTTTTTTTTTTACCGCCCGATGTCTCCCATCATTTGGCCCATGTGTACAGGGCTTTAGGTTTTGAATTTTGACCGCACACACACATTTAAACCATAACACAGGGCAACACACATTTTGGTGCCTCAAATGTTAGACCTGTTCCTGTATATATTTAACCCGTTGATTCCAAAAATTACACCAATTTTCCTTATCAGTTCTAGTTTTTGAGATACATTAAACCCTTCACTCTGGTTGCCCATCAAAAATCAGGATATGAATATAGCAAAATATGTTGGGATGATTTAGGCAGTACCGTCCTTATTATGACTGGCTATATACACACACCTCCTATATGATCATAACTATAAGGCCCCTTTCACACATGCGGACCGTTCAGATCCACCTGGAGAGTTTTTAGGCGGATCTGAACAGTCGCTCCATACAGCTTTATGGAGCAACGAATGTCAGCGGTGACATGTCCGCTGATATCCAATCCGCCCCGATCTGATCCACAAAATCCAGACGGATGCAAACCCTATTTTTCATCCGTCGGGCGGATCGGATCGGATGAAAACAGACAGGCGGTCCGAAATCATCCAATCCCCCCATAGGGGAGAGCGGACTCTCTGACAGGTCCGTCCCTGCACAGACAGACTTGTCATCCGCCGGCTCAGTGGGGATCAATGGAGCGATCCCCTCTGAGCAAGCAGAGGACTAAATAAGGACAGCCCCGTGTGAAAGGGGCATATAATACAGAATATAACTTACACTTTAGAATCAAATGTTTCCGATGAGTGATAATTTCGTTGACTAAATTAATAACACTATTTTAGTCGACTAAAATACAAATAAAACTAAAACTAAAACAATTCAGATGACTATGATACGACTAAAAATAAAATGGCATTTTAATCAAAAGACAAATCAAAAGACTAAAGAATTGATTTACCAAAGGGAACCACTGATAAAAAAAAAACACTCAAAAAATGGTGATCATATAAATAAAGTGCAAGTGCAAAATAATGAATATGATCAAACAATATAAAGTATTATGCATCAATATGTGTTCAAATTATAAAGTCCATCAAATTATTTTAATCGATGGATATAAAGTCCAATAAGAATGTGCCAAAATAATAAAGTGCTCGGTGCTCTAGTGCATGTTTAAATGTGAAGCAAGACTATGTGATGAATTCTTCTTTTGTATTATGAAGTTGTCAAGAAATATAAAATTTTAATTAAATAAAGAATAAAAAAAAAAGGTGCTCTAGTGTTCTAAAAGTGCTCTTTCAAATAAAAAAGCAGCCTCTTACCAAACGGCATGGATCTCGATTACAGAGATCAAATAAGCCTGTACTCTATCCCCATAATGGATAGTTCAATGAGAAGGTACTCCAGTTATGGCACTCTCGCTGATGTCAATGAGCTTAAACATCTCTTTAGGAAAAGCCACTCACCATGTAGGCATGTGTGAAAAGTAAACAGGGAGAAGCCTCATAGCGTAAAACAGTAAGGCTGGTTTATTAAAAAATACAAGATACAATTACAATAAGGTTGAGAATCACAAGCAGTGCTAAAAACAAGCTGACTGTGGTGTCACCTGTCCCGCTGGCTGACTTCACACGCAAGCTCCTCCCTTATGTGTGGCGTCATTGCGGCCGGCGGGACGGGTGACACCGTATCTAAGAAACTTGAACTGATGCAGTCTAAGCAATGCAATTTTCTGAATCAGCACCCCAAATAATCCCAAGAGCAGGTCTAAAAAGCAAGGCAACAAGAACATTTTTTTTTTTGGGCTGTGTAATCTTTATAGATCTGTATACTTTAGACCAGGGATTTCCAAACTTTTCGACATTAAAATTTTACAAATATTTGCAGGCTGATAAAAAAAAAATCTGTTTTATACATTAACTAATACAAATCGAATGAATTAATATTTTACTTGGAGTTTTATTACTTTTGTAATCAGCATGATATGATTTAGAACAACAATATAAAAAAAGTATAACGAAGCAAAGAATCTCCAAATAAACTTGAGCCCATCAGAGCACCCCCTCACATCTGGGTCCCCATTAGAGTTCCCCTGTCTGGTGGGCTCTGATCTTATTTCTTTTTGCTGCATTCTAGAGGATTCTAGAATCATAGTAGGGGGAAGAATAGAGAGGCAGCCTGAATATTCATGGGGATACAGCCAATCCCTGGGAAGATGTGTCCAGCAGGTGGCTGGAGAGCCCATACATATGGACCTGGATCAGAAGGAGAGATAGCTTTGGTCCAGTCCTGTAAGGAGGAGAACCCCAGTCTGGTGGGCTCTGCCCCTGAGGGCAGGCTGCTGGAGGTGCTGTTCAGAAGTCATCAAGAACCCAGGTGGAGCTTATCTGGGGGGGGGGGGGGCTATTCACAAATTCTGGTCTAGAAGGTTTTCTTTGGGTCTGGAGAGCTCTCTGGAGAGCTCACTGGAGAGTACCTGGTAGAAGTTTGTACTCTGTCAGGGTTATGTACTCTGTAGACTCAGAGTACCCATCAGAGTCCTCATCAAAGTCCATCTTATTTCAGAGGAGCTCACTGGAGAGTACCTGGTAGAAGTTTGTACTCTGTCAAAGTTATGTACTCTGTAGACTCATGCCCCGTACACACGGTCGGATTTTCCGATGGAAAATGTCCGATCGGACCATGTTGTCGGAAAATCCGACCGTGTGTGGGCTCCATCTGACTTTTTCAGTCCGAATTTCCGACGGAAAAAATTTGAGATCCTGCTCTCAAATTTTCCAACAACAAAATCCGATCTGACTTTTTCTGATCGTGTGTAGAGAATTCCGACGGACAAAGTGCCACGCATGCTCAGATCAAATTAGGAGACCAAACCTACTGGCTACTAGCCTCTACGTAGTTCCATCGTATGCAACGAACGTCACCACGTTCAGAATGATCGGATTTTCCGACAACTTTGTCCGACCGTGTGTATGCAACACCAGTGTCGGACAAAATCCGTTGGAAAAAATCTGACGGATTTTGTGGTCGGAATTTCCGACCGCGTGTACGGGGCATCAGAGTACCCATTAGAGTCCTCATCAAAGTCCATCATACTTCAGAGGGTTGGATACAATCTTGCAGCAGACCTGATTTGGCCCACAGGACGTAGTTTGGTGACCCTGGAATTATACAACGAGAGAAACAATGGAAGAGAGGGACAGAGGAATTGAAATCTAAAAAGGGAAGATCCTTCCAAAGAGGGACAGATAGGAGCTATGTAGACATGTCTCATGAAGTCTTTGAACTAGTCATACTATTTCTGTATTGGTCTTAAGATCTGTTAGTATAATATGTTTGGGTGGCTGTATTATGATAGTCCTTGTTTAATCCATAGCGGTTTCTACAGAAAAAAGGTTTTCCAGACTAGATCTGGATAAAATACTGTATCTCTGGCACAGTATGGAAATGTTTTGAAAACCTGAGGTTTCATTTGGCAATCGCTTCCAGAAAATCGCTTTGTCATCTGCTATTTATGGAGACATTACCACAAATGTCTCTTGTAGCTACAGTCAGCAAGGCAGAGGACACTCTCAAAAACTCTAAATGTAAACTTGGTTTGTATTTAAGTGCTAAAATAGCTTCTGAAAATCACTATAACCTTTTATTATTGAGCAAGAGCTCATAATAACACAATGGCGATAAAAGTGCCATCCAGCCAACAGTCTGCATTAAAGTGGTATTAAACCCAAAAGCAAATATTTATGATGTTGCAGCTTACCAATTTTTTTTTTTAGTTGAGATGACCGCATTACTTTTCTTTTTTTGGCTTTCTTTCTTCTATTTTCATCTTGTGATCCAACCAGTAAGTCTGTTGTTTTTTAAAATAACACATTGTACAGCAGATGTAGCAGTTACAGAGATGAGATAAACCACTAAACACTAGCAGGGGGTGCTTACAATGATCAGCTTATATTTATTTATGTAAAACCTTTTTCCAAAAGGAAACTGCTGTGACTGCTTATAAAGTATTAACTGGGGGTTTTGCTTCAGTTTGTTAGTGTATTTAAATCTGCTAGTACATCTAACACTCTCCTCCCCCCAGACTGACAATGCTGCTGTCCAAAGGTGCCCACTGTGCTCCTTCATCCAGAGTGGGGGCACTCTAATACAGGAGGTGTGTTACTGGCCAGATCACCAGGTGAAAACAGAGGGAAAAAAGCCTAAGAAAAGAAAACTGGTGCAGCCACCACATCTAATGATTGGTAAGCTGCGATATATTACCTTTTTGGTTTTGGGTTTAATACCGCTTTAAGCCGAAAAAGTTTTATTTAGTGTAACTGCAATAGTTAAAAAAAAAAAAAAAAAAATACGTTATTTAAGGCTGAACTCCAGAAAGATACAAAAGACATATATGAACACAGCTCTGTATTCATTTGTTTTAATGCATGCAGTATAAGTATCTAAATTTGACTTGAAGTAGAAGCAGCACAAGTAGCCAATTGAGTGTGCTGCAGTGCAAGGAGCATGCTGATAGGAACAGAGAGTTGAGCTCAGCAGGCTTCTGATTCCCCTTTTACTGTCCAGTCACAGAGTAGGGTTGGGGAGGGGACCTGTAAGTGAAAGTGACACCGCAGAAGTGAAAGATTAAGTCCCTCCCCTAGCTACACGGGACTGTGCTGTGTGGCAAGAATAGGTAAATCGCATAAATTTCAGGACTGGTTGGACAGAAATACAAATCATTTGAAAGGTAAAACAGCTCTCATTTACACTATATTACCAAAAGTATTGGAACACCTGTCTTTACACACACATGAACTTTAATGGCACCCCAGTCTTAGTCTGTAGGGTTCAATATTGAGTTGGCCCATCCTTTGTAGCTATAACAGCTTCAACTCTTCTGGGATTCATCGCAAAGGTGTTCAGTTGGGTTGAGGTGCAGGCCAGTCAAGTTGCTCCACCCCAAACTCGCTCATCCATGTTTTTAGGGACCTTGCTTTGTGCACTGGTGTGCAGTCATGTTGGAACAGGAAGGGGCCCCAAACTGTTCCCACAAAGTCGGGAGCATGAAATTGTCCAAAAATGTCTTGGTATGCTGACACTTTAAGAGTTCACTTCACTGGAACTAAGGGGCCAAGCCCAACCCCTGAAAACAACCCCACACCATAATCCGCCCTTCGCCAAATGATTTGGACCAGTGCACAAAGCAAGGTCCATGAGGACATGGATGAGTGAGTTTGGGATGAAGGAACTTGACTGGCCTGTCCTGACCTCAACCTGATAGAACACCTTTGGGATGAATTAAAGCAGAGACTATGAGCGAGGCCTTCTTGTCCAACATTAGTGCCTGACCTCATCAATGCGCTTCAGGAAGAATGGTCAAACATTCCCATAGACACACTCCTAAACCTTGTGGACGGCCTTCCCAGAAGAGTTGAAGCTGTTATAGCTGCAAAAGGTGGGCCAACTCAATATTGAACCCTACGGACTAAGACTGGGATGCCATTAAAGTTCATGTGTGTGTAAACGCAGGTGTTCCAATTCTTTTGGTATTATAGTGTGTGTGTACATATATATATATATATATATATATATATATATATATATATATATATATATATATATATATATTTATAATCTGGGTATTTAGATATTAGAGGTTAGTATAATCAGAATAATGGAAGATGATTACTAATGGTTTGTTAATGTGCTTGTACTTTACCTATTCTGTTCTGCTTTATTAAATAAGGTGTTACCGGTATTTATTTTAATGGAACTATAATGCTTTCTATGTTGTACTATTACTAATTAATCTTTATTTTTTTCCTTCCAGACATTTATAGTATTGAATAGAGGGAAGACAATCTTCCGCTTCAGTGCCACGTCTGCCTTGTACATTTTAACTCCCTTTAACCCCATTAGAAAAATATCAATAAAGATTTTGGTACATTCATATCCTTTTCTGGTATAGAGTCTGACAATGGAATTTGCATAGTTTCAGGGGCAGAATTCTTGTCTACAGAGACCCTGAAAGTGATAAGAAGCCAGTGAGTGTTTTATACTTGTATTTGGATGAAATAGAATATTGGTTTTAAGTTTATTGGCCCTTTTATTTGTTTGTTTGACAGTAGTGAATCTCTATCTCACTTTAATGAGGCATCCTAGATTATACAACTGATTAAATGGGCACCGCTCTATTATACAAATCTCTGAACATGTCAACTCTTTTTCACTTTGCAGAGCATCTTTATTCAACCCGTGGCAAACAAGTATGGAATCACCACTCTTGAAAAAATATTCATTCAATTGTTTAATTGTTTAAAAAAAAAAAAAAAAAGGAATTACAGACATGCCTTAAAACTATTTTCATTTAACATTCCAACCTTCTGGCTTTAAGAAACACTTAAAAAAAATTAAAAAGAAAGAAAACTGTAGTCAGTTGCAACTGTTTTTGCAGATCAAGCAGAGGAAAAAAATAGGGAATCACTCAATTCTGAGGAAAATATTATGGAATCACATCAAGTCCATAAATCTATCCCCTATTTTGTAGACGCGATAACTTTTGCGCAAACCAATCAATATACGCTTATTGTGGGTTTTTTTTTTACAATTTTTTTAAAATATGTAACTGAATACATATCGGCCTAGACTGATGAATACATTTGATTTTTATTTTTTATATTTTTTGTTTGAATATGTATTGTAGCAGAAAGTAAAAAATATATTTTTTTTTCCCCAAAATTGTCGGTCTTTTTTTGGTTATAGCGCAAACAATAAATAGCGCAGAGGTGATGGAATACCACCAAAAGAAAGCTCTATTTGTAGGAAAAAATAGACATCGATTTTATTTGGGTACAACTTTGCACGATCACTCAATTGTCAGTTAAAGCGACGCAGTGCCGTATGGCAATAAATAGCCTTAAGGTCATTAAGAGGGTAAATCCTTCCAGGGCCAAAGTGGTCAAATCTGCAATAAATGCACAAGTTTATATTAAGATTTTGGATACTTTTCTTATTCCATCAATTGAAAGGATGTTTGATGATGATGATATCATTTGATAAAATTTCAGGATGTAATCTGATGCAGATGTTTGTTTTAAAATTGTAAAGTACATGGTGATTCCATTATATTTTCCTCAGCATTGAGTGATTCCATATTTCTTTACTCTGCTTGATCTGCAAAAACCGTTGGAACTGACTACAGTTTTCTTTCTTTTTTCATTTTTTTAACTGTTTCTTAACCACTTCCCTAGCCATATGATGTCCTCGGCTTCCCGTGGTATAGGGGGCGCACGCCCGCCGCATCACTGAGGAGCCGATGCGCCGGGCCCTCGCAAACCCTTCGTTACAGAGTAGGACTGTGGATCTGTGTGTGTAAACACACAGATCCACGTCCTGCCAGAAGAGAGGAGACCGATAGTATATAGGAACACCGATTAGTCTCCTCACCCCGGCAGTCCCCTCCCCCTATAGTTAGAATCACTCCCTAACACATTTAACCCCTTGATCGCCCCTAGTGTTAACTTCTTCCCTGCCAGTGACATTTATACAATAATCAGTGCATTTTTATAGCACTGATCGCTGTATAACTGTCAGTGGTCATAAAATAGTGTCAAAAGTGTCCCATATATGTCCGCCGCAATGTTGCAGTCACGATAAAAATCGCAGATCGCCGCCATTACTAGAAAAAAAATGTAAATAATAATAATGCCATAAATCTATCCCCTATTTTGTAGGCGCTATAACTTTTGCGCAAACCAATCAATATACGCCTATTGCGATTTTCTTTTACCAAAAATATGTAGAAAAATAAATATCGGTCTAAACGGAGGAAAAAAAATGTTTTTGTTTTTTTAAAAATGGGATATTTATTATAGCAAAAAGTTAAAAATATTGTGTTTTTTTCAAGCTTGTAGCTTTCTTTTGTTTATAGCGCAAAAAATAAAAAACGCAGAGGTGATCAAATACCACCCAAATAAAGCTCTATTTGTGGGAAAAATATGATAAAAATTTCATTTGGGTACAGTGTTGCATGACCATACAATTGTCACTCAAAATGTTACAGCGCTGAAAACTGAAAATTGGCCTGGGCAGGAAGGGGGTGAAAATGCCCTGTATTGAAGTGGTTAAAGCCAGAAGGTTGGAATGTTGAATGAAAATAGTTTTGAGGCATGTCTGTGATTATAATTTTTTTTTTTTTTACACCACTTACTGGGCGCTTTCACCCCCTTCCTTCCCAGGCCAATTTTCAGCTTTCAGCGCTCTTGCACTTTCAATAAGAATTGCGCAGTCATGCAAAACTGTACCCAAATGAAATTTTTATCATTTTGTTTACACAAATAGAGCTTTCTTTTGGTGGTATTTATTCTCAAATCAGTCTTTTATTTTTTGTGATATAAGCGAAAAAAGAGCGGAAATTTTGAAAAAATTATATTTTCTACTTTCGGTTTTAAAAGAAATCCAATCACATCGAATTTTGTCATAAATGTAAGCCAAAATGTATTCTGCTACATGTCTTTGGTAAAAAAAAACCCTGTTGTATAATAATTGGTTTGTGTGATCACGGACATATGTGCGCAGATGATCGTGTAGAGATGTGCGCAGGTGATCATTGGGATGATTTTACTGTTACATATGTGGGACAGATGTTTTTACTGTGTGGGGACATGTGTGGGAACAGTGTTTTGGGGACACTATGTAGGGGACATTGTGTGTCCCCTACATGGGCCGGTGATCAGTGTGTAAAAAGCTGTAAAAAAACAGCTCATACTCACTGATCACCGGCTGGCTGCAGCGATCTGCTCTCCTCTCCTCACGGACAACTTCCGTGTGAGGAGAGGAGAGCCGATCGCCTAGCAACCAGCTCTCTGTTTACATCACATGACGGCTGTGATTTGACACAGTCGTCATATGATCAGGAGGGCCAATCACAGAGCCCTCCTGTCGATCGGAAATGCGCCGTGTCCGGGTGACACGAGTGCATCTGGATCGCGCCGCTGCAAGGACATGCGCGATCCCCCTCCTTCTGAGGTACGTTCCTGAATGTCCACTCAGAAGGAGGAAACTCCGACCCAGCCGTATATGTGAAGTGACCGGGTGGGAAGTGGTTAAACAATTGAATGAACATTTTCCAAGGGTAGTGACTCCATACTTTTTGCCAGGGGTTGAATAAAGATGCTCTCCAAAGTGAAAAAGAGTTGACATGTTCAGAGATTTGTATAATATAGTGGTGCCCATTTAATCCGTTTACAGCTCCTCTGCAACCTTTGGTTTACTGGGTTCACATCCCCCTAGTCTAGAACAGGGGTATACACACCTTCAAAACAAAGGGCCAGTTATCTGCCCTTCAGACTTTAAGGGGCCCAGACTGTAGCCAGTGGAGCGTTCAAAAAAAAAGGGACGAAGAGCTGAAGTTACACTCTGCAGAAGGTAAGGACCCCCCCCCCCTTTAACACAGCACACAAGAACTGAGCTGAGGCTGTCAATCAGCTCCCAGATAGTAAGGATAACTTGCCACAAATTTGTGGTAGTGTTGAATTGTAAGTCTTGTAACTTGCTGCACATTTTCACTGGCAAGTCTTACACTTGCAGAGCACTTGAAGCACAAGTTCTAGTTGACACTTTTCCAATTTGTAGCAAATTTGCGTGGCAAGTCTCTAGCAAGAGCAAAGTTTCAGTGGTGAGTCTACAACAAGAGCTCTGCAAGTCTACAGCATGAAAATTCAGGCCACAGTGACCCCCTGTGGTGGGATGACTATTGTACAACATAATTGAACCAGAACTTACAGCAGACTTGCAGAAGGTTTGCAAAGAAAGTTGATCTGGAGTCATGCAATGTGGACTTGCTGCAATTGTGCAACGAAACTTGTAAAGCCTGGCAAGTCTAGCAATAGCTTAGCACGTCATTTTCAAACTTGCAGCACAATTGCTTCCTATCTGGGCTGGAGCTGCCTCCCCTGTCACCTCTTTTCTCTTGGTGTCAGGAAATCTTCTCACAAGTGATTAATGCTGATAGCAGAGGAATGAAGCAGCAGACAGAAATGCCACACTATAGAGGGATATGCTTTGTTCATATTTTATGTCTGAGGTTTACAACCACTTTAAGGAATTAAGTGCAGTTACCACTGATGAAGTCTGTGCCAGATCTTTCTCATGCACTGTACAATATGTGGTGCAGTTCGTTATTGTTGATGTATTGCCATGGTGTTAGCAACGTGAGCGTCATTAATCCAGCACATTGCCTAAACCCTGGTGACATATAAACAATAAAAACTGCCCTAGATAAGTGAAGAACCTTTCCCTGAGATCTTGCAAAATCTCCCAATTTATGAGATCTCTTGGAAAGCACTGGTGACGCCTATATATATATATATATATATATATATATATATATATATATATATGTACTTAATTGTCAAAAGTATTACACACATGAACTTTAATAGCATCCCAGTCTTAGTCCACAGGGTTCAATATTGAGTTGGCCCATCCTACGCAGCTATAACAGCCTCTACTCTTCTGGGAAGGCTGTCTACAAGGTTTAGGAGTGTGTCTATGGGAATGATTGACCATTCTTCCAGAAGCGCATTTGTGAGGTCAGGCACTGATGTTGGACAAGAAGGCCTGGCTCACAGTCTCCACTCTAATTCATTCCAAAGGTGTTCTATCGGGTTGAGGGGCAGGCCAGTCAATTTCCTCCACCCCAAACTCACTCATCCATGTCTTTATGGACCTTGCATTGTGCACTGGTGTGCAGTCATGTTGGAACAGGAAGGGACCATCCCAAAACTGTTCCCACAAAGTTGGGAGCATGAAATTGTCCAAAATTTCTTGGTATGCTGACACCTTAAGAGTTCCCTTCACTGGATCTAAGGGGCCAAGCTGCAGAGGGGGGCCGACTCAATATTAAACCCTACGGACTATGACTGGGGTGCCATTAAAATTCATATGTGTGTAAAAGCAGGTGTGCCAATACACACACAAATATATATACACAAATGTTTTGCATTTCATTCCTATTCTAAACTGAATGGGTTGTTTTACAAGGTGAGGGATACATACAGTACTTTAATGACGGGTTTGTTATTGTTTTATACCGTAATCAAAGTAAAGAAAATTATTAATTAAGATATTTATTTCATCTGTTAAGAACCTTTCTTGCTACTTTAGTGACCTAGCACAGGTCAGTGAGTGGTCTGGTTGCTCTAATGATTCGGAGCTCAGCAAGGTATTCTCCTTGTTTACATGCTCTACATAAAACCACATTGTGAAGATTCTGAGCTACAATGCTGCTAATAATAGGACCTATAAATACATAGGAGTGCTGAGTGCACTTTCCACCATAAATTAGACCCATGATTAGATTTTGCATGGCGCCTGTATGACAAAGGATCATATGCAGCCATTATATCTCTATCCATTGTCAGGCGGGAGCTTCTGGGAAGTAATATAGGGGTAATGTTGTTATTTTTATATTTAGTTTATGCATTACAGGGGAGCTCTAATGTGCCACCATAATGTGATGCTAATTTAAAAGGAGATCTCCTTTAATTTAAATGATGTAAAATGGTTATCTATTTATCTATATATCATACATATGACTGATTGATCCAATGCACCCCATCACTGTCTTTCAAATGGCCATGCTGAACATGCTATCATAAATTTGGATCACTATAGCGTGTACTTGCCTGCACTATAAGAACTTAGGGTGAAATATGTCTGCTGCCTCGTTCCTCTGCTATCCTCACAAGTCTCACACCTTTTACCGACTCCAAGGGATTCCAGGGGGAATGGAGGAGGGAAGTTTCAGCACACAGCAAGCGATTGAAAGTCTCAGCTGTGCATGCTTCTCTAAGAGATTGAGTGGAGGGGGGTGTGTCACTTCCCTCCACTCAGGTCTCAGATTACTCTCAGAATGCTTCTATATGCTCTGCAGTGTGCAATGTCAGATCCCCGCCCTCACCTGTTAAAGCTCAAAAATGCCGTGTAAAATGTGTGCTTTAGGAGGTTGTAGAGGAGAGGTGAGAGGGAGAGGTGGCTGAAGATAAACAGGTAAAACTTATGAATGAGGATTTGTTTCATCTCTGTGTATCACCTGAGGACAGTCACTTCTCTGGGTATATGTAGGTGTTTACAGCCACTTTACCCTTCTTAGCTGTAGTCCTGAGTGTGGCTCGGGGGGGAATTTTCCTTAGCCAAGAGCGGTAACTCTGCCACACTCAGGATCGCATCACAGTATCCAGGGAAAGTTACTTACCTTGTCCCCTGGATCCTGCAATGTCTCCCCGCTGTTTGCAGCGGCTGTGTCTTCTGCCCGATGCTCTGTATGCCGGGCTCCATTCCCTGAAAAGTGGCGCAACGCACGGGGACGGAGACTGGTGGGAAATTCAAAAAGTGCAAAACACATACAGTACACTGTAATGTTACAGATTACATTACTGTATCAAATTATTTCACCTCCCTTTTGTCCCTAATGCTAAATAATAATAATAAAGTGACGACAGCGACAGCTGAGCAAATTTCAGTGTTTTTGAATTGATTGCATTATTGATAACATTTTATTATTATTATATTATTATTTTTGATAATTATTTATTATATTATAATTTTATGATTTCGTGTTTCAAACTTTATCATACCCGGGATGTCTAGTAGACTCTTGTTCAGACAGATTTAAGTGAGTTATTCCTAATGCCCCGTACACACGGTCAGATTTTCCGATGGAAAAAGTCAGATCGGATTATGTTGTCGGAAAATCCGACCGTGTGTGGGCTCTAGCGGGCTTTTTCCATCGGAATTTCATTTTTGATACGTTCTTGCTGCATTTTCTATGCATTTCAATGGGGATGGGATTTTCTGGTGTGGTTTGCCAAATATGCACCAAAAATGCAGCAAGCAGGATTTTTAACGCCACTTCAAAAGGTGCTAATAATGGCCGACAATAAATTCACATTCATTTAAATTCATGATAATATTTAAAAAGTCGAATATAATACAATTATTTATAAAAAAAATATACATATTTTTTAAAAATCGTCAACTACGGTTTCAGCCAAGTGCATTCTAAATTTTCGATTTCAGTTTCGGCACCAAAATGTTTATTTTGGTGCACCACTAGATTTAACACCACTTTAACCTTTACGTTAAAAGGGCAAACTTTATAATAATGACCCCCCTAAATCTCCATATAATGTGGGAAAGGTATTTTTAATCTTGACGGTAATACCGAATGAATAATAACTGTAATTAAAGAGAGATGCATTATGAATTATTATTAAATATTAATGACAGTATTGCTGTGACAGTTAATGAAGGTCAGTATTAAAGAGGAAGCCACTTTTTTTAAACTAGTTTGAAAACCTATAAGCAACCTAATTCATATGCTGAAATAAAGTCTACAGCATCCAGTGTTCTATTTTTACACTTTTTGCTTGTGCTGCGGTTTGATATCTCCCGTAGCTACACAGGAAAATATAGGAGGAGGAAAATATATATTGAATTACAGCAGACTTCGGTGAACTCAGGCAAATGTGATATGCCTCACTGTGCCCAAGATTGACAGATCCGCCTGTAAGAATCCAGCATAAAATCACCTTTAGAAGGAGTATGCCTTTAATA
This sequence comes from Lithobates sylvaticus, assembly GCA_028564925.1. Lineage (NCBI taxonomy): Eukaryota > Metazoa > Chordata > Amphibia > Anura > Ranidae > Lithobates > Lithobates sylvaticus. The sequence goes on along the minus strand of CM053031.1, from coordinate 61,118,172 downwards.
TTCTCTTTCAGTTGGTAACAGCATACAACTCTACCTACACTCTGATTTTCTAACTCTGCCATCTGCACTTATAATAAGTCTTTCTATTTGCATAAAATATTTTTTCCAAGGTCAACAAATAATTCCGCATGCAAATATATCTCCTTCCTGTGTTAGGCCAAGGTAACATGATATCAATATACAAAATAATCTGATGCAGCCATCAGAATGTAAATCAGGTGCAAGTCAAGATACCGTCTAACATCCTTTTTTTTTTTTAAAGCTGAAATCTGGGGAAATAAAAAAAAAAAAATACCTTTGCATGCTACCCCCCCCGCAGGGCTTAAATGCTAATTTTTGCTCCTCTGGTGCTCTCCCCTTCAATCTGAGTGGGTTGGTATTTGCATCCCTACAATACTGGACCTCTGGTCCCGCATTGTGCTTCATGAAGTCAGGGTGGGGTAGATTTATTTACCACTTCAGCCCCGGAAGATTTGGCTGCTGAATGACCAGGCCATTTTTTGTGATTCGGCAGTGCGTCGCTTTAACTGACAATTTCACGGTCGTGCGACGTTGTACCCAAACAAAATTTACGTCCTTTTTTTTCCCACAAATAGAGCTTTCCTTTGGTGGTATTTGATCATCTCTGTGGTTTTTATTGTTTGCGCTATAAACAAAATACAAATTTGAAAAAAACACAATATTTTGTACTTTTTGCTATAATAAATATCCCCATTTTTTTTAACCACTTCCCGACCGGTGCACAATGATGTACGTCGGCAGAATGGCACGGACAGGCATAAGGGCGTACAGGTCCCGTGCCATTGCATGCATGCAGCCGGCGGTGCACGCACCGGTTGGGACCCCTGTGAGTCCAGTCACAGGTCCCACAGACTCGATCGCCACGGGGATACCCGCAATCGTCTCATGGGGACGCTGAACAGGGAGATGCGGAAGTAAACAGCATCTCCCCGTTCTGCCTAGCAACAAGTGACACTGATCTCTGCTCCCTGTGATTGGAGCAGGGATCAGTGTTCACTAACACACAGCCACGCCCCCCACAGTTAGTATCACGCCCCTAGGACACACTTAACCCCTTCACTGCCACCCCCTGGTTAACCCCTTCACTGCCAGTGTCATTTACACAGGAATCAGTGCATTTGTATAGCACTGATTGCTGTATAAATGACAATTGTGTCAAAAATGTCCGATGTGTCCGCCATAATGTCGCAGTCACAATAAAAATCGATGATCGCCGACATGACTAGTAGGGGTTAAAACTAGAGGGCGATCAAGGGTTTAACTGTGCTCCCTGTGTGTGTTTCTAACTGTGGGGGGAGGGGACTGACCTAGAGAAAATGACAGATCATGGTTCCTAGCTATTAGGAACTCACGATCTGTCTCTCCTCACAGAATAGAACAGGGATTTGTGTGTTTACACACACATGTCCCTGTTCTGCCTCGATCGATGTGTTTTTTATCTTTTGATGATTTGTCTTTACATAATTATTTTATATTGTTACATTTATGTTTCTGTACTTACGGTTAGCTTAAGGATATAATTAAAGTGTATGTATTGAATTTATTTGTTTTGTATAAAGTAGAGAAAGATCAATGTCAGGTTTTTATTTCTGTCTGTGTTCCTGTTGGGTAGAATCAAAAATATTATAGTTGTCATCAGACCAAATGGTGGGGGAACATTTTTCCAATTGGAGCACCTGTTTGTCCCCAATTGGGACAGTTGTCCGAGAGGAATTCCTCTAAATTTCAGAGAGATTTCCTCTCACCTCCTGGTGCTTCTCCAGGACACAAAGTAAAGTCTCCCCATTGGGACACAGAGCAAAAGATAAATTGATAGGGGTTTTAATTATACCCATTTTCCATGCAAAACCAAAAACAAAGGTTTTTGGGTACACATGAACTTCAAGGACCCATAGAGGGATGGGCTTTGTTCATTTTTCATGTCTGAGGTTTACAACCACTTTTAAGTTAATTTAGATTCATTACAACATTGTTACATTCATTTGTTAGTACAACATTGTTAATGCAATTAAAACATACAGTTATCTTTTTTTGTGACATAGGTATATAATGAAACATCATTCAGCTTATTTTTTTTAATAAAAATTAAATGACATTAAATTAAAATAATACATCCTGGTAAACTCCTATCATGCTTTGCACCGCAGGTGAAATCCCATGGGGAGGCCTTCTCTGGCTGATAAAATCAGACAGAAGGAAGAGAGAAGGAGTAAGTGGATCCTTTAGTCTGCCAGTCTCTAATTACGCTTTAAAGAATAAATTAGGCTGATTTACTAAATATAAAGAGAATGTTAACACAGGAAAGTATATGGGTTTTCAAAGGAAGCACAGTTTGCCCTTATTTACAGGTTTTTGTTCAATGGCAATAATTTGGCACATACGGTAGTAAATAGACACCAAGTCTTTATTGCATGCTATTTTCTTTCTTTTCTCAATCTTATTTTTGCTCCTAAGATAACTTAGTTAGTGCTCCGTTCAAGTTAGTTGTTTAGTTTAGGGGTTGCATGCAGGTTAAAGAACAACTAAAATGTTTTTTTTTTATTCTTCTGTTTTTTGGTAGAGTGGGAATGGTTAAAAATGCTTTGGAGATATTATTGTTTTTGATCCTCCCATTGTGGAGGATTTCCCCTTGCTTCACATTGGCCATCAAGAAAGGAAATCTTTGGAATGGTCTTCAGAGATCACATAGCAGAGAAAGTTGGGTTGTGAAATCATGTCTTCAGTTCAGATGGCTTTCTTATTGTTTATTACTCTGGTTAGCTGAATGCTTCCAAGCATGGCAAAAAGATTGAGAGCAACAAAAAATGTAATTCAATATGGAAGCCAAATGCTTGGCTCAGAAATTGCTGATAGAAGCTGCAATTTCCTGATTTATAGACAGCATATTAGATCCAGGGCAAAGAATTTACTTGTGGTAAAGCTAAATATATTCATCACTTCATAATGACTCCAACAAGTTAGTGGTTAGGCTACTTTCATAAGCCTCTTCTAAAATGTATTTGTGAATGATTCACTTTAAAGTGAACTTGTGGTCATTATATGGATATTCAAAAGTTTACAAATGGTTAACAAACATTAAATTTGGTTGACAACAAGTCCTCACTGGCTTATGTAACTACAGGCACTTTAGAGCAGTTCACAGAAAAAGCACTAAAGTCATTCCAGCAACCCGTCTCCCCCATTCAGAGGTCCTGCTTTGTGTTCACATTAAAGATTTAAAGCCTGGGAGGGGGAGCAGAGGGAGCTGAGCTGCTGAGAAAAATTATTTCATCCTAGAAAATGTAAATACTTGAATACCAATAGGCTGACCATAGATTCACTTTAAGTATGTCTGTACACTAAAAATACAAGGAAGGTCATCACAATTTCATAAAGGGGGTTTGTTAAAATCAACAGGCAAACATTAGCATTGTATTTATGTAGACCTTCATTATTTGCATTGTGCTTCTACAGCCGGGCAAAGTTTTGATCCTGCAGCACACACCAAGGCGGTTTCTACCTATATTCCTTGCCTGTAGCTGGTCGCTTTTTGCATACATACATCTGTACACTATTTGTACCTCTGAACTGTATGTTCCTTAACTACATCTTACGTTATTCAGCATGCTCATTATGTGCACTATTTTGACCAACTGTGTGTTCATGACCATGAGTAATCCCCCAGAATGGACCAAGAATGTAGAGTAAGTAATACACCGACCTACACCAAATCCTTACCAAAGCTGTGCCATTACAACCCAATGTGAGTCATTCTCCATATTGTGACTTTAGATACACTTTCACTGGAATTTATACCTTTGAATCTCTAATAAAAATTCTGGCAAGAGGATTTTGCTTAGAAGGTTTCACATTCCTGCGGGATCCATGGAACTGGCTGGACTTCAGTGTCATTGTCATGGCGTAAGTATTCAATATGTTTTATTTATTTCAAGTTTATTACCTTAACTTACAGCTATAAAGAAGTAGAGTTCAAATTGTTAAAGCAGAAATGTAATTTAGGTGCAGATGTAATGCTGCTAAAGAGGAAGTGAGATCAGTAGATAGCACATTTTGTTTTTTCAGTAATGATGCTCTTAGTGCATTTTGGAAGTGTAACACTTAAAATCTCCACTTCCTTTATTTGTCTGTATGCATAGTACTTCTAGGCAGCTAGGTTGTAAAAGAGTTATATTTCAAAGGTACCAATGTTATTAAATTGCAGTTCCAGCCAAAGTATTTTTTTTTCAGTTTTGTATAACGTGGAGAGAGTTAGAACCTCTCTTGGGTTTTAAAAGTGTATATGTCCCCACTGGGGAGATTTCCCTTCTATTCCTATCCTGTTTGACACCTGTCACTTTGATAGGATGGATGGGAAAATCTCTACTCTGCTAAAAATGTGTCTCCATTGAAAAGATTATACCTGTTCTGAGACCCATAAAATCACAGGAAGTGAGTGAAAATGTTCCCATCGGAGACACAGACTGCAATAAAACTTTACACAAGTCCTAACCTTTCTTCATTGTATCTATTACTATAAAAAATGTCTGGCATTCAAGTTTAATCACAAAAATTACTATAAGGTATACCAAAATGCTGCAATCTAAGCTCTTAACAGCTGATTGGTAATATGCTTATATATGGTAAATAGGATATACCATCATGTTACCATCATGTTAGCAGCAATGCTTAAAGTGAATCTGTGACAAGGCAATGGACATTTAAGTATTTACATATGCTTAAACACACAGTAAATACATTTTAAAACAAGCCCTTACTGATATCTGTAGCTGTAGGCAATGTGGAGTAATTAATCCTCAAAGATCACAACAGAGGCTTTCAGTTGCCCCTTATTTCTGAACACTGTACCGCACCTTCTGTTTGTTTACATGTGAAGTCTGACAGGCTGCCAGGGGTAATAAGGGCAGAAGAGCTGTGATTTCAGTGCCTCTGTTATAAGTTTGAGGATGAATTGTCCCACAGTACAGGTAGCTACAGAGGTCATTGAGGGCTTTTTTTGAAAACTCTGTGATTACTTGTTAAAATATGTAAACACTTATATTTCCATCGACTGGACACATATTCACTTTATCAATGCAGAAGACTTGCCCTAAAAAACACTATCCACCCTAGTAGCGTTGTTTTGCTGAAAAATTATGAAAAAAGTGATAAAAAAAAGGTTGAAAAAGGGCTCTTTAAAATATAACTAAGCCTTAAACGACCTATGCCTTAAACAAAGGCCACTCAGGACATTCACAAATACCAATGTATGCATTTTAATACTTTGATAGGAATGAGATTTTTAGACTTGATTGTATTTACTTATGTGCTGTTGAGTGCATAATAGAATTTTGTGTTAGCCTTTTTATTATGGAAAAACCTAAGGACAGGCTGAACCTCCAGTATGATCTCTCAAGTATAAGTTAATTGTACGAAGCAAAGAAACTTTCCCCACAGACACATATATCCAAATATATTTAGTCCTGAGACTACTGACTAGAATCTCAAGCTTCTTCAAATATTAATCTCAATATTATTCATGTTTTTTCACACTTTAGCTTACTCCTTTGACTGGTTCTGGCATTTTACTTTGACTGGTTCTTTGATTTATAAATAATATTTTACAGCAACAGGTGAACAAAGAAATGATAAATAGTTCAAAGTGACATCAAAGACAGGCATAAATAGATCTCTAGTTTTCTATGCATGCGTAATGTGTAAGATTTATACTCTTTGAGACGTATGTGCTAATATTCATTCATTATTACTGAAACTGATATGAAAACTTGTTTTTATGACAAGACAGTGTTAGACTGGAGCAGTTACTAAGTAAAAAAAGTTAGTATTTAGAATGTGAATAACTTTCACAAAGTTTTAGAAGAACATCTTTGCAGCTGTGCTTTTCCACTGGAAGGAATATAACTGCAAGTAACCCAACTCAAGCCAAAATGTATTTTCTGTTTTAGATAGTGAAAGAATAGTTTAAAATCTCTGTCTGTTTTCCTATTGGGAAATTTTACCCTTACTTCCAGTTCTTGGGAAAAAGAGTGGGAGGGACAGGAAGAGAGATAAATTATCCCCAACAAACTGAGATTGCGACAAATTTCTTTTTAGTAGAATGGGTAAAGCTTAGAAACTGTGTAGGGTTCTTCTTCCTGTTAGTGCATTTCTGTCTCAGTAAACTATTTCTCCTAATTTCTTGTCTTGATGTCACAGGTATAAAAGTGTGCATAAAGGCACATGTGTGTTTCATGCCATAAATAAAATCATCTGTTAATATTTTGGTAACAATTCATTAACTCAAGAATGATTGCAATCTTATGTTATGGCATTATCAAGACCTCTTACTAGTAAAATACCTGCCCGACCAAACACGCTATTGAATCCAAGAAGACACTTGCATCTTTGGCCTGAAATTTATGCTGCAAAATTTATAAATCTGACTTTTTGTAGATGCAAAGGGCAACTTTTGCTCCAGTTTCCTTATCTCCAATTTTTATATAGAAGCCCCACTGATGAGACGGATGCCATTCTTTGCTTTGAACTGGCTATATAATTCATACATCATAGATCATTTGAAACATTTGCACACCTAATTTTAAATAAGTAAAGACCTCATTATTGCATTCCAAGGTCAGCTTGATCAAGTGTTCATCTAATTCCTTATTCCGAAAGGAGATGGGGCATACTGTGCATATTGGAGGGGGAGGAAGGTTACAGAAGGTTAGGGTCTTAGGTGTGAATGAGGGTTGAGCATTTTTGATACAGGAGGTAATAGGCTGGGCTTGTCTACTACAGGGGGAGACACTGCTATTGAGAGGTTGATGTGGGTCTATAGTTGAATTTTCTGGGGTTCTTGGCTATATTCTGCAAAGGTGGTATAATCTATACCACAGTTCAGAGAATGATTAACTACACATATACCCATCACTTCTGGTCACCTTCTAATCATAGTTTGACTCTTAATATCTTTATTGATTACAGCAGGATTGCTGCAATTCAATTACATAAAAAAAATTTATACCGTAGCAATGCCACAGAATGCAGACCCAGCTAATTTTTTCATAGCTGAAATGACTTGCAATTTTTTTTAACTTGTCAGCTATCTTTTATATCATATTTTATGTCACTATAGCTACATTAGACAAAACTCCATAATAACATACAACTGAAAAACAGACAGAGATATATACTGTACATTTTAAACTATTAAGTATTTACAAAAAGAATGTTTAGAAAGTCTCTAGTTTGTATATTAATTTTAAGATGCATGGATACTGTATTATAATGAATGTTTTGCATATAGTATATGAAAAAAAGTTTGTTTAGTTATATATTACCGTATATATATATTTGATGTTTTAAAAATTGCAGTTTTTCTGACTAGTTAAAGCAAATATCAAGCTCTTAATCTATAGATACGCATAAATAAAAGATTATGCTCATTAAAAACAAAAAGGAATATAATTAAATGCTCCCTATGAATCAATTATTTAGAATCAGTATCAAACAAGAAAAAATACTAGGCTTTTAAAGGTCGTTATTGTAATCAAGGCTTTTCCCATCTTAATGCTCCAGCCTAGGCTTTGAATTGCAGTTTGTCCATTCTGGCACTTGCCAGTAGGCCAGATGCATACAAAACTGGATGCAATTTAGTATAATAGATGCTGTGGACTGCTTAGTCTCAGCTAGTTCCACTTCTGTCAGTTAGCAGAGTTCCCTGAGGCCCATATATGTTATGCCCATCCTTCATGGAGTTGGCAGAGTTGACAATACAGAAACCCCCATTGCCCCTATTGCCCCACTGAACGTAGAACTTATTTATCATGGTCATCATGGCTTATATGCTAGGACTATTGTAGTCCCAGCTAAATACTTTCCCAATTGGCTTTCAAAAACTGTAGCTTGACTTTGACCACACCACCACGGTTTTAAATCCATCTCTCTCTATAAATTACTTAGTGATTCGTGGTTTTGAATTAAGCACCAAAAAAAGGTCTTAAATGAAAGACCTTTTTAGATATCCTGAATAACTCTGATTTAATCCTACAGGTATGTAACAGAATTTGTAAACCTAGGCAATGTTTCAGCTCTTCGAACTTTCAGAGTATTAAGAGCTTTGAAAACTATTTCTGTAATTCCAGGTAAGAAGTAATTGGTGTGAGGTGTTAGGCCCCTTTGTACATCCAACTGTTTCTTTGTGTCTGTCATTGTGTTTGTGTGTGAACTCCCCTATTACAGATATGTCACAGAGTTTGTGGACCTGGGCAATGTCTCAGCATTGAGAACATTCAGAGTTCTCCGAGCATTGAAAACAATTTCAGTCATTCCAGGTGAGAGACAGGTTAAACACGTAGGCTGATTTTTACTTTTTTGCTCATCTTTGATCTCACTTTGAGCCCAAAGCCTCGTTGCTTGCCATTGCAATGCAAGAAAGCACAATTGATGAGTTCAAAAGCACAAATCACTTGGCAAATGCCTGATTTCCAAACGATTTAGTGCTTTTAACCATTTTGAAGCTTTTCATTTTTTCTTTCATTTTTTTTTTTTAAATCAGCCTTGGAGTTTAACAAAATTCTTGCATGGGACATCACAATAAATACCCAGCCTGTGTGATGTTTGTTTCGTTTTCTTTTCTGTTTCCCATCCAACTAACCCTATATGTGAATGTCTTTATGATTGTTTAATTCATGAAATGTACTCTACATCCCCGACAATGCTATGTGTTATGATTACATGCTCAATTTGAAAAACCATCATTGCTGTTTCTTTCTTTAAAAAAAATCTAATAAAAAAAAAAAAAGAAAAGAAATAAAGAAAAGAAGTTAAAAGTAAAAAAAAAAGAGAATTTTGAAAAAGTACATTCCTGAAAACATGGGCATTGCATGGGAAATATTATTTGAGAAAAACAGTGAAAAATATTGGCATCTAAAACTTGGGCACAGTTTTATAATATACGATCATAACAATCTTTATGAATTGTAATTTTGCAAAATGTTGAGTATGTTATAAAATTGTCAGAAGATGTACTGTCTAGGCTGCAGGAATGAATGCATATGTTAGATTTCACCCGTAGCATGAAACTCAAGGTGTCTTGTTTTCTTACAAAACAAGCATAATTCTTTATTTCTTATAAAATTCTTCAGCATCCATTATCACTCACTTTTCTTCAAGTAACCTCCATTAATACTTTCATCTTCACCCTTGCTAAACACCCATCATAGCTCACAATTTCACAAACATCAAACTTTATTTAGGCTGATGCATGGAATTTCAATACTTCTATAGGGCACATATTTTCTGCTGTTGTCTATTGGCCTACAATAACCACTTGCCTGTTTTTTTAGGCCTGAAGACCATTGTGGGTGCCCTGATTCAGTCGGTTAAGAAGCTTTCGGATGTCATGATTCTCACAGTGTTTTGTCTAAGTGTGTTTGCACTAATAGGACTGCAGCTTTTCATGGGACACCTACGGAATAAATGTGTACGGTGGCCCCCAGTATATGAACCAAATATTACCTCCTACTATAATGCCTCCTATGGCATGAATGGCTCCTATATCAACATAACTTTGAATCCATTTGACAGAGAAGAATACATCCTGAATGAAAGTAAGTTTGCATGTCAACACCTGTATAAAATATTTTATATTTAGAGCTAGAACTGGCCAGATTATACTGAAGAAACTTGAGCAATTGGCTAAGATTATTCAGCAGGATAATCTGTTTTCCATGTAAGCAGACATGGAAATGTATCATTGTAGATACATTGTAGATACATTTAAAATACATTTACAAGGTATTAGTAACAACTGTAATCAATTTAGAAGATACCAAATATGTCTGCCACTTTGCCAGTTGGGTCTTTTACTAGCTCACCACTCCACTCATACTATTGAAGCTAACAAAAAGTTTATTGAAGCTTACACAAGGTTAAGGATGTCACTCATTCCCTCTTGTAACTTTTTGAGCTTGGTAATTGGGTGCTGAGCCTTGACTATTTCATCATATAGAGCACTGCATCAAAAAGAGCAGAAGAGGGTTATGGGAAGAGTGAATATAAGTCGGGAGTTGGGTTAGTAAAATAATCTCTTGCTTTGCACATTCATTCTCTTTAAATAGATGGATCTCAGTAATATGCAATATATACCGTATATATATATATATATATATATATATATATATATATATATATATAATTTGGATAATACTGTGAAAAATAGTCTAATAAAAAATATGGTCTATAAAAAATCTAATTGAAATAAAACGGTGATCTTCTATTACTCTCTTTCACTTAGGTGAAAAACCTGCTCACCTCAAGCAAGAAACAACAGGCTCATCTACACTATATTACCAAAAGTATTGGGATGGCTGCCTTTACACGCACAGGAACTTTAATGGCATCCTAGTCTTAGTTCGTAGAGTTCAATATTGAGTTGGCCCACCCATTGCAGCCATAACAGCTTCAACTCTTCTGGGAAGGCTGTCCACAAGGTTTAAGCATGTCTCTATGGGAATGTTTGACCATTCTTCCAGAAGTGCATTTGTGAGGTCAGGCACTGATGTTGAACGAAAAGGTCTCTCCACTCTAATTTATCCCAAAGGTGTTCTATCGGGAGAGGAGACTGTGAGCCAGGCCTTCTTGTCAAAGATCAATGCCTGACCTCACAAATGCTCTTCTGGAAGAATGGTCAAACATTCCGATAGACACACTCCTAAACCTTGTGGACAGCCTTCCCAGAAGAGTTGAACCTGTTATAGCTGCAAACCCAATATTGATCCCTACGGACTAAGACTGGGATGCCATTAAAGTTCATGTGCGTGTAAAGGCAGGCTTCCCAATACTTTGGTAGTATATTGTGTATATATCTATATATCTATATAGATGTATATCTATATATAGATATCTATATTTATCTATAGATAGATATATATAGCCAAAACCGATTTAGAGGCACTTGTGGGTCTTGCAGAGGAGGAAGTTCAAAAACAGCAGCTTATAGTGCTGCTCCTCCTTCTCTCGGTCTTAGTGCTGCTGTGCAGACAAGTAAATTTGCAAGATGGATTCAAGTATAAATGCAAGCAGTGTTAAAAAGATGCTTAAATTTAATACATAACTGGATTAAATGAAGACAAGATAATTTAACTACATAAAAGTATGTTTGTGATTATTCTGGGCAAACTAATAAACTTGCATAAAGAAGAGCAGCAAAGTGCAAACATATTTATGTTTCTAAACTGTTACTACACATTGATAGGATCATAATTTAGACTAAGCAGGTCACAAATACACACAAGTCTAACAGCACCTTAAAATAGCACTCTAAAATACTGAACCTTCTTATTGAGTAGGACATAATATAAAGGGGATTGTCTATCCTGCTCTAAAGCTACGCATACACTTTAGATGGTATTTAGATGTGCTGTATTGATCCAAGTGGTGACAGAGACAGAACTGGGACCTCATAGACTTATAAGCTTGGCTTGACCAAGAAGGGAGCTGCAGGATGTCATCCCCATTATGGCTTTATCCATGGGGAAACAATAGCTAATCTAACAGGTTATCAAACTTTAGAAATACAGAAAGGACCAACAGAGGAAAACTGGATGACTGGGGCCAAGAACATTTTAGTTGTTATTAAAAAAATAATAAAAAAAGGTCATAAAAGCAATTAAACCAACAATTAAAATTAATTTGGACTCTCATCCACTGTTGGTCTGGCTCTCCTTTCTTGAGGGACACCTTGCTGTGTGAGAGATGCCTCATCAGAGCTATTGCGTTTGTTTGAAGTTTTCCTTCATCTGACTACATGTGCAAGCTCCCAGCGCCTCTTTGAGTATGTTGTTTTGGAGGTTATCTAACCTGTCTGCTGATCTCATCCCCAGTAGGCTGAAAACACCAAAGCCATTAGAATTTCACTTTGTCAAGCCAAAAAGATCAGATTGGGAGATGCTCATTTGTTAATTCCTTAGTGAGCACATAGCAGATGATTGCACACTTTTTAAAGTGTATCTAAAAATAAAACTTTTTTTGTTGTTTTAGTTTTAGAGAGTGTAATACTCCTATCATGTTTTATTGCAGTCTATATCCCTACTGTGAAGTGTCACCCTTCCTATTTGTTCTGGTGACCGCTGTCACTGGGACAAAAAGTGATGGGAAATCAAAACGTGTCACCAGAACATGATCAGAGGGGAAATCCTCCATTGGGAACAGTTATCTAATTGACAACTGTTTGAGCAAGTGTTTCCCTCATTTTTTGGGGTGTACAAAACAGAATATGAATAGAATTGTCCCAAGTGGGACACAGATGGCAAAAATGCAGATTGGCATACATAGTATTCATCCCAGATAGCAAGGGTAACTTTTCACAAATTTGTGGCTGTGCTGAATTGTAAGTCTGTTAAAGCAGCGTTTCACCCAAAAGTGGAACTTCCGCTTTTCACCCTTTCACCCTTCCAATGCCACATTTGGCAGAGGGGGGAGCAGGTACCTGTTTTTGGCAGGTACCCTGTCCCTGCTACCATCAGACCTTGCCGCCGCGAGGTGCGTCAGAAGTATGGCCCCCTCCTCCTCTCTCCTCCTTCTCTTGCTGCTGGGCCAGTAAGAGATGCGCAGTAGGGACCCGGGCGTGAAGCCGCAAGGCTTTGCTGCCAGATTCCCTTACTGGCAATGGAGGCGGCAGCACCTGACCGCCGATGGAAACATCGGCTGTGGTGCCGACATCGCTGGATTGCAGGACAGGTAAGTGTCCTAATATTAAAAGTCAGCAGTTACAGTATGTGTAGCTGCTGACTTTAAATTTTTGGAGGGGGAGGCCAGAACACCGCTTTAACTTGCTGCACATTTTCACTGGCAAGTTTTACACTTGCAAAGCACTTAAAACACAAGGTCTAGTTGACACGTTTGCAATTTGTAGCAAATTTGCATGGCAAGTCTCTAGCAAGTGAAAAGTTGCAGTGGTGAGTCTACAACAATAGCTCTTCAAGTCTACAACATGAAAATTCAGCCACAGTGAATGGGTGGGATGTGGTGGTGGGATGACTATTGCACAACATAATTTGTGCAAGACTTGCAGAATGTTTGCAAAGAAAGTTGATCTGGAGTCATGCAATGTGGACTTGCTGCAATTGTGCAACAAACCTGTGAAGCCTGGCAAATCTAGCGATAGCTTAGCATGTCATTTTAAAACTTGCACCACAATTGCTTGCTATCTGGGATAGAGCTGTATAATAAAATCCTACGAGAGATTGAGTGGAGTTTTAATAGATCAGAGATGTGTAAAATCCTGAGCTCTTATTTACCAAGACTAGGAGTTCCCAAACAATATTTAAACATTAGTTTACACACTTGCGTGATCCGTGGTATGTTAAGCTTAAAAGTTAAAATGTGCCTTTTCTCTCTAACAGAAAATTTCTATTTTCTGCCTGGCCAGAGGGATGCCCTTCTGTGTGGCAACAGCTCAGATTCAGGGTAAGCAAAAAATGAACACGCTTTCATGACAATAATTGTATAAAAGGTTATGACCGTCATCTGTGTTTTACAGTACCTGCCAGATATATCCATATGCAGAGTGTTTGTTTTCAAATGTAATTGTTCACATAGGTGTGCACAGCTATTGCATTAGGGTGTGCACCCCAAAGCTCAAACACACACTACCGATCACTCGCGATGTTCATTTAGAAATGAAAAGTGTTGGTAAATTACATATTTACCAGCCCCTTCTCCCACTCATCCTAAAACATCCCTTCAACAGCAGGCCGCAGGAGAGGAGAGGAAGAAAGCCGGACGTGCTGTGGGAGGAAGGGGGGGCCAGGGCAGTAGGGGGAATCTGTGCTGCACAGGGTGATTAGGGTGTGCCTTGGCACACCTGGCACACCCTGTGCGCACGCCTATGATTGTTCAAATAAATAGTCCCCAAAGGTGAACCTTAAACTATAGCTAGGAAAGTTCAAAACATGTTTTAAAAAGTTTTACAGTATTTCCCAAAACAGCAGTGAATGGTTGGATCAGACTTCCAGCAGAGGCAGTGAGTCAGTCAAAGTGAATTCAAACATATAAGGATAAACATACAGTAGGTATAAACTACACAAAGATTGAAAAAAAAATAGACAGAAATAAAGATTAAGCTGTGGGATGCATACATGGTGCAGAGCACCACCTGCTTGGGTTTCATCCAGGCATATTTGTAGTGCATCAGGGGACTGCATTCCTTCATGTTGGTAATGTGATGAACTGAGAGTAGGGACGTATCTATCCCTAAAGCCTCATACACACTACTAGTTTTTTTTCATTCAACCCAGCGGGATGACAGCTCAGGTCGCAGCCGCTGTACTATCAGTCTTCCAGCAGAGGCAGTGAGTCAGTCAAAGTGAATTTAAACATATTAGGATAAAAATACAGTAGGTCTAAACTTTTTTGGGGGGAGGCAAACAACCACCCCAATGGTTGGCGGCATCCCCCCTCCCCCCCCACCCCGCAGGCTGTCAGTCGGGTCACCTCAGCCCGACCCCCCCTCTTTTTTATGGGCGGTCGGTCTTCCAGCCCCGCACTTACCCCATCTAGGTCGTGGATGGGCAGCGGCTTCCATGGTGTCTCCTCCTCTGCATCACGGCAGCTTCTGCCGTGCGTCTCCTCCCTCCTCCTCCTAGGCATCCAATAGAATTGCCTGTCCTTTTAGCCAATCGGGTGACCCCCTTTCTGATTGGCCGGGTGGAGGATCAGTGTGACAATAGCGAATATTCATTCGCTACTGTGACATAAATGGGTGGGCTCAGGGCGCAGTGCTCTGCGCCCCGAGCCCACCCTTTTTTGAAGCCTATTAGAGCCTCTGGCTCTTATCATGTGCTTATCACGTGCTTAAAAAAAAAAAACATTGTAAATTAGAGGGCCGGACGCATGGATAGAAGGGGGGCAGCATCCGTGCGCCCCTAATGGACAGGCAAACTGATTATGACTATCCTCGCACCCTATTAAACTCAGTTAGACAAATGAGACATACAGCATTCTAGAGCTATTGCCACAGGTTTACTGTGGTAGTGTGTACTACACTAATAGTAGTGATAACAAACAAGTGTGCCTACACATGCAGACTAGCCCACCAGGAAAAGCATCCTAGCAACTTGTCTGTGTATACCTTTAAGCATGATTTTCCACGTTCATTCATATATTTATTAATTTATTTATTTAGCCAATGCCCGAAAGGATATGTATGTTTAAAAACTGGAAGGAATCCTAACTATGGCTACACCAGCTTTGATACCTTCAGCTGGGCCTTCCTGTCCCTGTTTCGATTGATGACTCAGGACTTCTGGGAGAACCTTTATATGCTGGTAAGAAACATAATTTTTATCGCTTGTTTTATCGGCCCTGTCAGAAGAGTGAGGGTTTGGGTACTGACCATCTTCTGAAAATGCCAGTTACCTGCCCATCTCTATATTCAATACTCTGTATAATATCTCTATTTTCAATACTATGTGAATCACATGCCTGAAACAAGCACGGAGAAGGTGAAGTATGTGATGTCAGAAGGTAATGAAGCAAAAGGGTCACCAAGAAAGCTAGGCAACTAGCATTTTGAGAAACGAGGTTAGCAATTGAAGGTTGTATATTTCCTCCTCACAGGTTTGCTTTTCATAACATTTCACTTTCTAATGCACATAATATATTCTTCTGAAATAAACCATTAGAGAGGGAGTTTAATATAATGTGATCCAATATTATCAAGGCGGTAAATATATTTAAGGAACCTGTTGAATGAAACCTTATTGTCATTTGTTAGCAGTACAGTATATTACCAGCCTTTGACACTAAGCTGCAAAACATCTCCGGCTGTGAGGTGGGAAGAAAAGCTAAGCTTTCTCTGTAAACAAACTAACATTTATACGTGGTCTATTTCTAATATAGTGATTCATTATGAAGCCCATTCAGGGCATTGCAACATGTATACTTTAGTCTAGGTTCACACTATTGCGACCTGTATGCTATGTGTAGGCAGCCCATTCATTTCAATGGGCTGCTCTACCCGTAAAACACAGGGAAAGAAGTCCCTGTCCCTTTTTTAAAATCATGCTGCATTGGAATTGCATGGTGCTGTGGCAAAATGTGGTTGTAGCACGGGGGTGCCATTAAAAATTAATGACACCTCAGTGTGTCTGCTAAAGAGCAGCACATTTGCCCGTGGTTCAGGAATGCATGCAATTTTGTAAACTGAGCATTAGTCCCCCTTTTCCTCACGGGTTATGCTTACCATTGGTTTCCTCTCCGCTACTCTGTTCAGCATCCAAAGTCAAAGGAAACACCAAGTAATTCTGGGTATGGAGGAACATGTGGCACACTCTAAGTGACAAGGATTGGCCAGTCCGCACTGTTACATACTGTAGGTGTCCATAGCCCTGTGTAAGCTATGACTCACAACTTATGTAAAGTGTACCTTTCGATAGTGGTAGTTGAGAGTTGGGAGAGGAAGGTGAAAGGGAGGTATGTAAAAAACTGAAGGGTTTTTTTTTTCTCCTTTTTTTGATCTAGACCCTGCGAGCTGCTGGCAAGACCTACATGATCTTTTTTGTTCTGGTGATCTTCTTGGGCTCCTTCTATCTTATAAATTTGATTCTGGCTGTGGTAGCCATGGCCTATGATGAACAGAACCAGGCAACATTAGAAGAAGCTGAGCAGAAAGAAGCCGAATTCCAGCAAATGATGGAGCAGCTAAGAAAGCATCAAGAGGACATTCAGGTAAAATTCTGCAACATTCTGTTAAAGTGTAACTCCACTTTTGTTGAGATTTTTTTTTTTTCCCTCTGGGTGATCTATGTACATTGCAGGGAGTATAACAACCGTTGTTGCAGATTCCTACCTTTTGTTATTCTGAAGAAATCCATGTGTGTTTGTCTCTGCCTCTGTTCTGAGTGGGTCTAATGGGAGTGGTTTCATAATTACTGGTCAGGTATGGCAGCAGCAGGGCACTAATGAGGAAATCTGCTGGGCCTGCATCTCTTTAGACGGTTTCCTATTGAAAGTATCTTTCCAAAAATTACATTTTTGTTGCAGGGGATGCTTGAAATCTGACTTGTATCTTAGTCGATTTCTGGGAAAATTGGTGAGCCAATCACACAAGCAGGAAATTATGTTTCTGGGGAGTGGTCAGTACACACTCTGTGTACAGAACAACCCCATGTAGCCATATTGCAATGCATTCTCAGAAAATTACAGAGTTGCAGATTGAAAAGGAAAGCGACCCCCCTGCAGAGGTCCAAAATGCCCCCTGCTGAGTCAGATGTATAGTTCGGCAATCAACACAGTTCAAGCTTCTTTTCACCCTTAAAAAAAATAAAATCAGCAGTGGCATACTCATCATGAAATCACTGCCACTTTCTTGACTTTAATAAAGTTTATGGTTAGTATAGAGCATCACTTCTCTGATATGAGGGCAGCCTTGTTTTAGTCTGTAGGAAGAGAACTAAAAATAATGTATTGATCTCTCCATAAGTAATGCTTACGATAATGTCCCTCTAATGCTTGATTGATTTCTGCATTCGGGGAACAAAAAGGTTAATTTAGAGTCATTTTCTAAATAAATAAATAAATAAATAAATATAGAAAGTATAAGATTCAATGAGTTGTCGAAAAGCCACAAGATATGGCAGTTTAGAAAAAAAAAAAACATACTTGCAGTTGCTGTGTATTAAGCCTTATTTGTGAAAATGTAATTGTATTAAAGTGCATGTGTGCCCACAGTATGTACCTTAAAATATTTTCATTATCTAAACAAGCTATCATACACCGCTGTAGCTGCAGACACTGTGCAGAAACTAATCTTCAATTATCACAACAGAAGTACTGAACTCACAATGCATCTCTCCTTAATTTCTATTTAAACACTGAGTTGGCAGAATGCTAGCCATGATCTAATGCAAACCAAAAGCAGGTGCTGACCAACCAACTAAAACTGATTATTAGAGTCTCTGCTGTGATCTCTGAGAATGAAATACTTCAAAGTATAAGCAGCTATAAAGGTCAGTGATGGCTTGTTTTAACCGCTTGGAATATGTGAATACCTTAAAGCTGAACTCCAGGATAAGCAAATATTTTCTAAATACAAGAGGCATGTGTATTCTTACTTGCATCTTGGTGTACTTTTTCAGATCTGTGCAGTAATATAGTGTGAGACTTTGCCTCTGTGCAGAAGCTTCTTGCAATAAAGACCAGTCATTGCTGCTTTCTCTCCTTGTGCAAGGTGACTGGTCTTGTCTCCGCTGTTTCCAGTGGTTTTGCAGGCAATCTGTAGTGGGTGGGGCCTGCTGGGCCTGTCCCACAGCTCTGCTGTCAGCAAGGTCCCACAGCTCTGCTGTTAGCAAGGTCATATCTGGTTTTTCAAAGGCTTTTGCTGAACACAAAGTGGTTATACAGTATATTACAAAAAGTATTGGGGTGCCTGCCTTTACACGGACAGGAACTTTAACGGCATCCCAGCCTTAATCCATAGGGTTCAATATTGAGTTGGCCCACCCTTTGCAGCTATAACAGCTTTAACTCTTCTGGGAAGGCTGTCCACAAGGTTTAGGTGTGCGACTATGGGAATATTTGACCATTCTTCCAGAAGCACATTTGTGAGGTCAGGCCCTGATGTTTGATGAGAAGGCCTGGGTCACAGTCTCCACTCTAATTCATCCCAAAGGTATTCTATTGGGTTGAGGTCAGGACTCTGTGCTGGCTTCCTCCACCTCAAATGCACTCATCCATGTCTTTATGGACCTTGCTTTGTGTACTGGTGTGCAGTCATGTTGGAACAGGAAGGGGCCATCCCTAAACTGTTCCCACAAAGTTGGGAGCATGCAATTGTCCAAAATGTATTGGTATGCGTACGCCTTAAGAATTTCCTTCACTGGAACTAACGGGCCAAGCCCAACCCCTGAAAGACAACCCCAAATCATAATCCCCCCTCCACCAAATAATTTGGGCCAGTGCACAAAGCACACAGTCCATAAAGATATGAATGAGCAAGCTGGGGGTGTAGGAACTTGACTAGCTTGCACAGAGTCCTTACCTCAACCCGATAGAACATCTTTGTGTTGAAAATTCCCATAGACATTCCTAAACCTTGTTGACAGCCTTCCCAGAGGAGTTAAAGCTGTTATAGCTGCAAAGCGTGTGCGTGTAAAGGCAGGTGTCCCAATACTTTTGGTAATATAGTGTATATCCTTTGAGGCTATTGAGGAATATGATTAAATTAATGTTTCTGTGTTTAGAGTTCAGCTTTAATGTCCATAGTCTAGACCCATGGCAATGTTAAAGGCCAGCTACATACAGTAAAACCCTCTGCTCAATGGTGGGTTTCATCGCCCTCTAGCTTTTTACATCTGCTAGAAGTTTAAGTGGTACGTTTCCCCCGTCCCCCTTACTTATGTGTCACTGGGACAGAAAATAAGGACACAAATTTAAAATGAGAACAGGGAAGGTGATACAAACACTTTCTTTTGTAGATTGGGGGAAGATTTTGAACCTGAACTTTGAGTAGGGAATGCTCATACGGTATCTTCTGCTTCTTGGCTAAAGTTCTAGCATTTTTTTAAGGCATTCTATAGTGAGGAAGTGTAGAATTTGCCATTGCCATCCACTCCTTTTGAAAATCCTAGTTATTTGACCTTTATAAAAAAAAAAAGTCTTAATTACTTTATAAATCACGTATGCAAATTAGGAATTATCACTACCCTATAACTTTACTGATTTGCGTGCTTATACCAGGTTAGTGTCTACCAAGTTTACCAAGTACAGTAACCTTTAGGAATTAGCTGTTAATCAATACATTTTTTTTATTGAATAAGGCTGAATATCTGACTCTGAGGAGCTATGCCTTTCTGACTCAAAATGTCTACATGTTCTATCTAAAATATATGGCACTCTACTGTTTCACGCATTTCCCAATTGTCCTTTTTATATTCGGGACTGGGAGCAAGAATTAGGCAACAGATTGGCCTCGGAGGACGAGGATTAAGCCTTTATTATTACATTTAAATCCACTGCAGCCTCCCACTCACAGGAATGAAATTACAAAATCTTAACTAGATGGTATCGCTGCCCAACTTTATTAAACAAGATCAACCCGGCTATATCAGATCAATGTTGGAGATGTAGTGAGTCAAGAGGTACATCTACATGAGTGGTGGTCATGCCCATGAATAACACCATTTTGGTTGGCTAATTTTAAGCTCAGCCATTTGATTAAGGGCAAGGTATGGCCTGAGACCCCTGAGGTTGCTCTCTTCTCCATGATCCTGGGATGGATTGAATCCATCAAACAGGGAATAGTCATATTCTTGTTGATAGATCTACAGTCACTGTAAAAATCCCCAGTAATACCAACAATAAGGGATTGGGTAGTGGAAGTGAACAATACTATGCATATGGAAGAGAGAGTAGCAATAGTGAATAAAAATCACCCTAAGTTTAGGGAAGCCTGGTCCCCGGAGATGGAATTTATTGATTCCCCCTCACTCCTATCATCTATGAGTGAACAGATACTGGCACACCGTCCTTCAAAGTGATACCTAGTAGTTTCCCGGGGTCAGATACTTCGGGACAATAGACAAAGATAGAGATTTTTTCATTTTATTTTTTTCTTGGTAGCCATGTGTAGGACTTGCTCTGGGGGACGCTACTTCAATTTTTCCTTTTCTTTTTTTTTTTTTTTTTTATTACCCTGGTCTTCCCCTTACATTTGGAAGATTGGAAAATGTGGCCTCGATGGTAAACATTTTATTATTACACAATGGTTTAATTTTATGTTTTGCAATTATTGAAGGATAAGAGTGCAAGCTATAAATCATATTTTTAGAAGTCATATTTGAGCCATGTAAATGCTATTACTGTGAGCGTTCCACATTTTTCTCAATTAAAATGCATTAACCAATATTCAGTACCACCTTTTTACTTGTTACAGTATTTTTTGTAAAGAAGATTAGAAAATAACAATAGTGTTTTTTTAATACATAAAAAGTCTTCTTTTATGGTTGTTGTGTGACTATCTTAATCTTCTTATAGGCAGCAGCACTGGCAGCACACGAAGCAGCTATTGGATCCAGAGAGATTAGTGGAGGGACAGGTTATGGAGGCCTGTCAGAGAGTTCATCTCTAACATCCATGCTAAGCTCCAAAAGTGCCAAGGAAAGAAGAAACAGAAGAAAGAAACGGAAACAAAAAGAACAGGGTGAAGAGAAGTGTGATGATGAGAAATTCCGCAAGTCAACATCAGAGAACAGTCTGAAAAAGTTCCGTTTCCCCTTAGAGGGAATGCGGTTGCCCTATGACAAGAAATCCTCCCCCCACCAGGTACTATGGCAGCTCTTCTTATCACAGTTTTTCCAAACTAAAGGCCGTACACATGATGAAAAATAACACATTTGGAGAGATTGTCTGATAATCTATTTCTTAGTACACAGCTTTCGAGAGCCGATCACGACAGTTCATGCAAAATTATCTGAAGGCACAAGCACGAAAATATTTCTCGTACGATCACAGAACAAACAATTTTTGTGTAATTAGTATAGTATTTGTACAAAAAAAATATGTGACCAAGACCACACATGCTCGGAAACGAAAGCATACATTGAAATACAATACAATACATTACATCACTTCCGAAGTTGTATTCTGTCTTACGGGGATTTTCATAACTTTAGTAACCTATTGATTTTTAAAATGAGACTAGCATGCAAAAAAAAACAATGATCATTCATCAGATATTCTCACCATGTGTTTTGGGCATAAGTGTCATCCAGTTAGGGTCTACGTCAGCTTCAATGTCCTGTTGTCACAGATAATAAGGAGAATTATGCCCCGTACACACGGTCGGAAATTCCGACCACAAAATCCGTCGGATTTTTTCAGACGGATTTTGTCCGACACTGGTGTTGCATACACGCGGTCGGACAAAGTTGTCGGAAAATCTGATCATCCTGAACGTGGTGACATTCATTGCGTACGACGGGACTATGTAGAGGCTAGTAGCCAATAGCTTTGGTCTTGTAATGTGATCTGAGCATGCATGGCACTTTGTCGGAATTCGCTACACACGATCAGAAAAAGTCCGATAGGACTTTGTTGTCGGAAAATTTGAGAGCAGGATCTCAAACTTTTTCCGTCGGAAATTCCGGAAAAAGTCCGATGGAGCCCCCACATGGTCGGAATTTCCGACAACATGGTCCGATAGGACATTTTCCGTCGGAAAATCCAACCGGGCATAAGAGGTCATTTAGATGGACATAGTTTTTCACTGTCTGATGTGCCTATGAAATGCACAGCAATCTCAGGACAACAGATTCCCAATTCCTTCAGTGATGTAATGTAGAAGTGTCATTTTTCTGCACTGCATTTCTATGGGTGCAGCAAGTCATGTTGAGATGCATTTGCATTACAGACAAGGAAAGGCTAACACAGTGTTTGCTGTATTTGCGTTTGAGTGCTTGTGTTTAAAATTGGCCCTTGCTATAAAATGCAAGATTTATTTATACTCTGCAGGCCTCTTCCTCCTGTAAAAATGATCTGCAGTGATTAAATGTAAAATGTACCTCCAAAGAAAAAAGTTAGATTTTATACTTATCTGCCCAGGGCGCCTAGGCAGTGGTATTGTCACACACCCTCCAGCTAGATCCTGGGGATTACAGAGCAGCTGAAATCTCATGAGAAGATGTTTTTGCAGTGGATTGGAGTGTCTTCTTGCAAGATTTGACCTCCACTGCATTCCCCAGGAATCCAGCAATAGGGAAGACAGAGGGAAGTATAAAGCTAACTTTTTTCTTTTCAAGTACCCTTTACACCTACCAGTTACAGATCTGGGGCAGGGGTCCAGACAGTACAAGTGGACCTTGCATTGTACTACATGGTCTGGTTTAAACAGCACTGTGTTCGGCAAAAGTTAGCATGTTAGCTGGTGTGGCATGTCTACTATGTTTCTTTAACTATTGTGGTACAGTATTTTCTAGCTGACTGCTAACCTTCTTCTACTCATCACCTTGCCTAAATATAACACTATTTGCCTTTCATTTAACAGTCCCTGCTCGATGTCCAGGAGGGTCTATTTTCACCAAGGCGGAACAGTAGAACCAGCCTATTCAGTTTTCGAGGCCGTGGGAAGGATGTGGGATCAGAGAATGACTTTGCGGATGATGAACACAGCACTTTTGAGGACAATGAGAGCAGGAGAGGCTCTTTATTTGTACCTCGCAGACATGGAGAGAGGCGGAACAGCAATATCAGCCAAGCCAGCAAGGCTTCAAGAACCCTGCCGGTGATTCCAGCGAATGGGAAAATGCACAGCACAGTGGATTGCAACGGAGTGGTCTCTCTGCTGGGTGGCCCATCACCGACATCGCCTGCTGGACTACTTCTGCCAGAGGTGATAATAGATAAACCAGCTTCTGATGACAATGTAAGGAAGTTTCAAATAGTTTAGGCATGGTAGCCTTTATTGAGTGCTTCCCTCCGGAACACTTCATTATTGGTTGGTCGAGCTTTGAATGTGACTGCTTTTTTGCAATGCCTATAATATACTAACAGCACAGTCTAATATAACTTAGCCTATAAACTCCACTAATTCTATTTTTAACTAACAAGGTATGGTATTGCAGAGCATATATTTCAAGCTCAACAAATGTTTTAAAGAGGTACATAAATAGGGATGAGTTTACATTTCCAGAAATTTCAGAGAAAATCAGGAGATTTCAGCAAAATGCTCCCATTTTGACCAAGTTATTGGAGTCAATGGGGAAGGAAAAATGAAGAAATTTGTTGGTGGCTTTTAAGGGTGCAATAAGCTTTAAATAGTTCCTGAGGGTTACGGATGTATGCCGTCATCCTCATCACGCTGCATTGCAGTGCACAAACTGGAAATAGAATAGCAGCTTTCATCAAAGCCATCTAAGACAGGGTTTAGTCAGTTGAGTTTGCTCAAGGATCCTCTGCATTCAACACTTCTAGCAGAGTGAGATGCTGGTGCCCCTTGCTGTGTTCTGTGTTTTTCTCTGCTGATCTCTACAGTACACAAGGGGTGGTGGAAGGTACCACAGTGGGCCATTCATCCGACATAACTGAAAATGTGGCTAAAATGTTTTTACATTTTTTTATTGGATGTGTTTTATAACAGAAAGTACAAAATATATATTTTTTTTTTCATAATTGACGTTCTTTGTTTCTAGTGCAAAAAAAAAAAAAAGGTGGTCAAATACCACCAAAAGAAAGCTCTATTAGTGGGAAAAAAGGACATCAATTTTATTTGGGTACAGTGTTGCACGACTGCTCAATTGTCAGTTAAAGTAACGCAGTGCTGTATCGCAAAAGATGGCCTGGTCAGGAGGGGGGGGGGTAAACCTTCCGGAGGTGAAGTTGTTAAAGAAACCCAACAGCTTAAATATTTGGGCGACTTCATTGCTGATTTATTTGCTGATGCAAGCTCCACATTGGTATCAATAGAATTGTTTTACTTCTTGGGATCATATTGATCAAGTGGCAGATCATTGATTTACAGATCATTTCCTGTTTTTTTTTTTTTTAACTGCACGTCAGAGCTCCACCTACAAGATTTCAGTCGGAGTTCACATATTTATAGACAGATTGTTTAGTTTTCAACACACATATCAGAAAGGTTAAGTGCTTTGAGGCTCAACAGCACAGGAGATTTAACCCCATCTCGATCATGGCTTAGTGATTTTGATTAAACTGAAATGTGGTTTCCAGCCAACAAGGTATGGATTTTTTTTGCACAGTTACATTGATCCAGCGTGGACTTATGTAAGTATACATATGCCATATCTGTGGGACTGCTGCTGAAGTGGGGATTCACTCTAGTAGACACCCTTACTGTTGGCCTCCGACTCCTGGGTGCCATTCACAGAACACCTCAAATTTTTCCTAATTAATGAAAGGCTTTCTCTGATTGACAACACGATCTCCACCTCGTTTAATCAGTGAACACTTTGCATTCCTTGAGAAAAATGCCAAGCGAACCCCTGAGTTCACTTTGCAGCAAGACAGCCGCAGAAGACAGCAATTATTACTACAGTAGCTGTGACCATAAGGATTTGACAAGTATGCTATATGCATACTTACATTGGTTCAAGCTGGACCAATGTAACTATGCTAAAACAAGTTCCATACATGGATTTCAGCTTTAAATGGTATTTAAAATCATACTTGTAGTTGAGCCTGTATTGTATCTCTCCTGTGTGTCTCTCTGTAAAAACCTGGTTTGGGTATTAAAGCTGTTAAAGTTTTTTTTTTAATGAATAATTTATGCAGGTTTTTACAGTTAGAAAAGTTTATTTTACCCTAATTTTGAATGAATATCACTTACAATGAACCTGTGACGGGGCTATGGGCATTCAAGTGTTTACATATTCTTACATATTCTTAAAGTGGAACTAAGGCCGCAAATAGTTCAGACGATCAGACGTACACAAGGTCTCTTACCAGTGCATATTCCTCTGGCCTCATTGGCTGTTTTGATTGGCCAATGCAAGATGACCTAACTCTTTTGCATGCACAGGAGTTCATTTCTCCTGGTATACAGGCACCGTCCCGAGAATGTCCCCTTAGCTGCACATTGTAAAGAAGACTGCAAATGGGTAGGTTAGATTATTTTATTGCAGAAGAGACAAAGCATATCCCTCCTGAATGAAAATAGCCTGCATGCTCATAATTTGTTGATTTAATAATAAGTTCAACTTTAACAAGCAGTAAATGGGTTTTAAAACAATCTCTCACCAACCTCAGTACCTGCAGACATTGTGGAGTGATTCATCCTTGAATTTTACAACGGAATCACTAAAGTAATTTTCAGCAGCTTAGCTCACCATGCTTCTCTTAGCACCTTAGGGTTTCTGCTGCAAACTTTAAGCATTATTTGCTCCATAGTGAGTGCTGATACAGAGATCAGTGAGAATTTGTGTAAAAGTTAATTTACTACTTGTTAAGGATATTTAAATACATTAATGTTCATAGCTTGGCCACAAGTTCATTTACAAGTCCAATTCTACCTAGATTACAAATTTGATATGGCAAGTGAAATAATCATCTTTCCAACTAAAACATACTCTTAAAGCGGTAATAAACCCCGCTTGGTAATTTTTACCAACAGGTAAGCCAATTATAAGGCTTATCTGTAGGTAAAATGAATATGTCCTAAACGTGCACCGTCTAGGAGATATTCACCCTGGATGCAGCCAGTTACATCACCAGCGTATGCGCTCTTAAGGTCCGGTATACCTTGCCGGACCTTCAGAGCTTTGTGGCGGAACTGAGGGCTCCCGTGTGCATGTGTAGGAGTGATGTGGCTCCGGCCAATCACATAGTCAGGGCACTCGAACCCGGAAGAAAGACTGTGGAAAGATGTCAGCCCTCTTAGCTGTGACAGTACAGCGCTGAAGGGCTTTGTTTCAAAGTGAGTATTTCATAATGTGCTAGTATGCGATGCATACTAGCACATTATGCCATTGCCTTGCAGGTTTTTTTTTATTTTTTTACAACAGCTGTGGTTTACAACCACTTTATCATCAGACTACAGACATTGATTATCACTCACAGATAAACTATTGGTGATAGCGCAGCATTTATTATTTAATACATATTCCTTGTGGAATGTTCCATATTTTGTTGGATGAACTATAGACACAACTGTGAGAAGAACTTTTAAAAGACAATTAAAGTGTTGTATTCCAAAAATTCAGCTGTGTCAGAATTCTACAGTAACAAGACAAAAAGCTAAACTTATCATTAGGATCAAATGTTTTTTTTTTTTTTTAAAAAAGCTTGCAACACGTAAGAATACAAGATTAAAAAAAAAAATTGCTGCACTTTTATAAAGGCGGAGTCAGGCATTATATTTAGAGTCAACACAGCAAAACACCTCAGGTGCAATAATGTATGAGTCTAGCACAAAATCTTGAAACACGTCCACTTTCTGGTTGTAGAAGTGTACGCACCACACCTTGTAGTCCTCTCCGGACTGGGGAAAGTTCCAACAAAGTACTGGAAAAAACAGCCTAGTGCATTATACCAATAGCCTTTCATGGTTAGTAAAATTACAGTAAGCAATTGACTACTTACAAACAGAGAAGTAAGCAAAGCTCATCAAAATGGTACACTTGTTAAGGCCACTCCGTATGCTCCTGGAGCTTGGGAGGACATCTCCTGGATCCAACCAGCTTATGTATTTTGATGGTAAACCCTCTTCCTCAGAGCCAAAATCTCAATAGTGTGAGATGGTTGGATCCAGGGGATGTTCTCCCAAGCTCCAGGAGCATACAGAATGGCCTGAACAAGTGTACCATTTTGATGAGCTTTGCTTACTTCTGTGTTTGTAAGTAGTCACTTGCTTACTTTTCTTAACAATTAAAGGCTATTGGAATAATGCACTAGGCTGGTGCGCCCTCTCTTTTATCATTATATTTAAAGTATTAAAGCGGAGCTCCACCCTAAAGTGGAACTTCCGCTAATCGGATTCCTCCCCCCCTCCGGTGCCACAATTGGCACCTTTCAGGGGGGAGGGGGGTGCAGATACCTGTATAATACAGGTATCTGCACCCACTTCCGTGACGAATTATCCGGACTGCCCCGCCCCTATCCGGAGATGCCCCGTTGTGTCTTGGGAAACACAGTTCCCAGGACACAGCGGGGACCAATAGAGACGCGCAGCGCGACTCGCGCATGCGCAGTAGGGAACCGGGCAGGGAAGACGTTGCGTCTTCACTTCCTGATTCCTTGACAGAGGATGGTGGCGGGGCAGCTGAGAGACGAGAGGTCGCTCGTCACATTCTGCCTACACCGCTGGAACCAGGAACAGGTAAGTGTCCATTTATTAAAAGTCAGCAGCTGCAGTATTTGTAGCTGCTGACTTTTAATATTTTTGGTGCGGGTGCAGCTCCGCTTTAAGCTACCAAAAAATGTTATTTTGATAGAAGCTGTGGAATTCACCTACTGGCTTTCTTTTAACTCTTTCCTATATAGTTTTCACCTGCACTTTCCCCAATTTGGAGACTTGGATCTCTTGTTGCTTCAGCATTTCAGTCTCACACAGCATTTGCTATTATATAAAATAATGAAGAATGTAATAAATCAATTAAACCATCCTATAGCTCCAAGAGATATAGGGCATCAGTGGCTGGGTTTGACCTACCAAGGACTAGAAATAAAGTGTCTCAATTGAGTAGACCAGTACTATATTTATGTTTGGTCAATGTGGGCTTTTAGTGCTAAATGTGATTAAAGTGCACATGTGACCTACACAAAGGCAGCCATTTTGTGGAATGAGTCAATACTTAGAAGAAAGCAAGTCATTTCCTGCATTGTTCATACAGTACTTCAGTCCATAAAATGGTGGACTGAAAATACGCTTAAGACATAATGAGCAAGTACAGATTGCAAAGTTTTTGCAGATGGCAGTGGCATGCCAACTTTTATTTTGTTATTGGCTGCCTTTTGCTGCATTATAGGTAGAAGAGAACTGCTATTGCATGTGGTAGGCCATGCAGCTGCTGAATATGAAGGCCAAATTAAAATGAATACGTATTATCCTAAACTGATGATAGCTACACATGCCGCATGTTGCATGTTGCTGCCAGAATAATTTTAGGAAATTTCTGATTCCAAATGCAGCTTATTAACTTTTTATTTTTGTATATAGGGTACCAACACAGAACATGAGTTGAGGAAGAGGAGGTTAAGTTCCTATCACGTTTCTATGGATTTTTTGGAAGATCCAATCCTGAGACAAAGGGCTTTGAGTATAGCCAGCAATCTTACCAACACAATGGAAGGTAAGTTATTTTTTTTCTTTACCACGTATGTACGGTACATATATCAACAGGAGTGGGAGGGTGCCAGGGGGGTCTCATTTATTAGTTTTGTTCACTGTCCAAACACAGGCAGGGGCTGCTCCTAGATTAGGCTGTATGCAATAGTGTAGTCTGCAGAGAGTCAAGGACTGGCTATGCTGTCTGGCAATGTGACTCGATCACAAGGCAAGCTATTTAGGTTTACAAATCCTTTCTCAGGCAACACAATTTATACTGTAAATTTTAAATGTATTTAAGAAGAATAAATGTGATTCTGGAAAAATTTGTTTTGGGTGTGTTGGGTGGGGGGGGGGGGGTATGTACCTAATATGGTGAGTCTACAATAGTTCCAGCTATATCCTGCCCTCCATGACAGCTGCAGTGTCTGGTGTAGGGTTGCCACCTGTTACGGGATTCACCTGGACGGCCCGGGTTTTGAATTGTGTGTCTGGGTTTCAGACCGCCTGAAACCCAGACACAATATTCAGAATGGACCACAACCGCCAAGAGTACGGGGGTGTGAACACTGCCCCACCCCCGTACATGGACAGGGCTTTATCTGCTCCTCCCCCTCACACCCCTACCCCTCTGTCTGCCCACCCACACTCCAATCGCTGGCTTTCTGTGCCTCAATAAGAGGATGTGTGGGCTGGGAATTTGAAGCTCAGCAACAGGCAGATACACTGTAGATGAAAAGTGTTGAGACTGAGCCTCCATCCTCAGGTGAGTGAGCTCAACATCCAATGTCTGTGATTGAAGCCTCCCTCCCTTTTTTCCCCTACCTCAAGTGAGCAGATTAAGGTAATGGGAACTCAGATGTAAGGGGAGCCCTGTGGACTCTGATGTAAGGGGGGCTTTTGGAACCCTAATTTAAGGGGAAATGCTGGGAACTCTGATGTAAGTGGGAGGTTTGGTGAGCAGAAACCCCTTTACATCAAAGTCCACAGCATTCCCCCATAAAAAATAATTTTGCCAATGCGCTGCCAAAGTTTTCAGGTTTGGCTTGAAGAAAAGGTGGCAACCCTAGCCTGGCGAGAGAATCAGTTGTGAGAATTGGTAGAATTGCTCTTGGTATTTTCCTCAGCAGGACTCATTCTTTAAAAAAACGATCTTTGCTGTGTCTGCAATGCACACAGAATTCAAACCTTTCCTAGGGACTTAAGGGTATACAGTATATCCAAGTTTTTATTATCACTTTCTCCCAGAAAGCTGGAGGTCTTTAAATTCTAACTCTATCCAAAACCAAAATTTTAGGCTTAATGCACACAGGCGTATAAATTTATGTTGGCAGAAGAAAAATGCTCACTCATGTTTTTTTTCACTTGTGTTTTGGTGTTTAGAAGTGCTTGTGCAAAAACTCGTTCTATTGGCTAGAATATTCATGTTTTCTAGCCGTTAGAATACATTTACATGTATAATTTTACATTTTTGCATGTTTATAATGCGTTTGCAAGGAAAATTGCAAAAATGCTATAGCAGCCGCTAGCTATAATCACAAGGGAATCCTGCAGGCTGGTTGCACCCAAGTTGATCGATCAACTTGGTACATTCAGCCCGCCTATAAACCGTTCGAATCTCAGCCGATCCCTGCTGAACTGGCCGAGATTGAAACCATGTATGGCCAGCCTTAATTTTTTATGGCCACTGTACAGCTTCATTGCCCAGCAGCTTCTTCTATATTTCAGGTTTTCGAGCTGTGAGATCTTCTAATGAATGTGCCCAGATTTTTTTCTGCTGTTTATAATCCAATAAAAATAGGATATTCAGTGGTGTATATCATTTTTTTTTTTTTACTTTACATTTTTTTTTTATTTTTTTTAACTTCCCTTCCTTTTTAAGAAGCCTTTCTTCATCTTCATTCTTCCTTTCTGGAATATCTGCTGATGGAAGCAGGCTGTCATATACATGTCTTTACACCTTCCAGACACAGAGGAGCTAGACTCTGAGTCCTGTAGGCATGTCAGGGCTGGACCCTCATGATGCTGTCATGTCCTATAGAAGGTGTCAGAGCATCATTTCTGCATTTGATGTTAATAGTGTCTAGTGAAGTTTTAATTCCTCCTGTCTTTCTATTAAAATGTAATTATAGTGGAAGGTTTTTACCATTGAATTGATCACAGAACATGTCAATCACTGTCCATTTCAAAATGATGTAGTCCGTCATTTGGACAGGACATTTTGCACAGGTTTAGAAGACTGGCACAGCTATGAATAAGTAGCATTGTTACAATGTAGCAGTCAGCTAAAGTATGAGGTCTGGGTTCTTAAAACTGGAAAAAAAAATACCTGGCAAAAAATTTGGGACATTTATGCCTTGGCCAACTTTGCCCAACCCCTAAACCATCCTCTGCCAATTAGACGAGGTTGAAAGTTATTGAAAGGTACAAGATCCTTTAGGATTCATTCGCACTTGTGCGATGCGGGAACGCATTCAAAATTGCATGCGTTCCATATCACACAAATAACGTGCATCTTTTTTGGAGACACTTTGCAGTGCCATTCATTGTTAATGGCACCCAACCATTGCTGAAAGTGTTTGTTAAGCCTTTTTTTTAAAACTGCCAGCCACTCTATTAGAGGCTGGCATATAACACTGTGTAAATCCTTTCTAAAAATTAGCAGTGTAAATAGCTATTTAGAGCTGTCTTCAGGCCGGTCACGTGACTCGCGGATGCTTTTTAGCTCCGATACACAGCTACTGCAAGAGGGACCATGATCTCCCTCTGACATCAGTCGGGGAGATCACGTGGCCGCTCTGCTCCTCTCGCAGAAGCAATGTCTCGGAGCTGTAAAGCGGCTGCAAGTCACGTGACTGGCCTGGAGACAGCTCCAAATGGCTATTTACACTGCTCGTTTTTACACAGGATTTACACAGTGTTGAATGCCAGCCTCTAATAGAGAGGCTGGCAGTGACAATTTTAGGTTTTTAATTTTCAATAATAGCGGCAAAGGGGGGGGGGGCAGGGTGGAGCAGAGACAGAGAGGGCACTGACAGGAAGGAAGCAGGGAGTGAGGGGGAGAGAGGAGAGCAGGGCAGTGTATGACTGAGAGACGCATTTTGACCACCGTGATCAGGGCTGAGCAGTCCTGGTTATCGTGGTCTGTTTAGAGAGGGCATACAGGAAGTGGCAGATTCAGGATGGGGGTTTACAGTTTAGGAGGGGTGCAGATTACACCGCACAAGCACTGTGCTGTTTAATCTGCTTTAAAGGACCAGGATCTGTATTTTCTTTTTTTTGGGTTAACAAACACTTGAAGTGTGTGATAAATCATGGAACAGCATTGTGATATAAAAGGATCATGAACATCTATGGTGCGATTTAGATGCAGTAGGCAGCCTAAGAAAATGAATAGGCTACCCTACCACAACACAAGGTAAAGCACAAGAAAAAGCACAGACACGCATGTGTGCTGGCGCATTGCACATATGTGAATATAGTCTTAAAGAGGAGCTCCAGAAAAAAATAAAAGTCAGCAGCTACAAATACTGTAGCTGCTGACTTTTAATATTAGGACACTTACCTGTCCACGAATCCAGGGGTGTCTTCACCCAAGCCGATTTTTCAATCGGCTCTCAGGTGCTGCCGATGCCATCTCGGATAAGGGAAACCGCCAGTGAAGCCTTGCGGCTTCACAGCCGGTTACCTACTGAGCATGCGCAAAGCACGCTGCGCTTTGTGAATGGCCCGACGGCAGGGAAAAGAGGAGGGGGGGCGAAATTCCAGATAAGTTTGCCGTGGCAAAGTCAGCTGGAAGTGAGAGCGGGTACCTGTCAAAACAAGGTACTAGCTCCCCCCGAAAGGTGTCAAATGTGGCAGCGGAAGTGGGGAGGAGGCAAATAAGTCGAGAATTAACTAATATTTCCAAATATCAATTCAAATCTTTTCTATAATACCAGTACAGCCTCCGGAAATTAGATTTGTGATCTTCTCTATTGCAAGGTGTTAAATTTGGGTCATACCCTGGGCTGTGATTCACAAATTAACCATTGAGCAAGGAATAACAAACAAGTCTTTCTGTGGATTCAGATTGTATTCCTTATTGTTATTTGTAATGTGGCTTTTAATTTGCCAGGCTATTCCTGGGATTGTTAAATGGCCCCATTAAAATCTTAGGCTGACCATCCATTATACCATTTTCTTGTACAATTTTCCTTTAGATTTACTAAAAACCACATAATATGAGGTCAAACTTAAACAACACTTTCAATTTGTATCCAATCAGGAGGCTATTGCACTACATAGTTGAAGGTAAATCAAAGGGAAATTATACAGAACTTATACAAGAAAATTGTATATTATATGGCCAGCTTTACAATGTTATGTTTGTTACCTGTTCCTAAATATGCCTTTTACGTTTAGTTTTTTTCTAAACTGAAGTATACATATTGTTTAAACATGTACATGTCTTACATGTTCCCAAATATGTTGTCCATTGTCTAATTATCTAGATTTAATCTCCATCTATCTTCCTAGCCTAAAATAGATAACGGGGATGGGATTCAGAATCGTCCAATGATGAATTTGCTGTGAATTTCTTGCCCATTAAACAGTAAATGTTTAATGGGCAAATTTTGACTGCCACTGCACCCTGGCCTACAAACTCCCAACAGCCAATAGTAGAGAGGGTACTGTCCCAGCCCCTTGCTCTAAAAGGGTTAAATAAAAGCAGCCATAATGCCAGTGTGTAGGGAATGATTGGGAGAGATCACTGATTATACAAGGCGAGATTGGAAAAAAACAGAAAAAGATATTTTACTTTTATAAATTGCAGTTGTGGATTACATTCTCATGTACAAATTTTTTTAATCGATTTGCTGAACTCTGGGCGAATCAATGTTCCCCCAATTTGCTCATCACTAATGACAATACATGTTAATAGAGGGTTCCTTCAAGACGCTCAAATCTTCTCCATGTAAGGAACATGCAGTTAGCTAAAAAATGCTTTTATAGCCAAATGTTCTGTCTTAGAATGTCATTTTTGAGTTATACTTAAAGCATTAGTAATTTAAAAGGTAGCCTCTGCACTTGGTTTTACTAGTGATAAATATTTTATGGCATGCTTAAGTCCTACTCTAGTCCTCTGGGACTGTTTGACTGTTACCATGGCAGCACTGAGGAATTATGTCAAAATCTATCCCATTACAATTAGTGCCACCCCCTTTTGTCTATTGTCAATTAATAAAACTTAGTAAAATAAAATAATCACAATCCAAAAGATACTAAATAATATTGTTAGATGAACACTCCACAGTGATTTCACAACACTCTCTATAATGTAAAACTAAAACAAAACAGTGAAGCACAATTCAATTAAATAATATCTACAACATGACAAAATAGTGAAAGTCCATTGATCAATAATTTGAATAATAATGTGAAAAATACAGTCTGTAAAAAATACAATCTATAAAAAATTATAATAATAAATAAAACATACTAAAATCTGTGCTCCCCACAAACAATGATCTTCTATTACTCTCTTTCCTCCGGTGATTAGTGCACCTCCACAAACCAGGTGAAAAACCTGCTCATCTCAAGCAAGAAACAACAGGCTCATCTACACTATAGTGTCAAAAGTATTGGGAAGCCTGCCTTTACACGCACATGAACTTTAATGGCATCCCAGTCTTAGTACGTAGGGTTCAGTACTGAGTTGGCCCACCCTTTGCAGCTCTAACAGCTTCAACTCTTCTGGGAAGGCTGTCCACAAGGTTTAGGAGTGTGTCTATTGGAATATTTGACCATTCTTCCAGAAGCTCACTTGTGAGGTCAGGCTCTGACATTAGACGAGTTCTATTGGTTTATATTAATCATTCGGATCCACTGGGATGTTTTCCTCTCTTCTCTCCAAAGATCCCACTCAGTTTACACTTTCCAATGTATTCACATTCCACAAACAAATTACATGTACTAGAAAGGAGAATACATAGTGCTTCCCATATAACACCTTTATTAAAAGATGAGATGAGCCTGTTGTTTCTTGCTTAAGGTGAGCAGGTTTTTCACCTGTTGTGTCGGTTGATTAATCACCGGAGGAAAGACAGTAATAGAAGATCACTGTTTGTGGGGAGCACAGATTTATTTTGTTTTTTATTTTTTATTTCAATTAGATTTTTTATAGACTGTATTTTTCCCAATATTATCCAAATTATTGATCAATGGACTATCACTATTTTTGTCATTTTTTGGATAATAATTATTTGAGTTGCGCTGCACTATTTGGTTTTAGAAGCACTGAGACATTACCACTTAACATCCCAGAACATCGTTATACCTGACAACTTACAGTATAGTGCAACTTAAGCCTGCTCTTACTTTAGCGTTTCTACAGCTCCCTAAAATAAAACACAAATGTAGACTTTCTGAAAGTCAGTATTTGCGTAGAATGTGCCACGCCCACCAGGTGACAGTGCTTCTTACTTGTGTTTGGCAAGTTAGATTCTGTACAGTGTAAATCAGGGACAGTATGTGTCCAAAGATGAATGCCTGGGACACAAGAAGTATGTATTCCAAACATTTTTCCTTGTGCACGTACTGCCCTAAACATTAGTACTGATCGGTTCATCATCCAGCCACAGGAGCTGCCAGCCTAATAGAGTTTGACATATTGCTGGTAGCGGGGCTGGACGATGCACATGTACTGCCACCTATATGCTAGAGCCTAATGCATTGGGGCTAAATGGTGTGCATAGGACCTTACAGTAATCTGAATTATTAAGGACAATACAGTTTTAGGACTGCTGGGACAGTTGCTGATGCTGTTCCCTATGCATCCAAACCTGCAAGATTTGTTTGGGGTATATGGACTATCTCAGTACTAGTTAGTAATCACAAATCATAAGTAATAGAAAAATATACAAAAGTTTAATAAGAACAAAAAATATATACACATAAACATTCAATTAAAATCGTGTACACCACAACTAAACAACAACTATCAGGTTTCCCCGTAAGATTTATGTTGAGGAGAGGTGTGGAGGGGTTCCTCTACCAGTTTCGCGGCGAACCGCTTCTTCAGGAGTTTGGTCTAAGAGTAGACGGTAGATTTACATGAAATAAGACAAACAGTAATGTGAATTAGTTTGATGTAATATTGTAATCCTAATTTAACATTTTATTTCTACAGAATTAGAAGAATCCAGGCAAAAATGCCCACCATGCTGGAACAAATTTGCCAACACCTACCTGATATGGGACTGCTGTGACAACTGGTTGAAAATAAAGCATGTACTCAATGTTATAGTGATGGACCCCTTTGTTGATCTCGCAATCACCATCTGCATCGTTTTAAACACCTTGTTTATGGCCATGGAGCATCATCCCATAACTGATGAGTTTGCTAATGTGCTGTATGTTGGAAATCTGGTAAGTTGTCATTATTTGTATTGCTGCTGTTACTATTATTGTTATGTACCGGTATGTTGCTGGACTTCAAGTGGCTACAGGCATCATCTTGGTATTGTTTTTTTTTTTTCAGCCAGCGGTGGCTTTCTTGTAATAGACCCCAGATGTCTCAATAAAGAGTACCTGTCACTGCCTGTTGCTACCACTGGGAA
Organism: Lithobates sylvaticus; assembly: GCA_028564925.1. Lineage (NCBI taxonomy): Eukaryota > Metazoa > Chordata > Amphibia > Anura > Ranidae > Lithobates > Lithobates sylvaticus. The sequence continues at coordinate 61,081,797 of CM053031.1, read as the reverse complement.
TATTTATATTCCCTGTGATAACAATAAAAGTGCTAAAAAAATGTAAAGTGACAGTGTAAAAAAAATTATAATTTACAGCCCCCTCGTCCTCCCGTGCTCACATGCAGAAGAGAATGCATGCCTTGGTCCCACGCACATGTGAGGTATCACCTTGAACATCAGATCATGGGCAGTAATTTTAGCACTCTAGAGTGGTAACCTGTAAAGGCTTTTAACGTGTCGCCTATAGATAATAAAATGCATGTAGTTTGCCGCAATTTTAGAGAGTGACATTTTTGTTATCTAATTATTTGGCATCTCATTATCTTTTATATTGTACCAAACAATTGGGAATTATATGGTGTTTTTGTGCTTCCAAACAAATTGCATTTGAAAAACCACTGTGCAAATACTGTGTGACACCCACCACCTTGTTCTCTATAGCCCTAGTTTTAAAAAATATAAAATGTTTGGGAGTTCTAAGAATTTCTTTTAGCAAAAAACAGAGATTTGTACATGTAAACAAAGTGTCAGAAAAGGCTTGGTCTTAAAGTGGCTAAATAATTATGTGGTGTAGATATGTTCTGCACTGCTCCCTTATGAATGCTTAAAGTGATACTAAAGTCTTGTTTTTTTATTCTTTAAAAATAACAAACATGTTATACTTACCTGTAGACATGTGCACACTGAAATATTTTGTTTCGGAATTTTGTTTTCGTTCGAAAAATACATTTATTTAGTTACTCCCGAAATGAGTTTTTATTTATTTCGTTTTTCATTTAAAATTGCATTCGTCCGAAAATCCAAATGAATTAAGGTCGAATCTGTCACTGAAGGCTTATGGTGTCTTTCGAATTTTCAAAGAAGGTTCGACGGAGCAGCTAAACTGTATGACTCTGGATAGTTTAGCTGCAATTCCACCCAATTCCAGCAGCAATCTTTTCTCTCTACGTCAAATCTTTTCTCTCTACGTCAAATCTTTTCTCTCTACGTCTAATTTTTCCTCTCTGTGTAGAATAATCTTGGACTAATAGAGTTAAGGTTAGGCACATTCGACCACAGGTTCAATGGGCACAGATTGTTATTGTCAGCGTTAAATCTCCTATTTATATCGAACAACGAAACACAACGAAAACGAAAATAAAGCATTTCTTTATGTCGGATCTTTCATTTTTTGGATTCTGCACTTCCGTTATCGTTTGTTAAAGCGATAACGAAAATACCTGAAATTCGGACGAAAATGCATTCGGACGAAAACGAATGCACATGTCTACTTACCTGCTCTGTTGCAGTGGTTTTGCCCAGAACAGCTCTGATTCTTATCTTCTCTGCCCCTCTTCGGTGCTCTTGGCCCCTCCCTCCTGTTAAGTGCCCCCACAGCAAGCAGTTTGCTATGGGGGCACCTGAGCCAAGCCGGAGCTCCATGTGTCCATGTAGACATGGAGCCGTGGTTTGGCTCCGTCCCCGCCCCCCTCTCTCTCTCTCCTGATTGGCTAACTGACTTTGAGTGATTTGCCTCTGCCAATCAGAAGGGAGAGTCCCGGATGGCCAAGGCACTTGTGCACATCGCTGGATAGAGATGGGGCTCAAGTTTTAGGTGGGCTGAGGGGGCTGCTGCAAACTGAAGGTTTTTTTATCTTAATGCATAGAATCTATTAAGATAAAAAAAAAAAAAAACCTTCTGCCTTTACAACCACTTTAATTGAGTATAAAAACTGTTGCACAAAGGGGATACATAGAATGCTTTCCTCTAACACCTATATACACACTGCTTTTTCAATTGTTGGCCATCCATAGCTGAGAGCAGTGGGCCATTGGCTCATGCTGCTGTCAGTCAAATCCTGTGAGGAGGAAGCAGGGGGCGGGGCTGATCCACACTATGTGTGTCTAAGGACGCACACAGCAGTGACTCTAGAGAGAGCCTGCATGTGTGACACCATAGGACGTGACTTGTTATGGGGACACACGAGAAGATGCGAAGCAGAAAGCGCTGGCAGGGAAACTTGAGTTTAGGGGCTTTTGGTGTTTTTTTTTTGCCAAAGCTCCTCAACTCCTTAAAAGCCTATGTGTCTATGTACACGTAGGCTTTTACAAGAGTTTAGAAGCCGCTGCGGTTAGGGGAGGTTCAACCTCCCTCATCCTCCCTCTCCTGAATGCAAAAAAATCGCCTTCAGGTTAGGAACATTTTGACCACCAGCTGCAAACTGTGGCAAAATCGTGCAGTGTTTTGCGTTTTCCCACAGCTGACCGGCCAAGGCCGTCAAGGCCTTAGGCCTCATGTACACTGGACATTTTTTGCAGCTGCTTCTAGGGACCTCAGGCGTTTTTTTTTTTTTTTACCCTGCCCCTATACTTCCCTGCATATTAGCCTTTGTGTCCATGCACACATAGGCTTTTAGCAGCGTTTAATGGCAGGAGAGTTTAGAGGCAGAAAAAAAACCACTGGAGCAGCAGAGTTTTGGCAGAAAAAATGCTTGGTGCTGTTAACACGTCTAAACCCACCTAAACCCTAGGCACGTTTAGTAATTGAACATTAATTAATTTCAATGGGCAGAATAAATAATTATTATGGCCAATGAAATTAATATTTGTCCAATCTCTTGATGCCTGTAAACATGCCTATAAGCTTGTAAGAGTATTTAGACACTTTTTGGAGCGTCAGGCTTTTTTCTGCCAAAATACAACTGCCAGGATTAAAGACTTCTAGGAGAGTTTGCAAAATGTCCTGTGTGCATGAAAAAACAGCTGCATTTTTGAGCATTAATTGAGGAGCCCTAAAAACATTACTCCCTCCAACATAAACACTAGCTGAGGGGCATTGAGCCATGATTAGTACTGAAAACATATAATTTATATAGTAATTGTCATGGACGTAGATAAGGGGGGGGGGGGGGGTTGGGGTGTCTGAAGAGCAGAGTTATGTTTGTGAAAAAAAATGGGACTTGTCCCCGTCCGGTCCATAATTGTCAATTATGGACGGGAACAACGCAAGCTCCTGTATTAATCCAGCCACTGGTCAGCCTCCCCTCCTCCCTCCATGCCAATTTAGATCTTGGCTAGGGCGAGGGTGCACCGCTGACATCTCAGGTTGGCTTGGGAGGGGGGCGGGGCGCTCCGCTGACCTCTTGGGTTGGGTTGGGAGCAGGACGGGGTGCTCCACTGACCTCTTGGGTCGGGTTGGGATCAGGGCGGGGTGCTCCACTGACATCTCGGGTCAGCTCGGGAGCAGGGTGGGGCACTCCGCTGACATGTCGGGTCGGCTCGGGAGCAGGGCGGGGCGCTCCGCTGACATCTCGGGTCGGCTCGGGAGCAGGGCGGGGTGCTCCGCTGACCTCTCGCGCCGCAGGTTTTTCTCTCCTTGGCTTATCCCTCGGTCTCTAGTTCAAAGATTTAGGCCTTAGACTGGACAATAACCAACCTCACTGCAACGTTCATAAAAACTGGAAGAAGGCAAAACTGAAATCAGGTTCAATTTTCTCAAAGAGGATCTGCGAAAATAGAATTATTACTATAAGAAACACATACAAATGATCTACGTCCCTGGTAGTTGTAGAATATGGCATTGTCTTATTTAGATTATGTTTGGCATTTCTAGCATATGGTTTATCTAACTATAGATTTGTTCTTGAATAAGTAACTATATAAATTGATTGCTGGTGTTTTTTTATTTCGTCATTGGGTAATTGCATTGCATGATACAATCCTCGGGTGAAGAAGAAAACCAATATTTATTGACGTATTGGTGTAACAAGCTGCAAGTGCTGCAGTCACCGTAGGCTCAGTGTTCTGTGAAGTCAGCAAATGTTCTGACTATGCAGAATGCATCCTGCTGAGGCAGCACAATGGAAGCAGTGCAAGCTTGTGTTTATTGGACACTTTCACTTGCAGCACTTCTAACAAAGGTTTCATTTGCATTGAAATGGAGAGTCTATGAAAGATCATAGCACCGTGGATTATTCCTAGACAGGGCAGGTCAGACTTATTCAATAAGGGTGTTTCCCTATTCCATTTTTTTTTTTTTGTACATCCAACTTTTCTTGGACTGTGCATGATAAGCTACCCATTAAATAAGATAGAGAGCATTAGCAACAGTAGGTAATCCATAGTAAACATAGCTCCCAAACTGATTTTGAGGGGCTGTTCCTGATTTTGAGGGACTGCCCCTGATTTTGAGGGACTGTCCCTGATTTTGAACAAAGTTCCTCTGTCCCTCTTTCCTCCTCATTTGTCTTTCGTTTTGGTCTGATCTATATAGTTGTATATAAAATGTACTACTTATCTTTCTAAATGGGTTTTCCCGTGCTAAAACTTTCATCCACTTTCTAAATTGCTGCATTTGTAAATGTCAAAAGTCAATATAAAGTATGGTAAAAAAAAAAAAAAGCACTTGGGGTTTAATTAATCTTTATTTTTTGTATGATTCTCCTTTAGGAGGGCGTGGCAGGGGGTCCCATGCCTACATACGTTTGCTAATAGGTGTCCCTCGTTCCCATCTCAAAAAGTTGGGAGGTATATTAGTAACCAACTGAAACATTTTGTTAATTGAGGTCTCACAGGAGGCATATCAGTGTGTACCCCATGTGAAGGCCGTGTTTACCCACACAGGAATGCACAGGTGGTCCATGCATTTGCATGCAGGCAGTCCCATTGATGTCAATTAGGATGCAGCAACTGCATGGAAACAGCTGCTTCCAGTATGACATCCACGTAGGTGTGGGTGCCTGTCCCCAAACTCACACTGTCTGTGCACCCACAACCACAGTGATGTCATATTTGGAGCAGCAGCTGTGTCGTGCAGGGGATGGGCAGAGGAATGAAAGGTCTGCCTCCTTTTTCCATTGTGGGAGCTGATAGAACACAATGGTTCTGCAGGAGGGATTCCCCCATCAACACTGACTGTGTTGATTGGGGAGTCAATCGATTTTCTTTCCTGCAACTTTGGTGTGATGTCCCTTTCAACCTCTCTTCCCCTTACCTTTATGTGCTTTTAGATATTGTTACTGTGAAACCAAGCATGGCCAGTCCAATTAAATAAAGGGGGGGGGGGCATATGGCAATATAAATCTATCCCTGCCTATAGGTTCTAACATTCATTTTCCTTATTTCTAATAGGTTAATGTTTCATTTTTATTTATTTTTTTCATAAATTTTTAATGTTTTATAGATAAGCATAGCTTATTCCTCTTGTATTATACAATGTACTAAATAAGGCAAGTAGAGAGGGGGGCAGTCAGGCGGAAGGAACACCCCAGGTCTCCCAGAGGTGGATGTAGGAGCACACCTACAGATGACAGCAAGGGTTGGTGTAAGATATTGCTCCAAAAGGACTTAGCTGGTAAATAACGTGCCCTATTACTACATTCTACTTACACAAGTTCTAATAAGGTCCCAGCTAAAATAAGGGGGGGGGGGGGGGGGGCAATATATATCCAATTATTTACTGGTATGAAATAGGTACCCTAAAAATAGTAGGGGACACTGTATTAGCAGTGGATAGGTATATATCTAAGCAGATGTAATGTAATACTTAGCCTTTAATTGCTAACAAAGTATATTACTCGCTTACCTTGTAGATTGAAAGTAGCATTTAGTTTAGCTAGGTAAGATGTACGTTTGTGCAAGGGGTTCTCATATGTATTGCGTTAGAATAGTTTCAGTAGGTGCTTAGTGGAAGGAATCATTCAAGGGACACCCCTCTATGACAACACATTCACTCCTTTCCTCTGTAATATAAAACAAACAATGCAAATAATCCAAGCCAGCAGGTTAGACAAACATTCAGACCATATGTCAGGCTTCCTATGGGTGTGTGTATGCTTACCAAGTATGATTCAGAAAAGAGAGTGCTTCCACCTGCCTCTAAGGACTTTACATTTACAAAAAGGTGTTCCATGTTCTCTGCAATCCACCACACTATTTGCATCAAAAGCGCTGCACAAACAGTTGGCGCTACATAAATCCTGTTTAATAATAATATTAATAATAATAATATCTCTATCTACAGTATTTATGAATGTGTTTGTTTGTATTAGAAAAAAAATACTTACTGTATATACTCGAGTATAAGCCGAGTTTTTCAGCGCATTTATTTGTGCTGAAAGTGCCCCCCTCAGCTTATACTCGAGTCAAGCACTTTTCTGCAGCAGAATGACATTTTCTGACCAGACTTTGGGGCCCCGTATCTCGGCCCAAATTTGGTGTGCAAACCCAGTGGAACCAACACTACAACATATCCAATTTGGGGTTCCTAGCACCAAGTGGCCCCGAGATACAGGGCCCCAAAGTCAGTCAACTGTGTCCATCTGCAGCAATGTCATTTCGGACCCTTTGCTAGGGGGGCATCTAGGAACCCTTAACTACTAAGTTTGAAGTTCAGGGGACCTATGGCTGCAAATTGGCACAGTGAGGCATGCAAATGGGCACAGTGAGGCTGCAAATGGGTATTGTTGACCCTCTTTTACACTTAAGCCCCATACACACGGTCGGACAATCCGCGGACCAGGTCCGTCGGACCATGTCCGTCATACTTTGTCCGATGTTGGTTTTGCGTACACACGGTCGGACAAAGTTGTCGGAAAATCCGATCATTCTGAACGTGGTGACGTTTGTTGCCTACGACGGGACTACGTAGAGGCTAGTAGCCAATAGCTTTGGTCTTGTAATGTGATCTGAGCATGCGTAGCACTTTGTCCGGTCGGACAACCGTACACACGATCGGATTTGGTGTGATCGGACCGTGTTGTCGGCAAATCTTTCCAGCAGGAGATAAGACTTTGTCCGTCAGACAATCCGACGTACACTGTCCGATGGTGCATACACACGGTCTGATTTTTCAACAACATTGTCCGATCGGACAGAATCCATGAAAAAGTCCTACCGTGTGTATGGGGCTTTACAGTAGCTGCGCATTTCTCACCCTAGGCTTATACTCAAGTCAATACATTTTCCCATTTTTTTGTGGTAAAATTAGGTGCCTCGGCTTATATTCGGGTCAGCTTATACTCGAGTATATACGGTATGATTGTAGAAGAAAGTTTTTGCAAGTTTTATTAAAGTCACTTATTTGATAATCAGATGCTGATAGGAGAACGTACATGCTCTTACTCTTTCTCTTTTTTCTTTTTCAATTTTCTTTTCTCTGCTTGCTCCTCAGGCAAAATGTTTCCAATGTGCTTGCTCTGCGTTGCCTGACTTCAGCTATATGGGTGCCCATGTGTCGGGAGATATTGAGTCTTCTCTTCATGCGTGCTGCTGTTTTGAACTATAAGCTTACATACAGCCGCTCCCAGCACCGCACACACATAAGAGATACAAATCCAAAACCATTCCTCTTCTTGTCTTCCACAGCAATGATTGACAGCAGCTCCCGAGCTTTGGTTGTGGTTCTGTACATCTCACGCTGCCTGTGTGTGCGGAGCTGGGAGTCGCTGCACTTGCAGTTCAGAACAGGAGTGCGTATGAAGTGGAGACTTCAACAGGACATCATAGATCCTGGCAGGCACAGAGGGAACCCACATCTCTGAACACGGGCAGAGCAGCCGTGAGACAGTATGCAGAGAAAAATTTAAAAACATAAACAGCAAGAGCATATACATTAAATTGTCTAAAGTATTGGGACGTCTGCCTTTACACGCACATGAACTTTAATGGCATCCCAATCTTAGTACATAGGGTTTAATATTGAGTTGGCCACCCTTTGCAGCTATAACAGCTTCAACTCTTCCTGAAAGGCTGTCCACAAGGTTTTAGGAGTGTGTCTATGGAAATGTTTGACCATTCTTCCAATTTTTTTTTACATGAATACCTGGTCCGCCTTTTAAAATCCAGAGGGGTCACACCGTGCCTTGAGCACTAGGTTTTCTCTTGTATGTTATATTAGATTAGACGGACCAGGTTTGGTACACACATTGCCAATTCCTGTTCTATTATTGACCATTCATCTAAAAGCGCATTTGTGAGGTCAGGCACTGATGTTGGACGGCAAGGCCTGGCTCGCAGTCTCGGCTCTAATTCCTCCCAAAGGTGTTCTATTGGGTTGAGGTTAGGACTCTGTGCAGGCCAGACCTTGCTTTGTGCACTGGTCCAAATCATTTGGTGGAGGGGGATTATGGTGTGGGGTTGATTTTCAGGGGTTGGGCTTGGCCCCTTAGTTCCGGTGAAGGGCACTCTTAAGGTGTCAGCATACCAAGACATTTTGGACAATTTCATGCTCCCGACTTTGTGGGAACAGTTTGGGGATGGCCCCTTCCTGGTCCAACATGACTGCGCACCAGTGCACAAAGCAAGGTCCATAAAGACATGGATGAGCGAGTTTGGGGTGGAGGAACTTGACTGACCTGCACAAAGTCCTGACGTCAACCCCATAGAACACCTTTGGGATGAATTAGAGTGGAGACTGCGAACCAGGTCTACTCATCCAAAATCAGTGCCTGACTTCACAAATGCTCTCCTGGAAGAATGGTCAAACATTACCATAGACACACCCTGGACAGCCTTCCAAGAAGAGTTGAAGCTGTTATAGCTGCAACGGGTGGGCCAACTCAATTTTGAACCCTACAGACTAAGACTGGGATGCTATTAAATTTCTTGTGTGTGTAAAGGCAAGTGCCTCAATACTTTTGACAATATAGTGTGAGTTCAGCATCTCATTTTACTTTACCTTTTCTCATTTTAAATCACTTTAAGCACACTTGAACAATTAGCCATCATTGCCCTTTGGCATAATAAATACTGATTCAGATATATTTTGTGTTTCTGATGAGTGCAGAAATGTTAAATCAACCAACAGCTCCTTATACCTCTTGGGAACCCTATTGGGGAGACCTTTGAACCTAAGCTCCCAAACTAGGAGCTCCCATACCAGTTTTGTTGAACTTTAAAAGGAACCTGCCATGAAGGTGAGAGATATTTTACTGACCAGAAACAAGCATTGGTTAGTGGGGTCTCACTGTATACTAGTCAACCTATTCATTGCTATGCAGTGAAGGAAGAGTAAAGTTGACAATCCCACAATTTGTATACATGCATTAAAAAATGAAATTTCTTTGAAAAGGGCACCCTTTGACCCACATATCCCTACCTTTCCTGCAGTCTCTATAGCTCCTTGCTGTACTGCAGATAGCACTAAATTTGTCAGTTTTAGAGACCAGAGGGAGACGGGACATCATTCCCTTGCTCACATGGCAGTTCTTGGGCTTAAATATTTGGCTGCTAGATTTACGCACTGGCTCAGGTGGGCAGGTGACATGATCCATCCATACACAGAAGTGCCTGGTATTCTCACCAGCTGCCAAGGAGGAAGGAGGGACAATAGAACACAGACAAAGTGAGCATAAGAAGTGATATTGGGACATTATCACTTTGCTCTGCATGGACAAGGTGACAGTATTACTTTAAAGATAAGTCAGCGATCAAGGCACCCATGTTTCTAGTTTGACAGGTTTGACAGGTGTATTCCCTTTTATGTGCAATTCTGTCCCTAGTGCAGGTGAGTCAGCGCTGAATAATGGTCAATCATTTGGATAGCTGTCATATTGGGACTTCTCTTGGGTTTTCTTACAAGATGCAGAGCTAGATTGGCAAGCTTTTCATCTGCACAGTATAATCAAAGTAAAGACGCCAGGAAAGTATTTGGAAGTAAATGCTCACAAGCACAGGGGAGAATATAAATTGCATGTGCAAGAATGCACCAAGCAGGATTTCAGCCCAAAAAACAAGTATTAGCACACTAACCAATTAAAGTGGAGCGAGTATGAGATATAGTTTTCATGCTCAGGGCATGCATGCAAAGTAATGTGTAAGTATATCACTTCCATAGCTCCCAACTGTCCCTGATTTCGAGGGACTGTCCCTGATTTTGAGCAATGTCCCTCTGTCCCTTTTTCCCCCTCATTTGTCCCTCATTTTGGTCTGATCCATATAGTTGTATATAAAAATGCACTTTTTATCTTTCAAAAAGTGTTTCCCAGTGCTAAACCTCTTATCTAAATTCAAAATTGCTGCATTTGTAAATGTTCAAAGCCAATATAAAGGAATAGGAGTGGCAAAAAAAGTCCTTGTGGATTTAATTAACCTTTTTTTGGGTTAATTCCTCTTTAAGGGGGGTGTATCAGGGGGCGTGTCTTATGCCTACATACATTTGCAAGTAGGTGTCCCTCATTCCTATCTCAAAATGTTGGGAGATATGCACTTCTAGGTGTACTGTATTATGTCTCGCACAGATTACAGTACTCCTCCTGGCAAAGTCCTAACTTTCTTTACTTTCATGAATGCCATGGGCACAGTCTCAAAGCCTGTTGACATAGCACAGGCCCTTAAGCATACATTTTATCCCAGGGCATTTCATATCCATATAACATAGATTTGAATTTATTTAGGCTCCTTCCCAGCATATTGGTCTCCTGCTATGATGCAACAGAATATCTACTTGTTATACTTTATATAATCGGTGCTGTCAACCAACATGGTATAATGTAAAGGAGGGACACAAAATATCTGAGGGTGTCAGGTCCTATCCCACCTAATATTTTTACTCCATTAAAGGAAAGAAGACAGAACCAGACATTTGGTAGAGTTAAAACCCTTCCCACTCTATCCAAAATGTATCTATAAATGGGTTTTAAAGCAAAACTTCACTTTTATGGACAAAAGCTGCTGTCTTCAAGTCTGTTACATACATTGCAAAGAATCTTATTGCAGACCCTTAGCTGCTTCTGTTCTGCAGGTACTGAGACAGGTCAGTGCACTAACTTCCTACTATTGAAGAAAGTGGGGAGGGCCTGCCTGCCATAATCTCCTGACTAGTCCTATAGTTGTAATTTAGGATGCACTAATACCATTTTTTTTACGAGTATGAGTACTGATACTTTTTTTTTAGTACTCGCCAATATCAATTACAGATACCTACCGCAACTGTTTTGTTTACACTTCAGCTGTCAGCAATGGTACAAAGCTTTGAAAAGTCTTTAACAAAGGAAATAAATTGATTTTGTTTTTTAATTTTAATTTTTTATGTGAAATGTGTAAATATATGTTAATATATATGTGTGAAAATATTCACTAACAAAGCAAACAAAAAAAAAGTTTTAATTGTTTATCGTTTATAAAATAGATGTGAAAAAAAAAGCAGGAAAATAATAATTAAATGGAGGAGAATAGGGAGTTAATTAGGGCCCCTTTCACACTTATACGACTTGTCCCACGATTTGGGACTGCAAAGTAGCATGACAAGTCGTTCCCCATGATTTCCAAAGACAGCCATTCATATTAGTACGACTTCAAGTCGTTCCGACTTCAAAGTAGTCCCTGCACTACTTTTGTCCGATTTTGATGCCACTTACACAGGCATTCCTTGAAATCGCGGCAAAATCGTGGTAAAATCGCGCAACTTTGAAGTCCCACAAGTGTGAAAGGGGCCTAAGGCTGATTAGAGTAAATTAAGGGTTACTAAGGGGTTAAACAGAGAAACATTTATTCATCCCCACTGACAGCTCAAAGAACCGAGCCTGAAATTATCGGTTTCAGGTATCGGTGCATTTGCACGAGTACCGATACTTGTGCAATTACTCGGTATCGGCACCGATACCGATACCAGTATCAGTGCAACCCTAGTTGTAATAAGAAAAATACTCCTGGAAAAGTGAATTACTTGAGTATGTAGAATGCCCCCAATTTTGCCATGTTTGCAAAGCAGCAACCCTTTAATTTTTTGCGAGGTTTAGACAACCACAGCAACCCTAAATGGAAATTGAAGAATTATTTTGAATAACATAATGGCTTGTGTTTTTGATTTACTTTTTGGGGTGTGTTCTTTCCTTAAATTGGTCATATTTATTGATTTTAACAACTCTTCATTGCAAAATAAAATCCTACTTTTCAATTAAGCCAGAGTTGTTCTTTAAGCCCTTGGGTCTCATTGCTAATACTATAAACACTAAAGAAAGTCCTTAAGTAGTTTTGAATCTGACCCAGATAAATGTCATAACTTTCCCGGATTAGCCATAATCCACTACAAATTTTTCAATTCCTCCTCTGCCAGCACAGAATTTGCACTGTGTTGTTATCCCTTTCTACCACAGCCATGAAAAATTAATAGGCTGCAGTGCACTTTGTGTGCCATCTAATTAGCAGCCACACTTTGGCTGAGGTTGTCAACTGCATTGTTTATTCTCTCTTTCATGTTCTTTGGAGGGGGGGATGAATCATTAAACAGATTGTCACTCCGCACGGTACCTCTGGAAAGACCCAAATGACTGGTTTTGTGTGTTTAATGGGAATTGAGCTGCTACCTACAGCAGCTCATGTTTGTTTTTTTCCTTTGGAACACAAGCTTTTGTGAACCCTTTTAAACATTTTGTGATGATTTACAAATCTTTGTGGGGATAATTCAGGAATTTAGGATGTGATTCTGTGACGCTAATGCTGGAATTATTAGTACCCCCCAGACATGGAATTTCCTTGTTATAGCTGACACATGGACACAGCGCACAGTACATCATTACAGTTTCTGGTGTTTTCATGTTCTGATTGGCCATAGTTGTCATCTGATTGGTCAAGAATACAAGATGGATTTTGTGAACCATAATCAATTGCAAATTATTAACATGTTTTGTGGCATTGTCATTTCCTTAGGTATTCACTGGTATTTTCACTGCAGAGATGGTCTTCAAACTCATTGCATTAGACCCCTACTACTATTTCCAAGTGGGATGGAATATATTTGACAGTATTATTGTCAGTCTGAGCTTGATGGAACTTGGTCTGTCCGATGTGGAAGGATTGTCTGTACTGAGGTCCTTTAGATTGGTGAGTATATCATGGAAATGAAGTGTAATGAGAACACAAGGAAACATGTCAATAATAAAATGGTTTGGGTAAAGTCTATGAATAATAAAAGGAAAAAAAAAAGTGTAATCAGTTACCTGTATGTATACTATGTGTGGAAATGAAAAAGGACCTATAGTCATATTTCAAATCATATAAAATTATCTATTCAGTGTGTAATAGTTTAAAAACCCTTTTTGTATTCATTTTATATCATTTGTAACTAATTATGAACATGGGAGCTCCCTTATTTTTTCATTACATAAGCAGGCTCTCCTTCCTTCTTGTCTTATCTCACTAATAAGGTTGGTCTAATTGATAAATATAGCTTCCTTTCTATGCCTGATAGAAAGAACCCATGTCTTCTTTTAAGTGATAGTAATGCTATTTGACAGTGCTGCCATTGCCTTTTTGATGCATATCAAGTGTAATTTTTCACTAAACAATATCGTTATTCTCCAAAGATAATCCATACGCATCCCCTACTTAAAGTGATACTAAAGTCTTGTTTTAAAAAAAATAACGAACATGTTATGTGCAGCGGTTTTGCACAGAGCAGCCCAGATCCTGCTCTTCTCAAGTCCCTCTTCATTGCTCTTGGCCCCTCCCTCCTGTTGAGTGCCCCCACAGAAAGCAGCTTGCTATGGGGCACTCGAGTCAAGCCACTGCTGTGTGTCCATTCAGACACAGAGCCATGGCCAGCCCCCTCTCTCTCATTGGCTGATTGACAGCAGCGGGAGCCAATGGTGCTTCGCTGCTGTCTTAGCCAATGAGGAGGGAGAGCCGAGTCTCTCATGCAACATCGCTGGATTGAGATGGACTCAGGTAAGTATTGGGGGGCTGAGGGGGGGGCTGCTGCACACAAAAGAATTTTCATTTTAATGCATAGAATGCATTAAGATAAAAAAAGCCTTCTGCCTTTACCACCTCTTTAAAGTGTAACTACAGGCAACATTTGTATTCAGTTTTGATTAGAGGGATTAGAACACCTGGCAGTTTTTATTGTTGTCTGTGCCCCATTAGGGAGATTCCCCCTCTTTAATTGTCCTGTTTACCACTATCATCGAAAGTGAAAGTAAATGAAAATCCCAAATTTTCGATTGACACCCAAACAGTAATAGAGGGTAAATCTTTCAATGGGGACACTATTTTTTTATTTTACCCTGCGATTCCCTCACTTGGATGGATTTCCTCTCACTTCCTGTTTTTGCTATGGGACGGAAAGTGATAGGAATTCTCCCTATGGGTCCCAGGTGGAAAAAAAACTGATAGGGTTTATAGAAGGGTTGCTGGTTCAAATCCCAACCACGACACTACCTGCCTGGAGTTTGCATGTTCTCCCTGTGCCTGCGTGGGTTTACTCCGGTTTCCTCCCACAACCCAAAGACATGCAGGTAGGTTAATTGGCTTCTGTCCAAAAGAATTGGCCCTAGTATATGAATGGGGACCTTGGATTGTGGGCTCCTTGAGGGTAGGGACTGATGTGAGTGTGCAATGTACAGGGATAGGGACAATTGTAGACACTCACTCAGGTTGAACTGGATGGACTGATGTCTTTATTCAACCTTACTAACTAACTATGAAACTGTACCCTCCTTCACGCTATCCTAAATGCTTTTCCTCCTTGTAATGTGTTCTGTGAGCTCCTGAGTCTCTCTCTCCCCACACCTCACTTCCATTGTTTTGGAATAAGCATTGCACGTTAGTTGTGACCATGTGCACTACTCTATGCACATTACAAATCCCATAGTCCATAGTCCCCAGTCCATCTCGGGAGCGAGCAAGTTTAGAGATGATCAGGCGCAGGCAATGTGACAGGTGAGTATTAAAAAAAATTTCCCTATATAGTTTTTTTTTTTTTTTAGTTACTGAGTCACTATAAAGATTGTTCTACTTTAAGACCATGCACTAATATTTCAGAATATAAGTTAGCAAATACACACTTTACAGATCTAACAGTGATCCCTGCACCATCGGCATTTAGAAACTTACTCTCAGCTTCTGATAGCTTATCTGTATATTGTAACATGATTGTTCTATTATTCTCACAGTTTACAGTGGTGTCTATATATCCCAAGTTTCCCAGTTTCTCTAAGAAGGTACTTCACACACCTTATGGTTTTGAGCCATTTACCCATTGAAGTGACTTATGACCTATTAAAGCTGAACACCAGGCAGATATAAAAAATACAAAAATGAATGCAGTTCTGTGATCATTGATCCCTAAATAAAACTTTTTAAAGGCAAGCAGAGCAAGTACCTGAATTTGACTTGGTATCAGCCTCTTGCAGTCCTTGTACATCAGAGTTTAGGGAGGAGAAGGGAGAAGCAGCACAGATAGCCAATCAGTCATGCTGGGATGCAAAAAGCATGCTGATAGGAGGATTGCACAGAGAAACAGAACGATGAGCTCATAATTCTGCTGCTTCTCTTTTCACTGTCCAGTCACAGGACTGGAGTGTAGAGGAGGCCTGTAAGTGTTACTGAACAGCAGCAGAGAAAAATCAGGTCTCGTGTCCTGCCAGACAAGCCTGTGTGGTGTGTCCGAACTGTAAATTAGTAACCCATGGTATCTTTGTGTGCCGCTCAGGCTCGGTAGATGTGGGGTGTGTGTGTATGAATTCCTCCACTTCTGCATTTAAGTGCTGTCGAGGTATGGAGACCATCCTGTCTCCTTCAATGGCTCAAGGGAGGGAAGGAAAGTGATCCCAGATGCCACACATCCATGTGGTCCTATGAAGGTGAACAAAGTGGCAACCTCAGCCTGGACTCCAACTAGGCCACGTCCCAACGCGTTTTGCTCCGCCTCCCACAGCTTAGTCGTGGGGATCATGTGTAGATATGTAAACTGGCAGATAAAACAGCTCCCTTATATGTTTTTTTTTTATCTGTGTATGTAGCTGTTTACTAAAAAAGCCAGGGTGCTCCTTGGTTACACTTATCTTTTAAATTCGGTATTGATTTACCCACCCCTGCTCATTTGTAAAGACACCGTAAGAATGCCATACAGGCACATTGGTTGTAGCCCTCTCATTCCATTTATGGCTGTCAGCCAGATTAATAACTTAAATTGAAGGAAATGCTTTTAGTTTATAAATGGTATGCTTTATAACATCATTTTGCAGTTGAGTGCCCTGGCCCTTTTCTCATGGATAAAATAGAGGATGAATTAAATATCTAAGAGCAATAATTATTATTTACTATAGCCTGGAAACTGACCTCTCTCATTCCAGCAACATGAAATGTTCTAAAACTACAAAATCGCAAACAGCAGTTGTGCAGGGTGTAAGATAATGTCATAATCAATAAAATGTTTCTGCTAATAAACTTTTAACAAAGAAACCACAATGCTCCGATCAACCTGCCTAATTACCAGCTTGCAGAAAAAATGTAAACACTCGGGAAAGTCTTAGGCTGGCCATACAAGTTACATTTTCTTGTACAATTTTCCTTTAGATTTACCTTAAACTATGTAGTGCAAGGGCCTGCCTAATTGGATAGAATTGAAAATTGTTTAGTTTTCACCTCATATTATATGGTTTTTGGTAAATCTAAAGGAACATTGTACAAGAGAATTAAAAATGTATGGCCAGCCTTAGTTTCAGAGAGTAATAGCATTTTTGTTAAATAGTTAACTAATTCTTAGAGATCTCTACATTATATCTAAGAGTGGCCATATAAACATGATTATACCCCTTGACAGCCTGATGTGATGATAATGAGAAGAGGGTATGGAAGCATGGGCATGGCATATGTTACCAAAGTGACATCCCAAGCACTTTGGACCTTTAGAAGCACAGTTATTTCACACAAAGTTGTGATTGTGATGGTGCTTTGCTTCCCTGTTCTCACTGAGAAAAAGGACATGAAGTAATTGAGTTTGTGCATGCCTATTTTGATTCTTGGCTAACATACGATACGCCATGGGCAGGTGATGCATACTCATGGAGAAAATCTGACTAGAAGGATTGTGTTTTAAAAAAGGACAGTTGGGAGCTACATACAAATATTTACTTATCTCTGATGTTCCTATTTTTTTTAGCTCCGAGTCTTCAAGTTGGCAAAATCATGGCCTACTCTCAACATGCTTATCAAGATCATTGGCAACTCTGTGGGAGCTCTGGGAAATCTGACTTTGGTGTTAGCCATTATTGTGTTTATTTTTGCTGTGGTCGGCATGCAGCTCTTTGGTAAAAGCTACAAGGAATGTGTCTGTAAAATATCGCCTGACACATGTGAGCTTCCACGCTGGCACATGAACGACTTCTTCCATTCCTTCCTAATTGTCTTCCGAGTACTGTGTGGAGAGTGGATAGAGACTATGTGGGACTGTATGGAGGTGGCTGGACAATCTATGTGCCTAACGGTGTTTATGATGGTGATGGTCATTGGAAATTTAGTGGTAAGTGACGTAATAAATAATATG
This sequence comes from Lithobates sylvaticus, assembly GCA_028564925.1. Taxonomy (NCBI): domain Eukaryota; kingdom Metazoa; phylum Chordata; class Amphibia; order Anura; family Ranidae; genus Lithobates; species Lithobates sylvaticus. The sequence goes on along the minus strand of CM053031.1, from coordinate 61,064,570 downwards.
TAATAAAAAACAGTTCCCGCTCAGTGATATATATTTTCTGTTTGGATGTTTAAAAATGAAAACTCTTGGTTCCTCATGTAAAGTACTGTGTATCATAAAATTGACAAAACAGAATCCCAAATATTTTTGGAGGTGAAACAGTTTACATATATGTATTTCAACCGGACATTAGTTGTTCTGATTCAGCTTTATTAGATGATGTTAACTATATTTTTGTGGCCCATTTGTTTAAACCTGAAAATGAAGGGCATTTTCAGGGTCAGATTTTAAAAACTGTTGCAGAAAATCAGATCTGCTATTAAAAAAGAAGTGCAAATGGGTCTAAAATCTATACAGGTCTTCTCCTTAGTAACAGAAGTTAAAACATTTCTGAGCGTAACCGTTTAATGCAATCTCAAGCTTAAATTTCTGAAAAAAAAAAAGCCAAGCACCACCAAGCACTGAAGCAGCCATGAATCAGTTTTTTTAATGCACAAAATATTTCACTAAGCAATGTCCTAAGCAGCAGGCTGGCTTAGGCTATTGATCACAGGGTTAGCATGTTTTGGTTATTTGCCACTGTTTCAAAATTAGGAAGGGGCCATGGGTCCCTGCTGGATTCAGAAATGCATGATTGTGTATGCTAAAGCCTAACCATACTATAAAGACAATATTTAGTGCTTGATCCAGACTGAATTTGTGAAACGATTTACAACAGTAATCAGAATCGCTGATGCCTGTCTGATTACGTAGACAATGAAATGTGCTTATCCTGGCCTAAAAGGGATATTCATCATTGTATTCAAAGAATTAGCCTACCTAAAGTTATATCTTAGTCATAGGTAGAGCCTGGTGGGCTGAGTTAGCCCCTGGCTTTTTATATGTTTCTAACAATATACCAACAGCAAGTTGAGTTCTCTCTGCCATAAATCTGGTCCTGTTCATTTCCAATGAAATTGATCTATTATGGCCACGTGGCCATATTAGGTTAATGATCCCACAAGCATTTCCTGCCCCTTTGTGTATGTGAAGCTTTGGGGTAGGAAATCCCCCTCTTTCAGAACATGGGCCCAACACTGACAGTTGCCTTCCAGATATGGTCAAACATGGGTTCAGACTGAACTCAGAGATGAACCCAAGTTCATGCCTTCTCCCCACTTGGGAATTTTTCCCACCCACCCTTTGCATGTTCCAACTCCTCCTGTTGAATTGTGCAGAGCAAGAATGCCTCATAATTGCCATAGCAGGTATTCAGATGCAGGAGCTCTAGTGCAGATATCTAACAAAAAAAGTTCCCAAGATACGTAAGAAAACTGTCAGGTTGTTTAACTCTTGCGCAGTTACCAAAAGCTAACCTATCTGTTTTTGGTGGACTGACCATTTCATGTTTGCGTACAATAATGTTCTAGTAGACTCATATTTCTCTTGTATTTTAATTGCATTCTTAGGTGTTAAACCTGTTCTTAGCTTTGCTGCTGAGCTCATTTAGCTCAGACAATCTTTCTGCATCAGATGATGATAATGAAATGAATAATCTACAAATTGCCGTGGCCAGAATGCACATTGGGATTGCGTGTGTGAAAAGGAAAGTACGGGAGTTCATGCAGGACGCATTTGTGAAGAAGAAAAAAGAGCTGGAAGAAAATAAACCTCTAGAAGACATGCAGAACCAGAAAGACAGCTGTATATCCAACCACACCACAGTGGAAATAGGCAAAGATTTTGACTACCTGAAGGATGGGAATGGCACAACGGCCACAAGTGGTATTGGAAGCAGCGTGGAAAAATACAATATTGACATTGAAAGTGACTATATGTCATTCATACATAACCCAAGCCTCACAGTGACTGTACCAATAGCTGTAGGGGAATCAGACTTTGAAAACTTGAACACAGAGGAATTTAGTAGTGAGTCTGACCTTGAAGAAAGCAAAGAGGTAAGCTATATTTATGACTTTCAAATATTTATTTTGGTTGGTATGTAGTGATTACAGGGTTTTTAAGAGTCTGATGGCTGAACAAGATTTTACCCATCTGATGGGCAGAGACTTATTAAAGCAGAACAGTGGGCTCTAGGAAATATAGAAGCTTTGCCCCCCTGCCCCATCAGTCACCTACTGCCTACTAGTGCACCCTCACTTGTAAAATGACTTGCAGGTGCACAATCTTGGCCAATAAACTATCCCCCAGTCCCAGGCGTCTGCCCAGATTGCCTTGTGGATGATCCAGCTCTGCTGATGGGTTTATAGACGCAACAGCTGTATTGTATACATTTAAAAAAATATGACTTGTCCTTCAGGACTTGCTGCTAGGAGGATAAAGACAAGCCAAAACTATTATCGATAGTTGACTGATAATTGACCAAAGATCAAAGAAGAAAGAAAGGGTGCAACTATCTTGTTCACAAAGTAATCTGTGTAATAAAAGATGGGTAAAATACACTCACAAACATTTCAAGAGAAAGGTGCATATCAGAGCCTGCAGCATAGGGATGGCATGAGGTAGCCCTTGGTTTCCAGTAGGGAGGCTGCAAATCCAAGCTAAGAACTGTACCTTCAAGCACAGCTGACACAATGGTGATGCATCTGCCAAATGATGGAGAGAGGCTGGCTTCTGGCAAAACTTCCAGGCTGTGAGGTTGCTGTGGTAAAGCATTGTGGGGAATTCTTCCCCTTTCCCAAGGCTAGTACATGGGCTGACGGAACTGTCTTTACAGAAGTGACTACTAACTGCTGCCATGTCTCAGTTATTAATAACCTCTATAAAGATAGTCCCACTAGCTTATATACTACAATTGGGAAAGGGTAATAAAATCTCCAAAACACGTTGCCACAGCAGCCTTACCACCTCCCAATTCAGAAGTGTTCCCAAGAGCCAGGAGGATTCCACTGCATCTCTCCATCATTCAGTTGGTCCTCCACCATTCTATCATCAGTAATCCAGCACACAGTTCCTGGCTTGCATTTGCAGTCCCACCACTGTCCACTGAGAGCTGCCTGATGCCCTATGATGCATTCCAAAATGCTTTCCTCCAAAAAGTTTATGCGTGCATTTTAATCTTTTTTTTAAAGAACAGATTACTTTGTTTAATGCACACATTTGTTGTGCCTGTTCTTTCCAGTTTTATCTTTGTATTGGAAACATTTGTACTTTATTAGTGCTCTTTAGAGGTCCCAGTGTCAGCAATATATAACGAAAATGGAAAGTCAAGGGCCACACCACAGCTAAGAGGTCCAGATACAAGTTTATTCCAATAAAAGTGAGAAGGACAGAACAAAAGTAGCCAACACATTTCAGGGGTCAAAGACCGCCCCCTCCATTAGGAATTGATTGACAACAGTGTTAATAGACTAGAAGTGAACTGGACCTGTAATGTTATTTTTTCCAGTGTGATTGCAAGCACATGCCTTGTCAGCAGCTGGTTTGGCCAGCGTCAGCAATAGATAGTAGTTATCAATTGGGAAAATCTGGTGCTCTGACAGCGGATTGGGGCAGTAGGGGAGTGCAGGATGCTTGCTGTGTCTGCTAAACATTTTACGCTGACTGCAAAGTCTAGGTTTGTTTTAAATTGTTAAAATATTGTTTTTAAATCTGTGATAGACTTTGGTAATTTCAGAACTGCTACCAAATTGCAGCAATGCACTGTAAGCTAGTATATTATTGGGGCAACAATTTTAGAGAGTCTTAAGTTCTAAACAAGTTTGAAAGTGTCTTATTTAAATCCTAACTGGCTTTTCCTGCTATATCTACAAACCTAGCTTTCTAACCTTACATGCAATGAATAAAAAAAAAAACTGTGTAAATGCTTTTTGTCGATAAAGTCCATCACTGAGATGGAAAAAAATAGAAAAAAAGAAGGCAGTAATGATTGTAAATCAGTGCAAAGTGGAATTTCTTGTGGTTGTATAGGCAATGCTAGAATGTTGCCTATTGCATTATATTGAGGCTTAGAACTGCAAAAGCTTTTGGTATCTCTAGTTACTGTTATTTCCATTTCTGTATTTTTGCTTGTTATACAATCCTGGTTTGGAAGAAAAGTAAATGACCAGGGGAACTGCTAGATCATTTCTAGAGTATTTCCAGTCATGCTTTATATTTAGTGATGCACCCTTTGTGTATAAGGGCATGGTCAAACTAGTGCTTTTTAAAGACAATCTGTCAGACTCCTGGGCAATTCAAACATGAGCATATGATAAAAAAAAAAAGTGGAGGTGACCTTGAGTGAAAACCTCATGTCAAAAAGATCAGTATATACATAGACTAATTATAGCCAAAATGATATGCTAATCCATTATTATGTAGAATAGGGTTGCCACCTTTTCTTCAAGCCAAACCCGAACACTTTAGCAGCGCACTGCAAATATTTTTTTTGTAGTATATTATATTCATATTTATATTTATTTATTATATTATATTTATATATATATATATATATATATATATATATATATATATATATATATTCATTACTTACATAATCTGTACAATGCAATAATATTTGAAATTAAATAACATTTCTAGAGGGTATGATGGGGGCAGTATGTACAGCAGAGAAGTGTGGAGGGTATAATGGGGGCAGTATGCACAGGAGAGGAGTGTGGAGTGTATAATGGGGGCAGTAAGTATGTACAGCAGAGGAGTGTGGAGGGTATAATGGGGGCAGTATGTACAGCAGAGGATTGTGGAGGGTATAATGGGGCAGTATGTACAGGAGAGGAGTGTGGAGGGTATAATGGGGCAGTATGTACAGCAGAGAAGTGTGGAGGGTATGATGGGGGCAGTATGTACAGGAGAGGAGTGTGGAGGGTATGATGGGGGCAGTATGTAAAGGAGAGGAGTGTGGAGGCTATGATGGGGCAGTATGTGCAGGAGAGGAGTGCAGAGGGTGTGATGGGGGCAGTATGTACAGGAGAGGAGTGTGAAGTGTATAATGGGGGCAGTATGTACAGGAGAGGAGTGTGGAGGGTATGCAGTATGTACAGCAGAGGAGTTTGGAGGGTATTATGTGGGCAGTATGTACAGGAGAGGAGTACGGAGGGTGTGATGGGGGCAGTATGTACAGGAGAGGAGTGTGGAGGGTATAATGGGGCAGTATGTACAGGAGAGGTGTGTGGAGGGTATGATGGGGCAGTATGTACAGGAGAGGAGTGCAGAGGGTATGATGGGGGCAGTATGTACAGGAGAGGAGTGCGGAGGGTATGTTGGGGCAGTATGTACAGGAGAGGAGTGTGGAGGGTATGATGGGGCAGTATGTACAGGAGAGGATTGTGGAGGGTATGATGGGGGTAGTATGTACAGGAGAGGAGTGCGGAGGGTATGATGGAGGCAGTATGGGGAGGGATTTCTTGCAGTGTCTGTGGGATGACCAGGGAATGATGTCCCTCAGCTGGGGGATAGGAAGCAGCTCTGAGTGATGTCTGTCAACTGTATGTATGAAGTGGTCTGGGAGTGATGTAAGCTGGGGATAGTTGGGGGCTGAGAAGTGGTCAGATAGTAATGTCTATAATAAAAAAGCTTTTTTGTTCATCCACTAATATACACAGCAATAAATCATACAGCAGTACAACTCAATGAAAACAATCTGGTATAAGATGCCAGCTCCTAGCAATCTGTGTGTACAGATGCTGCTAAGGTAATTGATGACCATTCATATAACCCAGTGTTTTCCAAGCTCAGCCTCTGAGTCTGTACAATCAGAGGTGTACACTCACCACATATACACAGGATTAAGTAAATTGGTAATAAATTGACTTCACATAATCTGGACAGAGGATCGGGGATGTTTGAATAGATAGATAAGTGTGCTGCTTGGGAGATAATGTGAGTGGGCTGTGATTGGGCTGCAGACTCCCTACACACACTAACTTGATGTCTCTTCCGATTCTCCTTATCTTAACCCTTCAATACAAAATAAATCTTCCTGAAACTTTCCACACTAGGAAACTTTCCTTAGAAAAATAAAAAGGCATTTCACCTCCTCACCGGAATGTAGTGAGCAGGGCAGTGGCCAACACGACAGGAGCTACTTTCTCTCAGAACACGGCACTAGTGATTGGAGAGAGGGGGTCAGAGATAACAGAGATCCTGCAAGAGCCTCTGCAGGGTCTCTGACAGAAGGGGGGGGGGGGACAGAAGGGAGCTTCAGATTCCCAATACTCACACCAGCACAGTGTGTGTATTTATTAAGACGTAATGACTGTCTCCACATATGTCTTTTGTACATATGCTAATGGAGTTCCCCCTGCCCAAATGGTCTGTCCGGGTTTCAGGCAGTCTGAAAATCTGGCAGATGATTCAGAACCCGGACTGTCCGGGTGAATCCCGTACATGTGGTAACCCTACGGTGGAAGTTAGGTATATCTAAACTTTCTCCTTGGTCAGGGAGGTTTATAGTTTTAGCAGCAACATGTTCTGGTGGGTCCATCTAGTACTTGTGATGGTGGATTACACTGGGTGTTTTCTGAGCACACCTGAAGTTCCATATTTAAGAAAGCACTTGAAACAATTCACTTCACCTTTGGTGGCATTTAGGACTTTTCAATTTATTGATCAAATTATTATTATGAAATTTGGCACATATGAGTTTTCTTACATTTATGTTCACAGTTCTTTTTGCATGTTATGTATTGCACAGGACACTTTAGTGTATATTGATTTGAGATTTATAATAATTTTTATTATTTTTATTAACACACTTTGCACATATTGTGTTTGATGAATTTTGTATAAGTTTGTGATTTTTTTTATCAATGATTTGGGTTGGTGTAGATTGCACAGGTCTCCCCCCAACACTCCCCCTCCCCCTCCTCCCCCCCCCCTCCCACCCTCCCCCTCCTCCCCTCCGCTTCCCCTCCCCCTCCCCCCATTCTCTTCCCCCTCCCTCTCCCCTCTCCCTCCATTCCATCCCCCCCCCTCCCACAGCTTCTTCCAGAACGCTTCCCCTTCCTCCTCCTCTCCCCTCCCTAGCTAAATTCATCCCTCCCTCCCCCATCCTCCCCCCCCCCCCCCACCTCCTCTTCAGTCCCCATTTTTTTTTTTTTTTCCTCCCCCCCCCCTCCCCCTCCTCCCCCCCCCCCCCCCCCCCCCCTCGGTCCTCCCCCTTCCTCCTCCCCCCCCTCCTCCTCCCACCTCCCCACCCCTCCTCCCCCCTCCCCCCAGTGATGATCATTCCCTTCCCTCCCCCCCTATTCCCCTAGCTTCCCCCCCCCCCCCTTCCCCCCCCCCCCCCCTCCCTCCTTCCCCTCCCTCCCTCCTCCTTCCTCCTCCCCCTTCTTCCCCCCTCCTCCCTCCTCCCTCCCCCTTCCTCCCCCCCCTCCCTTCCCCTCCCCCCTCCAGCTCCTCCCTCCCCCTACCTCCTCCCCCCTTCTTCCCCTCCTCCTCCCTCCATCCCTCCCCCCCCCCAGCTTCTGCACTTTATATAGATTTTTTCATGTTTTACGGCAGCTAATATTACATTGCACCTATTGCACTTGTGAGCGCTGATTGAGACGCATAAAAGGGTCAGTGATGTCCATTCTTTTATTCCTAAATAGCTTTTGATTTTATATCAAATTATGATAACAGCTTCCCCCCTGCTTTTGTTTGTTTTTTCATATAGTTGTTTGCTAACTCCTTGGTGCAGTTCTATACTAAATTTCCCTGACAATCAGAGTCCTACCTAACAGGCCGTCCAAGTCTAATGTTTATCAGCCTCCACATACTATACACAGCTTTCACAAACCTTTAGGCTAGGTTTCCACTATTGCAACCTGAAAGGCGATTTTGCTGCGATTTTAATGTGAGTCCAATGTCTGTGTATTCTTGAGGTCTATGGACCTTAAGTCGTATCAAAGTCGGACCAAAGTAGTGCAGGGACTACTTTAAAGTTAGTGCGACTTGAAGTTGCACAGATATGAAAGGTACTCATTGGAAATAATGGGGTACGACTTCTCATGCGACTTTGTAGTCCGAAGTCGCATGATAAGTCGTAGTGGAAACTGAGCCTTAGTGCCAACAGACATGACTTGTTTGTTCCCCAGGCTGGAGAACACTGTCTGTGTGTCCAGGTGAGTCTGAATGGCATGAAAGGGAAAGGTGTAACACCCAGAGTGGATAAGCAGATCAGAGGCCCCAAAAAATATCTGTGTGGCGCTTGGCACCTGGCTACATATGAAAGGAGCCTTTAAGGCAAATTAAGGTAAGAAATGTATTGGCATCAATTTTGTCTCTCACCCCCCCCCCCCCCCCCATGCTTGCCTGAGCCCTCAATCCATCCAGTGCTGTGCACATCTGCAGCTCTTCTCTCCCCTCACTTCCATGGCTCACTGACTTTGCTCGGACACCAGGAGCCTTTGGCTCCCGGTGCTGTCAGTTAAAGCCAGTGATGAGGGAGCAGGGGGTGAGTCCCACTGTCTGTGGGCTCGGAGACAAGCATGCAAGAGTGTTCCCATGGGAAGTGGCTTCCCATGAGGGTGCTGGACAGAGAGGAGGAGCCAGGAGCGCTGGCAGTGGACCCAAGAAGAGGAGGTTCGGAAGTGCTCTGCACAGAGCAGGTTACAGATGTTTGTTTTTTTTTTATTTAGTTTACAATCACTTTAAATCTTGGTTAGTTGGGCAATGGATTGGGGTGGTGGGAGAGCCCAGAAAAAGGGAAAAATAATGATTATGGTAATTTTTCTAAAGCTAGCCTGTTGTTTTGCCTATTGTGGGCAAAGCACACGTTCACTTTAAAGTGGACCTCACCCCCCACCCTAACTTGTAATTTATTTTCTGTACTATTAAAGCACCAATAAAATAAGATGGTCTACTTCCCCAGTGTGTTCATGTTCTACTAGATCTTATGACTCTGTCCAGTTTGCATTGAAGGCTGGTTTTCGTCTTTCTGCTTTTTGGGGCAAGCCCACCAATAATGTCTGCACTGAATCTCATTCATGTTATTCATAAGATCTAGCATTGTGCTTCTATATAAGAGGGAATGAGATCTTGCAAGATTTCACATTTTAGCACCAAGAGCTGCCTAAAAGGCACTGGTGAAGCTGCCTTACCCTGAAGGCAGCTTGGAGGTAAAGGCAACAGCAATAGTGTTTTTATAGAGGTGGAAGTTGCATTAAAGTGGAACTACACTGCATATGAGCACCACAAACAAAAAAACACTATTTAATTCATTTTTAATATTCAAATCAAAATCACCCATCCAGTTACGTTGTCATGCTTTATTTTGCTGAGAATTCACTTGAAAATCTAGCCCTAGCATTTCTGGCCACGGCCATCTTAAATTAGGGGAGATGATTTGTGTAGCATTTACAGGCATACCCCACTTTTAAGTACACAATGGGGTTTATTTACTAAAGCTGGAAAGTGCAAAATCAGGCTCCCTTCTGCATAGAAACCAATGAGCTTCTAACCCCAGCTTGTTCAATTAAGCTTTGTTAATATAACCTAGAAGCTCATTGGTTTCTATGCAGAAGTGAGCCTGATTTTGCACTTTGCAGCTTTAGTAACTAAACCCCATTGTGTACTTAAAAGTGGGGTATGCCTGTACTTCCTTGAATCCATCTGCCCGGAGTTCAGGGATGTAGGCAGGAGGGTGTGCTCGACTGAGAAAACCCCTCTCCCCTTCTGATGACTCTTGGGGTCATTTGCCTAGGCCTGGACACTAGGAAGTAATTGAACAAATGTAAAAAAAAGTCTAAAACAAGTACATATGATATACTTTCCTATCCATTTAATAATGCTAGCAGCATAAGGATTAAAAATAGTCAATGCTGAATGAGAGAGTGAAATTCCGCTTTCATGTAAGTGTATTTTTCTGCTAAATGCAGCACTTTAGTTGAACAATATGCTGCTTTTGTAAATGGATCTGCAGTGCTAAGTACTAGAGGCTTATATTTGATTTTCGAGTAAAAGGTCTGCTTTAAGTATTTTTACTTCATACGCGTCATTTGAAGTGCCCACATTTGTGGCACGTTTACTACATTTGACGGATGAGAATTTTTTTTTTTTATATATCAGTGATCCATTGGGGTTGTTAATATACTGTCCTATGATAGCATTCTAAGTGAATGTGCATGTTTGTCTGACAGCCATTATCTGTACCTATATCAATGTATGGACCAAGCTTCAGCTTTTATTGATATAACGATGTGATGTTTTGGTGACTAGAGATAAGAAGTACTGAATGAATGAATGAATGAATGATTTGTATAGCGCTGCAAATGCGAACTGAATCGCCTCAAGGGGCTTGGTCTGTCCTGTGTTGTCCTGCTTATTAGAAGAGGTGGGTCTTGAGTTTTTTCCTGAAGGCCCGATGGTTTTCTTCCAAGCGGATGTTGGTGGGTAGAGCGTTCCATAGCTGAGGTCCTTGGACTGCAAATCTTCGTTCTCCCTTAAGTACTGTTTATATAAATCTTACTGAAACCTTATAGATAGGCTGATCACTTCATTGAACAGATTTCTGAATTGAAATAACACCTAAGAATATTAGGATTTACCCAAAATAATAGCAGCTTCTAATTATTGGTTAAGAAATTATGACATGATACATTGGGCTGTATTAGAAAAACATGGAAGAATGGAACCCGTCTGCTGCTCAAGGCAGCCAATTAGAATCCTGCTGTTATTCTTCCATTGCACAAATGAGGGTCATAGTGTGACTTATACCTATTACAAGCAAAGATGCTTAAGCATCTGTTAATCTGACCATTGCTCACATCCAGTAATGGTCAGTGACTGTTCTCTTCATCTCAGACCATCTATATGATTTAGACATGGGAGGGGTCACTTTCTAGATTCTAATAACACACATTTATTTATTACAATGTGTACTATATGTCCATTACACAATTTCCTGGAAACACTACATCTACACTACAGCCTTGATCAATACTCAGAGTCTCTAGACTCGAGGCTAAAGAGGCTAAATGCAAGACGATATAGAATACTAATAGTGATGTTCTCATCTTCCCAACCCAATGAACATAAACAGGGACTGCTGAAATATGACCCTGACATTCAAAAATCATTACTCGTTTTCATTGTTTCTTCCTCAAACACCAGTACAGCTGTCAGTTTTTTTAGAGAGAGAAGGAGAGAGAGAAAAAATGAGGGAGATAAAGAAAAAAGGATCAGAAAAGGGGGGGGGGGGGTCATGAACATGTTAGGAGAAAGAAAGGAGGGGGGTGTGATGAACAATTTAGGAGAAAACTATCTGTATAAATGACATCCAAAGTACGATCTGAATTTTTGTCTTTTCATTTAAATATAAAAATATAATTTTCTACATATTTTGAATAAATATTTTAAATTATCAATGTCACCAATGAAAAAAAATAGAATTTTTGCTTTATTGGCATGAAAACTCAATGACCAATCTTTTGTGCAGTTGCCAATCAGACATCAGCAGAAGTTAGCCTGCAATAATTGTTTAAATGGACTAATTCATATTCTGAAAGCTGTTTCAGGAAATGCTGTGTCATGATGTGTGAGACAACTTATTTTGCACTGCAGTCCATGCATATACAGTTGTGCTCATAAGTTTACATACCCTGGCAGAATTTATGATTTCTTGGCCATTTTTCAGAGAATATGAATGATAACACAAAAACATTTCCTTCACTCATGGTTAGTGTTTGGCTGAAGCCATTTATTATCAATCAACTGTGTTTACTCTTTTTAAATCATAATGACAACAGAAACTATCCAAATGACCCTGATCAAAAGTTTGCATACCCTCGTAATTTTGGCCCGATAACATACACACAAGTTGACACAGAGGGGTTTGAATGGCTATTAAAGGTAGCTATCCTCACCTGTGATCTGTTTACTTGTAATTAGTGTGTGTATATAAAAGGTCAATGAGTTTCTGGACTCTTGACAGACCCTTGCATCTTTCATCCAGTGCTGCACTCACGTTTCTGGATTCTGAGTCATGGGGAAAGCAAAAGAATTGTCAAAGGATCTGTGGGAAAAGGTAGTTGAACTGTATAAAACAGGAAAGGGATACAAAAGATATCCAAGGAATTGAGAATGCCAATCAGCAGTGTTCAAACTCTAATAAAGAAGAGGAAAATGAGGGGTTCTGTTGAAACCAAACCACGGTCAGGTAGACCAACTAATATTTCCGCCACAACTGCCAGGAAAATTGTTTGGGATGCAAACAAAAACCCACAAACAACTTCAGATGAAATACAGGACTCTCTGAAAACATGTGGTGTGGCTGTTTCAAGATGCACAATAAGGAGGCACTTGAAGAAAGATGGGCTGCATGGTCAAGTTGCCAGAAGAAAGCCATTACTAAGCAAATGCCACAAAGTATCCCTCTTACAATACACCAAACAGCACAGAGACAAGCCTCAAACCTTCTCGCACAAAGCAATTTGGAGCGATGAGACCAAAATTTAGCTTTTTGACCACAACCATAAACACTACATTTTGAGAGGAGTCAACAAGGCCTATGATGAAAGGTACACCATTCCTACTGTGAAACATAGGTGGATCGCTGATGTTTCGGGGATGTGTGCGCTAAAAAGGCACAGGAAATTTGGTCAAAACTAATGGCAAGATGAATGCAGTATGTTATCAAAAAATATTGGAGGAACATTTGCATTCATCAGCCAGGAAGCTGCGCATGGGACGTACTTGGACATTCCAACATGACAATGATCCAAAACACAAGGCAAAGTCGACCCGTTATTGGCTACAGCAGAATACAGTGAAGGTTCTGGAGTGGCCATCTCAGTCTCCTGACCTCAATATCATTGAGCGACTCTCGGGAGATCATGCAAACAAACATGCAGTTCATGCAAGACTGCCCAAAAATTTACAGGAACTGGAGGCTTTTTGCCAAGAGAAATGGGCAGCTTTACCATCTGATAAGATAAAGAGCCTCATCCACAAATACCACAAAAGACGTTGATGTTAAAGGGGGAAATACACGGTATTAAGACCTGGGGTATGTAAAGTTTTGGTCAGGGTAATTTGGCTAGTTTCTGTTGACATTATGATTTAAAAAGAGTAAACACAGTTGATTAATAATAAATGGCTTCAGCCAAACACTAACCATGAGTGAAAGAAAAGTTTTTGTGTTATCATTCATAATCTCTGAAAAATGGCCAAGAAATCATAAATTCTGCCAGGGTATGTTAACCTTTGAGCACAACTGTATGCCCTGGCAATACTGCTGCAGAATTTCATGATTCACTTTTTAATTTATTTTAGTGATTGCATGTTGTTTAGACTGATTCAGGAAAGCAGCTGCACGCCATTCTTTATCCACCATGCTTCGTAGATGGAATCAGGTTTGGCGTTGTATTGTAGTTTTTCCCAGTCATAGCACTGGGGTTGATTTACTAAAACTGGAGAGGGCAAAATCTGGTGCAGCTCTGCATAGAAACCAATCAGCTTCTAACTTCAGATTGTTCAATAAGGCTTTGACAAATAGCCTGAAAGTTGATTGGTTTCTATGCAGAGCTGCACCAGATTTGGCACTTTCCAGTCTTAGTAAATCAATCCCACTGTGTACAAAACTCATCTTAGGAGCTTTAACAACTCTTTTTTGAGGTTATCTGAAATCTTTAAGCTTCTCCATATTACATATCAACTTAATTCGGCTGTAAAGAGCAGACCAGGTATGTTGAGTAGAAAAAGGAAGTCTGGATGGCCGCACTTCAAAAAAGGCTTCTTTATTGGTAATGGGTAAAATCCAAGAAATACAGTTATATCATCAGGAATACAGCATACAGCATGGATAGCTAACGCGTTTCATGCCTCAAAGGCGCTTAATCATAGCCAGGTATGTTGAATTTTGAATTCAGTGGAGTAGATCAGACCCACATCTGAATTGGTTGTGATATCTGACTCAGTACCTGGAATACTGGCTCTAGTTACCTTTTTAAAGCTATAGGTTTACATGTCTATCAGTGACTTTAATGTTTAAACTGTTTGTTCAGTAAAGATATAAAATTTTTAAATGCTGTGTGTTTATGTTCATGGTAAATTATAATGATCCCGATTTAGTAAAGAAGCATGTTTACTTTTCTTCGTGAATTACTTTTCAATTTTCTCAGTAATGATGTAAAATTAAAAATTCACTTTGCAAAGAATACCCAATTATGTACAAGAAGAAAAACAAGATTTTTGCTTTCCAAACGATTGGATGATTGAAGTCAGCACAACTTCACCTCATTCTCTTCACTAAGTAAAAATTGACACTGCTAAATGAAAATATACTTAGCTTAGAGTAGTAGGTGAAGCTGTGCTAACTTCAATCAATTAATCATATGTAAGTGAAAATCCTGTTTGTTTTTATTTTCCTTGCACATAAGTATTTTTTGCAAAGTGAATTGTTACCTTGTTTTATATAATTTACTAAGATAAGCGAAAATTCACCTTGCAATGTGACAATTCACTTTGAAAGTTAACATTCCCTATTCTTATAGTAAATCGACCACAACGTATTTTTTGTTTGTACATCTTGACCGGAAACTAACTAAAGGGACGGGGCACTTTGACTTTCAAAGTACATATTTATTTATCTAAATGAACAAGGTGAAACAAAGTGAAAGCTCACTTTCTAGAGAATACCCAATCATGTGCAAGGAAAATTAAAAAACAAGATTTTTGCCTCAACATGTTTGGCTGATGGAAGTCAGCACAATTTCACCTGGTTCACTAAGCTAGGTGAAAATTCACTTTGAAAGTTACCATGCTCTACTCCTTTAGTAAATGAACCCCAGTAATTTATTATTGCAGTGTTTACCCTAAATTAAAGGTTAGTAGACCATCCACTAGAGGCAGAGGCAGAATAGCTTAACCTTCTTAGCGGTATCCCCGAGTGTGGCTCGGGGTGCATTTTTCATACCAAGAGCAGTAACCCTGAGCCACTCGGGGCTGCATCGCAGTATCCTAGTACAGGTTACTTACCTTGCCCCAGGATCCTGCAATGTCTCCCCGCTGTGTGTGGCAGCTGTGTCTTCCGCCCCGATGCTCTGTATATCGGGCTCCATTCCCTGCGAGCGCCGCAACGCATTGGACGGAGCCCGACGGGAAATTAAAAAAATGCAAAAAACAGAACACATACAGTACACTGTAATCTTACAGATTACATTGCTGTATCAAATTATTTCACCTCCCTATTGTCCCTAGTGCCCTAAATGCAGTTTTATATTATATATACTGTTCTTTCTGCCTGGAAACTGGAGAATGTCCATAGCAACCAAAAAGTGTTCCTTTACGTCAAAAGCGGTTTTAGACCAGCTAAAAAACAGTTATAGTAAATTAGAACACTTGTAGAATTGAGCGATAGTGATTCATGGTGAAATTCGTCATCGGACACTGAAAGTGACGACATCGACAATTCCGCAACTGAGCACATTTCTGTGTTTTTGAGTTGATTACAATATTGAATACATTTTATTATTATTACATTATTATTTTTCATAATTATTTATAGTTATTTATTATATTATAATTTATGATTTTGTGTTTCAAACTTTATCATACCCGGGATGTCTACTAGACTCCTGTTTGGACAGATTTAAGTGAGTTTTTCCTAAGAATTACAGGCCTACAATATAAAACGCCAAATTTCCATGCAAAACATTGTACCACTTTCAGCATCAAAAATCTGACATGATCATACCGCCAGGGAGGCTAAAGTATATGTCCACTCAAAACTTTTTTTTCTGGTTAAGAAAAGAGGGGCAGGTTTAGAACCCCTGTCAGGTTTTACTGCTAAGTGGGACTCCATTCGATTTTTTTTGATTTCCTATTTTGCTGACCTTTCATCAGACAGAGGTCTGTGAGTGTAAGGCTGGCCATACATTAAATTATTTTCTTATATTACCAAAACCATATAATATGAGGTCAAACCTAAACACTTTCAATTTGTATGCAATCAGGCAGACCCTTGCACTGCATAGTTGAAGCTAAATCTAAAGGAAATTAAATAAGAAAACTGGATAATGTATGACAAGCTTAACTCTCTAACAGCAAGTAGTTCAGTAGTTCATGGTTGAAAAAAGTTAATTAGATTCATACAGGGCATAGTGGCTCTGATGAGGCCACTTCCATTATAAACAGGGTGCCCCTTAGCTACGGGACCAAGAGTTTAGAATCCACGTTTAATTAGTCTGAGAGCACCAGACCAAAGATCAGAGGCCAAAAACATATAATATTGGTATTCATAACAAGAAAACATAAAACACCCAAAAGGTTCCAGGGGCTTAAAAATCTCCCTCTTCCTCAGTGCTCAACAAACTAACACCAATGTTATAATATTTTGGATACACTCATTAGGCTCTTTAACACAGATTTGTATTGCTGTCATTGTCCCTGTTGCATAGTGTACTATGACTTCGTACAAGCTTGGCAATGGCCCTATTCCTACTTATGAAGCATTAATGGGGTGTGCTGTTTTATTGTACTGGACTGTTATCATTTATTTGTTTTTCATCTGCAGAGATGGACATAAGTTTTGCAACCCACCTGTTATCTAAGGGCTTCACTATTCATGCAGTCATTTGCTCTCTACACAGAATAGTAATCATATAATAAGTCATATTCTGCAAAGAAATCCTTCTTCAATTGTCTGTGTACACGTAACTGATCTTTTTGAGCCTAAAGTTAAATGTGATGTCTGTGTCAGAGTTTGGTTAAATTTAAGTAGATTACTTTGTTACCCTCATAGCCGAGTCTGTGAAAAATCCTTGGAGCTTCATTAGCACATTTTCTGAACATGTTAATGCAGATCTATTACAAGCTAATTATGGGTCAGAGGATAGCAAGCACTGCTTTAGCAATAATCCAATTTTGTTTTTATGTCTGCAGTTATAAAAATAAAACAATTATTCTTAGAATGCTGTCTAATTGAATTGTTTTACTCTGAAAGATAAATAGCTTAGACTGTGGTTTAGCAAAAAAAATCCTTTGCACAGATTAGTCATATAAAACTGTATGCTTAAAGTGTATTTTTAAGGAATGTTTTAAATGTTGTATAGAGTAGGGAGGAATTAGAACCCCTGTCAGATTTTAATTGCTTTGTCCCTGCTTAGGAGATTCACCCTCTCTATCCGTCCCAGTGGTCATTGTCATTGATACTAAAGATGAGAGAGAATTAAACATTTTGAGATGTTACCAGAGCAGAGGAGAAAAAAATAGTGTTGAACCATTGCTTATTCTATAAGAAAGCACAGTTTTGAGTTTTGATATGCTTTAAAGTTCACCTGTTATACTATAGGGGGACAAGATGGGTACTAGCAGTGTTAGGAGGTTCGGTTCTTGCATAATTAGGTGACTCTGAACTGATTAATATTGTTATTACATTTCAAGCAAAGTTTTTATTACATAAATGTTAACAGTCGTTGTAGGCAAGACCAGTTATAAAGTAAGAATGCTTTAAAAAATGTATATTTTAATTGTTTATTTTTATCAATTTACAAAATGCAAAGTGTGCAAACAGAAGAAACGTCTAAATCAAATTAATATTTGATGTGACCACCCTTAGGCTTCAAACCAGCATCAATTCTTCTAGGTACACACAGTGCTTGTGTGCACAGTTTTTGAAGGAACTCAACAGGTAGGTTGTTCCAAACATCTTGGAGAATGAACCACAAATCTTCTGTGGATGTAGGCTGCCTGAAAAACTTTTATCTCTTCATATAATCCCAGACAGCCTTGATGTTGAGTTCACCACATCAGTGCTGTCAGTGGATCAATGGTGTCCTCTTCATGTAATCCCAGACAGACTTGATGATGTTGAGGCCAGGGCTCTGTGGGGGGGGGGGGGGCATCACTTCCAGGACTCCTTGTTCTTCTTTACACTGAAGATAGTTCTTAATTACATTGGCTGTAAGTTTGAAGTTGTTGTCCTGCTGCGGAATACATTTGGGGCCAATCACATGCCTACTTGATGGTATGGTACAATGGATAGATATCTGCCTGTATTTCTCAGCATTATGGACACCATTGATTGGGCAATGTTGAGGACCATAGACATAGTGGTCGACCAAGGAAACCTAATGCAGCAAATGAAAGACACATCATGCTTGCTTACTTACTTCAACATCGTAAGATGTCCAGCAGTGCCATCAGAACAGAACTGGTGGAAACCAATAGGACCCAGTAACACCCATCTACTGTCTGGAGAAGTCTGGCCAGAAGTGGTCTTGATGGAAGATTTGTGGCCAAAAAAAACATACCAAGGGTGTGGAAACAAAGTGACTCAGCTATGCATGAAAACATAGGAAATGGTGTGCAGAAAAAGGGCAGCAGGTTCTCTGGACTGATGAGTCAAATTATGAAATAGTTGACTGTAGTAGGAGGCAGTTTGTTCGCTGAAGGGCTGGAGAGCGGTGCATGTAACAGTGAAGCATTGTGTGACGTTTCTTGCAAGTTTAGGGCTACATTTCTGCAAAAGGAATTGGAGATTTGGTCAGGATCAATAGTGTTCTCAATGCTGAGGAGACCATTGAACTCAACATCAAGGCTGTCTGGGATTATATGCAGAGACAAAAAGAATTTGAGGCAGCCTACATCCACAGAAGATCTGTGTTTTTTTCTCTGAGATGTTTGGAACATTCTACCTGCTGATGGATGTCCTTCAAGAACTGTGTGCACAAGCACTGTATGTAGCTAAAAGAATTGATGTTGGTTTGAAGCCAATGGGTAGTCACACCAAATATTGATTTGATTTGTATTTCTCTTCTGTTCATTTACTTTTTCATTTTGTTCATCGATAAAAAAAATATATATATTTGTACAGCATTTCTTTACACCTGCCTAAAATCTTTACACAGTAATGTAAATATATATATATATATATATATATATATATATATAATATATATGCTCTCAAACAGTGTTTTTTTATTTTGGATAAAGTAGTAAATGGTTAAAACAACTGTCAGGTTTTGGTTGGTATCTGTTTCCCATTCAAGAGATCTCCCTTAACTTCTTGTCATGTACACATAACGGGAAATTTCTGTTAGAAATTATTAAAACAAGTGTCCCCATTGGAAGATTTCTCATCTGTTCCTACTCTGGTGTCAGAGCAAGAATTATGTTGTCCCAGTGGTCACTAAGACATACAGAAAGAGAAAATCCCTCTAGGAATGACCAAGACAGCAATACAAATTGACAGGGGTTCCAACACCTCGTCACTCCATCCAAAGCTAATCCAAAGGTATAAAGTTTTGGCTTTATATATACTATGTAGTTAGATGGAATAGCTGGAATAAGAAAACATATTTGGCGATCTAGTGAAAAAGTAATATTGCACTTTTATAACTAAGCAATACATTTTAGCTTGTCTATAATGTATTCCACTGTGATGAACCATTTCTGTTGCAGAAACTGACCTGTTCCAGCTCATCAGAAGGCAGCACTGTTGACATAAGGCCAGCCGGGGAAGGTGAACCTGCAGCTTTAGTGGAGCCGGAGGAAATTATGGAGCCAGAAGCTTGCTTTACAGAAGGTACTTCTATCAAGCTGTGACACATTGTCCTCTACAAGTTCACGTTTGTTGTTTTCCATATATTCAGTCACAGCAGAAAAATATTAATCTCTAAATTACCCATTTAAAGTTTCAATAGATGTATTTCAGCACCATAATAATTACCCTCTGCGAGTTTAATATATTTCTCCCTGTGGTACTCCTTACACAATTACAACAAAAAAGGAATCATTAAACACAAAGAGGTTACACTGAAAGAAAAAATACAAACTGAATCAAACACAAAACTGGCAGGAAAATCTAAGCTTGCACATGGCAGTTTCAAATATATTTGTACTAAGATATCCTCTCATTTAATAACCCATTTTAAATACATTTTTCAAAATCTTGCCCCTGTAAATGCCAAAAGCCTAAAGGAAAAGGATGACATTATGGTGACATAAAAATCTGACTGTAAATTGTATCCATTTGTAGTTGTAACATTGAGGCCTCATGCATACTGGATGTTAAAATAACGTTATAAAAACGCCAGTAGCTTTGCAGTGAGTTTTTCAACTTTTTTCAACATCGTTTTTTAGCGTTTAGAGGTTTTCTGCTTTAGCGTTTTTTTGAAGAACATTTTTTTTTCCAATGGATCAAAAACGTTAAACACTGGTGAGCGACAATTTTGAGCGTTTATCAATGTTTATTAGCATTAGAGCATTTTTACAGCTGAAAAAACGTCTCTCAGAACCCACTAGATTTGGGTTTTTTTTATAGCTCAAGAACGCCACTGCCCAAAACTTCTGATAACAGCCTATGTGTGCATGGACACATAGGATAACATGATGGAGAGTTTAATGACTGTAGAAAAAAACGTCTACAGCCAAAAACAGCTGCTGTAAAAATGTCAGAAAACGTCCAGTGTGCATGAGGCCTTAGTGTCAACAATAGTGCTGAGATGCGGGCACCTGATGCCTGTAAGTACTGGTGTTTGTCTTCAAATCAGTTCTTTTGATTCTATTCCCAGGCTGCATGCGATCTTCACCTTTTATCAAAGTCAAGATTTACTTCCTCCATTCCACCCCAGCACTAAGCCCTACACCATTATTCACTGTCTTTTAGCAGAGGCCCTATGGCCTAATAAGGAGAGAGACTAAAGATCAGGGGAGACCCTAAAACGTTAGTTACCTTTAACAAAAGACTGTCTAAACAATAAGAGGAGTCTGTAGATAAAAACAAACTGTGCAGCTTTGACCAAAGTTCAATAATGTCCTTGCTATATGTGTAAGCCCTTTATATACAATACCTCACGAAGCCTGAGTGGGATACTTCTAGGATGTTGTTATGGATGTTGCTGAGAAAAGGCCCAGCTATTACTGCTCACCTTCACCAACACAGGAGTGAGCTTTTAAACACTGAGCTCAGAGCTAATGCATCATGGGAGAAAAAACATTAGGGAGTTTAAATCAGAGAAAGAGCTGCTCCGGTGACGGTGAATGGTGAACAGTAACATTAGTCTGCCCTTAGCAATGTTAGACTTCATATGATACGTAAATGGCATACACCTATAGCAACGTTGTTCAAAGCTGCACAGCTTTGTTTTTATATACAGATGGCCCTTATCTGCATAGGCAGTTTTTTGGGAAAGGTGAACTATGCCTTTAATGAGGCTTAAAGTGGTTGTAAAGCTTCAAGGTTTTTCACCTTAATGCAATCTATGCATTGAGGCATGGGTGCTCAACCTGTGGGCCTCCAGCTGTTACAGAACTACAAGCTCCATCATGCTTCTGCCTTTGGGAGTCATGCTTGTTTAATTGAAAATGCCTCATGGGACTAGTAGCTCCACAACAGCTGGAGGGTCACAGGTTGAGCACCCTTGCAGTAATGTTGAAAACCTTCTGTGCTGGAGCTCCCCCCCAGACCCCCCTTTTTCTTACCTAAGCCGGATCCGATCCAGCGATGTGCACAAGCATAGTGGCTCCAGCTGCTGTCTCTCTTCTCATTAAACAGATTAATAACAGCAGGAGCCAGTGGCTCCCGCTGCTGTCAAGCAAGTCCAGTGACAGAGTGGAGAGCAGGCCAGAGTACTGCTGTCTGTATCAATGGATGCAGCAGCAGGACCAGGGTGCGACCCAGGGAAAGTGGCTTTCCGTGTGGGCACTCAATGAAGAGGAGAACTCTGGAGCGCCGATGGGGCACCCCAGAAGAAGAGGATCGGGGCTGCTCTATGCAAAACCATTGCACAGAGCAGGTAAGTATAGGCATGTTTGTTATTATATTACAAAAAAAAAACAAGGGTTTACAACCCCTTTAAGGACTAGGATTTAAGGTGGTTCATGGAAACCCATATATTTACTTGAACATTTACATTTCAGCACCACTGTTATTTTAGACAAAGTTTGCCACATATAAAATCACATATCAAAATACCAGTACTCTGTCAATGCATTTAAAGCAAACCTGTAAGGCAGGGGTCTCAAACTGGCTGCCCTCCAGCTGTTGCAAAACTACAAGTCCCATAATGCCTCTGCCTGTGGGAGTCATGCTTGTCGCTGTCAGCCTTGCAATGCATCATGGGACTTGTAGTTTCACAACAGCTGGAGGGCCACCGGTTTGAGACCCCATGCTGTATGGAGATATATATTTTGTCTGCTATTGATAATCCATCTTTCTGAAATTGTTAGCTTTCTGGCCTACACACTTGTATAATTGCATCATGACTTTGACCCAGAGTCAGTGAGAAGGTCAGGAGATCTGACCTACTCTGGTTTCACTTACTACATGCATGTGTCAGTGACTCAAGAAGTATGGAACTCTGGGAAAGACAAGTAACTTGCCTCTATGTTTCTCTAAGTACGGGTTTTCTTTATATGTAGATGGAGCATTGCTTTATTATTTTTCTCATCTGCCCTTATTTATACATGGCCCTATAGAGCCATGCTATAGGTTTTTAAAACTGGTTTCTCAGAAACAATCCATGTGACAACACAAGGAGGAAAGACGGAGAGGAAAATGTAATGTTTTTAGTGTTTACATAACTCAGACAGAATGGGTGAGAAGTGAAATCTAAATAGCAAGAAGCTGTTCCCCATGACACTGAAACAGTTTAGTAAATGGCCAGGTTGTATTCATAGTAAAGGCAAAAGATCATGAAAAAATAACTAATGACAAAAAAATTCCAACTTTGCTGAATTTTTTAAAGTTGACAATTTCTGTTGTGATTGTCTTTACAGGGTGTATCAGGAAGTTCCCTATTTGTGATGTCAGTACTCTAGAAGGGAGAGGCAAGCAATGGTGGAACCTAAGAAAAACATGTTTTAGAATAGTAGAGCACAACTGGTTTGAGACATTCATAATCTTTATGATTCTTCTTAGCAGCGGAGCTTTGGTAAGTGTTGCTCAGTTGTAAAGATTTCACCTACTTCCTTGTACAAATAACATCAGTAAAACCTTTTGCAAAGGTGCGAAACATAATGTTAGCTCATTTGTTAAACCTTAATTTTAGCTTATCAAAGGGAATGCTTATTATCTATATGACTACATTTAAAGAGATAATGCTAATTAAGTTAGGCACAACCTAACAGAGTAGGGGATACATTTTGAATGTTTAAGGCTGGATTCACACTGCAGACGGCTGACAGCAAGGGTCCGGTGTGTCCCTGTTCTACGTTTCAGGGATGAATCGGGCCTGAATTTTTGCCTGACTCTGGACCTGAAACAGAGCTTATAATGCACAGGACTCCTGTGCAATTCGCTCTGCAGCCACCACGGAGATGTGTGAACCGGTTCCATTGGGAGCCACTTACAATCTCCTGTCATGTGAATTGGATGCAGGGAAACCCACAACCAATTTGCACTAGTGTGAACCCAGCCTTAAGGTTGACTAGCACAATCCAGTCGTAATTCAAAGTAGCCCCCTCCAATTTCACTTTGCAGCTATCTTGATTGGGCCAATAAGCAAACAGGAACAAAAAGAAATAGAGTGGATTGGCCTGCTAAAAATCATAGTAACTTTAATAACATATCATTAAAAAAATACTCACAAGTGACATTTGCAATGCGCTCATCATTTTCATATCAGCAGACATCCAATTCAATTCAGACTTATGCTGCCTTGTTATACCACTGCTATACTCATTCCACCTTTCAATGCTACACCTATCAGAGTCTCAGTGCATATCCTCTCTGACACGTTTCCAGGGCCATGCCCTCTGTCTTTGAGCTAACAGTGCAACCCATAAACACTTTATTCAGTCTGCTCATGGCAACCATATACCAATAGGGTAGCCAGCACAATGAGGCTCTGATGGGTGTAGCAGTCCAAAAGTAGTGGGTATAAAAGTGCAGGATCGTGTAACACGGTAGCAAGTATACAGACAAAAAGCAGAGTCTGATTTCATAGTCTGACTGTTGAGATGAAAATGCTAAGTGCATTGCATGCAGCACTTGAATTTTTATGTTATACATATATATATACATACAGTATTTTATTAAAGTTCCTATGATCTTTCTTTACAATGCCAATTCACTCTTGATTCCTTTGTAATTTGAAGGTTGAATAACTAGGCTACATCTAACCTGATGCCTGAGTTGTCAAAGTTGGAATTTGTCTCATTTGCCAGACTGGGCCAGTCCATCCAAACTATACATTTTAGTTACAGATAGATTATGCTTGGGGTATTCCCACTTCTTCCACAAATTCAAACTTGTACAGGATAGGAAAGATTTTACTGTAATGATCTTGGTTGGTGTTCAGACTAGATTTCTCAAATGCAGCGAACTTCCACTAAGGGTTCTCAGAGATATAAGAGAAACCAGTAGTTCATTTAACTTTCCAGCATCTACAATAATGTGGCGCTTTAATTTCAGGTGAATGCCAATAAATGTACTGGCCTCTGTTATCTCTTGGGTAATCTACAGATAGACTTTCACCATTAGAAATCAAAGAAAGTGCATTTATCCTGTTTGCCCCTTTAAGCTGACCTAACAGATCCCACCCCTCATCTCCAGAGATACATAACTCAATCAAAAAAACATGGCCTCCAGGCATTGTTTACATCCCATGCTGCTAGTCCTCCTTATGTTAACAGCCATAGTAAATAGGAAAATATATTTTATTTACTTATTATATATATATATATATATATTTTTTTTTTAAGCTTAAAAGTGTTTTTTTTTTACTTAAAAGTGTTAACTAGAGTTAGGCTTTTACTCGTTTGTCACTTACTTCAAGTCCCCTTTGAAATTGCATGTTCATCTAAGACTACCTTGTCCATAGGGTGACAATGCTGCAGTGGGATATCACTGCAGTAGAAACAATGTTGTCACCCTGGTAAAGGTAGTGGCAAAAAAATGGATCTACCAGCAGGATCAACAGCTAATAAAACTATTTGTTATTGGAAGGACTATGAAAAAAACTAAAATCTGTTGTGTTAATGTTTACAGACTGCATAATAAATGTAATTTTTGATTTTGCTCATAGTTCAACTTTAACTAAAGTAAAGCTGCATAATCTTCACTTCACAATTATTACTAACTTATTAGGCAATAGACATATGCAATTCATTTCGTTCTGAATTCGTTTTTTTATGAATTTAGACAAATTTGTTAATTTGGAAATATCCGAATTAACGAAAACCCGTTTAATAAATTGTTCTGAATATTCTTAAATTCGAAAATTAGTAAATTCGAAGTTTCAGAAATTTGAAAATCCAAAAATTCTAAATCTGAAATAATAACTAACTAATAACTTAACTATTACTAACTATTCAATTTTAGGTATTGGAATTTCCTTTCAAATTTGGCTGTTAGTGAACATAACGAATACGAATTTATCTGAAGTTCCGAATTATCCGAAATAACGAATGCTGTATCTAAAGGAATGAAACGTAACAAATTAATAATAATGAATAGCAATAATAATAATAATAAAAAAATTATTATTATTATTTATTATTAATTTGTTCTGCTCCATTTGTTTAGATGCGGCATTCCTTATTTCGGATAATTCGTAACTTCGGATAAATTCGTATTTGTTACTTCACTAATAGCCAAATATGAAAGAAAATTCCAATACCTATAATTTAATAGTTAGTTATTATTAGTTAGTTAGTTAGTTAGTTATTCTTTTGAATTTTTGTATTTTCTTTCTTATTTTTGGATTTTTTTAAATGTACGATTGTTAGAATTTCTGAATTTACAAATTTACAAATTGCAATCATAACGAATGACCCGAAAAACGAAAAAATAAATGCACATGTCTATTAGGCAACATTTCTTTTCACTTTCAGGGTGTTTTAATTTTTGCATAAGTACAGTGTAACTTTTTTCATCTTTATTTCAGTAACATATTTAATATGATTGATTCAAAACCCTAAACTCTCTTTAATTTTAGGCTTTTGAAGACATTTACATAGAACAAAGAAAAACAATAAAAACCATGCTAGAATATGCAGATAAAGTCTTCACATACATCTTTATCCTTGAAATGCTTCTGAAATGGGTGGCCTATGGATTTGCTAAATACTTCACCAATGCCTGGTGCTGGCTGGACTTCCTGATTGTCGATGTAGGTATTTAGGAATGTATTTCTTTCCCTAACTGCCTTTTAATTAATTTATTCTCATTGTATGGTGGCTAGCAACAATGAACATTTAACGTTCAAAAATACTAGCTGATCCTCCTGGTAAAGACTGTACATTCACTTACTCTTAACCACCTGTGTGTTATTACTACAGACATATATATATATAGAGGTTTACTGACTGTTCCCTGTGTGGGTGTTGTGCATATAGTGATATGAACTTGGTGGGATTTTCACTCACTGTAAAAATAATATATATAACCTATAAAGTGTAGAAATTGGGAACATCTGTAGGCTCTTCAATAATTAATTCACAAGGTGGAATTTACTATCCCATCTCTTGAAACCCACACAATATTATTTTATGTATGCAGCATTAAAGGAGAAGTCCAGCCTGAGCTCGTTAGGCTGGGCTTCTCCTAAGGGTCTCAGGAGTGCAATTTGTTTTGCACACCTGTTTTGAGCGGAGAGCTGTCTGAAGTCCGTTCTCCACTGACGTCACTGGAATCAGTCCAGGCACTGCATCATACCCACTTAGGAAGTCTGGATCTGCCAGCTGCCTGGACTGATGGCAGTCTCAGCCTCTGAACGAGCCACTGAGATGCTGAGACGGCCGTTCCCCGCCCCTCCACAGCTCAGCGTTCCAATGAGCAGAGCAGGAGAGATGCTGACTGACAGGCAGGTGGGAGAACCGAGCCATCAGCGGTGTTCGGTGGCACGGTTCTCAGTGAACAGACGCTGCCCCCCCTAGGTAAGTATGAATACCCCATAAAAAAAACATACTCTTTTAATATGTATTGGTAATAATTTACTAAAGGAAATAGGCTGTTCACTTTGCAAGGAATTTTTTCCTTAACTTAGTTAATGTGGTAAATCTCACTTTGCAAAAAAAAAATATGTAATCATGTGCAAGGAAAAGAAAACAGTATTTTTACTTGCACGTAATTAGATGGTGGAGGTCAGCAGAGCTTCATCTCATTCAGTAAGCTAAGGGAAAATTCTCTTGGTTAAATGAAATTCCCTTCCAAAGTGAACAGCCTATTTCCCTTTAGTAAATCAAGCCAACTAAGTGTACTAAATATTCACTCTTTCTTCCAATTTCTAGTGCCACATTGATAACATATTCATATTTTTATCAAAATTAAACTTCTAGTTTGACTGTGTAAATTTGTATCCCAATGAGCTCAGTCTATTACTTGAATTAGCTTTATGTCAGGGGTGTTAGATGGCAACATTTTGTTTTTAAGTTGCTGTCTGAAAGGTATAAGAGATTTTAAACTGGCACTGTCTTCTAGATATTACAATTTAGATCATTTAAACTGGTTGTAAACCTCAGACATGAAATATGTAAAAAGCGCATCCTTCTATACTGAGTATGTGTCTCCAAAGCTGGAGTGTCATTTCTCTCTGCTGCCTAGTTCTAGAACATGAGTCACTTCTAGCAGATTTTTCCGACACCAAGAGTTAAAATGGGGACAGGGAAGGGAGCTGCAGAAGTCAGTCCATGACTGTTATTCACAGCTGTGCTTGTTTTGCGTACTGTGTGAAGGGGGTGTGTCCCTTTTTGTTTCAATCAATTTTTACAAGATACAAAAACAACTGTAATATCATTGTATACATCCATCGCATTTTGAAAATATGACTGATAAAACTAGAAGAGTAAAGCAACCCAGATTTGCTATGGGTATGCATAATAAAATGAATGCCCAGTATCAATTAACAAAAAGTAAACGTATAACAATCCCCTAAGACTTCAAACCTGGCAGTAATGCAAGGGGCATCATTAGGGATGAGCTGAACACCCCCGGTGAACTTGTGGACAGGCCAAAAATTTGTGCGAACACCATTAACCACATCAGCCCCGGAAGAATTTACCCCCTTCCTGACCAGAGCACTTTTTGCGATTCGGCACTGCGTAGCTTTAACTGACAATTGCGCGGTCATGCGATGTGGCTCCCAAACAAAATTTACGTCCTTTTTTTCCCACAAATAGAGCTTTCTTTTGGTGGTATTTGTTCACCCCTGTGTTTTTTATTTTTTGCGCTATAAACAAAAAAAGAGCGACAATTTAAAAAAAAAAAAACACATTCGTTTTTACTTTTTGCTATAATAAATATCCCCCAAAAATATATATAAAAAAATGTTTTTCCTCAATTTAGGCCGATACATATTCTTCTGCATATTTTTGGTAAAAAAAAATCACAATAAGCGATTATTTATTGGTTTGCGCAAAAGTTATAGCGTTTACAAAAAAAGGGGATAGTTTTATGGCATTTTTATTAATCATTTTTTTTTTTAAATGGCGGCGATCAGCGATTTTTATCATGACTGCAACATTATGGCGGACACATCGGACATTTTTGACACATTTTTGGGACCGTTGTCATTTATACAGCAATCAGTGCTATACAAATGCACTGATTCCTGTGTAAATGACACTGGCAGTGAAGGGGTTAACCAGAAGGTGGCAGTGTAGGGGTTAAGTGTGTCCTAGGGGCGCGTTGCTAACTGTGGGGGCGTGGCTATGTTGTGCACAACACTGATATCTGCTCCAATCACAGGGACCAGAGATCAGTGTCACTTGTTGCTAGGCAGTTTACAAGCATTTCCCCCGTTCTTCCTCTCCGTGAGGCGATCGCAGGTATCCCCGTGGCGATCGAGTCCACGGGACCCGCGACCCAACTCACGGAGCTTCCCACGGGCGCGCAAGCGCAGCTGCCGGAGGCGCGCGCCCCCATCGCCTCTTAAAGGCAACGTACGGGTACGTGATTCTGCCTGTACGTGCCCTTCTGCCGACGTATATCAGCGTGAGGCGGTCGGGAAGCTGTTAAAGTCTATGGGACACGAACGTGAAAAATCAAAAGTGCTCATTTTAAAGGCTTATATGCAAGTTATTGCCATAAAAAGTGTTTGAGGGTCTGGGTCCTGCCCCAGGGGACATGCATCAATGAAAAAATGTTTTAAAAACTGCAGTTTTTTCAGGAGCAGTGATTTTAATAATGCTTAAAGTGAAACAATAAAAATGAAATACTCCTTTAACCTCCCTGGTGGTATGAATATGTCAGATTTTTTATACTGAAAGTGGTACATTGTTTTGCATAGAAATTTGGCATTTTATATTGTAGGCCTGTAATTCTTAGGAATAAACTCACTTAAATCTGTCCAAACAAGTGTCTAGTAGAGATCCCGGGTATGATAAAGTTTGAAACACAAAACCATAAATTATAATATAATAAATAACTATAAATAATTATGAAAAATAATAATATAATAATAATTAAAAAAATGTAATAATGCAATCAACTCAAAAACACTGAAATGTGCTCAGTTGCAGAATTGTCGCTGTCATCACTTTCATTTTCACTGTTTTGTGCCCTTTTTTTATTACCCGCCGGCCTCTGTCCCCATGCATCGCGTGCCTTGCAGGGAACGGAGCCCGGCATACAGAGCATCAGGCGGAAGACACAGACGGAGGGACATTGCAGGATCCTGGGGACAAGGTAAGTATCTTTCCCTGGATACTGCGATGCAGCCCCGAGTGTGACTCGGGGTTACCGCTCTTGGTATGGAAAATTCACCCCGAGCCACACTGTAAAGTAGCGCATCTTTCCCGTGTTTAGAACAGTACCACAGAAAAATGAAATTTCTAAAGGAATAAATGTAATTTAAAACTGATCGAGGCTGTAATGAATTGTCGGATCCTGACAATATATATAAAAATCATTGAAAAAACGTCATCCCCCCCAGTCCATTACCAGACCCTCTGGTATGAATATTAAGGGAAACCCCACACCAAATTTAAAAAAAAAATTGCGTAGGGTATGGTATGGATTTTAAGGGAAACCCCGAGCCAAAATGTAAAAAATGGGCTCTTCCCTAGACATCACACAAAGAGAAAGCAATAGACATGAGTCATACTAGAAGAATAAAGTAATCTGGTGGAAGCAGCAGGTCATGGAACCAGGCCCCATATAGGGCAGCCCCTTACCGAAAATTACTAATAACCAATATGCCTAGTGATCAACCATTAAATAAGTGTGTTAATTAAGCTACACAATATACAGCATTGTTGGGAGGAAGAAAAAAAAGGAAACATGGAAAATGAGAAAGAAAAAGGGAAGAAAGGAATAAGAAAAAGAAGAAAGAGAGGCAGGAAGTAAAGATGGAGTCTTGTCCATCCAAAATCCTCCCACCGACCATGTATCAAAAAACTATTAAACATCTGGTACTTGTAAATTAGAAAGCTAAGGCTTCCTTATCATGTCAAATAGTGCCTCTTTATCCCTTAAAATGCTCTCAATCTTTTCATTAAGCATGATCCAAGTCAACTTGCGTAAATATCATTTAGAGTAAACCTTAAAGCCCACCTCAACCAATGCTACATTCATTATACCCTTGTAAATACATGCATTCCAGGTATGCCAATCTACCTCTTCCGTGTCAATATTAAGATCTTTTCCCCATGCTAACTGATAGGATAATTTGGAGAATGGGCAATTTATAATCCATACAGCATCGAGATGCACCCTCGTTGCAGTGTGGCTTGTAAACATCTGTTCTCAAACACCGTTTACATTGCTAGGTCATCACTTTTGTAGAGAGTGTAAACAATTGAGAATTTTTTGGAGATGAAAATCTTCAGAGAGTGGCATCTCAAAATGCTGCACAAAGTATCAGCTGCCTGTCTATGCTGGAGAAAACCAACCTGATCCAAATGGATGTAGTGATCCACAAGGTATAGCAAGCAATTAGCAAACATTTTTGGAAACAACTTCAAATCATTATTAATCACTTTTCTAATCCTGACACCTGCTGATAGAACTAAAAAGCAATCCATACTTCCATGCATATTTAGAACGATCTACAAAAGAATTGGCTGCAGATACACAGCTACAACTTATGTAGGAGGATTTGTTTAGACTCTGTGTAGCACCTAATGCTAGTCACTTCGCTGGGTACATGTGAGTGTTTACAACCACTTTAAAATGTTTTACGCAATGTTTTCCTTTGGGGATAAAAAAGCAAAGTCAAAACATATCTGAAACAGTACAGTTTTAAGTACATTTCTCTTCTCTCACCACTACATTCAGATCTAACCGTCACTGGTTTCAGGTTTTTTTTTTTTTTTTTTTTTTTAATGCATCATTAGAAAGGAGCCTGTAAGACAAGGAACATGGAAATTGTCCTTTTCAATTTATTTTTGATTATGCAGACCCTGAGTCTGTCATCACAGACCTGGAACAGGTATACAGGATGGTGGGTCAGACTTTTCTGACTTCACTAGCTGCATACAGTACTTGTTCTTGGTCAGTGATTTACTAGGTAGTGAAACCAGGAGAACTGCTCTGTGCACCTTTAGAAACAAATCAGTAATAACACATCTCAAATTCACAAAAAATAAATTAGTCTTTTTTTTTATAGCGGAAATAAAGTTCTGCTGTAACTCACTGTGAGAACAGCCTTTTTATTGCAGAAGAGACATGTAATGTTTCTTCTGCATTAAAATAAAATACACCTACCTACCTAATCACAATGATCTCCGGAATGTAAACTGAGCTGCACCTGTGCTGCTCAGTTTAC
The DNA here is from genome assembly GCA_028564925.1 of Lithobates sylvaticus. Taxonomy (NCBI): domain Eukaryota; kingdom Metazoa; phylum Chordata; class Amphibia; order Anura; family Ranidae; genus Lithobates; species Lithobates sylvaticus. The sequence continues at coordinate 61,033,020 of CM053031.1, read as the reverse complement.
AGCAGCTGTCCCAATCCTGTGTGTGGACATGACTAGCTCCTGCGCATTATAAGTCAACCCCTTAATGATTTTACTAATCTTGCCTAAGTGTCCACGAAGAACATCAATGTTAATTTAAAAAAAAGTAGACAATGTGTCCATAATTAGGTAGCAGATTTAGTGGCATTTGTGGACTTCTGTAATCTGCAAAATAAACTCAATCAATGTTCAAATGAACGGGTTAAAAAAACAAATCTGTATTTAATATGCATTCTTTAAAACTATGTTAGCCCTGGCTAACAACAATTACTGGTCACATACCTATTCACTTAAGAAATTTGTATTTATAATGGATAATGTTGTTTTAGTATGATGAATTATGATGTTCTGTGGTCTTTCATATTTGATGAAATGATAATGAACTGCATTACTTTGCTATTGTATTAATATGTTATGTTTTTGAATGGCCACTGCAATTGTTAAATACTGAAACAATGATTATTTATTATTTTCATAATATTTAAATGCTGAAATAAATCAGGCATTCCCCACATGTGCAACAACCACAGTACATGGTAAGTACAAAAACTAATAATAACACATACTTTTTCATCAAGGCCAAAGAGCACAAATGAAGAAGACTGGGAGGTAATCAGAAACTTTAAGGTTGAGTGCCAATTGCAAAGGAAAGAGTGGTGCTAAAATTTTTCAGTAGCGGGTATGTTAATCAGCTGCATTATTGCCCTATGACATTCTGTGTACCAAGCATTGGTCGAAGTGAAGCTTTTGTAAAATTTTGTTACAGTTTTTGAATCTTAGAAAAAAATATATTTTAGTTGAATCATAAAAAAAAGACAAAATAATAAATCAGCTTGCCCAGACTAATTCATACAAATGCATTCGATCACTGCTTGTGGTATGATTCTAATGAAAGGAGTTAGAGTGGTGTGATTCTTTGGAGCGTGATTTCATTGTTGTGTATGTCATCTATTTTATTCATTATTATTTTTGTTCTGCCTTGTGTTCCATTTGTGAAGCAAAAATCTTTCATTAGAAATCAATTAGTGTATTTACATAAAAACACACATTCATTTGATTTGTATTTTTATCTTTTGTTTTCCCTTCCCAAGAGGGTATTACAATTAGGTCCATATTAACATGTATATAAACTAAACTTATAGTGAACTAAAATTATAGTGGTTTTGGGGCTACTTTAGTACTTCATTATATTGAAGAAAAATAAATATTTTTTTAAATAGATGATTTATATCTACTATTTCATAAAATCTTTATTTTATAAACAAATATTTAATACAAGGTGCACCCCTGACACTGGTGTCACAGATCATTGTGGATTTTCAAATTCAGCAGGAGTTGTTTACTTTCAGGCTTTCTCTATATAATTTAAACATTCTATTGGGATAGATTAGTCACTCTTATGACTCATTCAGCTGCACATGTGTAATTTAAGCTTTAGCCTGATAAACACATGGAAAGAACCCCAGAGCTTCACCTGCTGAATACAAATTGTAAATACATGGGAATATTAAGTAGCCATATTTCATATTTATCTAACTGCATTAAAAAAAGTAATTCTGAACATGATTAATAAAGTGAAAGTATATGAATCACTATATGTTCCCTTTAAAATAAGCCAACCTTTGTCTTATTTGTTTAGAAAATAACACATATGCCTTTGTGATTTAAGGGGATGTATAGTATTATGTATAGAATTACTTTATTAAACAGAATACAATTTTTTTAAGTTTTTAAAGTTTTATTTCCCATTATTTCCCACTTATCCGTAATTCATATTTGTCACTTGTAGTTAACAAGTTGTGTACTCCAGCACACTTTCCACTTCTTTTGCTAGGGGTTTACTACTTTTATGAATAGCTGGGTTCATTGAATCATCTGCATTTTTTTTAGAAAACACACACAGATAAATGGAGGGACACACCCTTTTCCTCTGCTAGCTCATATGGATTATCAGATAGAGAGAGGCAGTTAAGTTAGCAGCCAATGCTGGACCTTATTATTAGAAATTTAAATGGAAAACAATCAGCGCATACAAAAAAGCATTTTTAAAGAAAAGTTGCAAGATGAACACTAGAAGAGGATTTCACAGCTCCTCAGATATGACAATGCAATAAATCAGTGCAGTGCAATAAAAGTCCACTCCCTAAAAAAGGGGGATACCATTACCGGACTTCATTGAGCATTTTTTACCCCTGGGGGGACAAGCCTTTTAGACCTTCCTGTTCATTCAGGGGTCATATGTCTGAGGTGAGCAGCCAATCTTTACCTTGGTTTATTTCCACCTTTCCACTCTGGTGTTATTGGAGTTTATCATCGGCTTGTGGACTATCTGTGATATCATCCTTATTAGAAAGCCTAGTATGTTCTGCAAATTAAATATCATGGATGCACATTGAAATAAATGTTTATTTGTAAAGTAAAGACCTTAAACAAGTAAAGAAAATTATATAAAATACTCATTTATAATCTTGAAAATATTAATATCAATATATTAATAGATATAATCAAAATGTAAGGAAAACTAGTCAAAACTAATATAGTTTCCCCAGTAGTCACTAGTATTAATACATTTTCATTATCAGGTATTACCTTTTTTTATTTTCTTTAGCTTAAGATAATAAAAAAAAAGGCATGACACCGATCAGGTATTTTGGTTGTTATATTATAATTGCTTCAACTTTCCCTCAGTAATTGTTTTTCAGAATAATGTGTAAAAGAACCTACACTTCTCTTATTCAAATATTTCCAATGCATGCCTCACTTTCTAAGAGTCATGTCTTTTTTCGATTAAAACGAAAAATATCACAAAAATATCTATGGTACATTAATAGTTTTAGACTTAAAATCTAAATAAACAATTTCATACATTTTATTATATGTTTACTTGATAATTTAGTAAGCAGTTGTCAATTTTTTACATAAAAGCATTTTAAATGATCAATTTAGTATGGATAATAAGTCATTAAGTAGTTTAGTCTATTCTAAATATTTTATAGAATGTAATTACTTAATTTTAGTTTCTTTTTTCAAGTTAATGGCACATTAATATAAATACATGCATTATTTTTCACTACATTGAAATTTGATATAAGCAAATGCATATATATATATATATATATATATATATATATATATATATACCGGTAATTATAATTGTATCTTGGTAGAATACCCTCTACTATTTACAAAACACAATATCACCTCACCCCAATTTCTAAGGCCAAGCCGTAGAATAAGAATTAAGGCCCTGATTAATGATGCCATTAATTCTGAACAGATTTCTATCATATCTCTTTTGGCGGTGGCCCTTGGGTATGATCAACTAGCCGCTATTAAGTCTCTAAGGACCTTAAGAGCACTGAGACCTCTACGTGCATTGTCAAGATTTGACGGCATCAGGGTAAGAGCAATATACACACACAGGGAAATAGTGCTACTTTTTTTAATAGGTGCATTCAATTTGTCAAGCTGGCCTTTTAATAAAAATTGGGTAAGAAGACTAACATTTTTCTTACAGCTTTACCAACAGGTTTAACATTACTTTCTAATATTTTTCACAGTTTTTCTTAGGTTCACCTGGACTTCCTGGAATATCTTAACAAAACATACATTTCTTTAATATCTAAGTAAAAAAATTGGAAGATCAATGAGATTATTACTTTTGTGTCTTTGTGTAGGTGTCATTGGTTAGCTTAGTAGCTAATGCCTTGGGCTACTCAGAATTAGGGGCCATAAAGTCTCTTAGGACACTGAGGGCATTGAGACCTCTGAGGGCCCTGTCACGATTTGAAGGGATGAGGGTAAGACCACCTAAAAGCCGCTAAGATAATGCATGCATAGAAATGAATCGTGCATGTGAAAAAAAGCATACGATATGATAAATCCATGCAGAGATGCTGCAATAACCTCATACATACTGTTTAGCACTAACAGATATGAGGTAGGATGCTTTAACACATTGCAAAACCATATGCTATCACAACATACCAGCTTTTTTTGTTAATATTTGAGTCTATTCAACAGAAATTATATAGTTAAAGTAAAGCTAGGTGAGGTTACGTTTATAATACATTTGGGTTAGTGTAAATACCACTTGCAATATTCCAAGAGTTACCAGTACTAAGGTTGGCACCTAATAGTATTAGGATTAGTAGTAATCTGCATTGTTTCATGAACAGTGGCTCCTAGGTGCAACCAAAGTTAATTTTTTTGAAATGCGATTGTTTGAATATTAAGGGCAACTATTATAAATAATAGCCAAATTGCCTTTTGGCAAATGGATGCCATGACACCTTTTTCAGCTATATTCATAAATGGTGACAAACACGCACAGTTTTATTTACTTGTTCTAAATGCAAACTGGATACCCCAGTGAAAAGAGGTATTTTTTTTTTTTTTTCTGTTTAATAGACCCTTTGATTTTTGTTACTTAAGGCTACTAGAAAATAAATGTATTTTCATCTGATGCATGGATGCACTGTCAGTGTTCACATATTTGGCAATAAAAACTGAAATATAAGTATTCCCTGACCACTATCTGCTGCCATATCATACGTGGTAAATCGCTGTCTAAAAATTAAACACATCTGCTTTACTTAACCTGCCCATTAAGTTTACTGAGCTGTTTGTATACAAGTCAATGGGCACATCTGCAGACTGACACACAAGGGTGCTTTTGGAATGTATTTAACATGATGATGGCATGGAACCCATTTTGATTGTATGTACAAGTACATTACCCAACTAATGTATGAGGTGAATGCTTTAAATAACAAAAACTGATATTATATTTACCAATGGATTAAATTATTTTGATCATTTTATTTGTGTGACTAAAAGACACAAAAGAGGAACGAGCATAGGTTCAGCCAAAAGTTTAAAAACATAAAGATACGTTCAGGTGTCTTTTGCATATAGTTAATGACATTGCAAAGACCATGGTGGTGATTTGCATAAGAAGTTGTGAACTGAGTATTCAAATTGAATATTTATTCATGTGTAGCGCAATTAAAAGAGGAATTTACTTTGCACATGATTGGATGATGGAAATTATCACAGCTTTACCGTCCTAATTGAAATATGGACTTCATTAACTGAAGGAGAGTGTGGGACCCAAAAACTGGTAGTACATCAACAGATGTTAGGTGATGTTAGGATATGGAACATGAGTGGGAAAATGAATGGACATGGTGAAGACATGGTGGAGAAGTGGGACAGTGGAATCACACTCTCCACCTCGTCCACTAAGAGAACATTTAAATCTGTGTCTGTAGTGCATGTTCAAACGTTAATACCATAAATAATAACATTTTATAGATTTTTACTCCAGGAGTATATCATGAGTTTAGCAATTCTATAGAAATGCTGAAAAAATGCATTACGATTTAACTAAACCCATTAAATTTTAGTCGACTAAAATGTACTGGAGATTGGTCGACTAAAATACGACTAAAACTAAAACAATTCAGATGACTAAAGTATGACTGAAACTAAAATGGCATTTGAGGCAAAACACTATGGCTAAAACTAAATTGAAATTTGACATCAAAATTAACAATGCCTGGAAGCAAGTGGAGATCATTGGAGTAGCTGTATCTACTTCATTGATTTCCAGTTTTCAGGGGCATCGACCAGCCATGGTATATACATAGTTATATTGGCACAAGCTGGACCAATGTAATTATGTATAAAGTACCCATGCCTAGAATTATTCTTTAAGGGATGCCAATAGTGAATAGGTAAAATTCTCTGTAGGTTGTTGGATTGTGTTGATATAAAGGGAGAAAAGGAAGACTTTTTGATGATAACAGAATTTAAAGAAATAAATTGTTAATATTATTATTATTATTGTTGTTATCATCATCGCTATTTTCTATACTACAGCACATTTAGCTTTAAACATCAATGTACAGAAGCTATGATACCTAACATTGCACATTTCTTGTGTGTCAGTCAATATTAAATTCATACAGTAATTTTTGAGAGGGCACGTGAACGAAAGTTTTTGCTTTAAAACAGATAACAGCATATAGCTTATTCTATAGCTAAAATTCTCAGGAACAAAATGCTACAGATTTTGCTCAAATTAAATAAACTATATTATATGAACCACTAATCCACAGACTAAATGGAAATTTTAATGGAAAAGGTTTAAATTCTCATTTTTACTTTTGTAATTGTTGGTGAAATTTTATGTGCAGCAAGAGTCTCCATTGATTTAATCAAAAATACAATATTTCAATGCATGCATTCAATGATTAAAAAAACACGTAAGCATGGTACACTGCTTGATTTTAAGGATAAATAAGACAACTCAACTTTAAAAATGAAAAATAAAGTTGAACTGTCAGATATGCATGCTCACTGGCTTGTTCTTGAATAAAATTGCATTTCAAACTTCAAGTCCAATAAAAATAAACCTGTGAATAGAACCAATTCAACCAGTTTGATTCCTACATATAACTAGTGTAATGCTCATTTTACAAATTTTAACATGTGCATGTGTAAATTTGAATATATCAGAGAAATTAATAATTTATTGCATTGTTTAATGCAATAATAAACCACTTAGCTTATAAAAACATAAAAAATGCCCTCAGATAAAGAAGATGTTCTTCAGTAGCCCTGTTTTTATTCATGCTAATTTATATATATTTTTTAAACTCTTTAAGATTACAGTTAGAGTACTATATATTTTTTAATATACACAGTTGTTTTATTGCAAAGAATGTGTCTGCTTTTGTTCTACTGTACAATGTGCCATTAAATGTTTAAGAAAGTGAAGGAATGTCTGCTGTACAAAAAAATGTAGTCATTATTCTGTATATTTTGTGAAGTGTTGAGTCATTTCTCAGTGCTACATAAATGTGGATAATCAAACAGCCTTAAAAGTACCACACTTCATTTGCAAAAAAATTATAACATACATAAACTGAAAATAATAAAAAAATACTTGTACCTGCCTGACATCCTTTGATATGAAAGTCATGGGATGTGGGTGGAAAAATGTTAGCTGCAGAGTGGCTGCATTTGAACGGATTCATCCACTAGGGTACTTTGGGTGCTGGCTGTCAGAATACAGTAGCCATCAGTGGAGATTCCTTCATCCCCACTGTTTAGCATGAATTGGGAAATTTATAGATTTTTCTCATTCATTCCACAAGAAATCTTACAGTATATGGCCAGCTTAAGGTTTTAAAAGGAACAATTGATATCCGGAGTCAGTAATGCCTCTGGTTGATTATCAATTGATTTTTTTTTTTATATAACTACTGGTTTCATTTTAAAATTTGCAAATATCAGCTAAACAGCATCAATGATCTATGCATAAAACTTTCTGACACACAAAATACAAATTTCCAGAAAGAAAATTAATATAATCTAAAACCAATATATATAATAATGATATTGTTTATCTGTAGTGGAGTACATATTCATTTTAATATCTACTATTTAAAAACATAATTTACAGGGAAGCCTTTTCTATTTTTACTTAACTTAAGTTACTTTCAAAATATACATATATCTATTAAATATAAATAAATTAACAATTATTTTGTTATCCATCTTTATTGATCTTGGTGGACATATGCAAAAGTAATTGCATTGAGTTTCTGAACTAAATGTAGATGTATATGTTGGAATGCAAGCTTGTGTTAAAAAAAAAAAAAAAAAAAACATTTAAAATATTGTAAAATATCCTCCAGATATACATTGTAGGACTGTCAATGGAATTTTGTCAAAAAACTTCCTCATAGACTGTCACATTCAATCACACAAACGTGGTTCAGTTTATAAAAAGTAGCTTAAATAGGAATTATGCAAGGGTTTTTACTATTTTGCAGAGTCCTACAGAAATATTGACTGCAGTAAACTGAATTTAATATAATGTAGCCTACTGGGGTTTGCATCACCACATGAGTACTAGCCTTTCATTACCAGGCTATTTTTTTTTTTTCAGTTTTCATTGCTGTCATAGTTTGACTGACAGTTACTCGATCATGCAACACTTTGCCTAAATTTATTTTTTATAATTTCTTTGAGACATTTAGAGCTTTCTTTTGGTAATATTTAAAGGGGTTGTAAAATCTCAGTGTGTTTCACCTTAATGAAATCTATGCATTAAGGTGAAAAACCTTCTGTGCTGCAGCAGCCCCCCAGAACCACTTTTACCTACCTGTACCCGATCTTTCCAGTGACAAGAACAAGCACAGCAGCTCCACATGCTGTCTCAGGTCCTCATTGGATAGATTGATAGCAGCAGGAGTAATTGGCTCACACTGCTGTCAATCAAATCCAGTGGCACAGGAGACAGGGGCGGGCCGAGTCCTGCTGTCTGTGTCAATGGACACAGCAGCAGGACTCGGGGGCACGCCCGCACGAGTGCCCCCTTGGAAAGAAGCTTTCCAAGGGGGCATTCGATAAGAGGAGGAGGCAAGAGTGCAGCTGAGGGACCCCAGAAGAGAAAGATCGGGGCCGCTCTGTGCAAAACCCTTGTACAGAGGAGGTAAGTATGACACGTTTGTTATTTATTTTTATTTTTTTTAAACCCTCTAGTATCACTTTAATAACCACTGGGTTTTTATTCTATACTGTACAAAGAAAAGATACCACAAATTGGGTTTGCTTAAACCTACCTTTCCTTTTCTTATCTTTGAAATAAGATCCCACAATCATTGGTAGTCAGTGGCACTTTAACCCCCCCACCTTAAAAAAAACAATTGATGGTGCTCAGTAGCACTTTAAACCCTTAGCTCCCAGAAAAAAAACAATCCTATCCTACAATCATTGGAGGCCAGTGGCAATCTACACATGCCCCGCCCCCCCCATGCTTGGAAATATTCAGCCCATTCACAACAAAGGAAGGAAAGCTTCCTCTGTTGTTAATGGACCAAATGTTTCTAAACACCACTCGTGTTTATATTTCAGACGTGCTTACACTTGTGATTGGTTCAGAGCTATCACAAGGTACAAAGCCACTTTGATGGGCTCTAAACATTGTGACTGTAATCTAAACTGTCCAGTGACAGCTCAGAGCACAGCCATTCACAGACACACTGGCTGCCCGAGTGTGTTTTCTAAAGTAACGCTGATAAACGGCACTCCAGAAAAGTTGGAGGCATATGTGGTATTTTAGAAGAAATCTTAAGTTATTATTTATTTATTTATTTATTTATTGCATTTATGTTAAGGGAACAGAGAAAACTTGAATGTACTGCTGATTTTAAACACATTTCAGGCTTTGTTATATTTTATGTAATTGAAGATTGATGGTTTTATGAGCAGGATCCAAGCATGGAATTCCCTCTCTATAAAATATATATCACAAGATCTTGCAATGTCACAGTAAGTATTCAACACCAACATGGTAGACAGTCCATTTGAAATATTTTTAAATATATAATATTATTAACCTTAGGACTAACATATTAAACACAGTTTATCAAATAAGTTAACAATATTAATTATAAAAATACAAAATAGCATTTAGATATCATAAATATTCTCTTCTATTTGGCAAAAAAGCATTTCACCAAATTATCATTTTATGTTGTCTCATTAAAATTACATATGAGCATGAGACCAGATTCCTATATTTTAAGGACAGCAACATCAATTTAGAATTAATTATTTATATGCCTTTTAATGACTTTACAAATTCAGTTCAGATACTATGGCTTATGACTGAAGTTTGAAATTGAATGCAACAAATATTTTGTCTAAATGGAAAAAGTTTTATTTGCTAAGAATGTTTCCATATAGAGAATGGAATAAAAGTCTTAGTGAATACAGCATTACTGCGTGCCTGGCTTTATGGACAACAATAGTAGCTACTAGTACAGCAGTTTGTGAATGATTCATGTGAAGCGATTGCTTGCATTAGGAGTTCTTCATTCCCAATAAAAAAAAAAAAAATCACATCTGCATGATTACGTAACACTTTCTTTGTTCTCAACTGTCATCTGTTTAAGTTGTGTGTTTTGTTTAATTATTTTGTGAACTATATTTATTAAACTGATACGGGGTCATTTATTAAAAAGAGAGTTGTAGATCTATCACTCTTATTGGAGGTTTCGTAGACATATTTATATATATATATATATATATATATATATATATATATATATATAGATGGGTTTTCTCATCAGTCTATAAAAAAAATGATTATGTATGTAAAAATCATTAAATTAAAGGGTTTATGGTATAAGGTTGGGCAGCTTCCGATGATAGCAGGCCTTTTCAACCACTGCTTTGAATATACAGGGGCAGTCATGTCCATTTCAATGCAGCCAAAAACCTAAATTGCCCTATAAATAGCATGTAATGGGGAGTTACAGATCTACCCATCCCACTGGAGGTTTCTTGGACAAGTATATATTTAGCTAACAGATGTCCAATTAATTCTTGGATATTCTAATTGTTTGTTGGTATTTTTAAAGACTTGTCCCTGTTCTTAGATGAGAACTTCCAGCAAGGTGGAAATTTAGGTGCATGATATTCAAGAAGTTTTTTTCACAACCTGGCTATGGGAGTCCCTTTAACATTCCTGACAATACATGCATCCATATAATAGATCAGTGAAATTGCCCAACTGTGTGGTGTTAGCAAATGACCCTTGTATCTAAAATGTATGTCACATTTATTTCAGTTTGTTTGCATGTTTATTTAACACATTTATTTACAGTATGTATTTAATTACCTTTTAGTTTGTATTTTTTTTTGTTAAATCTCGAGTTCTGTAAATCATCTAAGTGTTTTTTAGATTTTGTATTCTGTCTTCTGATTTATATTTTTTTTACATTATTGTGAAACTCCTTTTTAGTGTTTATTTGTATGTGTTTAATAATAGATATACATTCATTGCTCATCTCATTATCACTTTTTCAAAAAACTATGGAAGCTGTTGGTAACGTGTATTTCCTCCGTCTCAATTTTTGTACTAGGTGGTTGTAAATGCCCTCATAGGTGCCATACCTTCCATCATGAACGTGCTGCTGGTTTGTCTAATATTTTGGCTAATTTTTAGCATTATGGGGGTGAACATGTTCGCAGGAAAATATGGATACTGTCTAAATGTCACATCGGAGGAATACTTTGATGCTTCGGTGGTCAATAATAAATCAGAGTGTGACGCCCTGATAGCAGAAAATAATCAAAGCGCAAGATGGAAAACCGTCAAAGTGAACTTTGATAATGTTGGCTTTGGTTATCTATCTTTGCTTCAAGTGGTAAGATATAATTATAAATGTGTTATATTTTACTGTGTAATTCAGTTTAACTCACCCAATACTGCACAGGCTTTGTGTTTTTGATGATCTGTTATTATATGACACTTTACTAATTGTAAATCTCTCTTAAATTGTTCTTGATGCACAAAAATGAGTTTAGCAATTTTATTTGTATTATTTGTTGATTAGTTTAATAAGAATATTTGCTGCTTGCAACCAATATAGAGTATTTTATAGCACTTTACAAACATCTTTATATGATTTGTATTTTCTTAGCTACACAAACATTTGCCAGCACCTTACTTAAAGCGGTATTCCACCCTAAAGTGGAACTTCCACTCATCGGAACCCTCCCCCCCTCCGGTGTCACATTTGGCACCTTTCAGGGGGGAGGGGGTGCAGATACCTGTCTAAGACAGGTATTTGCACCCACTTCCGGGCAAAGACTCCCACGGGAGTCTTTGCCTCTTCCTGTCTCAGCGCGCTCTCTGCCGGGACACACACGGGTCCCAGCAGACAGCGCGGACGATTCTCATTGCACTGCGCAACTCGCGCATGTGCAGTAGAGAACCGGGAAGTGAAGCCACAACGCCGGCAGCAGCAGAGAGCCGAGCGATTGATCGGCCTCTGCTGCCGACATCGCTGGAACCTGTGACAGGTAAGTGTTCATTTATTAAAAGTCAGCAGCTGCAGTATTTGTAGATGCTGGCTTTTAAAAAAAAAATTTCAGGTACAGTCCCTCTTTAAAGTGTTGCTGAACCCAGGGGCCTGCATATCTGGTCTCCCACAGTACACAGAACTTGGAAAGGCAATAGTTAGTAAATATAAACTGCTAAATACTCTTTCTCGTCAGCAGTTAGAGCAGTCTTGTGACTTCTATTAGTGTCCAGCAGAGCACTGGTTAAACCTTATGGGAGACATTTTCATTCTCCCCTGGTTGTCCTATGAGGCTGCAGGACCCCTCACCCCCTGTCTGGGGCCCTGTGTTAATCACATGCACTCTCCCAAGAAAAAAATAAAAATATTTAGCACTACACACCAAACTGAGCATGTGCAGCTTGCCCACAATACTCTGTTCTATCAGGAGATGGTTTGGGGGCTGTGGAACAAGGGGAGGATCAGAGAAGACAGGATCAAACAGCCTTTTTACATAATGCAGAGGATTAAGCCCTTAGGTTCCACAGTGATTATGCTTTACTGCATATACAAACTGATTTTACTGTTGTGGGTTTAGTAACACTTTAATACATGGATCAGTCTCAGTATATTTTTCGTAGAAAAAACTAATAGTAGCAGTCCCCCATCTTCCTGATTTAATTCTTTACTCCGTCTAACTTTATTCAAGCAATATTTTATGTAGTATTCCTTTTTCCTTCCCACCCCCCCTGGGTAGTTAACCACCCCCAATTCCCCCCAGTCCACCCCTCCTCACCACTCCCGTAGTTCCCCAGCGTGTCGTACCTACATATATACACACACCACACCCTATGCCCTTTATGGAGAAGGTATAGATGGGGATTCTATCCCGCTCCTACTGTGGTATTGTGTGGCAATAGGTCCGTATATCTATTTTAGAAATTCTCTAAGTGGTCCTTATTCCAAAAAAAAAAAAAGAAATAGTGAAAAAGGTATAGGAGGGGATACTACCCACCTCCTACTTGTGGTATTATGTGGAGGTAAGCCCCTACGTCTATTTTAGTGACTCTCTAGGTGATCCTTATTCCAAAAGTGAAATGGAAAAAGGAGAGAAAAAAAAAAAAAAAGTGAAAAAGCTGTGGAAGGGGACTCTGCCTACTTCCTACATGTGATATTATGTGGCCGTAGGCCCCTACATCTATTTTAGTGATTCTAAGTAATCCTTGTTCCAAAGGTTAAGGAAAAAAAAAAAAAAAAAAAAAGTATGGAAGGGGATACTACCTGCTTCCTACATGTGATATTGTGTGGCAATAAGCCCCTACATCAATTTTAGTGACTCCCTAAGTGATCCTTATTCCAAAAGTGAAGAAAGGGGATGGCAATAAGTCCCTACATCTATTTTAGTGACTCCCTAAGTGATCCTTATTCCAAAAGTGAGGAAGGGGAAGGAGATAAAATAAAAAAAAAAAAAAAAGGCACACCTTTCTCCTCTCCCTTTTTCCCTTAATAATTGGTAAGAACACCATTTATTTTTTGTGTTAGCTCCCTAAGTGCTCAATAAGAAAAAAAGGGGGGGGGACATGGAAAGAGGGGAAGAGGTGGGGACAGGGTGGGAATCCAGAGATAAGTAATAATAAAGCATCTAATTGTTCCCCACATAACTCATATAGGCTTGAGATAGTCTAAATTCCAGCCAGCACTTCCAAGTGTCAAGGTATTTTGTTTCCAAGTTGTTTTGCAGGTGTATTACTTCTTCCATACATCTAATTTTATCTATCTCCCTAAACCAATCCTTTATTGTCGGAGTATTTTTCGTCTTCCATTGTTTCGGAATTAATTTCTTTGCTGCATTCAGCAGGAATGGTATAATAGATTTTTTATATTTCTTCCTCGGTATCCCTGTTGCATGGAACAGGCATTGCCAGGGGTCAAATTCCATTATAGTCCCGCTAATCTTCTTTATCCAATCCACCACTTCCCTCCAATATGATTGGATTAAGGGACACTGCCACCATATATGTGCGTGGGTACCTGTCTCTCCACACTCCCTCCAACATAGAGGTGATTGAGTGGAATTAATTTTATGTAATTTAGTTGGGACATAATACCACTTTGTTAATAATTTATAATTCATTTCTTTTATCCCTGTGTCCACTGAAGTTGAGTGCGTGTAATCAAAGACTTTACTTCTCATACTTTCAAGCAACGGGTGATTTAGTTCCCTTTCCCAATTCTCCACGAGACACAGGGAGTCCAGTTCTAGAGGGGTTATCAATAGGCTATATACTTTTGAGAGACCCTGTCTATTATTCCCGGCTTTGTCAACTAATCTTTCCCATTTATCCAATCTCCTGTCTGAGCGAAGCGGCTTTGGAAGAGAACCTACAAAGTGTTCGAGTTGCCTATATCTCCATGCGTCCCAGGGCGTTTTACCATATTTTCCTTGTAATTCGAGTAATGTACAGAGAACATTCCCTTTCAGAACGTCCTTTAACCTCAAATGGTCCGATGATGTCCACTTTAGGTATAATTTATTTTCTTTGCCTGGAGGGAAATAATTATTTCCTGTGAGGGGTAACAGAGGGCTATTATATTCCATGGATCTGTTTAATTTTATTTAGTAAGGGTAAGTAGTTATCTTGATATAAGTCATATCAACCATTAAGACAACAGTGTCTATAATAAAGAAAAAAAAAATCCTTAAATAGGATGTGGTATATCAATGTAATATAATCCACATACTAACTATAATCTAAATTAATAAAATATCCAAGAAAATATGTATTATTAGTTTGTGAGGTATGGATAATATGTCCCTGAGACTGAAGCAAGGGACTGAGAAAGAAATGTTAAATGAACCAAAAGCTTTAGTAGACTGCTGACAACATATGCATCCAGCATGTATGTCTTCATGTCAATCACATAATCCCCTCCTTCAGTGCCAGCTGGAACTCCCTGAAGTGTGTCTACTTCCCAATGTTGGAAATTAAGCATGTCCCCATCTTCTATCACACAATGTAATGTACAAACTATACACCCTATCAGTAGCTCTAGCATTGTCACATGGCAGGGTGTGCCAATGGCTATGCAAATAATCATAAGAAAATGTGCATATGCACATCTATTTATATCTGCTACAGCTTGTAATTTTTTAAATATCTTTTTCCATATATTCAAGCTGTAGCAAGCCCCAGGGGCCTCGAAAACTGGGGAACACAATATTCAAACAGAGACTTTTTAGCTTATCTTTTATTTACATGAACCCGGTCTTTCCAGCGTCGTGGACGAGCACACCAGCTCCAGCTGGTGTTTTGGGTACTGATTGGATAGATTGATGGCACCGCAGCCGTTGGCTCCCGCTGCTGTCAATCAAATCTAATGATGCAGGAGCCAGGGGCGTAGCCGAGTCCTGCTGTCTGTGTCAATGGACGCAGCAGCAGGACATGGGAGCGTGCCCGCACGAGTGCCCTGTGGGAGAGCGGCTCTCCAACGTGGCTCTCGAGAAGAGGAGAAGCCAGGAGTGGGAGTACCTCTCATAGATAGGTATCCAATAAAAAAAACTATTTCCAATGATGGTGAGGTTACGCTTGGGGGGTGGGGGTTGCAGGAGAATAGAACTTCCTATTTTAAGTTTTAAAAACGAAAAAAAAAAACAATGCTATAAACTTCACTCAATGCCAGTCAGGTGACTAATAGCCTAGACATTTGAACATGTGATCTCTGCTAAAAGAGAGAATCGGTTAGTCTGAACTGTGGTCCACCACTTTGGCAGCGATCGTATCTTCCCAGAAAGACAATTAAAAAGGCTCTATATTTACACAGGAGTATAGGTGCAAAAGTATTTATTATATAAGGAATAAACATAGTAATTTATTTGTGTTTTGCTGTTTTAATATAATGAATACTTCTTTAACGGACTTAAAAAATTAATACTATTATTTTCAATTTACAGGCAACATTTAAAGGCTGGATGGACATTATGTATGCCGCTGTTGATTCTAGAAAGGTCGGTTTGCTTAATTTGGGATATAAAAACTCTCTAGATATTCTTTGAGTAAAAAATGTACTTAAAACATAGAGAAGTTATAGTTGTATTGTTCTAGGTATGTTTATATAGGTTGAGCCTTAGGAGATCTGTTATAGAATTATTGATTCATTAAAAATACAAGGACGGTACATGTGATCTATTTATAATCGGCTATGACCGGAGCTGGAAGTTTTTTTCCGTTCAACCCGTGTGGTTGAACCAACAAAAATGGATAGTGTGTACCCGACTTAACGCTGTTTAGGAATGCGCTCACATGGCAATTGCACAATTTACCCTTTCATCCAATTGGCAGTCCTTACAGGTCCTGTATATATCCAAAGCTGGTATGTACATGATACTAAACAACAAAGCCTAATGCACACTGGGCTGCACAGAAAATAATGTTACTAGGTACCAAAAGAAAAAAATTTAAAATAAAAAAGATGCACACAATACCACAAAACCACTGTATACTCTCCGCGATATAAAAAAAAAAAGTCTCAGGATGAGCAATACTATTTAAAGTAAATATCTATGGACTCACCTTACCAGTAGCTGGAGGTTTTGGGGTCTTTCAAGAGCTCCAGGAGGTGTTTGCAAGACAATGTTAAAACCATTTGACTAATAGCTTTACTCAAGGGCAACATTTAGTGTAAATTAACTTTCCAAAGCTCACATCTCTTAGCTAGAATGCTAGTTATAGCTTGTATACTTTTGCCAGCACATCTACCTGTAATATAGGGAATCTAGTCCCTGGATTCCTTATTGTTTATGTAACAACAAAGTACTGAAAAGTTTTCCATCTGAAATCAGTTGTACAAACTTGCAAGCATCTATTGGCTCAATGCTGTTGATTTGATTTGGCATTCGGAGAACACCATACTGCTTAGACAGCACAGTTCTACTACAAATCCTGGTCCGCTTGTCATGTAACATGTTACATCAGCAATCATTCTTCTCACAAGTCTACTTCCCAGCATTCCTTGGTATTTATGTAACAGTGCACTAAAAAGCATTTTATATGAATTCAGATGTACAAACGTGCAAGAAGACAACACATATCTATTAGCTTGAGGTTGTGTGGGTTAGAGGTGAACAAGAACGCTCATTTACATTCACAGATCAACCATAACATTATGACTACTGACAGGTAAAGAGAATATCTTGTTAAAATAGCATCTGAAAGTTGGTGGGATATATTATTCGGCAAGTGAACATGTTGTCCATGAAGTTTATGTGGTGAAAGCAGAAAAATAAATAGGCATCACAGTTTGTCGTGTATGGGGCTCAGAAGCGATCTGTGTCCACAGCCAAAAGCTTCTACAATGAACATCAGAACTGGACTACGGAACAATGGAAGGAGGTGGCCTGGTCTGATGAATTACGTTTTCTTTTACATCAAGTGGATGGGTGTGCGGTCTAAGAAGGCAAGTTGGCAGAGGCAGTGTGATGCTTTGGATAATAATCTGCTGGGAAACCTTGGGTCCTGCCATTCATGTGGATGTTACTTTGGTGTCCATGCCTCAATGGGTCAGGGCTGTTTTAGCAAAAGGGGCCATACTCAATATTAGGTGGGTGGTCATAGTGTTATGGCTGATCTGTGTATATAATGGGGGTTATTTACTTCAAGCAAATCCAGTTTGCACTACAAATGCAAACTACAAGTGCAAAGTGCACTTAAAATTGCACTGAAAGTGCACTTGGAAGTGCAGTCGCTGTAGATCCGAGGGGGACCTGCAAGAAAAATAAAAAACAGCATTTTTGCTTGCGCATGATTGGATAATAAAATCAGCAGAGCTTCCTCTCATTTTAGATCTACCCCTTAGATTTACAGCGACTGCACGTCCAAGTGCACTTTCAGTGCAATTTCAAGTGCACTTTGCACTTGTAATTTGCACTTGTAGTGCAAAGTGGATTTGCCTTTCGTAAATAACCCCCATTGCATGTATTTGACAATTTTTTTTTATTTTTTATTTTTTTTACTGAATAAGACTTTATTCACTTCCAGGTAGACGAGCAGCCAAAATATGAAGACAATCTATACATGTACCTTTATTTCGTCATTTTCATCATATTTGGATCCTTTTTCACACTTAATCTTTTCATTGGTGTCATCATTGATAACTTTAATCAGCAGAAAAAGAAGATAAGTATTACATGTTTACTAACTGCTAAAAAAATATTGTTTCTGTTGTCGAAAATCCATATAAAATTATACTTTTGCAAAATTGTAGTATAAAAAATGCTTAAATGCTTCTATTTTCCAAACATAGAGCTTATGGCCTCTGTCGTTTTTTGTTTTTCTTATTAACTGTTGTCTAAAGCTGGATACAGGATATACAATTTTCTTTAGATTTTTTCATTTAGATTTACCAAAAACATATAATATGAGGTCAAACCTAAACATTTTAAATTTGTATGCAACCAGGCAGACACTTCCACTACATAGTTGAAGGTGAATCTAAAGGAAATCGAACAACAAAAGCTGTATAGTGTGTATCCAGCTTTAGTCCCTGCTGGGTAGGATATCCATCACTTTCTATCCTCTGTAACATTTTCCAAAGTGGGTAACTTGATGCTTGCACCAAAAATCACCCAAATGCCTTACTGTTTATAAAAGGAGCTGATCTCTAGATTACATAGTCCCATAGTATTCTGAGAATACCTGTACTGAGAGAAACATGCATGCGGCCATCATGAAAAACTTAGCTGTCCTGGCTGCTCCAATAGATTCACTTGTTTCTGAGTCACTAACCTGGAACATGTGGATTGGGATTTTTTAACTTCACTTCAACACCACTACCAGCTAAAACTGGACAGTGTAAAAAATCAGGCTCACTTCTGCATAGAAACCAATCAGCTTCCAGGTTTTATTGCCAAAGCTTAACCACTTGCCAACCATCTACTGTATATATATATATATATATATATATATATATATATATATATATATATATATATATATATATATACGGCAGCAAGGCGGCTCTTCTGCGCAGGATAACTTACCTAGTATATGATCCTGCACTTCCGGGTCTGGGGTGCGCACTGCCTGTGCCCTGCTCCCTCTGTGATTAGACACAGCAGGAGGTGATTGGCAGGTAAGGCGGACTCGATGTCTGCCGGCACCTGCTGATGCTTCGGTGCACTGACAGAGCAGCAGTCTTCCTATGTAAACAAGTCAGATCGCTGTTCTGTCACTACAGAAAACATGGATCCTAGGTCTTTGCTAAGCAGGGGCACCGATACATGTCTTCTTCTAGTATACCTCCCCCACAGTAGTAAAGCACTGGTCAGGCACACATTTAACCTTTTATTGCCCTTAACCACTTCAGCCCCGGACCAATTGGCAGCCAAAGGACCAGGCCCCTTTTTGCGATTCGGCACTGCGTCGGTTTAACTGACAATTGCGCGGTCGTGCGACGTGGCTCCAAAACAAAATTGGCATCCTTTTTTTCACACAAATAGAGCTTTCTTTTGGTGGTATTTGATCGCCCCTGCGGTTTTTATTTTTTGCGCTATAAACAAAAATAGAGCAACAATTTTTGAAAAAAATTAAATTTTTTTTTTCTATAAGAAATATCCCCAAAAAAAATATATAAAAAAATTTATTTTTTTCTCAGTTTAGGCCGATACGTATTCTTCTACATATTTTTGGTAAAAAAAAATCGCAATTAGCGATTATTGATTGGTTTGCGCAAAAGTTATAGCGTTTACAAAATAGGGGATAGTTTTATAGAATTTTTATTAATATTTTTTTTTTTTACTAGTAATGGCGGCGATCAGCGATTTTTTTTGTGACTGCGACATTATGGCGGACACATCGGACATTTTTGACACATTTTTGGGACCATTGTCATTTATACAGCAATCATTGCTATTTAAATGCATTAATTCCTGTATAAATGACAGTTGTAGTGAAAGAGTTAACCACTAGGGGGAGGGGAGGGTTTATGGGCTGTGACGTGTGTGTGTTTTTTTTTACATTAGGGGGCGGGGCTGACGTCTGACGTCATTGATCGGCTTTCCCGATGACCGGGAACAGCCAATCAATGAAAGGCAGAGTAGGAAGCGCGGGGAGAGGTTTGTTTACACAAACCTCTCCCCGTTCTTCAGCTCCGTAACCTGATCGCGGGACACCAGCGGCGATCGGGTCCGCTGGTCCCGCGGCCGGGGTCACGGAGCTCCCGACCGGGTCGCGAGCGCGCGCGACCCACGGGCAGGCAATTAAAGGGGACGTACAGGTACGTGCTTTTGCCTGCCTGTGCCATTCTGTAGACGTATATCTACATGAGGCGGTCGGGAAGCGGTTAATGTTAACCCCTTCCCTGCCAGTGTCATTAGTACAGTGGCAGTGCATATTTTTTTAGCACTGATCGCTATATTTGTGTCACTGGTCCCCAAAAAGTGTCAAAAGTGTCAGTAGGTGTCCCGACTGACTGCCGCAATATCGCAGCACTGCTATAAGTCGCTGATCGCCACCATTACTAGTAAAAATAAATAAATACAAATATCCCATAGTTTATAGACGCTATAAATAAATCAATATACACTTATTGGGATTTTTTTTAACAAAAATATGTAGCAGAATACATGTTGGCCTAATCTGATGAAGAAATTTGTTTTTTAAATTTTTTTATTGGATATGTTTTATAGCAGAAAGTAAAAAATATATATATTTTTTTTCAAAATTGTCAGTCTTTTTTTGTTTACAGCGCAAAAAAAATAAAAAAAAAATGCAGAGGTGATCACCAAAAGAAAGCTCTATTCATGGATAAAGGACATCAATTTAGTTTTTTTGTTTTTTAACAGAAAATTTTTATTAAAGTTTCAACATAACAAAAAACAAAACAATGAGCAGTGATACATTCTCATCAGTTTTAAAATAGACAGTATTTTACAATGTGGTTCTATGGTAGCCAAGTGGTAGCGTGTTCTTCATATAGTACATTAAATTGGGAGAAGAGACTCTGTGTCAGGGTAGAGTACTCCAACTATAATTATCTGTGGACAAGGAGAGCTTCTCTTTCCTGTAAAGGGAGGGTCAAGTTAAGGAAATGAAGGGTGGGGGGGGCAGAGAGTAGGATAAGGGGACATCAATTTTGTTTAGGTACAGCATTGCACAACCACGCAATTGTCAGTTAAAGTAACACAGTGCCATATTGCAAAAAATTGCCTGGTCATGAAGGGTGGTAAAGCTGAAGTGGTTAATTGAACAAGCTGAGGTTAGAAGCTGATTGGTTTCTATGCAGAATTGAGCCTGATTTTGCACTCTCCAGCTTTAGTAAATAAAACCCATTATGCTTGGTCTATGTCAGTAATTTAGAAAGTATTGAAGTCAAAGACAGACAGAAAACTTGTATATTATACACAAAAGTTGTCACTGGTAGCCTCCATATTTTTTCTGTCACCTAATTGTTACTCAAAAGAATACAGTAATAGCCATGACCTTGCGGTATGCAAATAATAAAAAAGTGACAGCGCATGGATTTGCATGTTAGTGGCAAACAGTGTTGGTCATCTTACTTTAAAAAAGTAATTAGTTAAGTTACAAATTACTTCTCCCAAAAAGTAATTGCGTTAGTAACTCAGTTACTACATTGGAAAAGTAATTAGTTACGCAGCAAAGTAACTGACTTTTTTTTTTAAATATTCTATTACTGTAACCAAGGGGCGCATTTATTATTATTGTTATATATCGTGTAACCAAGGGGCTGCTCTATTATTACTCTAACCAAGGGGCAGATCTGTTATAGCGTGTAAGCAAGGGGCGGGTCTATTATTATTATATTGTGTAAGGGGCGGATTGCTGCAGAAGAGGGCGAATGTTAAATTAATGGGCAGAGCTCGATATATAATAATAAATGCGCCCCTTGGTTACAGTAATACTAGACCCGCCCCTTACTTACATGATAGACGCCCCTTGCAGAGTAGCACGAGCATCAGGAGCGTACGGCATCGCCTCGTACAATTACATGTTAACTGCACCTGCGCGGTGTAGAGTTCACTCAGAGCTGTTTAGGTTCGGCAATTTTCGGAAGCTGCGTAGTCCTTCGTACTGCGCAAGCCCTGCGCAGTACAGGGGGTCCTTATCCGGCGGGGGAACTTTTTCGGCAGGACACCAGAATTACACTACTGCCATCTAGTGGCGGTAGATGTAATTGGGGTAACTAAGCCAAAGTAATGGGAACTGAGTTATTATGAGGGGAAAAGTAATCAGTTAGATTACTCGTTACCCTCTAAAGTAACTGCGTTAGGTAATTCAGTTTATTTTAACTCAGTTACTTACATCACTGGTGGCAAAACAATGAATTCAACCAAAAAGTAAAATTTTGGGAAGCAGATCAGTAAGCATGAACCATCCAGATACTTAAAGGAGAAGTCCAGCCTGATCTTTTGAGGTTGGGCTTCTCCTCTGGGTCACAGAAGTGCAATTTGTTTTGCACTCCCGTGACCAGTTTTCAGCGGAGAGCGGTCTGAAGTCCGCTCTCTGCTGACATCACTGCCATCAGTTGAGGCAGCGCTTCATCCAGTCTTCCCGAAGTCTGGGTCTGCCAGCTGCCTTGACTGATGGCAGTCTCGGTGAGCCGCTGAGATGGCCGTTCTCCGCCCCTTCACCGCTCAGCGATCCAATGAGCGTGGAGAAGCAGAGAGGAGAGATACTGACTGACACATTGTCGATGTTCGGTGGCTCGGTTCTCAGTGCAGAGACTCCGGGGGACAGGTAAGTATGAATATACAAAAAAAAAGAAAATCCATACTTCTCTTTTAATGGCGGAATACTGATGATTTAACTAGTGGCCCAGATACAAAGCAATGTTATGGACAGTCCAGCAGTTCATATAGACAAAAATGGTAATTCAGCTCCACCTACAGTAGAGCTCACTGAACACTATGGGTAAAAGCTTCTATATTTTTTCTTGTCCGATATTTTTTATTGAGAGTTTACATATCAAATTCGGAAACAAGAGATTTTTCACATTGTATTACAGCATATGGGAAGATACATCAAGGTTTTAAAAGTATGAATATAATGACAAATTCCAACAAATATACCTGTGATATTGCTTTGCTCTATGAGCTGTAACATAATAAAGAGGAAATAGAAAACAAATAACAAAAAAGTTGACCTATTCTAGGTTCTCTGTTGCTCCCTGGGCTCTATGAGAAGGGAGTGAAGGGAACCACAACCACGTGACCTGGTGGCTAATATCAATAAAGTTATGTGACATGAGATAAATGGGGGCAAAGAAGCCAAACAAGGGATCTAAGTTGTAATTAGAATGCTTCACATAATGTGTAGTTCACTGCTTGCTCAAAGAGAAAACAAGTAGAGGAAAGAAAAGCTAGTAAAAAAGGGAAGAAATGGAAGGAAAGAGAGAAGAGGATAAGAGAAAGAGGGATGTGCACACCTGACTATCTAGGCATTATAAGGTACAGATATCTCATAAGGCTTCGGATAAATATTTAATCCAAGGTTCCCAGACTTTATCAAAGATGGCTTGCTTATCCAACAATATTGCAGAAAAGGCATTCATTGATCATGATCCATGACAACTTCGTTTTCACCAAGTCAAAGGGTATCATGGGTGCCTTCCAGGATCTAGCCACTGCCAACCTGGATCTTATAAAGATGAATGCTACTAGTTTCCTTCTATATTTTTTCAAGAGCAAGTTTACTTTAAAGCAGATGTAAACCCAATAACCCCCCAAAAAAATTAAAAAAATGTAATTAATGCAGCCAAGGTATAAACACAATTAAGAAACAAATTACAAATACATCTAATCTTTGATTTTGTTAGTGTTTACACAACTGCTTTCTCTGTGGATCTCTGTGAACTGGCTGAAGCGGTGAGCGGCTGGTTACTTTTGACAACATGACTCACTGATCCTAAAGTTAAACCCCTTCTCCTGTAAGTTAAACAAGCTTACAGGCACAGCAGGAGTGCACATGAAGAGTGAGACTGCTGCATTGTATGGCAGTGGGTGAGCATTGTCACTCTGAAAAAGAAAATGATCAGGCATGAATGTTTAGAGTTATTAATAAGGTTGGAGGAAAAAAAATCATAAAGCTATTAGGGTTAGAGGGTGCATATATAAAACAGGAGCTTTTGGGTTGACATGAAGTACATTTTAATTTTGTCATAAAAGTGGTTTCTTTGTCATAACCATTTTTATGTTTTCTTCCTATAATTTGGAGGTCAAGATATCTTCATGACAGAAGAACAAAAGAAATATTACAATGCCATGAAAAAACTAGGATCCAAAAAGCCACAAAAGCCTGTCCCTAGGCCACATGTGAGTAATTTTACCATTTTATGAAAGGCTTACTAGAAGGCAAATGGTATTAAGAAGATGAACTGCACATAGGTAAAATGTCTCAGAGTCTATGAGTCTACAACAGTGGTGCTCAGCTTAGAAGGTGTAGGGGGGCTTGCCTATGATACCGCCAGGGGGCTGTACATAATATATATTACATGTAATGCTAAAATAAACTGGCAGAGACATACTACAGGAGATGGTCAGACATTATGGACATGCTACAGGTGTGGTTGAGGGCACGTTACAGGAGACTGCAGAAATCAATGACATTACAGCTCACTTTACAGTTCAGTGTTCCCACTTCTACTAAGAACTGCTTGGGTACAAGTGACATACAACAAGTATTGAAGGGTTGCATGTAAACTCGTGGTGCACGTTGGAAAATAAGTGTTTGCAACATCTTTTCAACTAAAATTACAAAATAAATAACTACGACATAAAGTAATTTCTTGTTTTGTGTATTTCAGAATAAAATCCAAGGTGCTGTCTTTGACTTTGTGTCCATGCAACCATTTGACATCACCATTATGGTTTTGATTTGCTTGAACATGGTAACAATGATGATAGAGACAGACGACCAGAGCAAAGACATGGAAAATATCTTGTACTGGGTTAATGCAGTCTTCATTGTGCTCTTCACCGGAGAATGCGTACTCAAGCTTATTTCCTTACGACATTACTACTTCACAATGGGATGGAATATATTTGATTTTGTGGTTGTCATTCTCTCTATAGTAGGTAGGTATATAAATAACTAGAAGGGAGATCATGAATTCTAGAAGTTAAAGGAGGACAGGACAGAGGAGATGGTGAGGGCCGCTTGGATAGTTGCCCTCTGGAAGGCTTGTGCTGGAGCTCTTCCAAGAATTACCTAACAGAAGAGCCCTTCTGAACAGACCAAAAAGCACCACTGCCTCCTACTTCTTCACCAATATGAAATATGATGCAGATTATCAAAATATAGAATGAAAATGATGATGCAAAATATGTTTTGCCAAGTATATAAAAATATTTTTGGGTTAAGGCAGGACTATGACAACTGCAATTCATTGTTTTCCAACAATACAAGTAAATCCTAAATTAATGATATATAGTTTGCTAAAGCATTGTGTATCACAAACATTTGCCAACTTTTTAATTAAGTTAAATGTTTTACTATTCTTTGCTGTATTTCAGTGCTGCAAATTTTCTGCAGTTTCTTTGCAGCCAGTTCTTGTCCACATAAACTCACTCGAATAAGTGTACAGATGAATGTATGGCATTTCCCAGGACAGGTTTCTTGTTAGTGAAAACAGCAGACCATATCTGCATAATGTGTGTTAAAATGGTTATTTGTAGTCTTCACTGGAAGCCCATGCAACAGGATAACAATGCAGAAGAACAATTGGAAGACTGGGACAGAGCATTGTAACCCTATAACAGTGCCTGAACAAGGACCTTCATGACATGGTTACCACGTGTTATTTTAAAGCTTCAGATTTTAAAATATTGCAAACTTACATTAAAGAAGAAGTACAGCCAAAGCTCGTTGTTGGCTGACATCACAGAGCCGGTCCAGGCTCAGCAAAGATCATGATCATATGGTCAGGATCTGCCCACATACCTGGACCGGCAAGCTGCTGAGAGCCTGAGCCAGTCGCTCCTGCCCCCTCCACAGCCCAGCTCTCCAGTGAGCATGGGGGGGCAGAGCAGAGAGCCAGTGACTGACAGTCACCAGCCCTCTGCTCATAAAGCTGTGAGAACTGGTGTTTGATCACTCAGTTCCAGAGCTGGACTGGGACAAAAATTTGGCCTTGAACTTCATCCACATCGGCCCACTTTAATTTTTCAAACAAGCACAAAAAAAAGTATATACACTGTTGGGGGGGGGGGGTAGAGGACACAAAGGGACAGCTTGGGCGGTGGAGGACACAGTGGGGGTGGAGGACACAGTGGGACACCGTGGGGGGCGGAGGACACAGTGGGGGGTGGAGGAGATAGGGGGACACCGTGGGGCGTGGAAAACACAGTGGGACACTGTGGGGAATGGAGGACACCGTGGGGGTGTAGGAAACGGGGCCACGCAGCCATTACTTTGACAGGCTGTCACTCAAACTGGCCCACTGAGCTATCGGCCCACCGGGAAACTCCCGGTAGTCCCGATGGCCAGTACATGCCTGCTCGGTTCTCATTGTTAGACCGATGCTGCATCCACCTAGGTAAGTATGATTCTAAAAAAAGACCCGATTCCCATACTTCTCTTTTAACATTACAAAACCTTACATGAGATTTTAGTGATTGGGTTCACAGTTTAAAATGTAATCAGCAAAATAAAAAGACGTGGTTCTCTAGTTCTTTTCAGGGAACCTTGAAAGTTCTGAACTCTAAATAAAGGTGCTTAGGCTGTGCTTCCCAACATCCAATTCGCATCACAGGAGAGTGTGACCGACTCTCAATGGAGCTGGTTCACACATCTCCAGGGCGGCTGCGGAGCGCACAGCAGAAGGGTCCTTTCTTTGGCTCCATTTCAGGCCTGAATTCAGACAAAAATTCAGACCTACAGCGAGAACAGGGACTCACCGGACCCCTGCTGTGCCCGCGCCGCACATTGTGTGAACCCAGCCTTAAGCCCCATACACACGGTCGGATTTTTGCATGGATTCTGTCCGATCGGACAATGTTGTTGAAAAATCAGACCGTGTGTATGCACCATCGGACAGTGTACGTCGTATTGTCCGACGGACAAAGTCCTATCTCCTGCTGGATAGATTTGCCGACAACACGGTCCGATCACACCAAATCCGATCGTGTGTACGGTTGTCCGACGGACAAAGTGCTACGCATGCTCAGTTCACATTACAAGACCAAAGCTATTGGCTACTAGCCTCTATGTAGTCCCGTCGTACGCAACGAACGTCACCACGTTCAGAATGATCGGATTTTCCGACAACTTTGTCCGACCGTGTGTACGCAACACCAACATCGGACAAAGTACGACGGACAGGATCCGACCGACATGGTCCGCGGATAGTCCGACCGTGTGTATGGGGCTTTAGAGTGTATAACTGAATATGTAATGTAGCATAGCTATAGCATAGTAAGTTTCCTTAACATATCAAATTTAATAAGTGACTGTTTTGAAAGAATGCAAAGATGATGATATGGTACCAAAGTGTAGACAACAAAAACACTAGAAAACGTTATCAATTTCCTGTATTAATAGTTATTATTACATGTATTATTAAATATCATTACATGTAAATTGAAAAAAACATCACGAGTCATCCAACATATGATACACTTTGCTTAAAGGAATATAAAATGACAGTACTAGTACACAAGGTCATGGAAGGTTTCAAAGATGTGTCTGATTTTTTGCTGTCAGCATATCTTGCCATTGAGATACAGCCAACAATGGCTTAAATTCTAAGCACCAATCACACACACCTCAGGGGAAAGACATTCACTAATGAGTTCCCATAGTATTTAATATACCTAAACCCTTACTAAATGACACATTGGGGCTTATTTATGAAGGGCAAATCCACTTTGCATTACAAGTGCAAAGTACAAGTGCAAAGTGCACTTGAAATTGCACTGAAAGTGCACTTGGAAGTGCAGTCGCTGTAGATCCGAGGGGGACATGCAAGGAAAGTAAAAAAAACAGAATTTTAGCTTGCACATGATTGGATGATAAAATCAGTAGGATTTCCCCTCATTTCAGATCTACCCCTCATATTTACAGCGACTGCACTTCCACGTGCACTTTCAGTGCAATTTCAAGTGCACTTTGCACTTGTAATGCAAAGTGGATTTGCCTTTCATAAATAACCCCCATCGTTTGCTAAAGCACTTTGTATCATAAACAATTACCATGTTTATCGTTTTGTATTGTCATAAAATACTATTTTTCCCTTTTGGTCATTTCTTTTGCATCTCAGTACTGCTGCTGCTTTCCTAAAGCTTTTTTCAGTCCCTTCCTGTCTACATGCACTCACTTTAGCGTTGTCTGCACATCATTGCCCTGGACCTGCTTCCTGGTAGTAACTATAGTGACTCATCTCTAGGCAATGTGCTGAAATAGCCACCTTTAGACTCTTGCAGTTGTATCTGTGACAGGGTGACAACACAGGAGAACAAATGGGAGACCGTATTCACCCCAGAAGAGGAAGTGCCTTTGTGACAGAATCGCCAATTTCCTTTGTTGCAAACTGCAGATGTAAATTGGTTGAAAACAACTTTTGAAATTAATGTGTTAAAGCTGAAGTTTAATAAAAAAAATAGCTTTAGTGAGCTTACTTACCTGTAATGAAGGATGTCCCACATCGTAAAGGCAGCTGGATCCTGGAGGAATCTTCTCTGCAGGGTTGCCCCATCCTCTTCCTGCTGCTGAGCCTCCAGCGGTGCAGGGTTTAAAAGGCTTCTGGAGATTCAGCAGCAGGAAAAGGACATCCCTGCACAGATTTCTACAGCATCAAGCTGCCTTCATCTAACAGGTAAAGTGGCTTTCAGCTTTAAAGTGATTTGGATTAGATCTACTTTAATGAATTCTGACACTTTGTAGTGTAGCCTTCCAACTCTGCTTTGCAAAATTTTATTGAAGTCATATGTTTGTCTAATATATTGTATGTATGCTCATTTTTGATTTTCCTCCTTTTGCCCATAGGTATGTTCCTTGCTGATCTGATTGAAAAATACTTTGTATCACCAACCTTGTTCAGAGTAATAAGACTTGCCAGAATAGGACGTATCCTGCGTCTCATCAAAGGAGCAAAAGGCATTCGTACTTTGTTGTTTGCTTTGATGATGTCACTTCCTGCTTTGTTTAACATAGGATTACTACTTTTCCTTGTGATGTTCATTTATGCTATCTTTGGAATGTCCAACTTTGCATATGTCAAGAAGGAAAGTGGCATTGATGACATGTACAATTTTGAAACTTTTGGCAACAGTATGATTTGTTTATTCATGATTACAACATCAGCTGGGTGGGACGGCTTGTTAGCGCCTATTCTCAACAGTAAATATCCAGACTGTGATCCAACTATAGAACATCCTGGAAGTTCCGTAAGAGGGGATTGTGGTAACCCCACTGTTGGGATTTCTTTCTTTGTAAGTTATATCATCATATCCTTTTTAGTGGTGGTAAACATGTATATCGCTGTAATTTTAGAAAACTTTGGTGTTGCAACAGAGGAAAGTGCAGAACCTCTTGGAGAGGATGACTTTGAAATGTTCTATGAAGTCTGGGAAAAGTTTGATTCAGATGCATCACAGTTCATTCAATACAATAAGTTGACTGACTTTGCCGATGCTCTAGATCCACCCCTTCGTATGCCAAAACCAAACAATGTACAGCTTATTGCAATGGATCTTCCCATGGTAAGTGGTGACAGAATTCACTGCCTTGACATCCTATTTGCTTTTACAAAGCGAGTGTTGGGAGAAGGAGACGAAATGGATAATCTCCGTCAACCAAT
Source organism: Lithobates sylvaticus (assembly GCA_028564925.1). Classification (NCBI taxonomy): domain Eukaryota; kingdom Metazoa; phylum Chordata; class Amphibia; order Anura; family Ranidae; genus Lithobates; species Lithobates sylvaticus. The sequence goes on along the minus strand of CM053031.1, from coordinate 61,003,330 downwards.
GGAGGAGCGTTTCATGGCTTCCAACCCTTCAAAGGTCTCCTATGAACCAATCACTTCTACATTACGTAGAAAACAAGAGGAACTGTCTGCTGTTGTGATCCAGCGCGCCTTTCGAAGTTACATGTTAAGGAAAACCATAAATCGTGCTTCCTTTCTGTACCATCATGCTAAAGACAAAGATGGAGACAGTCTAATAACACGAAAGGACGTACTGAGTGATCGACTCAATGGGAACTCTACAACAGACAAAGTAGACATAACACCCTCGACAACGTCTCCTCCATCTTATGACAGTGTTACAAAACCAGACAAAGAGAAACATGAAAAAGATAAAACAGAGAAAGAAGACAGGGCAAAAGATATCAGGGAGCGTAAGAAGTAACCTTTTGTGGCAAAATGTTTACAGCCTGTGAACATTATTTATGTCAGCAGGACTCCTTTCAGAGAATTATGCCAAACTGACAGTTCTTAAAATTATGTACTTATGGTCAGTGCCTACTGTATGACAGTGACCCCCTGTCAGGAATGGACTACAAAGACGCTCGATGCCCTTGACTGGAGGTTACTGTTTTAACCACTTCACTGCTTTAGAGGCTTGCAATGCATCGCCCAGGGATGTTTTGCTGGCCACTTAGGAAGTAAAGGGGTTGATTTCCCAGCTGACACTGCTGAAGAGGATAGTCAAAATGGCTACTCAGACTGTGCGGAATGGGGACCATTTTGTGGGATACAAACCTATTGTTTTTTTTTGTGTGTTGAACACTTTAGTAAAGTACTTGTATCCACTGTTTGCATTTCAACTGCCATAATTGCCATATGTTTACAAGTTCTATGTTTATGGATTCATCCTTTTTTTGAATTCATAGGTTCTCTACAATTATATGCGACTATTTTTGTAAATGGGTTTTATGTTGGGAAGGAGCTGATAATAACGACTTCAAAGGTATGGGAACCAGGTGTTCTTCAATATCTTTCTCCATAACATATATGAAGAAAAGTGATTGCATGAACGCATGCCAGGCTCATAGGTCATGCATGGGGGAAAAAATAAATTAAAAAAAAAAAAAAAAAAACATAGAGCTTAAAAAAATGACCATTATGTGACACTTTGTTGAGGTGCTTAACTGTTCATGCAGTGTCACATAAACAAAGTTGAAAGGTGCCTGTTTTGCCCCGATTTAACCCCCATGTCACGGGGAAGATAGGATCATTTTTATGCAAGAAATTGGTAAAGTTTTGGTGCCTGAAGGGATTAATTACATTTACAACTTGGTTTCAGTGAAATTTATTTATTTGACTGCACAGGTTGACCAAAATCCATTTTTTAGGCTTTATCCTGCATTATTGTTTGGCCATCTTCAGCTTGTCAGCAAGGTTTACTTTGTACAAGCCAATGGAATTGCCTGTGTTACAGTATGTAAATAGCTCCTTTACTACGTGGTGGATGTTTGAGCAAGGAAATAATGATTTGGGCACAGTATTTATTGCATCAAATATGTACCACATTATGTGTAGTTTGCAAGCTTCTGGAAAATAATAGAAAAAAATATTCTGTACCAATATAAATAGTTTGGACGCTATCACAGGTGCATGTTCATATTGCCTGGGCTGCTTATGATGTTTTATTTCCCCACCGTCCAGCAGTATATTATGGAAAGCCATACGTCGTTGGTTAAATAAGACAAATTGTTCAGTGAGGTCTGATTTCTTTGTTGCTCTGCAGTTCGAACTGGTTAGGCAATAGTTTGCAGCTTTTCTTTTATGTTCCATCTTATTTTTGTTTCTCTTCTTGTGTTTTTTTTTTTGTTTTTTACATTCTGTTATTTTTGCATTTGTTAGAAGCGTTTTGTATTGCTCTAGACAAAAAATTGGAAATGTTGCAAACTGCATTCAAGGACACAAGAGTTTTTAACAAACTGATTCTATAAATACTGTAAATATTCATTTAGCTTTATTTTTCAGCATTTTGTACATAAGAGAAGAGAAGAAAAAAAATGAACTAAACTTCAGGGGTTAATGTTGTGGTCACTTTTCGTACTCGCCCACACTTAGCACTATTAAATTGGAGAGCTTTGCAAATAAAAAAATGAGAGTTGTAAATTTTGCTATTTTATTATAATTTTTGGGGGTTTTATTTTGGTGCACATGCTGAATGTGAAAGTAAATGTGTGAAATTGGGGACCACAGCTCGCACAAGAAAAATATGTTTATATTGAAGATGTAATTTAGAAAACACCAGGTTAAATATGCAGAAACTGCGAGATATGCCTGCATCAGGGATTTAACCTTTTTAGCACCAGGGTACTCCGCATACTTGAGCAACAAGTTCTTTCATAAAGTGATGGCTGGAAAGGTTAAATATAGTTGTATTTTTGGTTGATTTGCATACAGTTTAGGCAACCTGCTGCTCTAACAGCGGTGATAGGGCATCTAACTCTGTACATGGACATTTATGGGCCAAAATCGGTACATAATCGGCTTATGGTAATTTGTGGGCTTGAGATCTTAATGGAATGTGGGGCCTGAATGCCTACCAACAAGTAGCCCCAGTACCAAGGTGTTTGTCTTTAAAATTAAGCAACAATGATGTAAAAGTCATTAGAAAGTTGCTCTGTATTCACCAAAAACCAGAAAAATCAAAGGCACTTTCTGGGTTATCCAGAGCTGAGGCAATATCCACTGGAATGCTAACTGTTAATTCTTGGATACAACACCATAACTGAAGCACTTAAAGCCTCAGTTACATGAAGGGCTTATAGAGACGTTTGTTGATCGCATTCCTTTGAATACTACCTCAGCTCAAAATGGCTACTTCCACTGTGCCTCTAATTTTTAATGGATTGACTTTGTGCTGGATAATAATGGCAATTTTGTGCAGCTAACAGGTGCTCTTCAAGCTGCAAATTTTGGAATGTGCTGTCAGTTTAAAAATCCTGATTAAAACCTTCTAGGAAATGCAGTTTATCCAAAGCTGGCAAAACGCAGATTAGACTTAAGTATAGTTTACTTTTTGTTTTATAAAGTCTAACTGAATTACTCATTCTACTATTGTTAATTCATGCTGCACTGGAATGTTTAGCCAATGTGTGGGATCCACATGCTTCATTTCTCCAAAAGAACATGACTTTGCTTACGACACCATGTTACCTTCAGTTCTGTTTTGGACACACGATGACATTCGATGTAGACTCCTTTGCTTTCCAGGAATAATGACTTGTAGTGTACTGTGAACTGCATGCAGGAAAATGCTATTACCTAAAGTTACAGCTAACTACATTACAAACAAGCCAAAAGAATAAAGATTACATTTTGTATTGTATATTTGTCTTCCGGGTCTGTGTTTTTCGGTTTCAGTCTGTGGATTCTTCATACGAGTGCAAATTAAAGTGAACCTAACCTGGTGGTCAGTTTCGATTAGCTTGAGTTTGACTGAGCAATGGCATTGGGTACCTTTCAGCTGTGGAAGAAAACCCATAGATGACTTATGTTAGTGAAAGGGTTGGTCAATTGGCTGAGGTGAATTTCTCTCTAAAACCACCATCATTCCTGCAATATCGATAATGTCTGCAAAATGTGTTAACTGCTACACTTGGTCAATAACAGTATTGTTAAGTACCTGCTTGTGATAAGTCTTTCAAAAATAAACAGGCCATTAACTCATGTCAGTAATCACTTTCAAAGGCCAGTTTAGGCAAAAAAATATAATGTTTAAATGTCTTACTATTTTCTTCTTTATAACAGAGCCCCAACACCGGTCACAACTTCTGTCCCCTAGGCAGCATGCTGCAGAGAAGTGCTGGTGCTCTCTGTGTGTGAGCAGCAGTCTCTTTGCCGAGGTCTGATGCCCCCCCCCCCCCCTGCTAAGTCAGAGTTATGACCATGGCAATCTGTAAAATGTGTGAGCTTTGCCAATTCTAGCACTGTAGGCGTGCAAGGGCCATGTCATACGGCAGAGAGACTACTATTAGTAGTACTTTTCTGCAGCCTGCTGCCAAGGAGGGAGGGGTTTGGAATGGAAATGGGTCTCAGTTAAAAAAAAAAAGATAATATTAAGACATTTAAAAATCATAGTTTTTATGCCGCCCCAATTGAAATACAGTAAAACCTTGGATTTGGTCTGCAAATGTTTTACAAGACGAGCTAAATTTTTTATAAAATTTTAACTTGATAAACAAGCAATGTCTTAATATAAGTAGCGTCATGTCACAACTTAGTATAAAAGAGAAAAGAGGCTCCTCTAAGTGTAGTAATATGGTTACATTTAATAAAGGTATAATATTTAGCAACTCGCAAGGTTGATGATTAAAACAGGCGCATCTAAATATGCAGCAGGCATCTGGGGTAAAGCTGTCAACATAAACCATCGCCCGCACAGCCATCAAAGTCTTCCCTTCCACGTTGTGCTCCACGAGCACTTCAAGCCTCACTTTTAGATCACTCTACTGCAGGGTAGTCTTCCTGGTCACTATTGCAGACTGACGGTGGTGAGAGCGAAGGACGAACTATGTGGACAGCTTTACCTGACTAGGGGAGGTAGTGACAATGCTTGCATAGTTAGATATGTCTCTTTTATCATCATCAACCATGTGAGTTGCTTAATGTTGTACCTTCATTAACCATATTACTACACTTAGAGGCACCTCTCTTCCCTTTTATACTCTGTAGCTCCTGCTGGATTTTGCTTCTAATCCCCTTGCGGAGGCTGCCATTTGTGGATGGACATTTTAAGGTTACACAACCTGGTCACATTGCTATAATCTTTTTATATGGACTGTAAACTGAAGGACTTATGAATAAATGGTTGTGGAATGAATCATCTGAATTTTCATTATTTCTTATGGGGAAATTTGCTTTGATATATGAGTGCTTTAGATTACAAGCACATTTCCGGTACAAATTATGCTTGCAATCCAAGGTTTTACTGTAGATATTTTTTCTTGAAACTTCAATTGGGCCTGTTTGAAATTTTATATAAAATATATGTATAGGTGACAAGAGTAATAATGTTATTGGCTGATGTTTTAAAAAATATCTGTATATAACCTGTATCATATGTACATGGGAACAGAGCTGTATTTAACAAAATAGCATTGTTGGTCAATACCTAGGAAAGTTAGAGGGACAGAACCAAGACTCAGATTGTACAAACTGTCTTCATTTTATTTACATTGTGATCCTATGTTATCCACCTCGAGATATTTGTGTGAATGTATAAAATGAATTATAAGGAAAAGGGGGTGCAGGGGATTCCAAGTGGAGAAAACTCACTATAGCTCAAGAAATAAAATAAAAAAACACCTTTTGGGGTGGGCCATGTACAAACAAAAAATAAACCCTCAGAAAATTGTGACTAAGCAGCATGAACTGTAAAAGAGCACAGAGCTGATTGGGGGCAGCTATATTTGCTCATTAAAAATGTAGAATGTTCTACCTGCTTTATAAGGATACATGGTAACAGTGCTTTACTCAGAATTAAAAAAATCTGCTTATGCGCTTATGTGTATAGGCTTGTAAGAGTGTAAATTAAGTGGAAAAATAAAGAATCATAAAAACCAATTATGTAAACATATGTGTCTTCATGCATTTAAACACATCTTTATGCAAGTATTTTACTGGTCATTAAGCAGGAACTTTTCTCCTAGAAACACGTGTAATAACATTAGTGAAATGATCACGGCCATGTGAATGAGGACTTTTAAGATTGTTGGCAGAAAGATCCTGAGTAAAATGTTCTGTAAAGCATAAAAGTGTGTTAAAGCATGTAAATGTATGCATATACAAGTGTAAAATTCCTCTTCATTGCCAGTGCTGCAATATACGCAGGTACAGTACTGTGCAAAGTTTTAGGCAGGTGTGAAGAAATGTTGTAAATTAAGAATGCTTTCTTTTTTTAATACAATCGTTTTTTTATTGGTGAAAAAAAAATAAGTAAAGTCATGTACATTACACTTCACATGTGATGAGACAAACAGTACAAATGCTGGCAAATGACTTCCAAATATGGTGTAGTGCGTTACACAGATTAAATTCTAAACCATGCATATAAACTAACAAAACAAATAACTAAACTTTGCAGCCGCTATCAACAAAAGAACGTGCGATATGTACCAAGCAATGTTATTTCGTGTATTTACAGGGTCTGTACTCCTATGCCACGAAGGGAAGTACCCAGGGGTTGGAACTCCTCTAGGACTCGGAAGGAGGGTCAGTAAGGGCTTGTAGTAGTTGATCTAGTTGCCAGCTCGACCACTTTTTGTCATAGATTTGCATTGTGTCCATCATAGAGTGGAACAACCTTTCCATCTGACAGATGGCTTCAACGCGATGAAGGATTTGGGACCATGGGAGGGATCTGGATTTCCAATTCAGGGCTATGGACCATTGAATGGCTCCGAATATTGTATAAATCAGATTACTGGTTGACCTAGGTATACCCGGGATAGGTGCGAAGAGAAGGCAAATCTGTGGGGATAGTTCTACTCTGGATCCCGCTAGGGACTCAATCTTAGCGGAAGCCTGATCCCATATCTGCTGGAGTAGAGGGCAGCTCCAGAAGGTGTGCAGCATAGTGCCTATCTCCTGGCAGCCTCTAAAGCAGAATTCAGGGGTGGTGGGATAAAATTTATGAATTCTATCTGGTGTGAGGTACCACCGGGTGTGAACCTTAAGAAGAGTCTCCTTTACCGAGATTGATTTGGAGCATTTGTGTAAATTCCTGAGCATCTCTGCCCAGTCATCGCTAGAAATCTCCATACCCATGTCTGACTCCCATTTTAGCATGGCATAAGATTTCTCAGGGAGGTCAAGGTCTAACAGGTTTTTATATATCTGTGATATTGTGCCTTTATCCCTAGGTCGAGATATACATATTTGTTCGTAAAAGTTCGGGGTATAATGTGCTTCACGTCTATATTGAGAATCAAAATAATGCCTGACTTGAAGGAACTTAAAGAATTCTGTCCTCGGTATCTGATAATTGGTCTGTAGGTCAGTGAAGGAGCAAAAAATCCCTCGGTTCGTGAGGGACTTCAGGGTAACCAGTGAGTGGTGTATCCACCATATGTAGGATCCGGGGGAGTTAAAAGCTAAGGGGAAGTTCCTATCCCCTAGAAATGAAGCTAGGGGGGGGGCTGGGGAAGAGAGTCTGAACTTGGACTTGTACAGTGACCAGATACGGAGGGAGTGACCCACAACAGAGTTCAGGGAGTTGACCTCCCCAGAGTTCAGTGATGGCTGCCATAGCAGTCCTGGGAGGAAGAAGGGGCGTATAGATTGTGTTTCAAATCTTAACCAGGGGATCACTTCGAACTTGGAGTGCCATTGTGCAGTCTGGGCTAATCTGGCTGAGATATAGTACAGCCATATATCCGGCAGGCCTAGGCCCCCCCTGGACATTGGTCTGTGCGCCATGGATTTTCCAAATCTTGGCCTTTTCCTGCACCAAATAAAAGCATTAATGTCTCTTTGGAGAGCCTGAAACATCTGACGGGGTACATAGTTGGGAAGGGCCCTGAAAAAATAAAGGAGCTTGGGGAGAATAGACATCTTGATTGCAATCACCCTGCCGAGAAGTGAGATTTTGAATGTGGACCAGGTTCTCAGCCAATTTCTGGCCATGGTGAATGCCTTGGGGTAGTTTGCTTGGAATATACCTGTGAGGGAGGGGGCTAGATTAATACCGAGATATGAAAGTGTAGAGTTGGAAATGGAAAAGCCGAAGCATTGCTTAAGGGTGGAGAGTAACTGTTGGGGTATGTTGACTGGGAGGGCGGAGCATTTTGATAAGTTCACTCCTAGGCCAGAATATTCGTGAAATTTTTTAAGGGTGGTAAGGAGGTTAGGAAGGGATATTAGGGGGTCTGGAAGGAATGCCAGAACATCGTCAGCATATAGACTAAGCTTGTATTCGTAATCTCCTTTTTTGTATCCCTTAATATCAGTATTAGCAATAATAGCTTTGGCAAGTGGTTCTATTGCCAGAGCGAACACTAAGGGGGAGAGGGGACAGCCCTGGCGGGTGCCTCTGCCCAGGGGAAAGTATGCTGAGGAGCAGCCTGGTAGTCTGATTCTTGTATGGGGGTTGTGGTATAATGCTTTGAAGCCATGGATAAATTCTCCAGCGAACCCAAACTTATCCAGGACTTGGTCTATATAGGGCCATAAGACGCTGTCGAAGGCCTTGTGTATGTCAAGGCCCAGGACAAGAAGCCCTCGGGACGTGGTGTTGGCATCTTGAATAATGTTTGTTGCTAGCCTAATGTTGTCCGTGATTTGTCTATTAGGGATAAAACCAGTCTGTTCAGGGCCTATTAAAGAAGCTACTACAGGGGCAAGTCTATTGGCCAGTATCTTTCCTAGGATCTTCGTGTCATTATTTAAGACTGAGATGGGCCTATAGTTTTGGGGAAGGGTGTGGTCTTTATTTGGTTTCGGGATAAGGGTCATATTGGCGTGAAGCAGTTCTGGGGGGGGTTTGTGTCCTTGAAGGGTGTGATTTACAAATTTACTTAGTTGCGGTGATAATATCTGGGCAAATTTCTTATAGTAAGAGGAAGTGAATCCATCTGGGCCGGGAGCTGTGGATGATTTAAAAGATTTTATTATGAGGGAAACTTCTTGTTCGGTGCAAGGGGCGTTCAGGGACGATAATTGATCTTCAGAGAGCCTAGGGAGGTTTAGGGAGTCCAGCCACTGGGGGAGGCCGTCTGGAATGGGGGAGTTCGGGGCTGAGAGAAGGGATTGATAAAAGGAGGTGAATATCTGGAGAACTTCCTTTGGGTGAGAAACCAGTTGGCCCTTTTCGTTTTTAAGTTTGTAGACATGAGGGGGTTGGAGGGATTGATGTAGTTTACGAGAAAACATACTGGATGCCGAATTGCTATGTAAAAGGAATTTTGCTTTAGACCATCTGAGAGATTTTTCTGTACTGTCAGTCAGAATCGAATCTAGTTCTGCCCTCTTTTGGTTAATTTGAGTTAAAATCTGGGGGGTCTGGTCTCGGGTATGAACGTTATATAGGTCGTGGAGGTCTTTTGTGAGGGAGTTAATTTGGGAGAGACGTTGTCTCTTCCTCCTGACTGCTATTTCTATAAGTTGGCCCCTCAGGACTGCCTTGTGGGCTGACCACAGGGTGTGTGGGGATATGTCAGCAGTGTCATTGAGTCGAAAATATTCTTCTAGGGTGGAAGTGACTTGATTCAGGATTGCTGGATCAGATAGGAGGGAGTCATTTAGCCTCCAGGTGGCTACTGAGGGGGAGATGCCTATGTGAGCAGTTTGAAATGAGACCACATGGTGGTCAGACCAGGGGCAAATCATAATGTCCGCCTTGGGTGCGTTGGCTAGTAAAATTGGGGTGGACAAAATATAATCCAACCTGGCATAGCTTCCATGAGGGCTGGAGAAGTGGGTGAATTCCCTGGAGCCCACGTTTAAGGACCTCCAGGTGTCTATCAGCTGAAGGGAGGTCAGGGCTTTTGTCAGGGATTTTGGGAAAGTTTTTGCATAGTGCGTGGATCTACTTCTGTCCAGTACGGGATGGGCTACAGTATTAAAGTCTCCACCCACAATCATGTGGGGGGAGGTGTACCTATCAAGTATCTGCAGAAATTCTGTGAAGAATCTACTATGTGCAGAGTTGGGAGCATATACATTTGCTATGGTTATAGCTTTGCCCTGGATGTGCCCTTGTAATATAATGAATCTGCTGTTGGGGTCTTTGAAAGAGTGAGATATCTCAAAAGCCACATTGTTCTTAATAAAGATTGCAACCCCCCTGGCCTTGGTCTCAAACTTGGTGTAGTAATTCACTTTAAAGGCTTTATCAAAAAAGCAAGGGTGGGATTTGGAGGAGAAGTGGGTTTCTTGTAGTAGTATTACTTCCGCGCCAATCTGTTTGTAGAATCTAAATGCTTTTCTCCTTTTAGAGGGGGAATTAAAACCTCTCACGTTGTGAGAAATGACGTGCAAACCCATCATGGTGGGAATGTATGATGGATATAGAGTGGTATTGGGTGATTGTAGTGACCTGGATGTGACCAAGACCAGAGGATGCTGCTGGGCAACTTAAGCATTATCAATTTAGCCAAAAAACTTGGGTAGCAGTACAGTGACACAAGTGAAATTCTGCATTCATAACATTCATTGGTAGATGGAGAAAAGGTCAGATAAATAGCAGCTGTAAAAAAACTTATACTACTAACATCGAAAAACTTAGTAACCTCGTGGGGTCTGGAGGAAAACTCCATCCAGACTACCGAAAGTCTTCACCGTGGACCAGTGAAAAAAAAAAACAGGTCCACCAAAACACCTGCTCTTCAACGGGGCTCCCCCGGGAGATCCACAGTCTTGGGGGGGTCGGGAGGGAAACACCGTGCTGAGCAAGTGTGGGGGGGTAATACGCTATCTGTAATAGCAGAGGTCTCCGGGTGGTCGGAGACCAACAACAGGGTGATAGTATATCTTTGCCGACAGGGGGGAACAAGCTGGGAGTAAGCAGGGGGAGAAAAAGGGGGGGGGGGAGAGAGGCCCCTCATTATGGAAAAGAAAAAATTAGAACGGGGTAAAATAAACAGGCAAAAAGGACAGGCTCTCCCCCCCCATCCCCATCCCTAGTTCGTTAAGAGCGGATCAGTGGGTCAGTTGGAATGGAGAGGTAAATGCCGAAAGTCATACGAACATGAGTGATGCTGGGACACGATCTTTCCATCCTAGTTGAGTCTTTGCCATGGATGTACCAGGGAACATCAATGGAGACATCCCTTGTCAATAGTTCTGGTGCAGTGGTGGTCTGCGGGAGCTCCGGTCCCTTTGTGGTGATGGAGTGGCCCAAATTGGTGACATCCTCGGGGTTGACGGCAGGCGGATGGGATGCGGGGGGTCTAGGAGGCCGAGCTTGATTAGGATCTCCCTCCCTTCCGTGATGGTTGTGGCGATGTATGTGGAGCCGTTGTGCGGGATAATAAGTTTAAATGGGAACCCCCATCTATATCTTATGCTGGCCGACTGGAGGACCGATGTGATTTCTTTCATTTTCCTACGCTTTTCGAGCGTAGTAGGAGAGATGTCCGGGTATATCTGCAGGGGGACGCCATCCAGCATGATGCGAGGGGTGTTACGGGAAGCCTTGAGGATTTCCTCTTTTGTGAGATAGTCTTTAAGGCACATTATAACATCTCTCGGTGGTTTTTCTGGAGGGGGTTTGGGTCGGAGAGCGCGGTGCAGCCGATCACAGACAAACGAGTCCAGTGGTTGCTCCGGTAACAGTGAGTGGAATAGTCTGTTAATGGCATCCGTAAGGTCGGTTACTGTCTCTGGGATACCACGGACCCTAACGTTGTTCCTCCTATTACGATTGTCCAAATCTTCAATGTGGTTTTGAAGCTGGACAACCGTATCTGTTAGTGTTTCATGGTCCCTTCTCAGGTCGGTGTATGCTAGGTGCAGTTCGTCGTGTTTTACCTCTAGCACGTCCGTGCGGTTGCCAAGCGAGGATATCTCCTGAGAGAGCGTGCTGGTGGACTTCTGGAGTTCGGCTTGAAACTTTTTAGCTAGGCGCTCGTACATAGTTGCCAGGCTATCTTCCAGGTCGGCTTTGGTGAGGTGAGCCGTTTGGTCTTCTTGCGAAGCTTGGGAGGGGGGCCCGGAGTCCGGCACACGCGAGGGGGATTTCGGATGGGCGCCATTTTGGGTCATCCCGGTCTGTTCGCGGGCTCTGAGAAGATAGTTGGTTAAGGACCGCTGGGCGGTTTTCGGTTTGTTTTTTTTGCCTGTCGGCATGCACGAAAGGTCCCTCGGGAGGGATAGGGTGCTTTTGAGGCTGTTTGTGGGGTTTAAAGGTCCCGGGGAGTGCTGTTAGTCTCCGATAAGGCCGGAGCTCCTTCTTCTAGCTTCTGCTCTGTTTCGCGCCGCGCATGCGCCCCCATTAAGAATGCTTTCTAAAACATACTGTATCGTTTAATTGTTTATTTTTAGCAGTTTCCAAAATGCAAAATGAGCAAACAGAAGAAAAATCTAAATCAAATCAATGTTTGGTGTGACTGCTCTTTGGCTTCAAACCAGCATCAAGTCTTCTAGGTACACTTGCACACAGTTTTTGAAGGAACTCAGCAAGTAGGTTGCTCCAAACATATTGGAGAACTAACCATTGATTTTCTGTGGATGTAGGCTGCCTCAAATCCTTCTGTCTCTTCATGCAATCCCAGACAGATGTAATGAGGTTGAGATCAGGGCTCAGACCAAACCATCACTTCCAGAACTCCTTCTTTACGCTGAAGAGGGTTCTTAATAACATTGGCTGTATGTCTGGGGTCATTGTCCTGCTGCACAATAAATTAGAGGCCAATTACATGCCTCCCTGGTATTACATTATGAATAAGTATCTGCCTGTATTTCTCATAAATGAGGACACCATTGATAGGGCAACGTTGAGGACCACAGACGCAGTGGTCAGCCAAGGAAACTTAATGTAGAAGTTGTGGGACACTTCCTGTCAATATCAGAAAATGCTCAGCAGGGCCATCAACACAGAAATGGCGGAAACCAGTGGGACCCAGGTACACCCATCTACTGTCCAGAGAAGTCTGTCCAGAAGTGGTCTTCATGGAAGAATTTCTCTGATATGGAAACAAGGCTAAGCGACTAAGCTATGCACAAAAATGTAGGAACTGGGGTGCAGAAAAATGTCAGCAGGTGCTCTGGACTGATGAGTCAAAATTTCAAATATTAGCTCTACCAGGAGGCAGTTTGTTCACAAAGGGCTGTAGAGCGGTACAATAATGAGTGTCTGCAGGCAACAGTGAAGCATGGTGGTGGCTGTTCCTTGCAAGTTTGTGGCTGCATTTCTGTTGAAGATTTGGTCAGGATCAATGGTGTCCTCAATGCTGAGAAATACAGGCAGATGCTTATCCATCATGACATACCATCAATGAGGCATATGATTGGCCCCACATTTATTCTGCAGCAGGACAACAACCCTAAACATACAGCCAATGTCGTTAAGAACTATCTTTAGTGTAAAGAAGAAAAAAGTTCTGGAAGTGATGGTTTGGTCCCCACAGAGCCCTGATCTGCACATTATCAAGTCTGTCTAGGATTACATGAAGAAACAGAAGGATTTGAGGCAGCCTATATCCACAGAAGATCTGTGGTTAGTTCTCCAAGATATTTGGAACATCTTGCCGAACATCTTGCTAAGTTTCTTCAAACACTGTGTGCAAGTGTACCTAGAAGAATTGATGCTGGTTCGAAGGCAAAGAGTGGTCACACCAAATATTGATTTGATTTGGATTTCTCTTCTGTCCATTTACTTTCCATTTTGTTAAATGATAAAAAAATATATATTAACTCTTCTATTTATGAAAACATTCTTAAATGACAGCATTTTTTCACACCTGCCTAAAACTTTTGCACAGTACTGTATATGCACATAAATTAATGCACTCAATTGTAACATTTTCTATTTTTGTATTACGGCTCTGTACTCATCGCTGTTTAACTGATCTTTACACAGCTGTGTGCATTTTTCCATAGACAACAATACATCTATATTCAGATCAGTAAAAAATGTGGCGTCTCTTACTTCCATGTGCAAGAAGCCTTTCTCAGAACAAAATACTTGTTTTACTATTTATGACATGGCTTAGAATAAAGTGACAGTATTGTACAAATATGTTGTTTCTACTGATGGGGACAGATATGTGTCTAGTAACTTTACAGGGAAAAGTCAAGTATATGTTTCTGCAGGGCTAGTGTACCTTATGTTAACTTCAGACCTAGCTTTGCCATTCTTCTTCAGTTTGTCCGATTAGTGCATTCTGTATGCGGCATATATTTGATCCTAGCATTTGTTTAGCAAGCATGCTGACAGCCCTCTCTAAAATATGAAGAGTTTATATATAGAGCTGGGCGAACAGTTCAAGCCAATCATAAGTTCGTCCTGAATTTTGTCTGTTGGACCATTTAGCGAACATCTGAATTTGTGGGTAGCTCCCCATGACTAAGCTCCGGGGGGTAGAGTGAAATGTGTTGAGGTGTGGCCTAGCGGGAGCCCAGGTTGAGGTTGTCTCTCTCATACCACCATAGGACTCTGTGGATGTGCAGCACCAGGGATCTTTGCTCTCTTCTCATGCCCCACAATGCACTGCACACTTCACACACCGCTGATTAGGTGCAAGGCTTTGCCAATTAGCACTGTCAGAGCCCCGATTGGACAAAGTGATGATTACTTTCTACAATCATAGCTCAGTGATCATAGTCCCACCCAGGGCTGTCTTTAAGGCAGGACAAAAGGGGCAGCTGCCCTAGGCTCCATCATTGTTGTGGCGCCCAAAGCAGCTGCCTCATACTTGCCAACTATCCCAGTTTAAATTCCCTTGTCTCAGTGTAAAGTTCTGTTACTAATGCTGCCCAGCTGTGCCCTATTGTCATGTACAGATGACTCACCTGCAGACCCTGTGTTTACATGTAAATAACTGGCATTGATATGTAAATAGTGGCGGCATTAATATGTACATAGCCATGGACCGCGGCATTGATATGTAAATAGAGGCGGCATTCATATATATATCATACCCCCTGAGGTCATATCCACCATCACATTCTGCTGAATGCTAACCACTGGGGAGGTAAAGGGGCATGCTTGAAAGTCCAGCCTACAACTGTGGACATTAAGCCCAACATCAGCCTGTTCTGCAAAGGTAAGCAAATTGGAGATGGAACCCTTTTTCAAAATAACATGGCGCCACAGCACTGAGAATTTTGGTGAATGTGAAAACACACATCTAAGCAGATGCACGAGGGTGTCATTAAAAATGAATGGCACTGCTGTGTATCTGCTAAAGGGTAGCATGATTCTGTGGTGTCAGCATTCTGCATGCGTTCCTGACACAAAAAATTTGAACGCAGGCTAAATGTTTTAGTTACATTGGTGGTCAGTGTAGATCTTCTCATTACATTAGGGGTTGGTGTACAATCCTTTCATTCACACTAGTGGCCAGTGTGAAGGTCCCCCTTACATTGGTGGTCAGTGTATATTCTTCATTACATTGGTGATCAGTGTACATTTCCCTTTACATTGGTGGTAAGTGCATAATTGCCCTTACACTGATGGTCAGTGTAAATCCCCCTTTACATTGGGGGTCAGTACAAATCTTCTCAACAATGGTTGTCAGTGTAAATTCCCCCTTACATGGAGGTCAATGTATATTCCCCCTTACAATGGTGGTTGGTGTAAAGGCTCCTATTACATTGGTGTCAGTGCAGAAGTCCTTATTTATATTGGTGGGTGGCGTAAAATCCCCCGTTGCATGGTGATCAGTGCAAATCCCCCCTCACATTGGTGGTCAGTGTAGAATCCCCCACTATATACTTGCCAAAGATTTCCAGCTTTGCTCTACATTATTCAGAATTTGCCACAGTGTATTGCCTCCTAATGCCATCCCCCCACCACTGCCACTAATCCCATCAACCCCCCAGCATTCTCACTGATCACACCCCCTCTCCCCCAGCATTGCCACTGATTCCAGGGTTCCTAGGATCCCTAGGAGTTTTCTGTCTACTGATGGGTCCCCTCACCTCCCCAGTCCATGGTGTGCAGGCAGTGAAGAGATGATGTGCTGTATCCTTTAGCAACCAATCTGTAAGCAGTAATGATATGCACTAACCTCTTGCAACCAATCATTGAGCGGTAAGGATGTGCAGAAACATCTAGCAACCAATTAACGACTGGTAAGGATGTCCAGTAACCTCTATAAACCAATCAGTGAGCAGTATTGATGTACAGTAATCTCTAGCAATCAATCAACAAGCAGAAGTCATGTGCTGTAACTTCTAGCAAATAATCAGTGAGCCATAATGTGTGCTGTAACCTCTAGCAGCCAGTCAGAGAGCGGTAATAATACACTGTAACCTCTGGCAATTAATCTCAATCGCTGCCTGATTTGATTCAGTGAACTGAGTCTAGCTGCTATTTATTGTATGTCTCAGAGCAGGTGGATAGCAAAATTACATGGAAGGGAAAGGGCCCAAGAAAATGTTTGCCCATGGTCCAATCAATATTAAAGATGGCCCTGGTCCTACCCCACAAGTATAAAAGCTAACTTAGCCAGCTCTTGTAGTGTGGAGATAGAGTAGGGCTCGTTTTGAAACTAGCAGTTAGTAGTGTGTTAGTGTAGTGCAGTGTTTAACAGCTTTACAAAACATTACGTTACATAAATAGTCTGACTGAAAAAAGTCCATCTAGTTCAACCAATAAAAGGAAAAACAAAAAATGATACACACTGTGTGTGTGTATATATATATATATATATATATATATATATATATACATACACACATACACAATCCTATACCCACAGTTGGGCCAGAGGAAGGCCAAAACCCCTTAATAAAGCATGATCCAATTTGCTCCAGCAGGGGAAAAAATCCTTCCTGATCCCCCAAGAGGCAATCGAATATTCCCTGGATCAACTTTACCTATAAATATTAGTATCCAGTTATATTATATGCATTTAGGAAAGAATCCAGGCCTTTCTTAAAACAATCTATGGAGCTGGCCAGAACCACCCACATTTTTACAGCTCTTACTGTGAAAAAAACTTTCTCTATTTGGAGATAAAATTGCTTTTCCTCTAGACGTAAAGATGCCCCCTTGTCCTCTGTGATGACCTTAAAGATGTTAAAATAACATTTGAATGAGTGTAGAGTGTTAGTTTAGGTCCCCCGCCTGCTCCCTTTTTTTTTAATTGTCAGCCACAGTTCTTCTGACTGAGAAGTGGTGTCCCCCCCTTTTTTTTTTTACATTTCTGTCAGCGCCAGTCCTCAATTTAGTGCACCAAACACCACTTTTCATTGAAAAGTGTATCCAATTATACATATCCCTGTATCTATAACTTTTGTGTAATAATCCCCCATCATGTCTGGGGGGGGGGGGGGGGGGGGCAACAAAGAGAGGCATATGTTCCCATGCCACTATGAGGGGACCAGCAGCATCTGTATCCACAGGCAAAGGTGGATGCGGTCTGTCCTCAAGCAGGGCACTTGCTATCCAGCCACAGAATGCAGAGGAAGTGATGGACTGGCTTAATTTTCCATCCTAATCTTCCTCATCCTCTATGACCCTTCAAGCTAGCACTAGTGCGCAGTCCAGTGTAGCTGCTAGAGCGGCTTATTTTGCCTCCTTGTGCACTACTCCTGCTATAGCCCCAGCATCAGGCATGGAAGAGTCAGCTGAATTATTTGAACACAGCATCAGCTGTGAGGTAAACACTGGTAAACAACAAATTGGCAGTCATGTTCCCCCAGCCGCAGCATATTGCCAAGTTGGCTCCAGTGGTGAGGAGGATGGAGGGGATGCAGATGATGAGGTCACTGACACAACTTGGGTGCCGGATAGAGCAGAGAAGGAAAGTGAGGGGGAGAGACAACCCCAACAAGGCAGGATGTCCTCCAGAGGCAGGCATCATGGAATAGTAAAGAGCAGCCACCTTATTCCATCCGATTGTGGAGCTGTTATCTCCCGGCCCACTTCCCACAGCTCGTGTGAAGCCGATCGCACTGTTGCAATTTGCAATCTGTGTCGCAAGCAGATCAAACGTGGCAACATCAGCCATTTGGGTACCAGATGCTTGACTAGGCGTTTTATATATATATATTTATTTAGTTCACAGCACACTGGGTAAACCTGCTTGCAAATAGGAAGGATGCAGGACAGGGCTTAGTGCTGGAGCTTGTTTTTCCACCTCGTCTCCATACAGCCAGTTTGCAAGATCTTCTAAAGCAGGCCAGAAGTGTCTGTAGCCATTTCATGCGGTCATACACAGCCAGTGTTTTTTGGCTGAAATTCAGCAGGAATACCACTTGCCCATAAACTGCCTGATTTGTGACATGCCCACCACGTGGAACTCAACTTTAGTAATGCTGCAACGGCTGCACATGCAGCAGAGGACCATCAACGATTACCTGTGTGAGTATGGTACAACAAAAGGCTCAGGGCGGCTCAGATTTTTTACCCCACCCAATGGCTGCTGATAAAGGATGCATGCACTGTACTGTCACCATTTGTGGAGGTGACAAGGATGGTGAGAAATGACAATGCATGCATCAGTGACACAATCCCTGTTGCGTTCTTGCTGGAGCAAACTCTGAGTGGCATTATGGACAGGGCACTCGAAGCAGAGCAGTGGGAGGAAGAGGAGGACTTTCTTTTCTTGTCAAGGCCCGCTTTATGCAGACACCATTCTAGCGACGCCACAGAACACAAAAGGAGAGGGAGGAGGAGGAGGAGGATTATGGAGGTTTTGGAGGCAGAGAAGCAGAGGAAGACATATATAACAACCTTAAGAGATGGTTTTCAGTCTTCAGAAACCTTGGGAGTAGTATGTGGCTGGGAGGAGGCAGTTCCAGATACTGTAATCCTCAGTGACCCTGAGGACTCTGCTTCTCATGCCTCCGCAAACTTGCAAACTTGCTGTGCATGGGCCCCCTTATTCTTCAAAGCCTGCGAAAGGACTCGAGAATTTGTGGCATCAAGGATAAGGATCATTATTGGTTCGCAAACCCTCCTTGACCACCGTTATAAGGGGAAAGTCTCGGAACTCATCCCGTCCCCACAGAAGGAGCAGAGGATGAAATATCTTGAGGACACCTTAAAGAGGAGTTTATGTAAAGTTTTTTCAGACTCTCGTAGGGTCCAGTCTAGTGGAAAAGCTAGTTTTGAGGCTTTTGTTGGTCAAAGGACGAGTGGTGGAGAAGGGGGCTGCCTCAGTGATGTATTTCAATATTTGTTTAGTCCACAGTGCCCAGGGCTGTCAGCTTCAAGATCCCATTGGCAGCGTCTGCATCATATGGTTGGAGATTACCTAGGGGCGGAAACAGACGTGGAGAGTTTTCCAGTAGACCATCCACTGGGTTTCTGGGTCATGGGAATAGACCACTGGCCAGAACTTGCACAGTATGTAATTGAGCTGCTGGACTGCCCTGCATCCAGCGTGCTTTCCGAATGGGCATTCAGTGCTGCAGGAGGTATTGTGACAGATAAAAGAGTGCATCTGTCCACAGACTGTGTTGACCGGCTGACATTTGTAACAATGAATCAATCCTGGATTAGCAGCAGCTATCGAGCCCCTGATGCCGATGTCGCTGATTAAGTAGTATTGGGATTGCGAAACTCTGCAAGACTGTCTAGGCTGCCTAGCTTTCTGGATGTTGATTTTATCTTGAAATCATTTTTGGTTCATGGGCACAATTAACACCCAAGAAGCAATGTTTCCGCACCTGTTTGACATGTGCTTCAAATTTTCATTTTTTACAGCAAGGCCAATTCTTGCTTTCATCAATACCACCTCGAGAAGGAGACAGCACTAACAACACCCAAGGACCAGTTTTTCCACAACTGTTTGACAGGGGCGTAAATTCAAATTTTTTACAGCCAGGCAAATTCTTGCTTTCATCAAGACTACCTTTAGAAGAATACGAGGTGATGGCACTAACAGCACCCAAAGACCAATTTTTCTGCAACAGGGTTTTCAAATACAAATTTTTTACAGCAAGGCCAAATCTTGCTTTCATCAAGACTACCTATAGAAAGTTACAGGGTGATGGCACTAACAACACCCAAAGACCAATTTTCTGCAACAGTTTGACAGGGGTGTCAAAATTTTTTTTTTTACAGCAAGGCCAATAATTGCTTTCATCAAGACTACCTCTAGAAGGTTACTGGGTGAGGGCACCAACAACACCCAAAGACCAATTTTTCCGCAACAGTTAGACAGGGGCGTCAAATTTTTTTTTTTTACAGCAAGGCCAATTATTGCTTTCATCAACACTACCTCTATAGGGTTACGGGGTGAGGGCACCAATAATACCCAAAGATCAATTTTTCCACACCTGTTACTTCTATACAAATTCTACGAAAGAGACACCAGACTTTATTCAAAATAAAATTGTTAATCCTGGCCTGAATGTACTATAATTTGGCTTCTTCACATATGGCTTGATCACTGTGGTGCAAAACTTTGTTATTTCCATCCAAAGTCTGCCAGACACCAAAATGTATACAAAAAATCTCTAAGCTTGTTCCGAGTGCACTAAATTGTGGACTTAGGCTTCATGTACACTGCTGCTGGTAAACAGACTTTCAGAGGCAGTTGGATGCATTTTTCAGCTGCTTCTGAACTCATCCAATGTTATCTTATGTTTACATGTACACAGGTTCGTTTAATGACGTTTTTAGGCAGTTGCATTTAAAGGCTTTTCTTTGAAAGCAAAAATTAGTTCAGACGCCGAAGTTTCTGACGTTTCAGACCCCAAATGCGGGTAAACGCGGTATCGGTGTTTAGCCGCGTTTTCGTTTAGAAGCATTTTTAAAGGTGCCCTATTTTTTTTACATTACAAAACTTAAAAATTATAGCAGCTGATGAAAAACCACTAAAAAAATATTAAAAAAAACTTGTAATTGCTTGCAATGCTTCATAGACCATTTATATACCCCTAATGAACCCATGATCCAATCCAATACACCACTAGCTGTACATACATGTTGGAAAAATATTGCAGACTAACTCTGGTACGCAATTTCCGACGTCTTTCCAGCCTCATCAACAGCAACGTCAGGAGCATTTCCTCACATATGCTCATAATGGGATCCATAGTAAAAGCACCGAAATTGAGGTAGATACAAGTACCCTGATGCTCTCTCAGCTGCTGCTACTCACTCTTGTCTCACAGAATGGCTGAAATAGTTAAATAATAGTTTTTTTGTGCTTTGGGAGGGTCCTAAGATGTTATCTTAAATAAACGCTCCTAGATGCGAACGCAGCAAAACGTCGCTAAACGCGACTAAATTTAGCATGCAAATGCAGCTAAACGGGCGTTTTTAAACACCGGTTTCAAGCTGTCAAAAAAATTGTTCAGAAGAGGTTGCCTCAGCGTCCCGTGTACATTAGGCCTTATTATACAGACTGGCTCCCCAAGCCGTTGTTTACTAAATAAAGAAAGCTTGCAGGGAAAATCAATTCAAATGTCATTTTTTTTTCTTTATAGATGTCAGTTTTGATGCAGCAGGTTCTATACACGGTACAGGTGAGCCACTTTACAGGTAGACTAAGGGGACCCCCCAGGCACTATATTTAACTGAATTTTTTATTTGTATTGTTTCACTTTTAGCATAAATAAAATCACTGCTCCTTTAAAAACTATCCTTTTTAAACGTTTGTTTTTGCAATGGTACCCGGGCCCCCATACCCTTTTTATGGCCAATAACTTGCATATAAGCCTTCAAAATGGGGATTTTTGATTTTTCCTGTTCGGGTGGGGTTTGTTGTTAGTCTCCGAAATTTAGCGATGTTCGAGAGTTGTGGCGTGAACTGAACATGGGGTCATTCAGCCCATCTCTATTTATATAACAGGGGTAGGCAAACTTTGGCCCTCCAGCCATTGTGGAGCTACCACTCCCATGATGCTTTGCAAGACTCAGACAGCCACAAGCATGACTTCCAGAGACATGATGGGACTTACCTAGTTCTACAACAGATGGAGGCCTGACATTTGCCCTCCCCCGCACTAAAAAGAAAATCTACACCCATGTTGACTGTATATAAAAACAGACAATTTTACGTAAATACTACAAAAATAGAATATAGTCTTGTTTTACAACTGCAGTGATTGAGAGGGAAAGTCATCCACTACAAATAACATCAGGCTATATACAAGTGTATGCAGCCTACTGCAGAGGTGGTGCTTAAGGAGGGATTTCAGCCTACTTATCTGATACTGTGTTGTGCACATTAAGGATACTCAAGTAGCCAGTGGATCCAGCTACTGCTCCTCTCTGCAGCTGCTACACGGGTCCAGCGCCTGCATGTTGCCTGTGACAACTGCCAGATTTTCTGGGTGTAGGCGATGCTAGGCCTGTTGAAGGTCCGCTTCAACACACTGAAACAGTTTTTTTTAAAGCTGTGATATTATTACTTAGAAAAAAGGTAAATTGCCAAAATTTAGAATTAGGATGAAAGTTTAGCACTGTAAAACACTATTAGAAAGATAACTAGTGCATTTTATATACAACTATATAGATCAGACCAAAATGAGGGAGAAATGAGGAGGAAAGAGGGACAGATGGACTTTGTTCCAAATCAGGGACAGTCCCTCGAAATCAGGGACATTTGGGAGCTGTGATAGACCTGGGACAATTGTGACACTAGCAAACTCCTGCCCAGCTTACTTGTTCCAAGCCATTGCTTGACTAAATACTAAAGCATTTGGATGACTGTTTTGCAGCTTTCAAGTTGAAAATCCTTTCTGCAGTGGCAGTGCCCATAATTCTATCTCCACACAGTTCCTTAAAAAAGAGAGAATACAAGGAATAAAATATTGCATATTTCAAGGGAAAAAGAGATTAAAGAGACCACCGCTTTGCCCTCCATAGAGGATAAAAGCAAAGTGACTCCATCTCTGCAAAGGACCCCATCACGATATATACTCACCTTGTCTGTGCTCCCTCACTGCTACTTCCTCCATTGCAGCCAGCACTGAAATCATCTGTTTTGGCTACCAGGGGGAGCTGTAACATGATTGCCATGGTCATGTGACATTACTTGGGCTTATTAATTGGCTGCAGGACCAGGCACTCTGACTTGGGAGAAGGTCACATGCTCGCACGTATTGGAAGCACCAGGTAGTGTCACTTACTGCAATGGAGAAAGGAGTGGTGGGGAGCACCTGAAAGGTTAATAAAATAAGGTTTTGGGGGGGTGGACTTTTGTCCTGAATTGACAAACTGACAGTGTTTCTTTAAGTTAATGTACAGTATATGTATCCCTGTCTTCTGGGTAGGGCATAAAAGAGGTCACTAAGGCCCAAAGCCAGCAAGACCAAGTTATTGACCTCTTCTTGCTCGTGTTTGCTACTTACTTTTTTCCAAAATCAGGTACTGACATATAGGCTGGCCATAGATTATGCGAATTGTGATTGCAGGAAAGAAAGTCCCTTGATTCCCGCATTAACACAGTCAGTATTGATGGGGGAATAATTCCTGCGGAGCTATAGTGTCTCCTGGTGGGGGGCACGAGAAGCCTTCCCTGATGGGAATACTCAGTGATTATTGCTAGCGGCTATAACCAATGGCAATAATCACATGTAAAAATCTAACATGCTGGTTGTACCCAAGTTGGTTGATGGATCGACTTGGGTACAATCAGCCTGCCCATAGGTGCTTCAAATCTCCGCTGGTTCCTGCTGAACCAACTTAGATTCAAATAATTTATGACTGGCTTTTCGGAATACTCCCCCCTTCCGGTGTCACATTTGGCACCTTTCAGGGGGGAGGGGGGTGCACCCACTTCCGGGCATAGATCACTGCGGTGATCGCGGTGACCTACGCCACTTCCCGTCCCCCCCGCTGTCTGCTGGGAGACACACGGGTCCCAGAGACAGCAGGGACCATTCAGTATGTGCAGCACGACTCGGGCATGCGCAGTAGGGAACCAGGGAGGCTTCACTTCCTGAATCCCTTACTGAAGATGGCGGCGGCAGCACCCGAGGACCGAGGGACGGTTCGGCCTCGGGTGCCGACATCGCGGGCGCCCTGTACAGGTAAAATTATTTTAAAAGTCAGCAGCTGCATTATTTGTAGCTGCTGACTTTTTAAAAAAAATAATTTGGCGGACCTCCGCTTTAAGTAATACATTATGCTGCCATCATACATTTCCTTTTTTCTACTCCAAGTACAGGATTGGTTCTAAACAGTGAAATGAAAATCTAATTTAGGCCCTAGATTTTGTAAATAATTGCAGGTCAAACCAGAATGCTAAGCTTATCGCAGATTCCAGATTCTCTGTATGTTATCCCTGCTCCACCCTGTTTAAGACAAAGGGAGAATATTGCTTATTCAGGGATATTTTTAATTGAGTGCATTATTGCTCTTGCTCTGACCTGAATGTTGTTCCCTGGGGATGAGTGTTAAGGCAAGCGTCTAGTCATTAATGTAATCCATTTAGCTACTCTGACCTATTGAAAAGCAGTAAATGATTTATTACATAAGAAAAATGGAGTAACTGACAGCAATGTTGCAGTTAAAATCCATAATGTTCATCTTATATTTTCAAGTGTTGATGTATTGTATGTTTCACATTACTGTTTACTCAAAATGAAAAAGTTAAATTTAAAGTGGATGTAAACCCACTCTCATCCTTTCTAAACTACTGCAATATTGGTTATCTAGAAGGATATACATGCCTCCTGCATGTATACTTATCTGTCAAATGTCTCCCCTCTGTCTGCTATGAGACCCGAAAAACTGCAGATTTTGTGGGTGGGTCTGTTTTCCAGGGCTCAGTGGGTGGGGTCACAATGTCAGTAGACTCCCTGCCCACCTCTACACTCCCCTTATCAACATGCATTGTCTCCTGTGTATTTCTTACACTGAACTTCTGCTATGATCACTAACATCCAGTTAAAACCCAGAAAAGTCCCCACATGACTTCAGCATGCCAAATCATGCTGAGGTGTGGAACAGCCAATCCTTACAGAGCTGCTGAAGAAAGGAGTGGGGGTGGGAATTAAAAAATAATGCATGTCTTAGGCTAGTGCACAAGATATGTAAATCACCTGTCAATCACAGCAAGGGGGAAGAACAGACAAAGTTTTCACAGTTTGTCTGTTTTATTTCACAGAAAAAAGATATGAGGATTGCTCAGAGCTGGATTAACTCTTTGTGGCAAGACTGGGCACAGCTGATCTGAAATCCCATACTCTATATTGTGCCAGACAAAATTTTAAACATCCACTTTAAAGAGGAAGTAAACCCTCTTTTACAACTTTAGCTTACAGGTAAGCCTATATTAAGGCTTACCTGTAGCTAACAAGGATATCTCCTAAACCTGCACGGTTTATGAGATATACCTGTATTTGCATGCGCCGACGTCATGCGGCACATGCGCACTAGCGACAACTGAAGCAACGGCGCTATATGCCGATGCTTCAGTTGTTATATACCGCTCTCGTGCGCATGACGTCATCGCGGCTCCGGCAAATCACAGCGTCGGAGCCGCGATACCCGGAAGTCACTCCGGGAGAAGATGTCGGCGGTCGGAGGGGGAGAAGAGGACCGATGCCGAGGCTTCGATCTCAGGTAAGTGATACATAATTAGCTAGTATGCTATGCATACTAGCTAATTATGCCTTTGTCTTGCAGGTTTTTTTTTTTTTTCGTTTTTGTTAAGAGGGTTTACTTCCTCTTTAAGTAAGCAGGTTTGTTTCTGCTACAGTGGTCCATATCAGTGACTCAGACAAATCTGAAGTCAGAGGATCAGGATGATAGACAGGCAACCAAAGATCAGCAATGGCAGCTCCTGTATTTCACTCATAACATTTTTTTTAAGAGAATGTATCACATTAGGAGGTTGTATTGCTTTTTTTTTTTTTTTTTACTTAAATTCTGACAACATTTTACTTCAAAAACATTCACTTTCTTTGACTGGCACCCCAGTGCATCTACAGAACCCATCTGCTATGCAGCACACTGCAGGGCACCACATTGCACTGAAACTGCCTTTCAGTGGAAAAAAAAGGATGGAGCATGAGCATTTTTTTCCTACATTGGAGCCCATTCAAATGGAAATGGCAGTAGCAACACAGTACTCCTAAACACGCAGTTAAAGTGGACTGTGATGCACGCATTACTACAAGGCACCATGGTGTAATCAGGCTCTAAGTGCACTTTTCTGCAGTCTTCTAGTTATCTGCAAAATCCAATAAGACTCCTGCATAATCTGAGGAAAAGTGAAGAGTCCTAAGACCAGATGCATCCTAAACTCTGGATTGAGTCTCCTTTAGGCCCCTTTCACACTTATACGACTTGTCCCACGATTTGGGACTGGAAAGTAGCATGACAAGTCGTTCCTCATGATTTCCAATGACAGCCATTCATATTAGTACGACTTCAAGTCATTCCGACTTCAAAGTATTCCCTGCACTACTTTGGTCGATTTTGATGCGACTTACACAGGCATTCCTTGAAATCGCGGCAAAATCGAGGTAAAATCGCGCAACTTTAAAGTCGCACAAGTGTGAAAGGGGCCTAAAAGTAGAACTAAACTCTCATAAAAAGAAATGTTATAATGTTCTATAAAGCCCTGTTAGTAAAACTGGATACATTTTTTTTTTTACCCATTTTCCCATCCTCTCTGTACAGCTGTGGCCAAAAGTTTAAAGAATGACACAAAAGTCTGTTGCTTCAGTGTTTTTAGATCTTTTGTCAGATGTTACTATGGTATTCTGAAGTATAGTTACAGGCATTTCCTAAGTGTCAAAGACTCTTATTGACAATTACATTAAGTTTATGCAAAGAGTCAATATTTGCAGTGTTGAGCCTTCTTTTTCAAGACCTCTGCAATTCCCCCTGGCATGCTGTCAACCAACTTTTGGGCCACATCCTGACTGATAGCAGCCCATTCTTGCATAATCAATGCTTGTAGTTTGTCAGAACTTGTGTTTTTTTTTCTGTTCTTCCGCCTCTTTAGGATTGACCACAAGCTCTTAATGGGATTAAGGTTTGGGGAGTTTCTTGGCCATGGACCCAAAATGTACATGTTTTGTTCCCCAAGCCACTTATTTATCACCTTTGTCATTCTGGCAAGGTGCTCCATCATGCTGGAAAAGGCATTGTTTGTCACCAAACTGTTCTTGGATGGTTGGGAGAAGTTGCTCTCGGAGGATGTTTTTGTACTATTCTTTATTCATGGATGTGTTCTTAAGCAAAATTGTGAGCACTTCTCAGCCACTCCCTTGGCTGAGAAGCAACCCCACACATGAATGGTCTCAGAATGCTTCACTGTTGGCATAGTGATGGTAGCGCTCACCTTTTCTTCTCTGGACAAGGTTTTTTCCAGATGCCCCAAACAATCAGAAAGGAGATTGATCAGAGAAAATTACTTTACCCCAGTTCTGAGCAGTCCAATCCCTGTACTTTTTGCAGAATATCAGTCTGTCTCTGATGTTTTACCTGGAGAGAAGTGAATTTTATGCTGCCCTTCTTGACACCAGGCCATCCTCCAAAAGTCTTTACCTCACTGTGTGTGCAGATGTACTCACACCTGCCTGCTGCCATTCCTAAGCAAGCTCTACGCTGGTGGTACCCGATTCCGCAATGAACTGTAGGAGACGGTCCTGGTGCTTGCTGTACTTTCTTGCGCACCCTAAAACCTTCTTCACAAATGCAGTGGAAATGTTTTTTATGGGAATAAGTTAATTTTCATGCCAAAGGGGGACTTTGCATTTAATTGCAATTCATTTGATAACTCTTTATAACATTCTGGAGTATATGCAAAATGTCATCATAAAACCTGAGGCAGCAGACTTTGTAAAAATGGATATTTGTGTCATTCTCAAAACTTATGGCCACAGCTGTACTATGTGTCACTTTGTGTAATCTTCCTACAGAAGTGCACTTCTGATCGCTGCATATTTGGAACAATGTAGCATGCAGTAGCAATATCATAAATAGTAGCACAGTGCTTCAAATATGTGTGAATAATTGCTACCACATGCAGCTCTATATGCAGTGATTTCTAGAGTTTGCTCACAGGTCAGTCACAAGCGATGATCACTATAGCAAAAATCTCCCCTGTGCGACCCGAACCCGAACAATTGACTCCTGTGTTCGGTGATGTAATGGTGCTTTTTAAAAAGTCTTTTAAAAGCACACGTGGCTATAATGAATTGTCGGCTCTCCGTAATACAGTCATTGAAAGTCATTGATTTTTAAAAAGTTATTGTCATAAAAAGTGTTTGGGGACCCGGGTCCTACCCCAGGGGACATGTATCAATGCAAAAAAACTTTTAAAAAGGGCCGTTTTTTCAGGAGCAGTGATTTTAATAATGCTTAAAGTGAAACAATAAAAGTGTAATATTCCTTTAAATTTCGTACCTGGGGGGGTGTCTATAGTATGCAGGTCCCCCTCAAAATCCATACCAGACCCTTATCCAAGCATGCAACCTGGCAGGCCACAGGAAACCCCTACCATTTCACCAAAAAAAAAAGTGACAAAAATGTTAAAAATGACAGGAGACGGTCTTTGACAATCTTCTTCTTCCTCTGATCCGCTTCTTCTTGCTCTGGTCTTCTCGTCCGGCATCTTCTTTCACGGCGACTCTTCTTCTTTGTCGGGCCGTCCCCCGCCCCCCTCTGACATCGTGGGGAAAGCCATAGGGAAGTCCCCATCAAGTCCCTGTGCGTCAGAGGGGGCGGAGTCACCAGGTGGCCCTGCCCTCCATTATAAAAGACCTGTCAGAAGACGCAAAGCCTCTCACAGCGGGAGCCTCCCATTGCGCAGAGCGGCCTGACAAAGAAGAAGAGACGCCGTGGAAGAAGATGCCGGACGAGAAGACCAGAGCAAGAAGAAGCGGATCGGAGGAAGAAGAAGAAGGTAGAAGAAGATGAAGAAACCAAAGGATTAAGAAAGAAGACCAGAAGAAAGAAGATGAAAGAAGACTTTAATAAAGGAATTGCCAAAGACCGTCTCCTGTCATTTTTAACATTTTTGTCACTTTTTTGGTGAAATGGTAGGGGTACTTTTGTACCCCATTACCATTTCACACAGGGGGGAGGCTGGGATCTGGGGGTCCCCTTGTTAAAGGGGGCTTCCAGATTCCGATAAGCCCCCCGCCCGTAGACCCCCACAACCACGCCCAGGGTTGTGGGGATGAGGCCCTTGTCCCCATCAACATGGGGACATGGTGCTTTGAGGGGGTCACAGACCCCCAAAGCATCCTCCCAATGTTGAGGTCATGGGGCCTGGTATGGTTCAGGAGGGGGGGGGCTCTCGTCCCCCCCCTCTTTTCCTGCAGCCTACCAGGTTGCATGCTCGGATAAGGGCCTGGTATGATTTTTGAGGGGGGCCCCATGTCATTTATTTTTTTTTGGCACGGGGCTCCCCTTAAAATCCATCCCAGACCTGAAGGGTGTGGTATGGATATTTAGGGGGAACTCCACGTCATTTTTTTTTTTTAATTTGGTGCGGGTTCCCCTTAATATCCATAGCAGACCTGAAGGGCCTGGTAATTGAATTTGGGGGAACCCCCACGCTTTTTTTTTTTTTTATTTCATCAATGACTTTCAATGAATGACCCGACAATTCATTATAGCCGCGAGTGATTTTAAATAGCTTTTTTTCCTGCAAAAAGGACACTTTGTGCAGGGACAGTTCTAAGCATGGGAAACATGCACCCTTTTACATGCATACTATAGACACCCCCAGGTACGAAATTTAAAGGAATATTACACTTTTATTGTTTCACTTTAAGCATTATTAAAATCACTGCTCCCGAAAAAACATCAGTTTTTAAAAGTTTTTTTTGCATTGATACATGTCCCCTGGGGCAGGACCCGGGTCCCCAAACACTTTTTATGACAATAACTTTTTAAAAATCAATGACTTTCAATGACTGTTCTCTGTATTATGGGGACGGGAGCCGACAATTCATTATAGCCGTTCGGGTCCCCATTGACTTCAATAGGGTTCGGGGTCAAGTTCGGGTCAAGTTCGGTCCCGAACCCGAACTTTTTTCCAAAGTTCGGCCGAACCTGCCGAACCCAAACATCCAGGTGTCTGCTCAACTCTAGTTGCAAGCACTGATCAGCTGCTGGTTAGATGCTGGTTTTCCAGCAAGTCTGTTCGATAGAAGCTGGTCATGAGACCGTCTTCTGTCAGATGGCAGGTTTGTACACTGTCCAAACGTCAGCCGGTTCCTGCTGAACCAGCCGATATTTGGATCATGTGTACCCAGCTTTAGGGTGTTGTGTTTTATTATTATTATACAGGATTTAGATAGAGCCAACAGTTTACAATATAAAAGCAGACAACAATATAATTCAATACAAGGGGGTTAGAAGGGCTCTGCAATGTTACAATCTAATAGGGAGGGGCTGGTGTAACAAAAGGTAGTAACTGTGAGGGAGGAACTGATGAGGAAAGTAGAAGATTCAGTTGTTAGCTGAAGGCAAGTTAAGCCTCCTTGAAGAGATGAGTTTTCAGGGATTGCCTAAAAGTGGACAGAGTAGGACAGGGGTCAGCAACCTGTAGATCGCGATCTACCAGTAGATCACAGACAGGTGACTGGTAGATCGTGGTCTGGGCTTGATGAACCACCATTCCACAGCATCAAACAGAGTGCAATGCAGAGGGACTACTTGTAAAGTTCAAGCTATTGTAGGGAGCAAGAGCCACATAAGCAGATGCCTCCTCTGTAGCACTGGCTCCTGTCCCATGCCGAATGCAGGAGTTTTGGTGTGCTACCAGAAAGTACACCACACCTGCAGGATATAATAGAAGTCTTTGGCAAAGCACAGCTAACCCAGCAGGGTTAAAGGGGGCTCAGAATAGTAAGGGTTCATTTACATTTTCAGTTTGGGGGGTGGTGTTTTTACCAGCCCTGTCCCAACCACACTCCCTTTAGGTGTAGTGGCCAGGGGTGTACATATGTCGCAGCTGCAGCAGGAGTTATACGCCCTGTCATGGTTGGTGGGTGTAGCACCTGCCAAACATCACCCATTCAAGTGAATGATACCACTCTGCAAATACCCTGGAACTTTGTGCAGTACAGCAAATATGGAGTTAAAGAAGGCAGCATTGTGTTGCTTTCTCACCACCGGCTTTAACATTTGGACCCTGCAGAAGCATGCAGTTGTGTGGTGCTTGCAAAGTGGCCCCATTTACTTGAATGGGTTGCGATTGGCAGGCAGTAGCACCCACTCACTAAAGCAACAGGGGTTTTAATTCGTGCTGCAGCATATGTACACCTTTGGCTGCTGCCCCTACCTCACCTGATTTAAACCCATGATTGCCGCGCACTGCATGTGATTGCGACACGGTAGTGCGGCAATTAGAGGTTTAAGTCAGGTGTGAGGAGGTGACACTCACTGTGCCTGGTGATCTTTGATTTCACCCATGTTGTTGAGGTGAATCATAACCTCTTTAAGGTTGCCTAGCCCTGGAGTAGGAGATAGACAGATTGGAGTAGTGAGTTCCAGAGAATGGGAGAAGCTCTGGAGAAGCCCTTGAGACGAGCATGGGAGGAGGAGACAAGGGAGCTAGAGAGCAGGAGGTCTTGAAGAGAGCGGAAAGGAGGAGAATGAGGTGTTATGGTATGTGTTAAAGTGTCTTAAGGCAGCATTCCTTATAAATGGGCTGCCAATGCACAACAAATTAAAAACTGTACTCTTTTTAAAATGCAACACAATATATGCATTTTGGAGTGCTGTGCATTGTGTTTTACTGTATTATTATACAGAATTTATATAGTGCCAACAGTTTGCGCAGTGCTTTACAATGTAGGGAGACATTACAGAAAACAGTACCATTCAAAACAAGAGGGTTAGAGGAGCCCTGTTTTTTGAGCTTATAATCTAAGAGGGAGGGGCTGGTGAAACAAAAGGTAGGAACTGTGAGGGATGAATTGATGAGGGGAGTAGAAGATTGGGTTGTTAGTTGGAGGCAGGATAGGCCTCCCTGAAGAGATGCGTTTTCAGGGATCACCTAAAAGTGGACAGAGTAGGAGATAACCGGACAGATTGGGGTAGTGAGTTCCAGAGGATGTGAGAGGCTCTGAAGAAGTCCTGGAGATGAGCATGGGAGGAGGAAACAAGGGAGCTAGAGAGCAGAAGCTAGAGAGGACAGTTTGGGTGATATTTGGAGAAAAGATTGGTGAGGTAGATCGGGGCAGAATTGTGAATCGCCATGTATGTTGTGTTAGTGTTTTGAATTTTATTTGTTGGGCAATGGGAAGCCAGTGGAGGGATTGGCAGAGAGTAGTGGCAGACACTGAATGGTTGGTAAGGTAGATAAGTCTGGCAGCGGCATTCATGATAGACTGAAGAGGGGATAGTTTGCAGGGAGGTAGGCCAATGAGAAGGGAGTTACAATAGTCAAGGTGAGAGATAACAAGGGAGTGAATAAGTTGCTTAGTGGTCTCAACGGTTAGAAAGGGGTGTATTTTGGAGATGTTTTGGAGGATTGGACGATTGGATGTCTGGACGATATTGATAGTGATTGGATTTGGGGCTGAAAGGACAGATCAGAGTCTAGGATTACACCTAGTACCTTGGCATGAGGGGAGAGACTGTTTTTTTTTTATTTAGTTTTTTCAATATAGAAAAAATTCTTTGATACCAAAACTGCCCATTGTCACCCCTACTTTTTACTCTGGCGATCGAACCTTTAGCCATAGCCATAAAAGCAACAGGAGAGTTAAACGGCTTTTGGAGAGGCGTAGATGAAGAAAAGATTTTGCTATATGCGGACGATGTCCTTTTGTTTTTGGGAGATGTGAACCAATCCCTAACGATATCGATGGACATCATAGAATTGGCGTGTTCTCTGGGCTGTCCATCAACTGGGAGAAATCTGTTAGTCTTCCAGTTGATGAATTGGAACGGGAGCTGCTGGAGTGTGTTAGACACTTGCAGGTAGTAGAAAGCTTTCAATACTTGGGAATTGATATAGCGGTGAATCCTAAGTTATTTATTCCAAGAAATTTGGAGCCCTTAGTAAAAGCATTTACGGGCTAATGTAAAACATGGAGCCGTCTTCCTTTGTCCGTAGTGGGCCGCTGTACCCTGATTAAAATGGTGTGGCTCAGCTGCAACAGATAGGAGGATGGGGGGTAGGTAATGTCACTACCTATCTCTAATCGAAGCATCAGAAGCAAATTCATTGGGAGAGGAGAATCAATGCCTTTAAGTAAAATTATTGTTAAAAATCTGGAATACAGTACGGTCAATATTTCAATATACAGGATTTACAGAATATGCGCCTATTTGGGATAATAAAAAATGATCTGAGTTTTGGAGAACTTTAGTAATTGGAAACAGAGGGAAGTTGTAAGATTATCACAGCTATATGCAAGGGAACAGCTGAAGACGTTTCAGGAGTTAAAAGAGGAATTTGGGTTTTCAAATACGAATTTCTATCAATATTTACATCTCAAAATTGTAAAAGAATATATATCCTAAAGTATTGGCAAGAGATCTTCAGCTTTCTAGCAGGGTAAAATGGGATGAAGACGTGGGTGAAGTAACAGACGCCCAATAAAAATGGTATAGTTGCCTTAATACACTTATTGTCCCTCTCAGCGGCCCAGAAACTTACTCAACTCTACATTATTCATAGAACATATTATACACCAAAGAGATTATTTCAGTTTGGGAGAAGTCCAGATGCATTTTGCCATAGGTGTAGAGCTACAACAGGGGATTTGATTCATATGCTCTGGAGGTGTCCCAAACTGTATAGATATTGGAAAGGAGTGTTGGGTAAAATAAATGTAATATTTGGATTGGGTCTACAGATGGATCCAGTACTGTGTATTTTGGGGTATCTGGAACAAAATGAGCGTCTACACGTTTTGCAATTCTTAGATGCTTATATCAGGCTAGGGAAGAGATTACCAGGAAGTGGAAAAAACCTGTGCTGCCCTCTGTAAGAGAGTGGACGAGAAGGGTCATTAATGCAATAATAAAGGGAAAAATAGCCTACATAAAAAAGGGTGATGGAATTAGATTTGAGAAAATATGGAAAGCATGGATGGATACTGTTGGCCCAATACCTGAATTTGAAAAGATCTAGAAAGCCTCTGACTATGCCATACTAATTGTAGAAGAGAGGATGAGTGGGAGGGTAGGGAGGGAGGCAGGAGGGTAATGGATGGTATGTGTATGTATTTATGAAAATGGATTTCACTGTATTTTTGATATTGATGGAGAAGTCAGGGGGAAGGCTAATGGCTGGAGGAAAAATTATGAGCTCAGTTTTAGAAAGAATGAGTTTGAGGAAGTGGTGTAACATCCATGTTGATCTGTCAGTTAGTAAGCTGGTAATGTGAGAGGAGACTGAAGGAGTGAGGTGAGGAGTAATGAGATAGATTTGTGTGTCATCAGCATAGAGGTGGTACTTGAAGCCATAGGAGTTTATTAACAGACCAGGGCAGGAGTTGTAATTGGAGAAGAGAAGGGGCCCGAGGCAAGGAGAGAGCAGAGTCTTTAAGGGCAAGAAAGTGGAGTTTTTTGAGAAAGAGGGGATGGTCAACAGTATCAAAGGCTGCAGAGAGGTCGAGTAGTGGCCATTGTTTTTAACAGTTAGTAGGTCATTAGTGAGTTTCAGTAGGGCTGGAGCCTGGACGGCCCACCCTACTGGAGCCTGAATGGCCCACCCTTCTGGAGCCTGAACGGCTCACATGTGCTGGAGCCTGAATGGCCCATCGTGCTGGAGCTTGAACAGCCCACCCTTCTGGAGCCTGGAGGGCCCACCCTTCTGGAGCCTGAGTGTCACACTCTGCTGGAGCCTGAACGGGAGAGTCGCACTCTGCTGGAGCCTAAACGGGAGCGTCGCACTCTGCTGGAGCCTGAACGGGAGCGTCGCACTCTGCTGGAGCCTGAACGGGAGCGTCGCACTCTGCTGGAGCCTGAACGGGAGTGTCGCACTCTGCTGGAGCCTGAACGGGAGTGTCGCACTCTGCTGGAGCCTGAACGGGAGTGTCGCACTCTGCTGGGGCCTGAACGGGAGTGTCGCACTCTGCTGGAGCCTGAATGGGAGTGTCGCACTCTGCTGGAGCCTGAACGGGAGTGTCGCACTCTGCTGGAGCCTGAACGGGAGTGTCGCACTCTGCTGGAGCCTGAACGGGAGTGTCGCACTCTGCTGGAGCCTGAACGGGAGTGTCGCACTCTGCTGGAGCCTGAACGGGAGAGTCGCACTCTGCTGGAGCCTCAACAGGAGTGTCGCACTCTGTTGGAGCCTGAATGTGAGCGACACACTCTTCTAGAGTCTGAACGTGGGCAACACACTCTTCTGGAGTCTGAACGTGGGCGACACACTCTTCTGGAGTCTGAACGTGTGCGACACACTCTTCTGGAGTCTGAATGTGGGCGACACACTCTTCTGGAGTCTGAACGTGGGCGACACACTCTTCTAGAGTCTGAACGTGGGCGACACACTCTTCTGGAGTCTGAACGTGGGCGACACACTCTTCTGGAGTCTGAACGTGGGCGACACACTCTTCTGGAGTCTGAACGTGGGCGACACACTCTTCTGGAGTGTGAACTCTTCTGGAGTCTTAAAGTGGGTGACACACTCTTCTGGAGTGTGAACCTGGGCGACACACTCTTCTGGAGTGTGAACCTGGGCGACACACTCTTCTGGAGTGTGAACGTGGGCGTCACACTCTTCTGGAGTGTGAACGTGGGCGACACACTCTTCTAGAGTCTGAACTATTTCTTCCAACTTTTTTGGCCATCTTCACTCCCAAAAAACCTGCACCTCTCATATTTAAGTGCAGTCCATCCCTGCTATAGAGCCTCCAATGGTGTAGTATGTTAAATAATAGGTATGTTTATTAAATAATAGAAACAAGTGGACTCTTACATTAAACCGATTAAAAACAGGCAAGAAACAGCGTTCTCAGCGCCTCCTTACGTCACTTACGGTGTGCGTCTGGTTCAAGCCACTACCTACGCGTTATGTCACGTCTCGTGACTTCATCTGGGGACTTTAACACAGATATTTTTATGGACATTTGTTCCACATTATTTTAATTTACTTTTGGGGGAGTTATATGTGATTTCACGTACCCTTTATTGCACTTTATTCAGTTCCCTATTTTTTACACACAGCATTTTGTGATTTTATACCCCTTTATCTAGTTCCTCAATTATTGCACATAGTGTTTTTTAGTGATTTCTATATCACTGCGTGAGACCACCTTATACATTTATAGTATTTCTGAAAATACTGCCTTGGAGGTCCTTTTCTTCAACATCGCCTGAAAAATCCCTGAAATAATTTTGTAGGATGCTCCATCTTCCTCTAACTTCGTCATGGGTACCAATATGTACCAAGACAGCTGGTTCCTCCCCAGCCCCACGCAACAATCTTTCCATGTGATTTGCAATGTCCCGAACCAGAGCGCCTGTAAACAACATACTTGTTGCCCTCTCTGTCCCTCTAATAGTTGAATCCCCTACCACCAGTATCTGCTTATCCTTTCTTGTAAACTTGCCCCATCTTTACCGAAGGAGATGTTCCCATGGTTCCCCTGGCATTTTGGTGGAGTCTCAATGTCTGGTACAGTCCCAATGTGAACATCACACTCTACTGGAGTTTGCACATGAGCCTCACACTCTGCTGGAGTCTCAACGTTAGCGTCACACTCTTCTGGAGACTGAACATGAGCTTCACACTCTTATGGAGTCTGAACGTGAGCGTCACACTCTTCTGGAGTCTGAGCATGGGCGACACACTCTTCTGAAGTCTGAGCATGGGAGACACACTCTTCTGAAGTCTGAGCATGGGCGACACACTCTTCTGGAGTCTGAATGTGGGTGACAAACTCTTCTGGAGTCTGAAAGTGGGTGGCACACTCTTCTGGAGTCCGAATGTGGACGACACACTCTTCTGGAGTCCGAATGTGGGCGACACACTCTTCTGGAGTCCGAATGTGGGCGACACACTCTTCTGGAGTCTGAAAGTGGGCGACACACTCTTCTGGAGTCTGAAAGTGGGCGACACACTCTTCTGGAGTCCGAATGTGGGCGACACACTCTTCTGGAGTCCGAATGTGGGCGACACACTCTTCTGGAGTCTGAAAGTGGGTGACACACTCTTCTGGAGTCTTAAAGTGGGTGACACGCTCTTCTGGAATCTGAATGTGGGCGACGCACTCTTCTAGAGTCTGAATGTGTGTACACTCTTCTGGAGTCTGAATGTGAGCGTCACACTCTTCTGGAGTCTGAATGTGGGTGACACACTGCTGGAGTCTGAACATGGGCGACACACTCTTCTGGAGTCTTAAAGTGGGTGACACACTCTTCTGGAATCTGAATGTGGGCGACGCACTCTTCTAGAGTCTGAATGTGTGTACACTCTTCTGGAGTCTGAATGTGAGCGTCACACTCTTCTGCAGTCTGAATGTGGGTGACACACTGCTGGAGTCTGAACATGGGCGACACACTCTTCTGGAGTCTGAATGTGAATGTCCCTTTCAATCCTGCTCACTGTGGCAGTAAATCTTGCCTTCATCTGCAATAAAGAAAGAGGAATTGGATTTAGCATCCTTACCTACATTTCATATATTTTTCTTTATACAACATCAAATTATGAAGAAAAAAGTTCAAAGCTCCAGTGCCAGGGACAATAAATAAACCCAACATGACAGTGACACAGGAACAACTGCCGTTGGCCTTTGTATAAAAATGCTGGATGACTGGCAGTTATGGCAATCCACTAAAATTCCATAACTGGAAGCCAGCAACAAGTATTTTTAGCAGTATAATAAAACAGCATCTACCAAACATCGGTTAAAAGTAAATTGTGGCGCTAGGTAAAGCGATAACATAAACAATACACATATATATTACACACCCAGTGCGTAGCAATGTGCAAACAATAAATATGCAAAAACAGAGATAGTCCATAAGTTGTGATATTAATACCGGGTAGTATCTCTGTGATAGATATTCAGTTAAAGCGGAGCTCCACCCCTAAAGTGGAACTTCCACTTAT
Organism: Lithobates sylvaticus; assembly: GCA_028564925.1. Taxonomy (NCBI): domain Eukaryota; kingdom Metazoa; phylum Chordata; class Amphibia; order Anura; family Ranidae; genus Lithobates; species Lithobates sylvaticus. The sequence goes on along the minus strand of CM053031.1, from coordinate 60,965,786 downwards.
CGGTTTCCTCCCCCCCTCCGGTGCCACAATTGGCACCTTTCAGGGGGGAGGGGGGTGCAGATACCAATATAATACAGGTATCTGCACAAACTTCCGGACGAGATATCCAGAGTTGCCCCGCCCCTATCCGAAGATGCCCCGTTGTGTCTTGGGAAACACAGTTCCCAGGACACAACGGGGACCAATAGAGACGCGCAGCGCGACTAGCGCATGCGCAGTAGGGAACCGGGCAGTAAAGACATTGTGTCTTCACTTCCTGATTCCCTGACAGAGGATGGCGGCGGGGCAGCCGAGAGACGAGCGACATTCTGCCGACTCCGCTGGAACCTGGAACAGGTAAGTGTCCATTTATTAAAAGTCAGCAGCTGCAGTATTTGTAGCTGCTGACTTTTAATATTTTTGGTGCGGGTGGAGCTCCGCTTTAATAGAATGATCTGACACCATACCATGTGATCAACGCTGTGTCTCCACTTCCCCAGTTAGAGATAAACTCACCCTCACTACCTGCCTCACACTCTCATGTTTGGCAAATAAAGCAATGTACCCCTCAGGGTTATGGATATCCCATCAAAATGTTCCCAGAATCCAGGGACTAAAAGGTATCCGTAATATGTAAAGGAAAAATAAAACTTAAAAAATTGGAATTTATTAAGAACACAAGGCCTAATGGTAATGCACTTACAAAAATGCATATAAAACACGCATTGGTTTGATAAGCAGATGCCAGAGATACCTAGTCACAGTGGACATAGGTTGAACACATCTCACCCGACCAAAACGCCAGTACACACGGAGCGTCACTTTTGATAATGCACAAACGTCACTTCCAGTTGCCGTACAGCCACGATCCAATGCATTTTGTCATTGCGACTTCGTCCTGGGATTGGCTGTACGGCATGTCAATGATATTTAAATACTCTCACATAAGTAAATGTCAAATAATTGCTTACCCGCCCACACAATGTCCGCGGCCATGATGTACCTAGCATCCGCCACAGGTACACAGATACACATTGCACACGATTAAAAACATGATACCAATTACAGCCATTCATGTCTACTACTCAGAACTAAATATATAATCACTGAATCTAATCTAATACATGATATATACTCAGAAATATAATATGCCGTACAGCCACGATGCATTTTGTCATTGCGACTTCGTCCTGGGATTGGCTGTACGGCATGTCAACGATATTTAAATACAGGGGGTCCCCGGGTTACAAACAAGATAGGGACTGTAGGTTTGTTCTTAAGTTGAATCTGTTTGTAAGTCGGAACAGGTACATTTTAAGTGTAGCTCCAGCCAAAAAATCTATTTTTAAAGTTTTTTAGATAACATAGAGAAGGGTTATCACCCCTGTAACATTTGTTTTGCTGTCTGTGCCCCTGTTCAGAAGATTTCACCTCACCTTCTGTCCCAATGACAATTGGATTTTGAAAATTTTGGGTTGTTAGGGAAACGTGGACTGGTGATAAAGCATCAGTGCAGACAACTTTTTACCATATTAACTCTTAAAGGAGTGAATTTCCCTTCCTAGGGGTGGATTTCCTCTCACTTCCTGTTGTCTCCCTCTGTTTGTAAGTAGGAGTCGTTTGTAAGTCGGATGTTGTAAGTAGGGGACCCCCTGTACTCTCACATAAGTAAATGTCAAGTAATTGCTTACCCACCCACACAATGTCCGCGGCCATGATGTACCTAGCATCCTCCACAGGTACACAGATACACATTGCACACGATTAAAAACATGATACCAATTACAGCCATTCATGTCTACTACTCAGAACTAAATATATAATCACTGAATCTAATCTAATACATGATATATACTCATAAATATAATATGCCAAAAGAGATTCCACAAATTTATAAACATCATATAACATTAAAATAAAATTAAATAATCACTTCCCACCCTAAATGTGTTAGTGCAAATAACAATAAAGAATTAGGAGCTGTTAAAAAACAAATATATAAATATATAGATATAAATATAACCACCTACATGAATAGTTAACTAACAGGCAGCATTCATGTATCTACTAATTCATTAGGTGCATTATGAAATCACCAATCCATAAGTCACTAGAATAATTCATAAATCTACATCAACACTAAAAAAAATGTAATCTTTAAAGGGAAGTCAGAAAAACAAAAAAAAAATATTAATAAAACAGTTTAGGTCCAATTCTATATTTAAACCATTCAGTGTACCACATTTCATTAAAAATATCCATTTAGTCTCCCTTTGGGACTGATCCCTCACTCGGTTAGAACCCCTCCAAGATGGATACACACAGTCTATGCCACAAAAATTGTAGTAACATAGAGTCTCTGTTGTGTTTCTCCCTAAAGTGTAAGGACACAATATGTTTTTTAAAACTTTTTTTATGTTAGCTAAATGTTCCGCTATACGTATCCTAAGCACTCTTTTAGTCCTTCCTATATAAAATAGGCCACATGGGCACCACAGTAGGTATACAACATGAGAGGTATTGCATGTAATGAACTCAACAATGCTGAAGGTTCTACCCCCCACATTGGTGATACTACTAGTACGTCCCCTATTACTTTATCTTACTGTCCTACATGCAATACATTTCCTACAAGTATTTCCGACAGGAATAGCTACTTATCAGTGAACATCGGACACCATCCTATATGGATTAGAAATATACCAAAAGGACAAATAATGAGGGTGAACAGGGCAGTCTTTAATATTGATTGGACCCTGGGCAAAACTTTTCTTGCCCCCCCCCCCCCCATGCAGTTTTGCTCTCCACCTGCTCCGAGACATACAATAAATAGCAGCTAGACTCAAAAGCTGTTTACTGAATCAGATCAGGCAGCTATTGCGATTGGTTGCCAGAGGTTACAGCACATATTATGACTCACTGATTAGTTGCTAGAGGTTACAGCACATGATTTCTGCTTGTTTATTGGTTGCTAGAGATTACTGTGGATATGACCTCAGGGGGGCATGCTATACATATCAATGCCACCGGCCGCCGCTATTAACATATCAATGCCGGTAATTTACATGTAAACACAGGGTCTGCTGGTGAGTCATCTGTACACAATAGGGCAGAGCTGGGCAGCATTAGTAGCAGCACTTCACACTGAGATATTGGAACACAGCACAGGACTAAAACCTCAAGGGATGAGGGAATTTAACCCAGGATAGTTGGCAAGTATCAGGCAGCTGCTTTGGGCCCCACAACAATGACAGGGCCCAGGGCAGCTGCCCCTTTTGCCCTGCCTTAAAAACGGCCCTGAGGGTGAAGCAAAACTGTCGTAAGCAGGAGGACTATGTCTTGCAAGCAAACGGGTGGTGGTGGCAGAGACAGGAAGCAGGGAGACAGGACGGACCAGCAGGACGCGGGGTCGTACCATGCTGCTGAGGAATGCGACAAGGTCCCATTCCTCCCCCTCCCCCTCTCTGTACAGTACATGACAGCTGGGAACCTTCCTTCCATTCATTTCCAGCACCATCCTGGGTATGCTGGGATATGTAGTCCTGTGAGCTCTTCTCTTCACACTGTGTACTGATGTAACCTATTAGTGCTGATATGCATTCTTTTTTGTGCATTAACATGCACCGTATACATGGACAGGCAAAAGGGGGTGGAGTCAGGGGTGGAGCCAATGGGGGGGCCACAAAATGAAGATTTGCCTAGGGTGTCAAAAATCCTTGCACCAGCACTGACTACATCATACTCCTCCACCCAGGACCAGTGCTAGATTATTTTGCACCCTAGCACCCCCCCCCCCCCCCCCAAAAAAAGAAACGTCCAAGCATGTTCAAATACATTCAAAATTCATATATTTATATTTATTTATAAATCATCTTTTTATAAATATATGAATTTGAACTGAGAATGTTTGGCGCTGTACGATATTCAGAGCCCATCTCCAGGATCCACTTATAAGGCTCCAATAGTCCCATTTTCTCGGGCTTCCCCCCATATGCAATTTCGCTCTTCACCTGCTCTGGGACATACAATAAAAAACAGCTAGACTAGAGGTTACTGCAGAAGATCAGGCAGTGATTGCAATAGATTGCCAGAGGTTGCAGCACATCACTTCTGCATGCTCATTGGTGTCAGTGAGAGTGAGTGGAATGTGACCCCTGATGTTGCCAGCACCAACAATACTTCTCCTTCCCAGGAGATGCTGGATCCTGGGTCTCCAGAATCTCCAGAATTTGTGCCCCAGTCAGTGCCTACATTCAGTCAGGGACCTAGTACTGACTCACAACCAGTACCATCCCTTCCCATGACTCAGTCCTAGTTCAGGGCCTGGGAACACAGCTTTACCTCAGAGAGAAGTACAAAGAGGAGAACGAGCTAGGCATCCCCCACCCATCTTGACTTATGATAGTTTGGGGGATCCCAGATTCATTACTCAGCCTCACTTGTATCATGCCTTGGTAGGAGCAGTTTCTAATTTGGTAAAAATGTTACAAGTTTTTGCTTCACCTGGAATGATTTACGAACTTGCCTTCTCCCTCAGCAAACCATTGTAATGAAGAGAGGATCAACATTGTTTCTATGTTGGGATGCTACATATATATGTTATGTTGTCTTTGACAGGACGTAAAGGTTTCACCAGGGGGAGTGTGTAGGGAAGTGTTCTTTTGTACTCTGTCTGTGAGGTTGTTTATATTCATGCCTGGTTATAACCATAGAGTTCTTGATTACAAACGGATTCTTCCTGTTAAGAGGTTATTTCCTGCCCTTGCTTAAAAGGTCAGGAAGCCCCTTAAGGCTATATATATGGATGTCATACAGGAAGTGAAGGGAGAGAGAGTGGCCAGACACATGCTGTGCAAGCCAGGAGGTGTTGCAGGCTGATTTTGTGCTGTATCCATCCATCTACCCTTCCATCTGCACTTTGTAGCTCACTGTATGTTATATTACTGTCACTCCTGTGTGAGCACTGTGTGGGAATCAGAGATATCTGTTATAGGCTCTGATTCACTGAAACTTTCTATTTGCATACTGCAATATTCTTGGCTCTTGGGCTATTCTCAAGTGTATGAGAGCAAAGCTCATTTGATTATAACCTATCAAGTGACTGGTTTGTGTTGAAGTGTATATCTGCCACTTCATTATTTAAAGCAACAGTGTCCCTTTTTTTTTGGGGGGGGGGGGGGGGGGTTCCTAGCTAGTATTAGCCTAGGGAACGGTAAACAGTTCAGGGTAGCGACAGGCTAGGCTACTGATGCCCATTTAGATATGTAGCGGTCCAGTCGCATTGATAGCCTATAGTCAGGTTAGGGACCAACAGATAGGCTAGATAGGCCTGATTTACAATCGGTGTATTTGTCTGTACAAGCTTCCCTAGGAAGCCACCGCTCCACAAATGCATCAGCGTTCGTCCTCTCAGGTTGAATTGTGTTACACCTTGCAAGTCAACTCATTAGGGGTCCCTGCAACTGAACTGTGCCACAGGGCCTAATTGGAGGTATTGGTGTTAACTACTTCCCACCCGGCCACTGCACATAAACGGCGGGGTTGAAGCCTTCCACTTCCGTCAGGACGTCCTGAGCGTCCTTTAGAAGTAGGGGGATCGCACGAGTGCGCGCAGTGGCGGGATCCGATGCGCTTGTGTCACCTGGACACGGCGCATCTCGGATCGGCAGGAGGGCTCTGTGATTGGCCCTCCTGATCATATGACGGCCGTGTCCAATCACAGCCGTCATGTGATGTAAACAAACAGCCAGTTGCTAGGCAATCGGCTCTCCTCTCCTCACATGGAAGTCGTCGCTGAGGAGAAGAGAGCGGATTGCTGCAGCCGGCTGGTGATTAGTGAGTATTAGCTGTTTTTTACAGCTTTTTACTCACTGATCACCAACCTAGTGTAAAACACTGTAAACACACATGTCCCCAAAACACACATGTCCCCCACATATGTCCCACTAAAATCACATGTCCCAATGATTATCTGCACACATATGTCCATGATCACCTGCACACATCTGTACATGATCATTTGCGTACATATGTCCGTGATCACGCGAACCAATTATTATACACTTAACGGAATACACTTAAACGAAATGATAAAAATTTAATTTTGGTACAGCGTAGCATGACCGCGCAATTGTCATTGAAAGTGAGAGAGCGCTGAAAGCTGAAAATTGGGCTGGAAAGGAAGGGGGTGAAAGTGCCCAGTATTGTAGTGGTTAAAGACCTTTAGCTATATAGTATCTCACAAAAGTGAGTACACCAACACATTTTTGTAAAAATTTATTCTATCTTTTCATGTGCAAACACTGAAGAAATTACACTTTGCTACAGTGTAAATTTGCTGTCCCCTCAAAATAACTCAACACACAGACATCAATGTCTAAACCGCTGGCAACAAAAGTGTGCACACCCCTAAGTAAAAATGTCCACATTGGGCCCAATTAGCCATTTTCCCTCCTCGGTGTCATGTGACTAGTGTCATGTGTCATGTGACTAGTGTTACAAGGTCTCAGGTGTGAATGGGGAGCAGGTATGTTAAATTTGGTGTTATCGCACTCACGCTCTCATACCGGTCACTGGAAGTTCAACATGGCAATGCAAAGAAGAGACATTTGTTTATTTATTTATTGACAGTAGGCTCATTTACACGGGCATTAAAAATGTATGCATATAGCATACAATTTTGTAAGCATCTGCATGCGGCAGCATATAAGTCAATGGACCCATTCAGACAGCTACATCCAGGGCCATAATGTTGCTTTGCTTTCAGGAGCACAAACAAGCCTTACATTTTTTTTGTAACCCTTTTAGTGGTCATTTTTTTTTCCATAAAAGTTTCATTTATTTAAGTGGAAGAATAACATACAACTAGTTCAAATAGCTGTTGTACAATGACAGTTGGGGAAACAAAGTAAAATTACAGAGGGGAGTCAATCAATGCATAGCCTGAGATAAGTGAAACTAGTCTCATTCCCCTTAGCGGGGTGGGTGATCCTTTACTAAAATGCAATGTTTGGTCAGATTAACTTATGTGATTCAGGGTTAATGCCGTATTTGATTGAGGTGGGATAGATCACATTTAGTTGCCCTTGAGATATAGGTGAGTGTGGATGAGTTTAATGGGGCAAATCTCATCAAGGGGAGGTGGTTACAGTAGGTAGGATATGTGTGTGTCATGATAGGAGGGACATATGTGGGGTATGCAAGGGTTTGTATTTTCTTTTTTAAATCATTTGGTGAAAGCGAAAGATAGAAAGTGGGTGAGAGGTGAGAAGAAGGGGGAGAGAGAGGACAGAGGTGGGGTAGAAGAGAAAGAAAAAAAAAAAAGAGAGTGGAGGAAGCCCTAAATTTTAGTGTTATTTATGCTGGACGCATATAAATATAAAAACTTAATGTTTACATCTATACAGTTGTACAAAGTTAATGCAACCTATTGGCCACTGCTAGCCGGCTGCATCATAGCAATCTAGGATGCTAGTTGGAAGAAGCCACCAGTGCTTTAGCAACCAAAGACAATAGAGGTCAAGAACTGCCTGTGTCCTAGCAACCAAACACACTAGGCAGTAAGAGCCACCTGCATTCTAGCAACCTAGGACATTAGGCAAGAGAAACCACCTGCATCCTAGCAATGAAGGTGCTAGGCAGCAGAAGCCACCTGCATCATAGCAACCAAAGATGCTAGGGGTCAAAAACTGCCTGTGTCCTAGTAACCTTGGACAATAGGCAAGTGAAACCACCTGCATCCTAGGAACGAATGGTGCTAATCCACAGGAGTCATCTGCATCATAGCAAGCAAATATGCTAGGCACCAGGAGCCTATCAATAGTGTTTACTCAGCGATACAGGCGCTGTGACTACACATTATTAACCAAATTTAGGACCGAGCCTCTGTCTGAGATTTGGTGTTTACAAGTTAAAAACTATTTTTTTTTTGCAAGAAAATTACTTAGAACCCCCAAACATTATATATATATATTTTTTTATAACACCCTAGAGAATAAAATGATGGTCGTTGCAATACTTTGTCACACCGTATTTGCGCAGCGCTCTTACAAGCGCACTTTGGAAAAAATGAACTTTTTTAAATTAAAAAATAAAACAACAGTAAAGTTAGCCCATTTTTTTTTTACATTGTGAAAGATAATGTTACGCCGAGTAAATTAATACCCAACATGTCACGCTTCAAAGTTGCATGCGCTCGTGGAATGGCGACAAACTTTTACCCTTAAAAATTTCCATAGGCGACGTTTAAAAAAAATTCTACAGGTTGCATGTTTTAAGCTACAGAGGAGGTCTAGGGCTAGAATTAATGCTCTTACTCTAACGATCATGGCGAGACCTCACACGTGTGGCTTAAACACCGTTTTCAAATGCGGGCGCTGCTCACGTATGCATTCGCTTTTGCATGCAAGCTCAGCGGGACGGGGCACGTTTAAAAAAAAAAAAATGTTTTTCTTATTTATTTTACCTTTTATTTTAGATTTTTACAATGTTCTTTTTAAAAAAAAAATTGGGTCACTTTTATTTCTATTACAAGGAATGTAAACATCCCTTGTAATAGAAAAAAGCATGACAGGACCTCTTAAATATGAGATCTGGGGTCAAAAAGACCCAGATCTCATATTTACACTAAAATGCAATTTAAAAAAAATGTCCCTTTAAAGTGGTTGTAAACTCTCCCCCACAACTTTGTCCCATGTAAATCAGCATAAAAAACCCTAATGAACATTGCTTGTAGATATCTCCTTACTTGCATAGTATTGTTGTAATCCTTTTTGTTCTTTAGAATTACGTCACTGAGCATGCCCATATCTCCCATGATTTACTGCACACTCTGTGTGCTTGTTTATCTATTATCAGGACTTCCTACAGCACAACACTGAAATCCCACGAGACTGCATAATCATTCAGAGCTTCCTCCTACACCCCATGTGACATCACAAGGAGTGGAAAAAAAGGCATCGGACTGCATTACTGCAGTCTTATCAGCTGAAGCTGATAAGACTGACATACGCAAACACTAGATAATCGGCACAAGTAAATACTATGAAATAAAACAAGTCAGCTATGAGCAGGTAAGCAGGGTTGCCATAGAAACTTTGGATTGAGAAGGAGGCTTGGTTAACAGTACAGGAAGTGCTCAATGTAAGGGCGGAAATACACTCTACTGTGGACTCAGGAAACAATACTTAAGATGGCGCTGCCTTACCCCTGGAAACAAGTTTTTTAAAGTCTCTTTAAATAGTAAGTAATTTGCGATTTGGGCTGGATTACAGTGGCTATAGTTTGATAATTATTTTATGGACTAAATGAAAAGAAGCATCAGAGTGGGAGAGTTTACCTCCTCTTTAAGAGCATTGGGCGGAAGTAAAGTTTTGACGTCGCTTCCGCCCTGCAATGATATAGAGACGGGTGGGGGCCATCTTCCCCTCACTCGTCTCCATGTCAGGCTACGGAGAGGATCCGATCACCTCGGCCGATATCGACGGCTCCGGTAAGCGGCGGAGGGCACCAGAGAGCGGTGGGAGGGGGGCCTCTGATCGGCGAATCTGCCGCAGAGACCACTTTTATCTTGAAGCTGACCGCCCGCTTTTGAAGAGAATACTGGGGTTACGGTAGCTAGCTGCTACCATAACAACGGCATTCCTCTTCAAAGTAGCGACGTAAAACTACGGCGGGTGGTCCGGAAGTGGTTAAAACTGTTATTGGACAAAAGGGCCCATGTATGCTATACTGCTGGATGCAAGTAAGTGTTGCAAACAAAAATGCAGGATCCTGCTGTCAGTTTCTTCCACCAAGGCCCTGTGTTTATGTTATGAAATAGTTACACCCATGTGATTGAGCCCTAAAGAAAGTTATTGTTGGCATCAATTTAATCAAGAAAGGTACTTTTCATAATACTGTATTGCTATACTAAATTACTTGTGCAACTTTACGGGGGTTCATTTACTAAACCTGGTGAATGCAAAATCTGGTGCATCTGTGCACAGAAATCAATCAGCTTCTAGGATTTATTGTCAAAGCTTAATGTGTTACTAAACTCAGGACCATTCACTATATCTCGTCTCCCACAGTACACAGAACATGGAAATGCAATTATTTTAGTAAATATAAACTGCTACATACCTTTTGTCATCAGCAGTATAAAGCAGTCTTGTGACTTCTATCAGTGTCTGGTTAAAGCTTGTAGGAGGAGTTTTCATTCTCACCTGATTGTCCTATGAGGCTGCATGACCCCTGACCCTCTGTCTGGACAGTGCTGATTGGCCCTGTGCTGATCGCATGCACCCTCCCAAAAAAAAAAAAAAAAAATCTAGCAATACACACCAAACTGAGCATGTGCAACTTGCCCCCAAGGCTCTGTTCTATCAGCAGATAGATTGGGGACAGTGGAAGAATAGGAGGGTCAGAGAAGACAGGATCAAACAGCCTTTTTACACAATGCAGATGATTAACCCCTTAGGTTCTACAGTGTGTATAAATAACAAGCATGTTATAGACAAGGGGTCTCCAAACTACAGCCCTCCAGTTGTTCAGGAACTACAATTCCCATCATGCCTAGTCATGTCTGTGACAACTGGAGGGCCTTAGTTTGGAGATCCCTGTTATAGACTGATTTTACTGTTGTGGGATTAGTACCACTTTAAAGCGGTTATGCACTCTGTAAAAAAATTTATTTTTTTTAGACGGGATATAAAGGATGCTTACCTTTATTGGGGGACTCACCTGTTCCATCTTCCATCTCGATCGCCGCCGGTTTTCGTCCGATGAAGATCCTCGTCTTCTTCTTTTGTGCTGGGGGCCATCTTGCCTGTGGGCATGTGAAACACCCACAGGAACTTTAGATGGCCCAGCATGCACCGCCGTTACTCGCGCGTGCGCAGTAACGGCACATCTGCTGACATCTCACGAGATTTCGGCAGATGCGGCCGAAATCTCGGGAGATTTCGGAAGATTTTGCACTCTCCAGTTTTAGTTAACCAACCCCATTGCATATTTTTATTGAAAGCGGAGTATACCTTTAAATAATAGTGATTTTTTCAGTTACACAGTGTAGCGCTGAGAGAAATATCCTGACGCAGTTATTCTGCAGAAAATGAATACGTAATGACTGCTGTGTCAAGTCTCTGTACATGCAATTGTTTCAGTGGGGGGATGGTGTAATATACAGGAAGATTGGATTTGCAAAAAATAAAAAAATAAGCTTTGTGCTTAATGTGTTACTCTGAATCACCTAGGACTTGATTCACATTGATACAGCACAGTGTGGATAGATTGACAATATGGTCCAGGAATGACAAAATCCACCTTAGAAAAAAAAAAATTCTTCTGCAGCTGCCCAGTTGTAGAGAGCTGCGGCATATTACAGCCTCTCTGAAGGGCAGGAAATCTTGCAGAGAAACCACATTCTCTATTCAGTGCAGTCTGATGGAAGCTGTAAAAGGCACATCATTTATGATTCATAAAGCACTCCAGCACAGAGCTCACTGTATATTCTGTAGGAGACAGCGCTCTGCTTGTATAATGCCGATAAGCACTTATTTAAAGAAGCCTTGTCTTTTTTTTTTTGTAATCTAGATGTTAACTGAAATGACATTTAGTTTTCTGAAGTACTGTATATCATAAACTGACTTTTCTTTTTTGTATAATACATTTTCAACTTTTTCATGCTTTGTTGCATCTCAGTGCTGCTAATATCTTTGCAGACACTTCCTGTCTACATACACAATATTACCAAAAGTATTGAAACACCTGCCTTTACACACAAATTAACTTTAACGCCCCTGGCGGTATTCCCGAGTCTGGCTCGGGGTGGGAACTTCAGTAGACATGTGCAATTCGTTTCGTTTTTTTTCGTTTTTTTTTGTTATTTTCGTTCGTTCCTTTTCGAACGAATGATTCGCTAAAAATTTTAACGAATCGTTCGAAACGAACGAATCCGATTAACGAATCGTTCGAATCGATGAATCCGAAAAACAACGAAAATCTGAAAAAAACAAATTAGAAACAACGAATGTACGAATGAAGAAAATCCGAAAAACGAAAACAGGAACAACGAAAATGAACGAAAAAATTCGTACATTCGTAACTTTTTTTTTTTTTGTTGAATTGGTAATTTTCCGTGTCCCTTACAATGGTGCTGCTTAACGTGCCTCGAATGGATTGAACGAAAAAATTTGTAAATTCGTAACTTTTTTTTTTTTTTTTTTCGATATTTTCCGTGTCTCTTACGATGGCGTTGCTTAACGTGCTTCGAATGGATTGAACGAAAAAATTCGTACATTCGTAACTTTTTTTTTCGATTCGGAATTTTCTGTGTCTCTTAAAATGTAATAATAGCATACACATTACATAAAATTATGAATTATGCTCCGATTACGAATCTGCGAATGTTACGAATGTTACGAATGTACGAATAAATACGAATGCGTCCGAATTTCGAATAAACGAATAAACGAAAATTAAACTAGCGGAAAAACGAATCAACGAAAAAATAACTCTTACGAATGTACGAATCGTTACGAATACGAACACCGAAGACTTACGAATGTACGAATCGTTACGAATACGAACACCGACGACTTATGAATTTACAAATCGTTACGAATCAACGGAAACGAAAAAAACGAAACGAAAAAAAACAAATTTTTTTTTTGTGCACATGTCTAAACTTCAGTACCAAAAGTGGTAACCCCGAGCCAGACTCGGGCTGCATTGCAGGATACAGGGGGGAAGTTACTTACCTTGTTCCCTGGATCCTGCGATGTCTCCCCGCTGTGTGTGCGAGCCGTCTGCTCGCTCGATTCACACAGTGCCCGAGTGCCGCTGATCTCCATTCCCTGCGACGTTACGACGCACGGGAGCGGAGATCGGCGCCAAATTCATAAAAAGTAAAAAAAAACACAATACACATACAGTACTGTAATCTTACAGATTACAGTACTGTATAAAAAAAAATACACATGCCCTTTGTCCCTAGTGGTCTGCCCTGTGCCCTGCATGTCATTTTATATAATAAATAGATTTTTTTCTGCCTGGAAACTGGAGATTGTCCATAGCAACCAAAAAGTGTCCCTTTATGTCAAAAGTGGTTTTAGACCAGCTAGAAAACAGTGATAATAAATTATAATCACAATTCATCATCAAACACTAAATTTAATGACAGCGACAATTCTGCAACTGAGCAAATTTCAGTGTTTTTGATTTGATTAAATTATTGAATAATTTTTATATATATTTTTATTATTATTATAATTTATGATTTTGTGTTTCAAACTTTATCATACCCAGGATGTCTACTAGACTCTGGTTTGGACAGATTTAAGTGAGTTATTCATAAGAATTGCATGCCTACAATATAAAAACGCCAAATTTCCATGCAAAATAATTGTACCGCTTTCAGCACCTAAAACCAGAAAGAATCATACCGCCAGGGAGGTTAATGGAATCCCAGTCTTAGTCTGTAAGGTTCAATATTGAGTTGGCCCGCCCTTTGCAGCTATAACAGCTTCAACTCTTCTGGGAAGGCTGTCCACAAGGTTTAGTAGTGTGTATATGGAAATGTTTAACCATTCTTCCAGAAGCGCATTTGTGAGGTCTGGCACTAATGTGGACAAGAAGGCCTGGCTCGCAGTCTCCACTCTAATTCATCCCAAAGGTGTTCTATAGGCTTGAGGTCAGGACTCTGTGAAGGCCAGTCAAGTTCCTCCACCCCAAACTCGCTCATCCATATCTTTATGGACTTTGCCTTATGGTTTCCCTGGTGGCACCCGTGCATGCTCGCTCCACTGTTGCGTCCTTTGGCATAGACAGCGGGACTTGGCCCCTCGCTCTCGTGTCACCAGATTTGATTGACAGCAATGTCAGCCAATCGCTCCTACTGCTATCTATCTGTGCAATGACTAGCGAAACAACGGCGGGAGTGGCTGCGCTCGTGCATATCGCTGGATCAGATGGGCTCAGGTAAGGAAAAGGGGGGGTGTCTGGGCAGCTGCAGCAGGGAAGGTTTTTCACCTTAATGCATATAATGCAATGCATTAAGGTTAGAAACCTTAAGGCTTTAGAACCACTTTAAAGGTGAGGTGAGCAATAACAACTAGGCCTCACTTAGCAGTGTCCTAGGAATGTCCTGGGAGTATTCCAGTCAGGCTTCAAGAGGTACAGTTGTGCTCATAAGTTTACATACCCTGGCAGAATTTATGATTTCTTGGCCATTTGTCAGAAAATATGAATGATAACACAAAAACATTTCTTTCACTCATGGTTAGTGTTTGGCTGAAGCCATTTATTATCAATCAAACGTGTTTACTCTTTTTAAATCATAATGGCAACAGAAACTAGCCAAATGACCCTGATCAAAAGTTTACATACCTTGGTGATTTTGGCCTGATAACATGCACACAAGTTGATACAAAGAGGTTTGAATGACTATTAAAGGTAACCATCTTCACCTGTGATCTGTTTGCTTGTAATTAGTGTGTGTGTAAAAGGTCAATGCGTTTCTGGACTTTTGACAGACCCTTGCATCTTTAGAAAAGCAAAAGAATTGTCAAAGGATCTGCGGGAAAAGGTAGTTGAACTGTATAAAACAGGAAAGGGATATAAAAGATATATCCAAGGAATTGAGAATGCCAATCAGGAGTGTTCAAGAAGTGGAAAATAAGGAGTTCTGTTCAAACCAAATCATGGTCAGGTAGACCAACTAAAATTTCAGCCACAACGGCCAGGAAAATTGTTCAGGATGCAAAGAAAAACCCACAAATAACTTCAGGTGAAATACAGGACTCTCTGAAAACATGTGGTGTGGCTGTTTCAAGATGCACAATAAGGAGGCACTTGAAGAAAGATGGGCTGCATGGTCAAGTTGCCAGAAGAAAGCCATTACTACACAAACGCCACAAAGTATCCTGCTTACACTATGCCAAACAGCACAGAGACAAGCCTGAAACCTTAAATGGGTAGAAGAAAATTTGCACTTAGTGAACACTAGCATAAAAACAGCAGCTGAGCACCATAACCCAGATACTGGGCACAAGAACTACAAGAAAATAGAAAAAGTGCAGCGCTTATACTATAAATGATAATGAAGTGATCACACTAATTAAAGTGCAAAAAAAATTAAGTGCAAAACAAGTGTCAATCTATACACAAATATAGTGACAAATAAATATACAATACAAAATTAGTGAAAAATATATCATCCGAAAAATGAATAAACTGAGAAAAATAAATAAATAAAGTTCATGTGTTAAAAATAAATGTCCATATATGTATCAAAAACCAAAGAATAAATGATGTGAAATCAGGAAGAACTCCGGACAGCCGCACACCGGGAAAATTAAAATTCAAAAAGGTTTATTTAAAAGCAGGAATCACTTCAATCCAAAACACGACAAAAAGGGGATACAGACCTGACGCGTTTTGCACTATGTCTAGTGCTTACTCATAAGCTATGAGTAAGCACTAGACATAGTGTGAAACGCGTCAGCTCTGTACCCCCTTTAAATAAGTCCAATTTGCTGTGCCATTAGCCAGCACCTGGGGCTCCCATACAGGAGCAGGAGCATTCGCTTAGAAGGAGAGTCCTGGAGCGGTGGTTATCTGTTTCTATCAATAAATGATGTGACTTGATTCTTTAATTCATAATATTTGACCATGTGGAACCCGTCACCTCTAATCACCACTTAAAAGATAAAGGCTTACCAGATCACCAGTGAGCGCAGATTGGATCCCAGATCCCACTACAGACGTCCAGATAACAGAGATTGTCCCAATCTCCCAGGTGTCTCCTTACCATCAGACTCAGGTGGTCACTCACGGCAAACTTCCAAAGGTTTGTCAGCAAAACAATCAATGCAATATATAAAAAAGTCCTCCAAATCGTGTGATACAGTTTTTATCAAAAGGATTTATTATAGCTCAATGCTCAAACGCTATTAAAGAGACTCAATCGAGTCACAAAAGGACAGATAACATATTCAAATAAAAAAAAAAAAGCCTCAAACCTTCTCTGGCACAAAGTCATTTGGAGTGATGAGACCAAAATTGAGCTTTTTGGCCACAACCATAAATGCTACATTTGGAGAGGCGTCAACAAGGCCTATGATGAAAGGTACGGAGGTGGCTCACTGATGTTTTGGGGATGTGTGAGCTACAAAGGCACAGGAATTTGGTCAAAATTGTTGGCAAGATGAATGCAGAATGTTATAAAAAAAAATACTGGAGGAACATTTGCATTCATCAGCCAGGAAGCTGCGCATGGGACGTACTTGGATATTCCAACATGATATTGATCCAAAACACAAGGCTAAGTCCACCTGTCATTGGCTACAGCAGAATAAAGTGAAGGTTCTGGAGTGGCTATCTCAGTCTCCTGACCTCAATATCATTGAGCCACTCGTGGGAGATCTCAAACGTGCAGTTCATGCAAGACAGCCCAAGAATTTAAAGGGGACTGGAGGCTTTTTGCCAAGAGGAATGGGCAGCTTTACCATCTGAGAAGATAAAGAGCCTCATCCACAAATACCACAAAAGACGTTAAGCTGTCATTGATTTTAAAGGAGGAAATACACAGTATTAGGAACTGGGGTATGTAAACTTTTGATCAGGGTCATTTTGGTAGTTTTTGTTGCGATTATGATTTAAAAAGAGTAAAAACAGCTAATTGATTATAAATGGCTTCAGCCAAACACTAATCATGAGTGGTAGAAAAAATTTTGTGTTATCATTCATATTCTCTGAAATATGGCCAAGAAATCAAATTCTGCAAGGGTATGTAAACTTATGAGCACAACTGTATGTAAATGGCCTACACTTATAGCAAGGGCATTATTCACCTTTAGGCTAGGTTCATACCTGTGCGAGTGGTGCCACTTGAAGGACCAGCACAAATTCCCACATCTGCAACCACCAGTGAAACATGGGACCCTCGGGCGGGTGCCATTAATCCTAAAGGCACGCTGCCCACACTCAAAATCGCACCCACACTGGGAACCACACTGTACTTGCAGTTTCATGCGGGCTACGATTTCCAAAGTAGTGCAATGACTTCTTTCCTGCATTTCACGGAAAAAGACAGCCCATTCAAATGAATGGGCTGTCCTGACCGTGCAAACCACAGCCTGCATGGCCACGTAGATCTGAACCTAGTCTCAGTCAGAGCTGCACAATTTGTTTTTTTATCTACAGATGCCCCTCATCTGCATTGGTAGTTTTTCGGTTAAGGTGAACTAACCCTTTAATAATATAATGCCCCAATTTCTAGGCTATGGAAAGTGTAGGAATGAGCCCCCCACTTTATTCACCCATTTATACCTGAGAAGCCTATCACCTGGCCAGAGCACTGCCATTCTGAAAGAATGATCTGACACATTTTGAGGTGTTCGTCCCTGCATTTAGACCAGCTTAACATTTTATTTTCTCAATACATGTACTCTTAATACTAGTAAAAATTGCCTTTGAATGTTAGTCTAAATTATTTAATAAAACTGTCCCAAAACTACAAGTCTCTTTTTGTATCTATGGTAGCAGTACTTTGTGTGCAGTGGTGCCCAAATATCCCACCCTCTGATCAACTAATCTCATTGCTTTTTCCTAAAGTTTGCTGAGAGCTTAAAGTGGTGGGACACCCTGAAAATGAAAACTTGGAAAAATGTTAGTAACAATTTAAAAAAAAAAAAATTTATTTTTTTACTTACCAGAAATGGCTGTTGCTAGGCAGATTGTCCTAATCTGCCTCCTCCAGCGCCGCGGTGATCTTCTCTTCTTCTGTCTTCAGGTGAATGGGGCGCGGTGTGTTATGGGAACGGTGTCCCACAACACATTGCGTTCCCCATTCACAAATCCCACTCGCGCATGCGCAGTAGGCCGCGCGCCGACTCGCGCACGCGCTATAGGCCGCGCGCCGACTCGCGCACGCGCAGTAGGCCGCGCGCCGACTCGCGCACGCGCAGTAGGCCGCGCGCCGACTCGCGCACGCGCAGTAGGCCGCGCGCCGACTCGCGCACGCGCAGTAGGCCGCGCGCCGTCTCGCGCACGCGCAGTAGGCCGCGCGCCGACTCGCGCACGCGCAATAGGCCGCGCAAAGCCGTTTCCCTCACTGAGGATGGCGGCGCTGGATCCGGAACGCCGAGGGACATCTCGGCCTCCACGAACGGCATCGCGGGAGCCCTGGGAGGGTAAGTGTACTTATTAAAAGTCAGCAGCGACTTTTTTTTTAGCTGCTGACTTTTTAAAAAAAAAATTTTAAGCTGAAACACCGCTTTAAAGCCAACTTACAGGCATCCCTCGCAATAGGAGATTGCTCCTTGGTGAGTTTCTTTTTAAAGATGCTAAATGGATTCTGTAGTTGCAGCTTTGCTTATTGAACCTGATTAGGTAGTAAAGACACACCCTCCCATTAGCAAGCAGCTTTAGAAAGTGTTGGCAAAGCATTTATGAATAGTAAAAGTAGATACAATATGCAATACTGTATACTAAAATCACTGCAAGATATATAGTTCCTATGAAGGAGATGTGAAGTGAAACTGAAAAAAATAGGTGCCTGGGTTGTAGTTTGCATTGGAGCACTATGGGGTTGATTTACTAAAGGCATTAATAGACTGTGCACTTTGCAAATGCAGTTACTCCAGAGCCTAGTAAATGAGGTAAAGCTTCACTACACAAATGCCACGTACACACGGTCAGACTTTCCGACGGGAAATGTTCGATGTGAGCTTGTGCACTTTGGAAAGAGCAGTTGCACTCAGCAAGAACAGTTGCTCCAGAGATTAGTAAATGAGCAGAATATCTGCTGACTTTTATTATCCAATCATGTGCAAGCAAAAATGCTGTTTTTTTTTGTTTTTTTTCCTTACAATTGTTTGGGTATTCTTTGCATAGCAAAGCCTTACCTCATTTACTAAGTTCTGGAGCAACTGCACTTGTAGAGTGCAACTACACTTTGCAAAGTGCACAATCTTTTTGCTTTTGGTAAATCAACACCGACAGTATCTCACAAAAGTGAGTACACCCCTCACATTTTTGTAAATATTTTATTCTATCTTTTCATGTGACAACACTGAAGAAATGACACTTTGCTACAATGTAAAGTAGTGAGTGTACAGCTTTTATAACAGTGTAAATTTGCTGTCCCCTCAAAATAACTCAACACACAGCGATTAATGTCTAAACCGCTGGCAACAAAAGTGAGTACACCCCTAAGTGAAAATGTTTAAATTGGGCCCAATGTGTCAATATTTTGTATGGCCACCATTATTTTCCAGCACTGCCTTAACCCTCTTGGGCATGGAGTTCACCAGAGCTTCACAGGTTGCCACTGAAGTCCTCTTCCACTCCTCCATGATGACACGGAGCTGGTGGATGTTAGAGACCTTGCGCTCCTCCACCTTCCGTTTGAGGATGCCCCACAGATGCTCAATAGGGTTTAGGTTTGGAGACATGCTTGGCCAGTCCATCACCTTTACCCTCAGGTAGTGGTCCTCTTGGAGGCGTGCTTGGGGTCATCATCATGTTGGAATACTGCCCTGTGGCCCAGTCTCTGAAGGGAGGGGATCATGCTCTGCTTCAGTATGTCACAGTACATGTTGGCATTCATGGTTCCGTCAATGAACTGTAGCTCCCCAGTGCCGGCAGCACTCATGCAGTCCCAGATCATGACACTCCCACCACCATGCTTGACTGTAGGCAAGACACACTTGTCGTTGTACTCCTCACCTGGTTGCTGCCACACACGCTTAACACTATCTGAACCAAATAAGTTTATCTTGGTCTCATCAGACCACAGGACATGGTTCCAATAATCCATGGCCTTAGTCTGCTTGTCTCTAGCAAACTGTTTGCAGGCTTTCTTGTACATCATCTTTAGAAGAGGCTTCCTTCTGGGATGACAGCCATGCAGACCAATTTGATGCAGCGTGCGGCATATGGTCTGAGCACTGACAGGCTGACCCCCCACCCCTTCAACCTCTGCAGCAATGCTGGCAGCACTCATGTGTCTATTTCGCAAAGACAACCTCTGGATATGATGCTAAGCATGTGCACTCAACCTCTTTGATCGACCATGGCTAGGCCTGTTCTGAGTGGAACCTGTCCTGTTAAACCGCTGTATGGTCTTGGCCACTATGCTGCAGCTCAGTTTCAGGGCCTTGGCAATTTTCCTATAGACTTGGCCATCTTTATGTACAGCAACAATTCTTTTTTTCAGATCCTCTGAAAGTTCTTTGCCATCAGGTGCCATGGTGAACTTCCAGTGACCAGTAGAGTGAGAGCGATAACACCAAATGTAACACACCTGCTCCCCATTCACACCTGAGACCTTGTAACACTAATGAGTCACATGACACAGGGGAGGGAAAATGGCTAATTGGGCCCAATTTCACTTAGGGGTGTACTCACTTTTGTTTCCAGCAGTTTAGACATTAATGGCTGTGTGTTGATTTATTTTGAGGGGACAGCAAATTTACACTCTTATACAAGCTGTACACTCACTACTTTACATTGTAGCAAAGTGTAATTTCTTCGGTGTTGTCAAAAATTAAAGGGGTGTACTCACTTTTGTGAGATACTGTATATATACATACTGTGCATGCACTCTATATAGTGTATATACTATATATATATATTTATTTTTTATTTTATTTTTTTACTGATGCAATAATAATGTCATCTGTAGCGTGGTAAATTCATTATTTTCTGTAGTTTGTGTATTCCTATTTCAATGTATATAAATTACATATAGAAAAAATAGCCTGATATTATATGACTGGTGATTTGTCTTTTGTTTTTAAACCAAGCCCATCCCTGATTACTAATGTCATATGTGATCTATAAAATGCTTTCTAAAATCCAAAGGAGAGAGCCAGGCAGTGAAAGTCTATCAGTCTTCTATTGGTCATTTGAACCTACACACGAGACAACATATTGCATTACAGCTGCCCCCTGGGAATGCGCCAGTTTAGCAGACTCCTCATGCCACATCCAAATGCCTTGTGGCTTTTTTAGATAAAAAAAAAATGTTCAGAAACTAAATTTATTCCATTATTGATATTACATACAGAACATGGTGATTCTTCTTTGTTTAAATCTTTGTTTATATCTCTTGCTTGAGAGACAATGTTTTGGTAATCATCTTAAGCGGCAAAAAGTGTCATAGGTAACCATGCCAAAATAACACAGATTACCTAGTAGTCAACAGTAGTTGCAAATATCTACATTTATTTTTTAAACTAAGGCTGAAAACGTGCCTTTGCATATGAATAAAATATGGCCTGTATGGACACTTAAAACAATTAGTAAATAGACAGATTTGCATAGCTTCCGTGTTGTCTGCTGCAAAAGTATATTGAGGCAGATTTTAAATAAAATATAAAAAATTGCAAGAATTTTCACTGCAATTATCCAATCATGTGAAAACCAGTTGCACATGACTGGCTAATCAAAATGGACAGGAATTTGCTTTTTATACTGTTGAATAATTGACGCATACCTCCCAATGGTCCTTTCGGCCCATGGATCTGGGCTGTGTTCTATCCGTTGGCTGGGTGCTGAAACACTGTATTGGAGGGAGTGAACTTCTGCAGAGGGTAGAGGGAGGCAGCAACGTGGAAAGCAGAGCTTCAACAGATAAACCATTCACAATCTCTCCAAGTTCCAGTGCCACCCTCTCCCTCCGCAGAGCATCAGTGCCCTCTCTCCCCCCCACAGAGCATTAGTGTCCCTCCTCTTCCCTTCCTTTCCCCCCACTGGGGCATTCTCTTCTCCCGATGGATCAACAATGCCACGCATTTTCTTCCTCCCACTATTTACCAATGCCAAAGATTTTTATCTTCCACCTACCACTGATACCGGAAATTTTCCTTCCTCCTGTTTACCAACACACCTGTGTCAGGGGTCCCCCTGACCACTGACATCAGACAATTGTTCTCTCCTGACTATCAATGGCAGCCATTTTTTTGCTTTTCTGCTTTTATGACATCCATTTATTTCCCCCCATTGACCACAGACGTTGGCCAATTTTTCCTCCTACTGACCAACAATATAAGAGGCTCTATGACATGAATTCTCCATTCTATACATTGTGTTATACATAATAAGCTAATAATAAAACATAATAAGCCCCAATTCCAAAAACGTTGGGACGCTGTGTAAAATCTACATGAAAGCAGAATGCAATGATTTGCAAAGCTCATGAACCTATATTTTATTCACAATAGAAATTATAAAACATAACATATCATATGTTTAAACTGAGAAAATGTACCAATTTAAGAAAAAAATGATGTGAGCTTTTGGTCGGAAATTCCAACCGTGTGTATGCTCCTTCGGACTTTTGCTGGTGGTATTCCCGCCAGCAAAAGTTTGAGAGCAGGTTCTCTATTTTTCGGTCGGAAAAAGTTCAGATGGCAAATTCCGATCGTCTGTAGCAATTCCGACGCGCAAAATTCCTACGCATGCTCGGAAAAAATTTGACGCATGCTCGGACGCATTGAACTTAATTTTCGCGGCTCATGGTAGTGTTGTACGTCACCGCATTCTTGATGGTCGAAAGTTCAGAGAGCTTTTGTGTGACCGTGTGTATGCAAGCCAAGCTTGAGCGGAATTCCGTTGGAAAAACCATCCAAGTTTTTTCTGATGGAAAATCCGCTCGTCTGTACGGGGCATAACTGCTCAACAATCCTGGGACTTCTTCATCATATTTTTTTTCTTTGTCGTATTTTTCATTAAAATTTTCAATTGGTGAAAGGTCTGGAGTGCAGGCAGGGCAGTTAAGTACATGGACTCTTCTACTACCAAGCCATGCGTTTGTCATAGATGCAGTATGCAGTTAACATTGTCCTGCTGAAATATTTAAGGCCTTCCCTGAAAAAGACGTTGTCTGGATGAGAGCATATGCTGCTCTAAAACCTGGATATATAGGTGTGCTCAAAAGTTTGAAATTGTGAAATGTTGGCAAATGTTGGAAAATATGACTGATTATGCCAAAAAAATGTAATTTATTTAACCAGTTTACATCCGCGCTATAGCCGATGACAGCTATTACTTAAAAACAGACTCCAGACTCAGAATGACAAGATTATAGATAAAAATATGAAAATGACCAAAACACCATAAACACCATCTGTGTCTCCAGCTGATTTAAAAAAAAATCTTATGAATCCATGTTATTTTTTTAAAACCCTTGTCTCTGTGTACAGTTTGTAATTCTACATGTACATGGACTCTATTAAGTACACTGCTTACTGCTTTGCAGTGCTGAACAATGTTTGTGATTTACTGCTCCTTATTACAATGCATTTGCTGACTCGTTATAAATAATGCATTTCCTGAAAAGGAATTTTATTCAGGTGAATAGATTCAAGTAGAAGTGATGTACACATCTTTGTATTTAATACAATAACACAAATATGAATATCAAAAACAGCTGTCAACAATTTTAAATCTGCCAAAGCAAATACCCTGCAAAAGAAGGGTGTAAATCATTTTCCTATTGCCCACGCCACCAACCATTGATCAGTTTCAGAATGCTCCACTGAAGTCCACTGGGAAATTGACACTATTGCAGGAGACAGTGGTGAACCAGAGGTTAGCAGGAGGAACCAAGAAGAGCTGTGGGGACACAGGAGATCAACACACCCAAAAGTGTTGGTTTCTCTCACAGACTTCCACAGTGGTTTCATGCTTGTCCCATTGGATAATATCGGATGAACTGTCGCAAACGGCTCTTGAAAGCTGTACTAAAAGTTTAGATTATCGTATGATCGCTTTGAAAGTGGTATTTTTCAGACAATTTTCTGATCGTGTGTAAGGGCCATTACAGATAGGGTCTACTTATTAAGTATCTTAGTTTCAGGTGAAGTCCGATGTCTGTCAACCCATTGTTTTTTTAAGGAATTACTGCAATATAAAAATACTGCGCTATACACATAAACACACAATAGCAGCCAGCACTACAATCTTAACAAAAATTGTGTAAATGAATAGAGTGGAAACAGTGCAGCGCTAGAAATCAAATGTTGAGTATTGACATATCAACATACCGTGATCTACAAAATAAATTGGGATTAGCATATGCAAAAATCTCTAACACCATCATCTGATTGATAGTGTTTCTAAATAAAGTGCACTGTGCAAATTTTAAATCAACATTGGTAGTAAAGTTCCATTGGTGATTAAAACATTATTTCATTAGCATATATTGATGGGAAGGAATCCACCGAGGGGAGAAGATTAAATACGCTTACCAGAAGGTAGCATCAATCAGGCATGTGATATTAAAGCTCTGGATAGCGAGTGGTGAAATTCCTCCTCCTCCTCAGCTGAGCCATCTCAGGCAACCTTGACCCGGCATGTGAGAATATGGATAAGGATGGCCATGTCCCTGATGGTAAAAAAAACTCCTTGCACCACAGAACCATTTGGTAGGTTTATAGTTTACAGCATTCATAAAAAAACAACAGAAAGCCTCCACGTAGTGAAAAACCATATGGTTATGGGTTTATTTAGAAGAAAAAGACTTTACATAGATTCCAAGATGTATTGCATCAAGTAAAACATCTCTTCTGTGATCACAAAAGCATTCAATTCAAAAAGGCACAATGGCATGGAAACAACTCATCAAACCGGACGCGTTTCGTCAACAAAGACTTTGACTGGGGTATGAGTCCACATCCATGCAGTGCGCAATAATATACACTCAATAATCAATAATGATTAAACAAACCTGTATACAACATAATGACAGGTGCCCATATTCAACATGGTATCTGGTGTTTGTTCCAAACCTCAATGTGACCACCAATGATGATAGGTGCTAAACCACAGTGAGGCCCGGATATAGCCAAGCCTCAATGTGACCACCAACAATGATAGGTGCTAAACCACAGCTTGGTGAATTGACCCTTTAACCTCCCTGGCGGTATGATTCTTTCTGGTTTAAGGTGCTGAAAGCGGTACAATTATTTTGCATGGAAATTTGGCGTTTTATATTGTAGACCTGCAATTCTTAGGAATAACTCACTTAAATCTGTCCAAACCAGAGTCTAGTAGACATCCCGGGTAAGAAACACAAAATCATAAATTAAAATATAATAAATAACTACAAAAATTATTAAATAATTTAATCAAATCAAAAACACTGAAATTTGCTCAGTTGCAGAATTGTCGCTGTCATTAGATTTAGTGTTTGATGACGAATTTCCCCACAAATCACTATCGCTCAATTCTGATAGTGATTCTAATTTATTATCGCTGTTTTCTAGCTGGTGTAAAATCACTTGACATAAAGGGACACTTTTTGGTTGCTATGGACAATCTCCATTTTCCAGGCAGAAAAAAAATCTATTTATTATATACAATGACATGCAGGGCACTGGGCAGACCACTAGGGACAAATGGGATGCGTATTTTTTTATACAGTACTGTAATCTGTAATATTACAGTACTGTATGTGTACTGTGTGTTTAACTTTTTTGATTTTTGCGCTGATCTCCGCTCCCGTGCGTCGTAACGTCGCAGGGAACGGAGATCAGCGGCACTCGGGCACTGTGTGAATCAAGCGAGCAGACAGATCGCACACACAGCGGGGAGACATTGCAGGATCCAGGGGACAAGGTAAGTAACTTCCCCCTGTATCCTGCAATGCAAGCCCAAGTCTGGCTCGGGGTTACCGCTTTTGGTACTGAAGTTCCCGCCCTGAGCCAGACTCGGGATTACCGCCAGGGGGGTTAAAAAAAAAAGGAGGGCACATACAGAAAATCAGGTATATGGGTCTCTGGTTTGGAAGATCTTCTAATGTGTACCTACCGTATATACTCGAGTATAAGCCGAGATTTTCAGCCCTTTTTTTATGGCTGAAAGTCCCCCCCTCGGCTTATACTCAAGTCACCGCCGTCTGCCTACATGAACAGCGTGTCATGCAGACAGACGGCAGTGTTCAAAAGCCACGCCTCCTCCTCCTCCTTGTCAGTGATAGGAGGGACACTAATTTTCCCAGCAGTAAGTCAGTGTGCAGTGTTCCGCCTATCACGGACGTCCTGTCATTCTCATATCATGGACGAGAATGAGAGGACGTCCGTGATAGGCGGAACACTGCACACTGACTGCTGGGAAAACAGTGTTCCTCCTATCACGGACGAGGAGGAG